>CM035838.1:268677776-269880276 GCA_020510985.1 Pholidichthys leucotaenia
TCTGTCAGAGAGCAGTGAGGCCAAGCTGAGGAAGCTTGGTGTCAAACTAACCCAGAGGCTTGGTCTCACCTTCCTAAAGCCACGCTTGGCTGCTTGGAGGTAAGACGCAATATTAACTAGTTTTATCTATGAGTATATTAACAGTGGTAGAAATCAAAAAGATAATTGTGTATTTAAAAGAAAAACTTGTTTTCTTCATCTAAAAATGCTATTATTTCTCTGCTAATGGTATTCCTAATTAGAGTGGTCAATAAATATTTACGCCTCAGTGCACAAAGTGCAACCTAGGCATACAGTAGTGTGTGTGTGTGTGTGTGTGTGTGTTTTACAGTTTTTCAGCTCGCCCAGTCAAAATCAAGTGGAACTAAAGGCTTGTATAAATATATTGCCATGTTTTCTTGACTTTTAATTTGCAAGAATTTCAAGATAAGGTTATGTTGTCAAGATAAACAGAAAACAACACGTGTTCAAACTGACTCACCCAAGGTGTGAAAAAGTTGTTGAAATAACTATGCCAGACCAGTAGGTGGTAGTCTGACTTTTTTGCAGCACCATGTATGACTTCCTGCCAACCATCAATCACATGCTGTACTTTTAAAATAGCGGTTGTTACTGAAAAGTAAACACATATTCAGCAACTACACCATTTATTTCTCACATTGTTTTTCAGGAACATGTTTTTCTGTTTAGTTTTGAAGATATAGGAGAAAGTTTTTAACGTCCTGGCGTTATCGTAGATGCAGGGACAGACCACCCACCGGGGGATGTGTTGACCAATGAAGTGCACCTCGTGTGTTTTGTAATGGTGACCTAACATGTGCGTGAACGGGGCATGATTAACATAAAGTATGTATGGCTCTGGAAAAAATGATCACTTTATCTGGTTTTACTGTTTCCGTGTTTGAGTAAAATGAACAATTTTGTTTTATGCCACTTGGGTCAATAATAGCCAGGCACAACATGTCTTTCCACTGTCATGCAGACGATTTGCAGCTTTATTTACCTTTGAACTCAGAACAAACAAACTCACAAAGTGTTCTATTGGACTGCATCACTGACATTAAGTTGTGGTTAAGCCAAAATTTTCTCCACTTAACCTCTTGCACTCCGGTGTACCGCGGACGGGCACGTCTCTGCGTCCCAGAGCGCATGAGGGCGCACGAGAGCGCCCTCGTGCGTCCAAGTGCGCACTGAAAATAAAAGCTGCATTTCCGTTCTTCCACTGCAGATACAGCCGCGAACAGATTAGTTCATCTGATTGACCTCTCATTCGACTAATAAGAGCCTTGAATTGGGTTTCTGAAACCTTGAAGAACCAATGACTGAAAACCTAGCAAGAAGGACCCGCCTACCAAAGCTGTGAATGCAGCGAGCCAATTGAAGCACAGAAGTTTGCGAGCTGTTTTTTGTAAGGCTGGGTGAAGAGAGACTGCTGCAGCAGATGAAAAAAAGGACCGGCAGGAAGAACCGTCACAGACCCAGCAGCACGGAGACCATCCGCAAGTGCTACCTGTGTGACAGGGACTGCCATTCGCGCATCGGCCTCTTCAGTCACAGGCGGTGCTTTTTTTTTTTTTTAATTCGAGCAGAATAGACGTTTAGGATTCTCTTCCATGGTCATCATAGACCGACGGAGGCCGACGATGAAGGTCGTAAATCATTCGCCAAAACCGCAATCATGGAATTATGTTTTGACCGGGTCGCCGAGACCAGAACCACGAGTCCGTAACAAGGGACCAGCGTCGCGTTCGTCTGACAATGTGGAAGAGAAGTTCGCCAGGACACTGCTGCTGTGAAGAGGTAAGGTGTTATAAGCTAAATTATTCTTTATCCCTGAAAATTGTAATCAAAAATGACTTTTGACCGATCGGTAAATTACAACTGTGCGGCGCACGAAGTCCGAAGTTCGTGTGCCGCGGTACACGGGTCGTGCGCCGCGTGCGGACCGTGAACGCCCCCCCCCCCCGCTACTCTTCTGTAGCGAGGGGGGGGAAGCCGCGGTGACTGCGCCGCGGTCGCCACATGACTGTTCCGTCAAGTAGCGATGGCCGATGTCCGTCCTCTGTAGCGAGGGGGGGGGACAACCCCCCCTCCCCACACACACACACAGCCCTGAGTGTTACCTTTCATTAGAGCCCAAGATGAAGCTTCTATATTGAATCATTCAAAAGTTACAGACGTTTTTCCAAACTGTGCCATTTGGCACAATTTGGCACAGTTCAAAAACGCCTGGGAACTACCTGAGGAAAAAGCTGTGTAATACAGTGGTACCTCTACTTACGAACGTCTCTACATACGGAATTTTCAGGTTACGAGACGCCTCAACGGGAAAATATTGCCTCTAGTTACGAACGAAATTTCAGGATACGAAAGGCAAAAAAGTACGCACTCCTCGCAGCTTCCGTAGTTTACCGAACGTAAACATACCTGTAGCTGCTCTGCCATTGGCTATCGCCTAGCATCTTCCTGGTATCCCATTGGCCACGAAGTTTTTTTTTTTTTTCCAAAACTTTATGCGTTTGGTTGATCTCGCCAAAGAATATGGCCGTAATACATCAACGATCAGCACGGTATTAAAACAAAACGAAGCACTTACAAGCCGACAAAAGCAAACGTCCTTGGATCAGAACATGAACCACAGAAGGCAAAAGGTGACGACGTCGACGACGATAGCAGTTAAAGGGTAAATGAACATAATTTTTATTATTCTTTCTCTTTTATTATTCTCTTTTATTATTCTTTCTCTCATTTTAAACTCTCATTTTATGTTTATTGTGCAGTAATCTAATTGTAACATGTATTTGTTACATGTTTTGATGCGTTTTTACGATTTATAAAAAATTTATGCCCGAATTTTGGGGGCTTGGAACGGATTACGGCATTTACATGTAAAACGCGCCTCTACTTACGAATTTTTCACGTTACGAGAATTCTTCCGGAACGAATTAAATTCGTAAGTAGAGGTACCACTGTATATTCATTTTTTGTGGTACTGTTACAAAATTTTGACCTCAGCTGGATAACACTTGGTTCTACATTTCTGTTGCATTTTCCAGCCCGGATCTGAAGCTGTGTGTTATTTGCAAGCATTTGTATCCAAAAAAACACCCAGGCCAAATTTATTTTCAAGTTCAGTATGTTTAGATGACTGTAACTCAGTGGCCGGAGCACTTAGAGAGATTATGACTGTTTTGCCAAAAAATTCAAAGTGTTTTCTTTTAAATGAGACCAACCCCATGAAGATGCTGCAAAGGGTTGAAGAACAGCTTTCGATTTACTTTGGGCACGTTATTTTTTGGCGTTTTTAGGGAAATTGACCGGAGTGCAAGGGGTTAAATGAAGAAAAAACAGAATGTATTGTGTTTGGGGATACTGTAATGGCTGGCTTTGGTACCCTCTCTTTAAGGCTCAGTTCAGCTGTCAGAAATTTGGGGGTGATTTTTGACAGCCATTCAAAATTTGATAAACAGATTGACAATGTAGTCAAGATGAGCTTTTATCACTTACATCTGTTATCCAAAGCCAAACCTTTCTTGAGTCGTCATGATCTTGAGATAGCCATCCATGCTTTAATCACTTCTCGACTTGATTACTGCAATGCACTTTATGTTGGCATCTCTGTCTTCTCTCGGCTGCCTTCAGCTTGTGCAAAATGCAGCGGCCCGTCTTTTGACCAACACACCTAGGCGAGAGCACTTTACTCTGATCCTTTTTTCACTTCATTGGCTTCCAGTCCATTTTTTTTTTCCACAATATTTTTTATTGAACGTTTTTACAAACAAAACACAAACAATCAAACACTAACACTAAAATAATAAAAAAAAAAATACTAAAAACACCAACAACCACTAACCAAGGCAGGTCTTCAACAATGCTCCTCTATTTAGTCTAGGCAATCCATTACGTAAGTATACATACTATACATTCACCAATTTGGAATTTTCAAGGCCCACACTCATCATTCATCTTCTTCTTCAAAAGTTATGTTTAAATTCTTTACATAATCAATGAAAGGTCTCCATATATTCTCAAACACAATTTCTTTTGATTTCAGTATGTATGTTATTCTTTCTAATGGAAGGTTTGTTAACATCTGTCTTAACCACTGAGTCACATCTGGTCTATGAGCCTTTTTCCACAATAGTGCAATACATTTTTTGGCGTTAAGCAAACTGAGGTCTATGAATGCTCTTTCACTCTTGTTAAAGTTATGCTTTTCTGGATACAGACCCAACAAAAACAATTTAGGATTCAATATGATTTGTTTTGAAATTATTTTTTCAATTGTTACCCTCAACCTCTTCCCAAAACATTCTAATTTTTCTACATTCCCATAAACAATGAAATAGGGTTCCTTTACTTTCCATACATTTTGTGCACGTATCTGGTATGTTTTTGTTATATCTATTTAACTCCACCGGTGTAACATACATCCGCATTAACCATTTAAAATGTATCAATTTAAGACGTACATTTATTGATTTGGTTTGAGCTTCTGCACAAGCCAATTCCCATTGTTCCTCTGAAATTTCAGTTTGCAGGTCTTCTTTCCAATAATTCAGTCTTTTCTGTGAGTTTTCACTTGAGGATAATGTCAATGAGTTATAAAACTCTGAAATAATACCCTTTCTCTTACGGCTTCCAGTCCATTTTAGAATTAATTTTAAACTTTTGCTTTTTGTTTTTAAAGCTCTTAATGGCCTTGCTCCGGTTTATATGTCTGAGATTTTGACTGTCCGTGACCAAGGCAGGGCTTTGAGGTCATCCAGTCAGCTTTTGCTGGATGTGCCTAGGTCAAGGTATAAACAATGGGGTGACCGAGCCTTTTCTGTTGTCGCCCCCAGACTCTGGAATAATCTCCCCCCTGACCTACGTGCTATCTCTGACCTGGCCCTTTTTAAATCAGAACTTAAAATATATTTGTTTAGGATGGCTTTTAATACCCAGTAGTGGTGGCATTTGTTTTTATTTTATTCTTATTTTTAGGTATTTATTCTTATTTCTTTGTTTATGTTATTTGTTTTGAATGCGGTGTATGTTTTTAATGCTGTTTAATTTTCTGTAAAGCACTTTGGTCACCTAGGGGTTGTTTTAAAGGGCTGTATAAATAAAGTACATTGCATTACATTATTGAAAACAACTCACCTAAATTCCAAGTCAAAATATCGTCATTTAGAGCATTTGTGCCTATGAACCAAATGATGGTTCAGAGTACCCACCCTTTTTGGAGTCTCTGACTGGGGTGCTGGAGAGTGCTCTTCTTGGAGACTCCATTGTACTACTGGGGGACTTCAATGTGCACGTGGGCAATGACAGTGAAACCTAGAGGGATGTGATTGGGAGGGATGGCCTGCCCAATCTGAACCCGAGTGGTGTTCAGTTATTGGACTTCTGTGCTAACCACAGTTTGTCCATAACGAAACACCATGTTCAAGCATAAGGGTGTCCAGATGTGCACCTGGCACCAGGACACCCTAGGTCACAGGTCGATGATTGATTTTGTTATCATGTCGTCAGACCTGCGACCGTATGTCTTGGACTCGGGTAAAGAGAGGTGCAGAGCTGTCAACTGATCACCACCTGGTGGTGCGTTGGATCTGATGGCAGGGAAGGATGCCGTTAAGACCTGGTAGACCCAAACGTATAGTGAGGGTGTGTTGGGAACGTCTGGCTGAGGCCCCTGTCCGGGAGGTCTTCAACTCCCATCTCCGGAAGAACTTTGACCACATTCCGAGGAAGTCTGGATACATGGAGTCTGAATGGACCATGTTCACCACCTCCACTGTTGAAGCGGCTGCCCAGAGCTGTGGCCACAAGGTCGTCAGTGCATCCCATGGTGGCAACCCCCGAACCAAGTGGTGGACACCAGTGGTGAGGGGGGCCATCAAGCTGAAGAAGGAGTCCTATTGAGTTTGGTTGGCTTGTAGGGCTCCTGAAGCAGCTGAGGTGTACCAGCAGGCCAAGTGGAGTGCAGCTTGGGTGGTTGCTGAAGCAAAAACTCGGGTGTGGGAGGAGTTCGATGAGGCCATGGAATAAGACTTTCGGTCGGCCTCAAAGAGATTCTGGCAAACTGTCTGGTGACTCAGGAGGGGGAAGCAGCTCCCTGTCCACACTGTGCATGGTGCGGATGGGGTGCTGCTGACTTCGACTGGGGATCTCGTCGGGCGGTGGAAGGAATACTTCGAGGATCTCATCAATCCCACTGACACGCCTTCCACAGTGGACGAGGGGGATGACTCGTCCATCGCAGGGGCTGAGGTCACTGAAGTGGTTAAAAAAACTCTCCAGTGGCCAGGCCCCGGAGGTGGATGAGATTCGCCCTGAGTACCTCAAAGCCCTGGATGTTGTAGGGCTGTGATGGTTGACATGCCTCTGCAACATTGTATGGAGGCTGGGTACAGTGCCTTTGGCATGGCAAACTGGGATGGTGGTTCCTCTCTTTAAGAAGGGGGACCAGAGGGTGTGTTTTAACTTCAGAGGGCTCACACTCCTCTGCCTCCCTGGGAAAGTCTGTGCCAAGGTACTGTAGAGGAGAATTCGACTGTTGGTCGAACCTCGGATTCAGAAGAGGTAATGTGGTTTTCAGCCTGGCCGTGGCACATTGGACCAGCTTTTTACCCTCTCAAGAATCCTTGAGGGTTTGTGGGAGTTTGCCCAACCAGTTTACAGGTGTTTTGTGGACTTGGAGAAAGCGTTCAACTGCGTCGCTCGTGGTTTTTTGTGGGGAGTGCTTCAGGAGTATGGGGTATCGGGCTTGTCGTTACAAACAATGCAGTCTCTATATGACCGTTGTGAGAGTTTGGTTCGTATTGCCAACGCTCGGTCAGACTCATTCCCAGTGAGAGATGGACTTTGCCAGGGCTGCCCTTTGTCACCGATCCTGTTCGTAATTTTTATGGACAGGATTTCTAGGCGTAGCCAGGGAACGTAGGGTGTCATGTTTGGTAACCACAGGATCTCATCTCTGTTGTTTGCAGATGATGTTGTCCTGTTGACTTCATCCAGCAATGACCTACAGGTCTTACTGGGGCGGTTTGCTGCTGAGTGTGAAGCGGCTGGGATGAGAATTGTCACCTCCAAGTACGAGTCCATGGTCCTCAGCCGGAAAAAGGTGGATTGTCCTCTTCAGGTTGGGGACAAACTCCTTCACTTGGGGCAGGAGCTTAAGTATCTTGGGGTCTTATTCATGAGCAAGGGGAGAATGGAGTGAGAGATTGACAGACGGATCGGAGCAGCATCTGTAGTGATGCGAATGTTGTACCGGTCTGTCGTGGTGAAGAGGGAGCTAAGCTCTAAGGCATAGCTGTCGATTTACCGGTCAATCTACGTTCCTACTCTCACCTATGGTCACGAGCTTTGGGTAATGACCGAAAGAATGAGATCGCAGATACAAGCGGCTGAAATGAGCTTTCGCCGTACGATTGCTGGACTCACCCTTAGAGATAGGGTGAGGAGCTCAGTCATCCGGGAGAGGCTCAGAGTAGAACTGCTGCTCCTCCACATTGAAAGGAGCCAGTTGAGGTGGTTTGGGCATCTGATTAGGATGCCTCCTGGATGCCTTGCACTTGAGGTGTTTTGGGTACGTCCCACTGGAAGGATACCCAGGACACGCTGGAGAGACGGTGTCTCTATCCTCTCTGAAGAGCTGGAGCAGGTGGCTGGGGAGAGAGAAGTCTGGGCTTCTCTGCTTGAACTGCTGTCTCTGCGACCTGGACCCCCGGAAAAGTGGTAGAAGATGGATGGATGGATGTACAGTGTATGTGCTTTTTGATCAAATAATGCAAAGAAGACAAGTTCATGTTTATCTTTAAACACAACAATATTTAAGTTTTAATTTACGAAAAACTCAGAAAACTGTATTTGTGTAATAACTCTGATTTTTATTCACAGCTTTCACATGTCTTACCATGCTTAGACGATCACCTAATCAGTACCTCCTTAAGTAGACTGAGGTGTCCTTGTGTTGGAATTAAATGGATACTCAAATTGAATGGCTGCCATATGTGTAGAGATGCTAATTTAGGAAAGATTTGGCAGTGGACTCATATTTTTTCCAGAGCTGTATGTGCTGCTGGCTGTTTTGGACTGACACAATACTTAGCTATCCCATGCTACCGTGCCACAAGCACAGAGGCAGCAGCACCTATGGTGCTTTCATCTGAGTCAGAATTTAAACTGGGAAAATTAATACACAAATTTGGGAAATACAGCACTGCCACCTTTGTTCTGCACAGAATGCAAAGCAGGATTTCCATTTGCTACTGAAGGATTACAAAGTCATTAGATGTTGAGGGTGTTCTGTATAATCTTCAGGGTTTTTATGATGGTGATCTGACAGTAATTTATGTAAATGTATTTTTATAGTTTTATAGTATGTATGGCTGCTGATAGTTTGTCTGTAACTTTAACTTTTTCGTGGTTAAATAAAAGTCAAATAAAAATAATAAAAAGAGAAGCTGCTGATGTGACAAAAAAATAGGGTGGTAAATGATTTAATATTAATTGGTGGGAAGTGGAGGACTACAGGCTGAAAAAAGTAGAGATAAACAGTGTTAGTTATTGTTAGTTAACAGTGTTATTTGTTATCTGTCCACAAGTTACAAGAATCATTACTACATTAAAATGACTTTAACAATAATTAAGTAATAATACTAGCTAGCTTAAAACCACTGGCAAGTTACTTTATTTCTAAAAAGGGAGAGTTATGAATGTAGCCAAACATAATAATCCATAAAGATCCATTTAACATAATATTTATTTTATTTTGTAATGTGTAGGCACTGAATTTATAAAGGATGTTTTTTTTTTTATCATGCATGTGTTCAAATGTATGCATCACGTTGTATTTACCTGCCTTTTTCAGTGTGTCAGGTTTTTTGTTTTTTTTTCCTGAACATTCAAGTATGTCTCGGTCCTGACAGCCTCACTGCTAATATAGAACAAAAGTTATCTCCTTTTCCATCTGATGATTTTGTAGCATGAGGTGCTTTTCAGCTGCTTTTTTCATTGCAAGTGGCATCATACATGTTGCAGCACATTTTGTTGTTACTAGGAGAAATTGGTACTTTAGAAACGGTACATATCAATTTTCTAATAAGCTTATGTGCATGATTTTTCAGGTATCAGAGAGGCAGTCGCTCATTAGCAGCAAACCTCTCCATGTCCCAATCTACTGCAGCCAGTTCTGCTGTAACTCCTGAAGTGGAGACACAAGAACAAGAAGAGGACTACGACATTCCAGAGGAAGTGGAGACTGTTATTGGTCAGTTTCTGCTTCTACTCAATCTAAAATGATTGTTAGTATAGTACAGTACTTGTGCTCATGTGCATATTTTTTTTTTTTTTTGCAGAGCACCTGCTGGTGGGACTGAAAGATAAAGAGACAATTGTTCGCTGGTCTGCCGCAAAAGGGTAAAATACCTGGTTTATATCACACCCAGCAAACCTGTGATAACAACGCTATACTTGTTCCTGCTTGTCTGTGGTATTCTCTGTCAGTTCCAGCTAATTCAAAGAGAGATGATGCCCTGCAATAATCAGATTTATTTAACTCCTCAGCATTGGGAGGGTAACTGGGAGACTTCCCAAGGAGCTGGCAGATGAGGTGGTTGGATCAGTGCTGGACTGCTTCAGGTAGGTTCATGCTCAGAGCATATTGGCTCCCCCCATCTGTCACACTAAGCCATTTATCAAACTGGGGCCTTTTTCAAACAGCCCAATGTTCATTCGACTAGTTCATTGTTTTCAATTATGGCTGGGCGGTATGTCCTAAAATTCACATTGTAATTTGGAGCATGTACAGTAACGGTATTGAGATATATTCTTTGATGTATAAATTTGAATATAACTTTCACAATTGGTAACTTACACGAATCTCAATAGAACTTTCTGTTAAAATAAAGGTGTAAAAAAACCTAAATAATCAAGCCTAGGATACAGTAGATTGCAAACAGCACACCAAACAACTCAGACAACAGAAAACACTCTGCTATAGACAGTACTAATATTAACAGAATTTTTGGTTCTTAAAAAATAAAAAAGCTCAATGGATTTAAGCATACGCTATATATAGGACATTTTGATCACTTTACCTGCCAATAGACAACTGATAACTGTTGGACAGCACTAGAAATTAAAGGTAAAAGTCACAAATTGGGTTGGAGGCTCTAGTTTGTATGTGAAGTTAAAATAACTGTTTTAAGTAGCTTTGGAAAGAACAGTTTACTTCTTAATGGCTTTTATATCCTTTACAGTGCTTTGAAAAAGTATTTGCCCTCTTTCTGTCTATCAAAACACAACGTTGGTATGATAAAAAGAACATCATACCAACAGTCAAACATGGTGGAGGTAGTGTGATGGTCTGGGGATGCTTCAGGACCTGAGCAACTTGCTGTTGGCCTGTAACGATAACAAATTTTGATGGATGACAAATTTTCCCCAAGATTATTGGGATAAACTATATTATTGTTGACATCACAATAACAGATTATGTACAACTTTTCAAAGAAGCTTTTATTTAGGAATAATATTAAATATGGGAATAGAATGTGGAAAAATATTTAAAAGTCTTAAATAGATAAAACATAAATAAAGCAAAAAAAATTATTAAATTGTTTTGGCCACTACTTTGGGCAAAACATGTGAGACATTTGGCTTTACGTCATTGGTAAATACCGTTTGTTTGTTTACAATATGCGCGGCTTCAGAGACAGCACAATAGAGAACTACATAGTGAACTCTTCAACTTCATGGACCTTTCCGTCTATTTTGATTTGGGTCCCCCCCCCCCCCCGGTAGCGCTCTCTAATACAGCCGCTATGTTGTAAAATGATTGATGGTAAGAATGGTCGCTCCGATCATGCATCATACGAACATTATATAAACATGGGTGTTACATGAGTAACCGAGCCAGAGTAGAAGCCGACTTCTCCAATCGGGCAAAAACTGAGGGCGCGAAGCAATCACACTGTTAAAAAGAAGCAGACTTTTACGCTCAGTTCAGACAAACTTTATAGTGTGCGCAGACCGTTCAGCTTGCCACTTCACTTTTTCCAGCTGTCCTCGCTGTGTGAGCAAAAGCCCCACTTACGGGGAACATTCAGTGGGACAGAAACAGTGCGACACGCTGAAATGTTGATGGATTATGTAAAGAAACACACATGTACAGCGACTTATCGTGGCCAGAACGCTTATCAAGGTTTTTTTTTTCTTATCGTATGATTAATCGAGTTATCTGTTATCGTCACAGGCCTACTTGCAGTAATTGATCGAACCATGAATTCTGCTCTCTACCAGAAAATCCTGAAGGAGAATGTCAGACCATCAGTTTGTGACCACAAGCTCAAGTCCTCCAATGTGGCTGAATTAAAACGATTCTGCAAAAAAGAGTGGGCCAAAATTGTGGGCACAGCCAGTGGGCACAGCCAGTTATTAGGTTTAGGGGGCAATTACTTTTTTCAAATAGGGCCAGGTAGGCTTGGATATTTTTTTCCTTAATAAATGAAATCATGATTTAAATACTGCATTTTGTATTTACTCTGGTTATCTTTGTCTAATATTAAAATTAGTTTGATCTGAAACATTTAAGTGTGACAAATATGCAAAAAGTCAGGAAAGGGCAAATACTTTTTCACAGCACTGTATATCATCTACCATTTATACCTCCCTCTCTTGTTTCCAATCTCATAAAATGTTTTCTAAAAAATGTTTTCTAAAAGCTTCCATGAAACGGACAATGCTTGGCATGGAGGCTGCCTGGCACTGGCTGAGCTGGGAAGGCGAGGACTGCTGCTTCCTTCTAGACTGACAGATGGTATGTGACTTCATATGTCTCTGAAATACGGTTATAAGACAAATTAACAGTAACAAGCATTTTTATTTATTGATTTAATTTATTATTGCAGTTGTCAACTTTCTTAATTACATTTATTATTTGAAACCTTTACAGAAATGTGCATATCCTTTATAAATCAAGTAGGAGAACTAGACAGAAATAAGTTGTGCATGTACAGTTATTCAAAGCATATGATTTGTAAACGGTGGCAGTGCCATTGCTGTTTCACACCTCGCCTTGCTAGAATATCCCAAGTCTTTCAGTGCTTAATCAGTACAACCAGAAGTCTTTTGATGCTGAGGCTTGCTGTGTTAAAGCTTTAAAATGGCCCATATTTATCAAATTTGAGAGTCACAGTTTAATTCTTAGCAGCAACGAAGCCTCCTCCTCAGAGCTCGCCCTGTTGTTTTTGCTCTCTTGTTTGGTTTATTGCATTTGCTTTCAACTTTGCCACTGTTTGCTCTCTTCACACCTGTTGCTTTAGTCTTGGACATTTGTTTCGTGTTGTCTGGAGAGCCTGGGCTTGCAGTGTTTGTGAAATCTTTCCAGGGCTGGTCTACTGTGCTGAGGTCACATGACGGTGCTGCAGAACTTGCTATGGCTAGCTGGCAGAGTGCCAGAGCTGCAGTCTGCCTTTGATCAAAGGGCTCGTCGTCCATTTCTTCTTCAGGTCTCTGCTGAAGATCTCTCAAAGGACTCAGGGCAGAAGTGTGTTCAGCGCTCGCATCAGATGCTCGAATGCTGAGGTTCAGTGGAGACTCATTCACCTTTGATTTCTCTCGGTCTAAGCACCTCAGTCTGTGCTCAGAAAGGCTTTTTTCCTCATCCTGATTTCTTGTTGAGAGGTTCAGTGGGGCTTCCTCATATGTGCCACCTACATCATCCTGCCCTGATGTGATTACATGACATGGCTCAGAAACGGACATGGAGGCATCCTGACTGTTCTCAGGTGATCTGAAAAAGACAGGCCAAAACGTAAAGGAAAATTCACAACTTAACTGTGAGCAAAAAGTTTTTCAGCATGATCTATTTGGGGAAATTAACTTACTCTGCACCCATGTGTTGAGCTGAGGTTTCTGGAGATTCCCCTTGTCTTGAGTCATCTTGCACCATGTGCCCCTGTTGGGGTGTCTTCTGTGCCTCATCCATGTTGATGTACTGCGGTGCGTCTGGCTCTCTCTGGAGGAGGTTTGCCTGACTTGGTCTGTCAGGGGACCCCGAAGCCGAACAGCCCTCTTTTGGACTCTGCCTTGTTTCCTTGTCTCTGCTTTGTCCGTGATCGCTCTCCTGTTGCGTAGAGGCGTGAGGCTGACTGTAAGTGGGTCGTGAATGCATGTACAAGTCATAACCCTTAGAATGAAGGTTTGGGCCATAGATGTCCAAAGGAATGCATCTGTGACTACTAATTGGCATGGGAAGCTCAGGCGATCTGTACACAGGGTAATTTAGAGGGTGAAGAGAACTGCAGTATCTGTATGGATATGGAGTGAATGGGGAAGAGTGAGGTGGGACATTTGGTCTCTGGGTATTCATGAACTCTGGTTGGAAAGGAGGAGAGCTTGACTCATTGACATGATGATTTCCCGGGTGGTAGTAAGGTGGATACAGGGGCCGCTCAGGCAAGAGATAGGGTGAGTATTCAGGGACCATGTAAGTTGTGAATGGGTTTAAGGGAATGGATGATGAAACGGTGCCCCATGGGAAGCCTGGGTGGTTGAAAGTGGGAATGGGAGTTTGCAAGACCTCTTTCTGCTCCACGGTTGGTTTGAAGGTTTCTGCTCCCTCATGGATGGGTGTGACGGGGGAGAAGGCAGAAGGACGAGTCAGATCCTTGGCCTGATTGTTCTCCTCAATCTCTCCTTCTGTATTTGCATTTGACTTAGTAGCAGTCTTACTGTCCTTACCAACTGGACTGTCATGCCCAACATCTACCTCTTCTGGTTCCTCTCTGCTCTCATCTTGGTGTTCTGTGACACTGTGTTCCTCGGGAGTGGTGTTCTGTACCTCCGGAAGGACGTTGGTGCAGTCCTTTGATTCACATGTGACTGTCTTTGCCACAGCCTTGATCTGCCGTGTTGTTTGGCCACTTTTCTGGGACACCAGGGAGATGGAGTTTTTGCACAGGTTGTATTTCATGTGGTTGAAGAGATGGGACTTTTCGTTGCAGGTGAAAGGACACTGGAAACACCGATACTTGAAGGGTTTGCCTGGTGGACGGGGGATGTAGTGAGGCCTTTTGGGTTTGCGCTCCAGTGCAGTTTCCATTGTGATTCTGTTGTTTTCTGGAGGAAAAATGCACTAATTAGAAAGGCAGTATATTCTTTCGTAGGGCATAGTTTTTAAGAAATACTTAAAAAAAAAAAAAAAACTCTTCCTGTCTGCCTCTGACCTTTACTCATCGGGATTAATTTGGTTTTAAAACAGCAGACCAGAACACCTTGCAGCTAATAAAAACCCAGCTTGTTCTAATGCTTATTAGATGATAAGATAAGATAAGCCTTTATTAGTCCCACAACGGGGAAATTCCAGGATTGCAACAGCACAGGGATAGCAACACTCAGAGCAACAATCAGAAGGCAAGAAAAAAAAAAACAAGCAAGCAAGAACAGCTAATATACATATGTACATATTACTATAAAATATATATATACACACACACACACAGACACACAGTGCAGAGCATTGTAGCTGGATGGAATAAATATATGAATATATGAACACACAGTGCAGAGCATTGTAGCTAGATGGAATAAATATGTAAATATATAAACACCCACAGTACGGAGCATTGCAGCTAGGTGGAATAAATATGCAAGTATACTGTATAAACACACACAGTGCGGAGCAATGTAGCTAGATGGAATAATATGTAGATATATAAAAACACAGTGCGGAGCATTGTAGCTAGATGGAATAAATATATAGATATATAAATATAAACACACCCAGTGCTGAGCATTGTAGCTAGATGGAATAAATATGTAAATATATAAACACACACAGTGCAGAGCATTGTTGCTAGGTGGGATGAAACAGCATAACCGTCTATTTAGTTATCCTACATGGTATGATTATGTGCCCATACATATTCTCACCCTCCATAGCGACCGGTATGTTCCTAGTTGTATGCCGGAGAGGACCATTGTGTAAGTCTATTGCATCTTTTGCATTCAAAAAAAAACTATTAGTTTGTTACGTCTTTTTGCTATCTCTGCGAGCAGCCCTGCTTAGGTTGTACAGTCTGACAGCCGTTGGTAGGAAGGACCTACGAAACCTCTCGGTTGTGCACCTGGGATGATGTAGTCTGCTGCTAAATGAGCTCCTCAGTGCATCCAGTATGTCCTGCATAGGGTGGAACTCGGACTCCAGCAGAGATGACAGTTTAGCCGCCGTCCTTCTCTCTCCTATCTCCTCCATCGGATCAAGGCGCTGCCCCAGGACAGAGCTAGCTTTCTTAATCAGTTTGTTCAGTCTCTTCCTATCGGCTGCAGTAATGCCACTGCCCCAGCAGACCACTCCAAAAGTGATGGCTGATGCCACCACCGTGTCATAGAATGACTTCAGCAGCGCCCCTTGTACACCAAAAGACCTGAGTCTCCTCAGCAGGAACAGCCTGCGCTGTCCCTTCTTGTAGAGTGCGTCAGTATTGTGTGACCAGTCTAGTTTATTGTTCAGATGAATACCCAGGTACTTATAGGATGTCACCATCTCGATGTCTGTTCCCTGTATATTTACTGGTGCTGTGAGGGGCTGCCCATGCCTGCGGCAGTCCACCACCAGCTCCTTAGTTTTCCTCGCGTTGATCTGGAGGCAGTTCCGATGGCACCAGTCCACAAAGTCCTGGATAAGCCCTCTGTACTCAGCTTCATCTCCGTTGGAGATGAGACCAACGATCGCAGAGATGAAGGTATTAAAGGATTACTGTGATGCCGGAGAAGAGCTAGCATGATGCATATAGCTTTCTTAGCATGGGTTGTAAGATGGCTGTTGCTAAATTAGACATTGTTGATTGTGAAAATCCCCCCAAAAGACTACTAGTTATGCCAGGAGTTAGTACATTTAATCTATTTCCTGACCCTGGTTTGTTCCAGATTCTTAAGATGAATGTCAGAGACGTCCAGTAGAGTTGTTTGACTGGTTTTGGTGAAGAGGGCTTTTAACTGGCGGGGGTTTTTAATATTTTTTCTTCCAACTACTGAGCCAGAAAACAAAACTAGCAGCAAAAAAACACAGCACCCTCAGGCTAATACATTTCTGCAGCTGTTGGATAGGTTATCAAAAGGAAAAAATATTTAAAAGTAAAAACAGGTCTACTGTATGCAAACATGCGGATGCATGTTTGCATAGGCTCGCTCTTGTGTCTTGGTTTGGTTTGCAGTCGGCCCCACCTGGTCTAACTGTTCTTCGGTAACTTTCAAAGTCGCCTTGCTCATCAGTCCTGCAACATTACGAATCCACTAACATACTAAGCAGGCAGACGGCACACTTTCCAGCACAGACCTGGAGGGCATGCAGAAACTTGCTTCTTCTTTCACCCGTACTGAAGTCTCTGCTGTCGGCGTGGGAACCACCAGCCACCTGCTTCCCATGACTACACCTGCGGGATTCATTCATCATTTGATGAACTCATCAGCTGTGGAGATGCTTGAGTACCAGCATTGTTTGGGGTTTTTTTTTATTATTATTTTGTTTCTTTTGAATAATATTTCAAAACATTGGAGAACTGTTTAAAAAAAGATGGCCTCTGAGAAGTTTGAAATGAAACATCACCTAAAGCTGTGACTTCAGTCGATGCAGCTGGGTGTGCTAGGAGGAACCTGCTTGTCATGCGCTGTCGCAAGAAGTTGTCACTCGAGTTTCTGTCTGAATGTAAGGACTTGCAAAGCCACTCCCTTGTAAAGAACTAAAAGTCTTTGAAAAACCTTTTGCATGTTTTATCGCAATGAATATAATGCTGCTAAAACATTTTTTTGCAGTTCATCAAAAATACACCTAGTTACTGGGTGTGTTCTTTAATTTTTCAAATGATTATTATTTTCTACTAATTCTAATTTTTGTAATGTGCAAACCACTCATGTTGATAAATTATTATTGTTCAAGTTATCTAATTGACAATTTTACATGTTTAGAAAATCCTCTTCACAGGTCAGCAAATACATCTGTC
This sequence comes from Pholidichthys leucotaenia, assembly GCA_020510985.1. Classification (NCBI taxonomy): domain Eukaryota; kingdom Metazoa; phylum Chordata; class Actinopteri; order Cichliformes; family Pholidichthyidae; genus Pholidichthys; species Pholidichthys leucotaenia. Next base: position 268,694,774 of record CM035838.1, read on the forward strand.
ATTGGCTGCACACAGGCTAATTAACATCCACACAGATAACATGTATAGACAGATTATCCCTTATCCTAAATACACTGCACAAGCTAGTGAGCAGCACATGATAAAAGAGTTTGAAGTGGTAAAGAAAAATCTTTATAGCATTACCTTGTCAATAAAATGAGAAAAAATAAGACATACCAATGAAGATGTCTTCTCTTGAGATTTTTGAGTTCGCAGTCCCAGTCAGTATCTGGTCAGGACACCCGCCTCAATGTGAGCTTAGATTTTGGAGTGCTTGTGTTAATGTGGGTGATGGTGACTGCGTGTGATAGTTGTTGTGTGGTTAGTTCCTTTTTTTTTTTCCAGGTGATGCCTCACCTGTGGGAGGAGCTTCAGCCCAAACAGCAGTGCCCTCTGGCAATGCTGATGCAGTTGATATAAGTTAAGCCTCAAGCAATGATTTACATGTTGGCCAAAGGGGAGGGGGTGTAGGGGCTCTCATACCCCCCCCTTTTTTTCCTCAGTTTCTCTTGTGTGCAGGAGGCCATGTGGTATAAAGTTCCATGTGATTTTCAGGAACAAACAAGTGTGATTAGAGTGACATTTTCAGTTTTAAATATTTATTCATGGTGCATATTTCAGCTCATTCGACGTTAGCCACAGGGCTGAATAATATTCTACAGAGTTAAAAAAAGTGAAAAGTAAAAAGAAATTAAGTCAGCTTTGAAAAATTAAAGGACGTAATAATGTTTTTTGTTGTTGTGATGTGAATGTTCATGTCATTGTTTTGCCTGCTTGCAGTCGTGCCACTCATTATCAAGTCCTTGACCTATGAAGAGAAGAGGGGAGCGTGCAGCGTTGGCTCCAACGTCCGTGACGCGGCCTGCTATGTGTGCTGGTCTTTTGCTCGAGCTTATGAACCCAAGGAGCTCATGCCTTTTGTCACTCAGATTGCCAGGTAACAAATGCATGGCTCACCCTTGCAGCCCAGTTTAACTGTGCTGTCCACAGTCAGTCAAAATTACAGACGTGGACAAAATTGTTGGTACCCCTCTGTTAATAAAAGAAAAACCCACAGTGGTCACAGAAATAATCTTAATCTGACAAAAGTGGTAATAAATAAAATTTCTATGAAAATTAACCAATGAAAATCAGACAGTGCTTTTGAATTGTGGTTCAACAGAATTATTTTAACCCCTTGCACTCCGGTCAATTTTCCTAAAAACGCCAAAAAATAATGTGCCCAAAGTAAATCGAAAGCTGTTCTTCAACCCTTTGCAGCATCTTCATGGGATTGGTCTCATTTAAAAGAAAACACTTGGAATTTTTTGGCAAAAAAAAAAGATCTCTCTAAGTGCTCCGGCCACTGAGTTACAGTCATCTAAACATAGTGAACTTGAAGAAAATAAATTTGGCCTGGGTGTTTTTTTGGATACAAATGCTTGCAAATAACACACAGCTTCAGATCCGGGCTGGAAAATGCAACAGAAATGTAGAACCAAGTGTTATCCAGCTGAGGTCCAAATTTTGTAACAATACCACAAAAAATGAATATATTACATAGCTTTGTTCTCAGGCTGTTCTCAGGCGTTTTGGAACTGTGCCAAATTGTGCCAAATGGCACAGTTTGGAAAAACGTCTGTAACTTTTGAATGATTCAACATAGAAGCTTCATCTTGGGCTCAAAAGAAAGGTCACATTCAGGGCTGTGTCTGTGTGTGTGTGTGTGGGGGGGGGGTTGTCCCCCCACCCCCCCGCTACAGAGGACGGAGATCCGCCCCCGCTACATGACGGATTACACTCGGATAACGCATGTTTCCACAGCAGCACTGTCACCGTGGCTCCCCCCCCCCCCCCCCGCCGCTACAGAAGCATAGAGGCGGGGGGGGGGGGGGGCGTTCACGGTCCGGAGGCGGCGAAGAACCGTGTAACGCGGCGCACGCACTTCGGACATCGTGCGCCGCACAGTTGTAATTTACCGATCAGTCAAAAGTCATTTTTGATTACAATTTTCAGGGATAAAAAATAATTTGGCTTATAACACCTTACCTCTTCACAGCCACATTGTCCTGGCCAACTTCTCTTCCTCATTGTCAGACGAACGCGACGCTGGTCCGCTCTGGTTCTGGTCTCACGACCCGGTCAAAACATAATTCCATGATTGCGGTTTTGGCGAATGATTTACGACCTTCGTCGTCGGCCTCCGTCGGTATATGATGACCATATAAGAGAATCCTAAACACTCTGCTGGAATTAAAAAAAAAAAAATAAACCACTGCCTGTGGCTGCTGAAGCAGTCTCTCTTCACCCAGCCTTTGTAGACAAAACAGCTCAGCGAACTTCTGTGCTTCAGTTGGCTCGCTGCGTTGGTAGGCGGGTCCTTCTTGCCAAGTTTTCAGTCATTGGTTCTTCAAGGTTTCAGAAACCCAATTCAAGGCTCTTATTAGTCGAATGAGAGGTCAATCAGATGATCTAATCTGTTCGCGGCTGTGTCTGCAGTGGAAGAACGAATATGCAGCTCCCGCAGCTCCATCGTGCGTCCCAGAGCGCACAAGTGCGCTCTGGGACGCAGAGACTTGCCCGTCCGCGGTACAACGGAGCGCAAGAGGTTAAAAAAACAAACTCATTAAATAGGCCTGGACAAAAATGATGGTACCCTTAATTTAATATTTTGTTGCACAACCTTTTGAGGCAATCACTGCAATCAAACGATTTCTGTAACTGTCAATGAGACTTCAGCACCTCTCAGCAGGTATTTTGGCCCGCTCCTCATGAGCAAACTGCTCCAGTTGTCTCAGGTTTGAAGGGTGCCTTCTCCAGACGTCATATTTCAGCTCCTTCCACAGATGTTCAATAGGATTTAGATCAGGGCTCATAGAAGGCCACTTTAGAATAGTCCAATGTTTGGCTCTTAGCCATTCTTGGGTGTTTTTAGCTGTGTGTTTTGGGTTATTATCCTGTTGCAAGACCCATGACCTGCGACTGAGACCAAGCTGTCTGACACTGGGCAGCACATTTCTCTCTAGAATACCTTGATAGTCTTGAGATTTCATTGTACCCTGCACAGATTCAAGACACCCTGTGCCAGATGCAGCAAAGCAGCCCCAGAACATAACAGAACCTCCTCCACGTTTCACAGTAGGGACAGTGTTCTTTTCTTGGTATGCTTCATTTTTGCGTCTGTGAACATAGAGCTGATGTGCCTTGCCAAAATGTTCCAGTTTTGTCTCGTCTGTCCATAGGACATTCTCCCAGAAACTTTGTGGCTTGTCAACATGCAGTTTGGCAAATTCCAGTCTGGCTTTTTTATGATTTGTTTTCAACAGTGGTGTCCTCCTTGGTCATCTCCCATGAAGTCCACTTTGGCTCAAACAACGACGGATGATGCGATCTGACACTGATGTACCTTGACCTTGGAGTTCACCATGAATGTGTTTAGAGGTTGTTCTGGGCTCTTTTGTTACCATTCGTATTATCCGTCTCCTCCTGCGGCCACGTCCAGGGAGGTTGGCTACAGTCCCGTGGATCTTAAATTTCTGAATAATATGTGCAACTGTAGTCACAGGAACATCAAGCTGCTTGGAGATGGTCTTATAGCCTTTACCTTTAACATGCTTGTCTATAATTTTCTTTCTAATCTCCTGAGACAACTCTCTCCTTTGCTTCCTCTGGTCCATGTTTAATGTGGTACACACCATGTCACCAAACAGCACAGTGACTACTTGTCACCCTTTGAATAGGCCGACTGACTGATTACAAGTTTGTAGACACCTGTGATGTTAATTAGAGGACACATCTTGGTTGAACATGTCCCTATGGTCACATTATTTTCAATCTTTTCTAGGGGTACCATCATTTTTGTCCAGGCCTGTTTCATGAGTTTGTTTTTTAAAATAATTCTGTTGAACCACAATTCAAAAGCATTGTCTGATTTTCATTGGTTAATTGTCATAGAATTTTTATTTATTACCACTTTTGTCAGATTCAAGTTATTTCTGTGACCACTGTGGTTTTTTTTTTCATTAACAGAGGGGTACCAACAATTTTGTCCATTAACATGCTCATTCTGTTGGTCTGTTATGCAAAACTTATACTCTAGATTTTGATGGCTAGTACAAATAATCGATAAGGTCATTTGTTTGCAGCCCATATTATCATTATCAATAACATTTTCATAGAAGCTGAGCAGTTTGCCTTTAAGCTGTTTTTTGCTGCCTCAAACCAGTTTTTCTGTGCTACATCAGTCTTGCATGTCCCCACACAGCCAGAGCATATCTCTGTATGCTGACAGGTTAGAGACTTGATTTTGCTTTTCATATTGTAATTTTGTAATCTTTTAATAAGGTGTTGGGTGACAAACTACTTTCATATGCATTTACGTAAGTCCACTATCTATTGAGAAGTATTAGTAAACAGCTTCTACATAAAGATAGAGCAAAAGAAAATGATTTACAAATACTGATATAAATCCAAGCTAATATTATGAGGGTTCTGTGGATTCTTGATGACTGCCAGAGGAGTAATATCTGCATATCTAATGTGTGCAAAGAATGGGGCATAATATCATGAAAGTCACAGTTGTGCTCTGATTAAGGTCCCCAGGGTTCGACAATCATCTCCTCTAAAATCGTGTCATCAAGATTTGGAGTGAGAATGAACTCTGGTTATCTAGAATCATAGAACCATAATTTCAGTCGTAACTTTCATTTTCATTGTTCTCGATTCCTATAGACAATATTTATTACCTGCTAGTACTGCAGGTAATATTTATTACCTGCAGCACTAGCAGGTAATAAATATTGTATGCTATTAAATACCTGCGCAACAAGAAAATAAGTTGAATGGAACCCTCTTGACTCAACTGTTTACAGTTTTAATAGCAATAGCAATACCTAAATGTGCTGCTTGCGACTAAGAGACCTGGTGTTACTGACTACAAGTCATCCTGGCCCAGTTGAGCTTCTTAATCCCTGAAGTGAAGACTATATTCTTTGGTAACTCCAGTCAGCACCCATGGATTCAAGATAATTGACTGCCAGTGCGTGAAATGGGAGAGGCGGCTGGTACCCTTATTTTCAGAGTGAGGTGGCCCATTTTTTCGCTCTGAGTTGGTAGATGCTCTGTCTCTTCCTGCATGAAAGGCTTGGAAGGGACAGTTTGGCTGCCTGGAGAGCTGCCTGCTGCTGAGGGGATCTGTGTAGCAGATGAAGGCTGAAGAGTGCTCGACTGTTGTGGTTCAGTCAAAAATCTTCTCACATGGACTTCCGGGAAGATGGCGGAGAGGCATAACGCTTAAACAGAGAGCTCTCCCTAGTCGGATTAAAAATCTTTGGTAAATGGCCAACTCGACATAAATGGATCAATAAACCAAGGGATGAATACATGAAGAACCCGGGCACACGGACAAAAGCAGGGTAAAACTAAAGAATCCCTCTTCAACAACGCTGGAGAAATCGCTGAACACGAGGCCCAAAAAAACGAGGTGACTACAACAGAGAAAATGGAGGACGCCAACCTCGATGTTATGAACACTGGCTTCGCTAATATAAGTAAGGACATAAAAGACTTCAAGCGACAACCCCAACAGGATTTAACGGCTCTTAAGGAAGAACTGAAAAAAGAGATGAAGGAGGAAATTATGGGTCTCCGAAAAGAAATGGAACGCAAGCTAGCAGAAACCATGGAGGAACTGCGCACTCAACGGGCATGTATGGCAGAAGCACAGGCTCGAATATCAGATTTGGAAGACTGGAAGACCGAGGCAAGCGAGCGGCTGCAGACCCTGACAGCACAGACAGAGGATGCAGGAAAAAATAACCGACCTGGAGAGCAGGTCCAGGCGGAGCAATATACGCATCTTCGGGATTCCGGAGGGCACTGAAGGCAACTCGATGACGAAATTCATAGATCAATTCTTAAAAAAAGAGCTTGAGCTGCCCGATGAAACAGACCTGCAGATCCAACGAGCGCACAGAGCCTTGGCACAGAACCCGAATTCAAACTCTACACTCAGGTCAGTTGTGGTAAACTTTTTAAAATATGACGTAAAGGAAAGAATCCTGACACAAGCGTGGAAAAAAAAGATACGAGTCGGCGACAAACAGATATTCTTTGACCATGACTACCCGACAGAAATTGTGCAGCAGCGAAAGAAATATGCCAACATTAAAAAAATGCTGAAAGAGAAAAAAATTAGATTCCAAACGCCGCTAACGAAGATGAGAATTCATTGGGAGGACGGCGTGAAAACCTACAACACGGCCAGAGAGGCAGCGCGGGACATGACGGAGCGAGGCTTTGTGGTGAGCGTACCGGAGGAAGCGGCTGGAGCAGCGGCGGCACGGAACACATCGAGACAGCCGGAATGGAGGCGAGTGAGCGGCAGAGGGCGGGAGACGGATGTGGCGCACCGGGCCCAAGAAAAACTGCAAGGCTTTCAACGGAAAGCCTAGATTATAACAAAGATTAAGAAGGACACAGAAGAAATGAAGGCCAAGAAGACAAGGTAAAAGAGAAACAAATGGCTAGGAGAGGTTAAAGTGATTTTTGTTGGACATTTCTAGACTAATGACTATTACTTGGATAGTAACTAGAGGTCTAGGGAGGGCCCCTCACTCGGTGAGGACATTCCCTCCACCCCCCACAGATATGTGTTAGTTTTGTTGTTAAAGGGGTTAGGAGCACAAGTTAAAAAAATGGAAAAACATGAATATGGTTAAAAATCTTAAGATAATGACATTAAATGTGAATGGTCTGAACTCACCTGTTAAAAGGGAAAGAATAATAAGAAAATTCAAGAAGGAAAAAGCCGAAATTATATTTATGCAAGAAACACATTGGAACAAGACAGAACATGAGAAACTAAAGAGATTTGGCTATAAGAACTCCTACTACAGTTCATTTAAGGGAGGAACTAAAAGGGGGGTTATGATACTAATTTCAAATAAAGTACAATTTGAATGTGAACAAGAAATCCAGGATAAAGAAGGCAGATATGTAATAATAAAGGGAAGAATAGATGGTATGCAGATCACATTACTGATCCACCAGAAAGTGACAAGGGTTTTTTTCAACAACTGTTTGATCTCATAGCAACACACAGTGAAGGAGTCCTAATTTGTGGAGGAGACTTAAATGCCGTCATGGATCATGAAGTTGACACAACAAGTGTTAAGAAGACAAAAAAACATGTAATAAAGTTCATAAGAGCCTCACTGGCAGAAATGGGTATGGTAGACATATGGAGGGACCTGCACCCACTCGAAAAAGACTATACCCATTATTCAGCAGTCCATAAAGTACACTCTAGAATAGATTACTTCCTTATGAATGAAGGTGACAGACACAGGGTGAGAAATTGTTGGATTGGAGGGGCAGAAATATCAGATCATAATCCTATATACATGGAAATATATTTAAACAATAGAAAATGACAAACAACATGGAAACTTAATGTAGGACTATTAAATGATGAGAAAATGAAAGAAAGAATAAAGGTAAACATAAATGAGTATATCGAGGAGAATGATAATGGAGAAGTGGACCCAACAATACTATGGGATGCACTAAAAGCCGTGTTAAGAGGTAAATTAATTGTTGAATCAGGAAAAGCAAAAAAGTCTAAACTGGAATCATATGAACAAAGATGTGAGAGACTGAGGGAATTAGAACGTAAACATCAAAACACAAATGACCCAAAAATATATCAAGAAATTAAGGAAGAAAAAATAAAGATAAAAGAAATACAAATAGATGAAACTGAAAGGAAAAATAGATATTTAAAACAAAAATATTATGAAACGGGGTCAAAGGCCAAAAAACTGCTGGCAAAACGGTTAAGAAAACAACAAACAGTGAATAATGTATATAAGATTAAGGACCCCATCACAAATAAAACCACAGTTACCCCAGAAAACATCGAAGAAATATTCCATAAATTCTATCAAGAACTATACTCGCAACCTGAAGAGACAAATGTTAAGGATATTAAAAAAATTCTATGCACATTGGACTTGCCGTCAATAGGAAACCAACAAAATGAAAAGCTAACAGCAGAAATAACAACACAAAAAATTAAAGATGTGATTAAGTCACTAAAAAATGGTAAATCACCAGGTAGTGATGGATACCCCTCTGAGTTTTATAAACTGTTTATAGAAGAACTCACGCCACAGCTCCTAAAGTCATTTAATTGGACATTAAACAACAACAAAATACCTCCATCATGGAACAAAGCCATTATTTCAGTTATTTTAAAGCCGGGAAAGATAGGGAACAATGCGGAAACTAAAGGCCAATCTCTTTATTAAATGTGGATTATAAAATATATACAACAATTATCTGTAAACGAATAAAGACATTCTTGACGGAATTGATAGAGGATGATCAAACTGGTTTCATAGAGGGATGTCAAACACATGATAATATCAGGAGAACAATACACATAATTAATCAAATACATAAAGAAAAGAAAAGCGCAGTAATAATGAGTTTAGATGCAGAAAAAGCATTTGATAGGGTTAATTGGATGTTCCTATATAATGTGCTGGAACGCTTTGGATTTAACGAAAAATCAGTACAATGCATAAAGACACAGTATCAAAAACCTGTGGCAAGAATCAAGATAAACGGTAGCTTAACAGACAAAGTAAATATACAAAGATCAACTAGGCAGGGATGCTGCCTATCGCCCACCTTGTTTGCTGTGTTCATAGAGCCACTGGCTCAAGCGATACGACAAAATAAGAAATTAAAAGGTGTAACAATAAAGGGAGCGGACACAAGATTGGGCTATTTGCAGATGATATTATAGTTTACCTTGAACAACCAGATGAATCAATAATGGAAATGATGGACTTGATAGAAAATTTTGGAAAATTATCAGGATACAAGATAAACATAACAAAAACACAAATACTGACATTCCACTATAACCCTTTAAACCAGCTAACTGATAAGATCAAACTAAACTAGAAACAAAAAGAAATAAAATACCTTGGAGTGAACATACCTAAAGATTTAAGCAAAATCTATAAAGCAAACTATGATAGGTTAGAACAAGAAATAAAAAAAGATATTGATAGATGGTCAATCTTAAATATGGATCTGAATTCAAAAATTAAGACAAAATCAATCAAAATCAGCATACAACCTAGACTGCTTTACCTCTTCCAAGCTCTACCAACAGAGATTCCTGGTGCCCAGTTCTCAAAGTGGGACAGGATGATATCGAGATTTGTTTGGGGAGGTAAAAAGCCAAGAGTGAAATATAAAACTCTCCAATTACCAAAAGAGAAAGGAGGCATGGGTCTACCGAGTCTAAAGGAATATTACTACTCAGCACAAATAAGATATATCATATGTTGGTGCGATGGAGGATACGAGGCAAAATGGAAAGAAATGGAAAAGGAAATTGAGGGACTCCCAGTACAAAGCATAATAGGAGATAAGGATGCATATAAGCAAATCAAACAAATAGACCCAATCACTAAATTTACTTTGGAACTGTGGTATAAAATAGTACAAAAGTATAATATAAAGGAGGACATGAAACTATTGAAATGGGTAGCATTTGCCAGTCAGTTTGAACCGGCAAAGCAAGATAGGGGATACAAAAATCTGGTGAACAAGGGAATCACAGCATGGGGCAATATGGGAAAAAAAGATTTTGGGAGTTTTGTAAACATGAGAAGAAAATTTAAACTAGAAAAATCTGAATTCTTCAGATATCTGCAGATGAGAGATTATTATATGAGGAAGATTAGGCATAACCTCCACACAGATGTGAGCGAGATTATACAGTTCATTTTAAGCTCGTATGCAGGAAATAAAATAAGAATTATTTCAAAGCTATATCAGAAACTTACGGCAAACAAACATTCAAGTAACTATATAAAGGAGAAATGGGAGAAAGAACTAAATTTAAACATAACAGAAGAAAACTGGCAAGAAATATGGAAAACACAACACACATCAACAAGTTCAAGGACATGGAGGGAATTTGGATGGAAAAACCTGATTCATTATTTCATTACACCACAGATTCAAAGAAAATATACAAATACCCAATCTATATGCTGGAGGGGCTGTGGGGCTCAAAATGCAGACCACTCACATGTGTTTTGGAAATGTTGCAAAATCTCATCATTCTGGAAATCTATACATGTGACAATACAGAGGATATTAGGATATAATATACCAATGAACTGTAACTTGATGTATTTATGTGATCTTAAAAGAGACAGTGTAATACAGGCTGAGGACAGATATCTAGTTAAAATCTTGCTGATTGCATGTAAAAAAAACAATCACAAGAAAATGGCGATCAGAAGTTCTTCCTGACTAAGAACAATGGACTGACATTGTTGAGGATATACGTTTAATGGAAAAACTAACATATCGACAAAGAATGCAAGAAGGACAATATGAAAAAAAATGGTGGAAATGGACACACTACAAAGTGCAACAACGAGACAGAAATTGAAAGAATAACCAAAGACACTGGAAAAACCAGAAGAATTAAGAGATGGAAACTAAACACTTGATGCTCCAACATCTGTCCCCCCCCCTTTTTCTTTTTTTTTCTTCTTCCTCTAGCTCCTTTTTTTAAATATAGAGACTGTGATCTGAATGCAATATGTATGATGAAAAATGAATAAAAATCAAAGTTACAAAAAAAAAAAAAAAAATCTTCTCACATACAATACATCATATAATGAGCACATGAGGCCACCAACTCATTTTGTCCAGCGTGTTAACGTTGACAACATTCTGCCAAGCTCTTCAGTCATAAAAAGCCAAAACCCTGGGCACTCAGGCTTTGTGTTTGTCCATCCAGTCCATTTACTAGAGAGTTATTGATTTACCCAGAACAATGTGGGAAAGGGAGTTACTAATATGCTTTATCTACGCTGCACCTGGTACAAAATTCTTCAGTGATTCTAAACAGTGGGTATGGTCTGAGGGCTTCAGCTGGAGATACTTTTAAAGAAGTCATAGAGCCATCATCCCTTCATAGGAAACACCTCAGCTCTGAAGCTTTACAGAAAACCTGTAAGCAGAAGGGCGGGTGGTATAGCCAAAGGGCAGAAAACGCCCAGCGTCCAACTTTAGCTAAGGTGGCGCTATGGTAGTTACGTGGCTGTAGAGCAAGAAACACTCCCCAAAATGTAGCAATCACAATTAAAAAGCCAGTCAGTGTGACTATAAAGAAAGTAACACCCATCCTCAAAACAACTGGGCAACACTTAAAATGCCTTAAAGCTGAGAATGTTGCAAAATAGGGTGTTTACATTCAGCCAAAAATGGCAATTAAGCAACATATACAAAACAATAAAGCTGCCAATGTGCCAGAAAAGTGTAAAAAAAAATGGAAAACTCATCAGAAGCCACATTATCTTATTGCTACTACACTGAGGGAAACATTGCCACAACCGGTAATATCACAGGAACTTATAACATAGAACACAAGTTTATTACATTTAATGGTCTCCACATGCATTTTCTGTTCACCACTTAATTTTTTTAGCTGCAGCTCAGGCTAGTAAAGTGAAAATGCTACAAATGAGCTGGATCATAAGATTTAAAGGGATCCAAGGTAGTCTTTCAGGACTGTACAGTGCGACATGAAAATTGGTCTGCACAGAATGAATGAACTGACGTAGCACTGGTGCTGTGGCAAACAGAGCTGTTTGTGTGTATAGCCACTTTCAAACTACAATTATGCCGCTTTAAAACTACAATTGGCGAGCTGCAGTCGCAAGTTCCATCAACATAAATTCGCACCTCAACAATCTCCTGCAGATAACAGCGCATTTCTCCTGGATATCAGATTTCACGTCCTGACATCACTGATTGTGCCGGTGTTCCGGTCAGCCCACAAGCTGGTGACACAGACTACTGTGGAGTCACCAGCATTTTTATAAGTCTTTAATTTTGTCGCCTCATGTTAAACTCAGCACAGCTCAGTGGTAAAATACACTGATATATAGAGTTCAGTGGTCGCTGCTCTTTGTCCTCCATTACAACGGAGAGGACTGCAAAATGCACCTGACATTCTTTTTCATATCGGCGCTGAACAGCTTTTATATTTACAAGAACAGACACTGTTTGTGTGCGCAGGATGCACTTTTGAGTGTCGCATTTAGTGGCATACAAAGTGGGATATGTTTTATTTCGGAGGGGGCTATCACGGCGGGGTGGTGGGGGTGGTGGAAGAGGAGCAGAGGATATGCGAGGTGAACCGGGATGCATAGATTGCTCCTCGCTGACAGGACAGGCTGGTCTTTTCTCCGCTGCTCCAGGCTCAGACGGAATCACTGAAAAAATGCTTTTATAGTTTTTTTCCCCATTTCTTCCGGCTTCTCCTGGTCCCACAGCAGGTTCATTTTGCGTGGTCTGTGGAGGAGGAGTGTGACGGAGAAAGAAGCTCCATTTGGCGACATGGGCTATTTTTACGGTCTACGGTGTCAAACATACTTTCCGTGGACCAGAACTGGCCCGTAAGTTTGTATGGTGTGGTGAGTGTGTTCAGGTGGTTAGAATTGATGACTGATATGGAAATGCATGTAAATTTAAAATAATTTCTAGAGCCTGACAAGTTGGATTTAATCAAAGAGAAATACTATATTTTTAATAATTAAACTGCACTACTTGCACAGTGGTACAGGGCAGCATGGGGGCACAGGGGTTAGCACTGTTGCCTAACAGCTAGAAGGTTCCAGGTTTGAATTTCAAGGCTGGCAGGGGTAGGAACCTTTCTGTGTGGAGTTTGCATGTTTTCCCTGTGCCATGTGGTTTACTCCAGGTGAGCTGGTTTCCTCCCACAATCCAAAGACATGCATGTTAGATTAATTGGTGATTCTCTAGGTATCTGTCTTCTATAGGCCCTTAGAATAGAAGGCTAGTACTAGTGAAGCTCTTTGAGACTAGAAAAGTGCTATATAAGTACAGATCCTTATCTTTGCAGGCAATTTTAGAGATGTAGCAGACGTTTGTATCATGCTACAAGTTTCTGTCTTGTGCTGCATGATTATGAACCACTGTAGCACCAGTGCTATGAGCAAAAAAGTTAACGTACAGCCCTGTCTTTTCCTTTACCATGCCCCCCAGCTATTTAAAGTAGTACCACAGTACATACATTTGTTTTTCCCGTTGCTCAGCAATGTTGACTTATGTATGCCTACCATTTTCTGCAATGGCATTGTGAACTATGGGCATTACACTTTATATCGCTTTTAGTAGTTATCAGGTAAGATATTTAATAAAATATCCAGTCTGAATGTTGATTCTGTCATCATGCACTTGTAAAATAGGCTTTGAAATATTCTAGGTTTCAAAATATCAATTTGAAAACATTTATTATGCCCAGAACGAGTAAGAGTAAGAAAAACTACAAGCTAAAATGCTAGCACATGTGCCCAGAAGAAAAGGAGATTGTACTTAATTGGAGTAGTTACAGACGTGGACAAAATTGTTGGTACCCCTCTGTTAATGAAAGAAAAACCCACAATGGTCACAGAAATAACTTGAATCTGACAAAAGTGGTAATAAATAAAAATTCTATGACAATTAACCAATGAAAATCAGACAATGCTTTTGAATTGTGGTTCAACAGAATTATTTTAAAAAACAAACTCATGAAACAGGCCTGGACAAAAATGATGGTACCCCTAGAAAAGATTGAAAATAATGTGACCATAGGGACATGTTCAGCCAAGATGTGTCCCCTAATTAACACCACAGGTGTCTACAAACTTGTAATCAGTCAGTTGGCCTATTTTTTTTTTTTTTTGTAACTTAGATTTTTATTCATTTTTCATCATATATAATGCATTCAGATCACATTCTACATTTAAAAAACAAAGGGGTTAGGGTAGGGAAAAATAAAAAAAAATAAACAAAATAAAAATAAAAAATAAAAAAAAAAATAAAAAAAATAAAAGGGGGGGGGACAAATGTTGGAGCATCAAGTTTTTAGTTTCCATCTCTTAATTCTTCTGGTTTTTTCAGTGTCTTTGGTTATTCTTTCAATTTCTGCCTCGTTGTTGCACTTTGTAGTGTGTCCATTTCCGCCATTTTTTCTCCCATATTCCTTCTTGCATTCTTCGTCGATATGTTAGTTTTTCCATCATACGTATGTCCTCAACAATGTCAGTCCATTGTTCTTGGTCAGGAAGAACTTCTGATCGCCATTTTTTTGTGATAGTTTTTTTACATGCAATCAACAAGATTTTAACTAGATATCTGTCCTCAGCCTGTATAACACTGTCTTTTTTAAGATCACATAAGTACATCAGGTTACAGTTCATTGGTATATTATATCCTAATATCCTCTGTATTGTCACATGCATAGATTTCCAAAATGATGATATTTTGTAGCATTTCCAAAACATATGTGAGTGGTCTGCATTTTGAGCCCCACATCCCCTCCAGCATAGAGATTGGGTATTTGTATATTTTCCTTGAATCTGTGGTGTAATGAAAAAGCGAATCAGGTTTTTCCATCCAAATTCCCTCCATGCCCTTGAATTTGTTGATGTGTGTTGTGTTTTCCATATTTCCTGCCAGCTTTCTTCTGTTATGTTTAAATTGAGCTCTTTCTCCCATTTCTCCTTTATATAGTTACTTGTATGATTGTTTGTCATAAGTTTCTGATATAGTTTTGAAATAATTCTTATTTTATTTCCTGCATATGAGCTTAAAATAAGTTGTATAATCTCGTTCACATCTGTTTGGAGGTTATGCCTAATCTTCTTCATATAGTAATCTCTCATCTGCAGATATCTGAAAAATTCCGATCTTTCTAATTTAAATTTTCTCCTGATATTTACAAAGCTCCCGAGATCTTTTTTTCCGATATTGCCCCATGCTGTGATTCCCTTGTTCACCAGATTTTTGTATCCCCTATCTTGTTTTGCCGGTTCAAACTGACTGTCAAATGCTACCCATTTCAATAGTTTTATGTCTTCCTTTATATTATACTTTTGTACTATTTTATACCACAGTTCTAAAGTAAATTTAGTGATTGGGTCTATTTGTTTGATTTGCTTATATGCATCTTTATCCCCTATTATGCTTTGTACTGGGAGTCCCTCAATTTCCTTTTCCATTTCTTTCCATTTTGCCTCATATCCCTCGTCGCACCAACATATGATATATCTTATTTGTGCTGAGTAGTAATATTCCTTTAGACTCGGTAGGCCCATGCCTCCTTTCTCTTTTGGTAATTGGAGGGTTTTATATTTCACTCTTGGTTTTTTACCTCCCCAAACAAATCTCGATATCATCCTGTCCCACTTTGAGAATTGGGCATCTGGAATCTCTGTTGGTATAGCCTGGAAGAGGTAAAGTAATCTAGGTTGTATGC
This sequence comes from Pholidichthys leucotaenia, assembly GCA_020510985.1. Lineage (NCBI taxonomy): Eukaryota > Metazoa > Chordata > Actinopteri > Cichliformes > Pholidichthyidae > Pholidichthys > Pholidichthys leucotaenia. The sequence continues at coordinate 268,710,120 of CM035838.1, forward strand.
TGATTTTGACTGTCTCAATTTTTGAATTCAGATCCATATTTAAGATTGACCATCTATCAATATCTTTTTTTATTTCTTGTTCCAACCTATCATAGTTTGCTTTATATATTTTGCTTAGGTCTTTAGGTATGTTCACTCCAAGGTATTTTATTTCTTTTTGCTTCCAGTTTAGTTTGATCTTATCAGTTATCTGGTTTAGAGGGTTATAGTGGAATGTCAGTATTTGTGTTTTTGTTATGTTTATCTTGTATCCTGATAATTTTCCAAAATTTTCTATCAAGTTCATCATTTCCATTATTGATTTATCTGGTTGTTCAAGGTAAACTATAATATCGTCTGCAAATAGCCCAATCTTGTGTTCCGCCCCCTTTATTGTTACACCTTTTAATTTCTTATTTTGTCGTATTGCTTGAGCCAATGGTTCTATGAACAGAGCAAACAAGGTGGGCGATAAGCAGCATCCCTGCCTAGTTGATCTTTGTATATTTACTTTGTCTGTTAAGCTACCGTTTATCTTGATTCTTGCCACAGGTTCTTGATATAGCGTCCTTATGCATTGTACTGATTTTTCGTTAAATCCAAAGCGCTCCAGTACACTATATAGGAATTTCCAGTTAACCCTGTCAAATGCTTTTTCTGCGTCTAAACTCATTATTACTGCGCTTTTCTTTTCTTTATGTATTTGGTTAATTATATGTATTGTTCTCCTGATATTGTCATGTGTTTGGCGTCCCTCTATGAATCCAGTTTGATCATCTTCTATCAATTCCGTCAAGAATGTCTTTATTCGTTTACATATAATTGTTGTGTATATTTTATAATCTACATTTAATAAAGAGATTGGTCTATAGTTTCCGCATTGTTCTTTATCTTTCCCTGGTTTTAAAATAACTGAAATGATTGCTTCGTTCCATGTTGGAGGTATTTTGTTGTTGTTCAGCGTCCAATTAAATGACTTTAGGAGTTGTGGCATGAGTTCTTCTATAAACAGTTTATAAAACTCAGATGGGTATCCATCACTACCTGGTGATTTACCGTTTTTAAGTGACTTAATCACATCTCTGATCTCTTGTGTTGTTATTTCTGCTGTTAGTTTTTCATTTTGTTGATTTCCTATTGATGGCAAGTCCAATGTGTCTAGAAATTTTTTGATATCTTTAGTATTTGTTTCTTCAGGTTGCGAGTATAGTTCTTGGTAGAAATTATGGAAAATTTCTTCGATGTTTTCTGGGTTAACTGTGGTTTTATTTGTGGTGGGGTCTTTAATCTTGTATACATTATTCATTGTTTGTTGTTTTCTTAACCGTTTTGCCAGCAGTTTTGTGGCTTTTGGCCCCGTTTCATAATATTTTTGCTTTAGATATCTATTTTTCCTTTCAATTTCATCCATTTGTGTTTCTTTTATCTTTGTTTTTTCTTCTTTAATTTCTTGATATATTTTTGGATCATTTGTGCTTTGATGTTTACGTTCTAATTCCCTTAGTCTCTCACATCTTTGTTCATACGCTTCCAGTTTAGTCTTATTTGCTTTTCCTGTTTCAACAATTAATTTACCCCTTAACACGGCTTTTAGTGCGTCCCATAGTATTGTTGGGTCCACTTCTTCATTGTCATTCTCTTGGATATATTCGTTTATGTTTATTTTTATTCTTTCTTTCATTTTCTCATCATTTAACAGTCCTACGTTAAGTTTCCATGTTGTTTGTCGTTTTCTATTGTTTAAATATATTTCCATGTATATAGGATTATGATCTGATATTTCTGCCCCTCCAATCCAACAATTTCTCACCCTGTGTCTGTCACCTTCATTCATAAGGAAGTAATCTATTCTAGAGTGTACTTTATGGGCTGCTGAATAATGTGTATAGTCTTTTTCGAGTGGGTGTAGGTCCCTCCATATGTCTACCATACCCATTTCTGCCAGTGAGGTTCTTATGAACTTTGTTACATGTTTTTTTGTCTTCTTAACACTTGTTGTGTCAACTTCATGATCCATGACAGCATTTAAGTCTCCTCCACAAATTAGGACTCCTTCACTGTGTGTTGCTATGAGATCAAACAGATGTTGAAAAAAACCCTTGTCACTTTCTGGTGGGGCATAGATGTTCACTAATGTGATCTGCATACCATCTATTCTTCCCTTTATTATTACATACCTGCCTTCTTTATCCTGGATTTCCTGTTCACTTTCAAATTGTATTTTGTTTGAGATTAGTATCATAACCCCCCTTTTTGCTCCTCCCTTAAATGAACTGTAGTAGGAGTTCTTATAGCCAAATCTCTTTAGTTTCACATGTTCTGCCTTGCTCAAATGTGTCTCTTGCATAAATATAATTTCAGCTTTTTCCTTCTTGAATTTTCTTATTATTCTTTCCCTTTTAACAGGTGAGTTCAGACCATTCACGTTTAGTGTCATTATCTTAAGATTTTTACCCATATTCATGTTTTTCCATTTTTTAACTTGTGCTCCTAGCCCCTTTAACAACAAAAATAACACATATTTATATAAAAACACATTAAAAAAACTCGACCTCCGTACTTTGGGCCTTTCTTCTGCCCACTGGTCCCTGTTGGTGGGTGGGGGGTTTGTCTTCACAGAGTGAAGGGCCCTCCCTAGACTTCTAATTACTATCAAAGTAATAGTCATAAGTCTAGAAATGTCCAACAAATATCACTTAAACCTCTCCTAGCCGTCTGTTTCTCTTTTACCTTGTCTTCTTGGCCTTCATTTCTTCTGTGCCTTTCTTAATCTTTGTTATGATCTAGGCTTTCAGTTGAAAGCCTTGTAGCTTGTCCTGGGCCCGCTGCTCTACGTCTCTCCCCCTTCTTCCGCCGTTCACTCGTCTCCACTCCGTCTGTCGTGGTGCGTTCAGGGCCGCCGCTGCTCCAGCCGTCTCCTTCGGCACGCTCACCTCAAGGCCCCGCTCCATCATATCCCGCGCTGCCTCTTCGGCCGTGTTGTAGGTTCTTGTGCCTTCCTCCCAATGAATCCTCATTTTCGTTAGCGGCGTTTGGAATCTAATTTTTTTCTCTTTCAGCATTTTTTTAATATTGGCATATTTCTTCCGCTGCTGCACGATTTCTGTCGGGTAGTCATGGTCAAAAAATACCTGTTTGTCGCCGATTCGTATCTTTTTTTTCCATGCTTGCGTCAGGATTCTTTCCTTTATGTCATATTTCACAAAGTTTACCACAACTGACCTGGGTGGAGAGTTTGTTTTCGGGTTCTGTGCCGGTGTTCTGTGCGCCCGTTGAATCTGCAGATCCGTTTCTCCGGGTATTTCCAGTTCTTTTTTTAAGAACTGATCCATGAATTTTGTCATCGAGTTGCCTTCAATGCCCTCCGGAATTCCAAAGATGCGCATATTGCTTCGTCGGGATCTGCTCTCCAAGTCGTTTATTTTCTCCTGCATCCTCTGCGTTTGCGTCGTCAGGGTCTGTAGTTGTTCGTTTGCCTCGCTTTTCCAATCTTCTAGTTCCGAAATTCGGGTCTGCGCTTCTGTCATACACGCCCGCTGGGAGCGCAGCTCCTCCATGTTTTCCGTTAATTTACGCTCCATTTCTCTTCGGAGGTCCATGATTTCCTCCTTAATTTCTTTTTTCAGTTCCTCCTTAAGAGCCGCTAAATCCTGTTGTAGCTGTCGCTTGAATTCTCTCAACTCTTCACCCAAACTGGCGATGCCAGCGTTCATGTTGTCGAGTCTGGTGTCCTCCATTTTCACTGCTGTGGACATCTCGTTTTTTTGGGCTTTGCGTACAGCGGTTTTTCCTGCGTTGTTGGAGAGGAATTCTTCAATTTTACCCTGTTTTTGTCCTTGTGCCCGGTTCCTTCGTGTTTTCATCCCTTAGTTTATTGATTCGTTTATGTCGAGTTGGCCATTTACCGATGATTTTTAATCCGGCTAGGGAGAGCTCTTTGTTTAAGTGTTATGTCTCTCCGCCATCTTCCCGGAAGTCCCAGTCAGTTGGCCTATTTAAAGGGTGACAAGTAGTCACTGTGCTGTTTGGTGACACGGTGTGTACCACACTAAACATGGACCAGAGGAAGCAAAGGAGAGAGTTGTCTCAGGAGATTAGAAAGAAAATTATAGACAAGCATGTTAAAGGTAAAGGCTATAAGACCTTCTCCAAGCAGCTTGATGTTCCTGTGACTACAGTTGCACATATTATTCAGAAATTTAAGAGCCACAGGACTGTAGCCAACCTCCCTGGACGTGGCCGCAGGAGGAGACGGATAATACGAATGGTAACAAAAGAGCCCAGAACAACCTCTAAACACATTCATGGTGAACTCCAAGGTCAAGGTACATCAGTGTCAGATCGCACCATCCGTCGTTGTTTGAGCCAAAGTGGACTTCATGGGAGACGACCAAGGAGGACACCACTGTTGAAAACAAATCATAAAAAAGCCAGACTGGAATTTGCCAAACTGCATGTTGACAAGCCTCAAAGTTTCTGGGAGAATGTCCTATGGACAGACGAGACAAAACTGGAACATTTTGGCAAGGCACATCAGTTCTATGTTCACAGATGTAAAAATGAAGCATACCAAGAAAAGAACACTGTCCCTACTGTGAAACATGGAGGTTTTGTTATGTTCTGGGGCTGCTTTCCTGCATGTGGCACAGGGTGTCTTGAATCTGTGCAGAGTACAATGAAATCTCAAGACTATCAAGGTATTCTAGAGAGAAATGTGCTGCCCAGTGTCAGACAGCTTGGTCTCAGTCGCAGGTCATGGGTCTTGCAACAGGATAATGACCCAAAAGACACAGCTAAAAACACCCAAGAATGGCTAAGAGCGAAACATTGGACTATTCTAAAGTGGCCTTCTATGAGCCCTGATCTAAATCCTATTGAACATCTGTGGAAGGAACTGAAACATGCCGTCTGGAGAAGGCACCCTTCAAACCTGAGACAACTGAAGCAGTTTGCTCATGAGGAGTGGGCCAAAATACCTGCTGAGAGGTGCAGAAGTCTCATTGACAGTTACAGAAATCGTTTGATTGCAGTGATTGCCTCAAAAGGTTGTGCAACAAAATGTTAAGTTAAGGGTACCATCATTTTTGTCCAGGCCTGTTTCATGAGTTTGTTTTTTAAAATAATTCTGTTGAACCACAATTCAAAAGCATTGTCTGATTTTCATTAGTTAATTTTCATAGAATTTTTATTTATTACCACTTTTGTCAGATTCAAGTTATTTCTGTGACTATTGTGGGTTTTTCTTTCATTAATAAAGGGGTACCAACAATTTTGTCCACGTCTGTATGAGACAATTAGGATAGATCCAAACCAAAAATGCGAGCTAATGCTAGAAACAAATGAAGACAGACTTTCTAGCCTTTCTAGCCTAGACTTTCTAGCCTAGACTCTGTGGAGAAAGGAGGCAGGCAAGGCAACGAGCTCAACGACACAGAAACTATCCTTTGTCCAACATGAAGTGCAGCAAACAGCGATCCCAGGTCTCTGTGCATTCCACTTTTATCTCCTTTTTTCCATGCATTGAGACCCGGAACTTCCGACCATAACACATTGTTGTTTGAACAAAGGAATGTGTGGCACACTAACATGACATTACGCCAGGGTCGCTCTTACACCCTTCTACCCTCAGTGGCTCCGGCAGCTCTCACTGTCCCCGGGGCGCATAGACCCAACAGTCCCGTCTGATACCCCCCGGTGACACCTCCTCCTTTGGTCCATTGTTCCCCCTTTACCCAGAGAGGGTGAAGGGGGAACACCTTTATGTATATTAGTAGATGGTGAAGTTCTTATAGAAGTCTCTACTGTTTGATATTTATACTGGCTTTATTACCTCTGCCAAGGAGGTTATGTTTTTGCTAGCATTGGTTTGACTTTTAGCAGCATTACTCAAAAAGTTATGAACGGATTTTGATGAAATTTTCAGGAGAGGTGTGTAATGGCACGGGGAACAGATAATTAGATTTTGGTGATGATGTGAGAGTTCATACCTCCACCAAGGGCGTTGTTTGTATTTGTACAGCAGGATTACACAAACACTACTAGATGGATTTGGATGAAATTTTCACCAGAGGTGGATCTTGGGCTAGAGACGAACCCATTACATTTTGGTGATGATCTGAGAATGCATACCTCCGCCAAGGTTCTTATCGTCTCATGGTGTTAGCAGCAATACTCCAAAACTAATCAACAGACTTTGATGCAATTTTCACCAGAAGTGGCTCTAGGCCTGTACAGAAACCCATTACATTTTGGAGGTGATCCATGAGGGATGGAAGGAGCCTTGGTGAAGGCATGTACTCTCTGAGTGCTTTTCTAGTTTATTATAGCTTTATTTAGACATGATGGTGTATATGCAAGGTGTAATATATGCATGACATTTGTACTGGTCTTATAATGTTTACTCCTTATTTTGTCCTTGGTAGTGCAAAAGTGTTTTATGATTTTTTAAAAAAAAATTCTTTTAGTCTCTGTTGCACTATGAAAGAGACATTTTACTTGGATCTGTTTACTGTTACAAAGCTGTAGGGACTGGAAACTAACAGTTTATTTTGCTCTGTATGCCAGAATTTAAAATAAACCAGTGTGGCAGAGTTGGATGCATAAAAACCGCATTTGATGTGATCAGCTATGCAGGCACTAGTGCAGAGAAGTGCGTTGTCATTAACTGACATATGCTTAGGCTTGGTCAATAGTAACGGTTTACCTCGTCATTGAGCTCTTTTTTTCACTTTGCGTGTTTGGGCCTGTGGCCTCTGAGTGTGCAGACCAGCTCTGCAGTGTCAGTTTGAACCCCAGCAAATTATCATCAGCAATTGCGACAACACCCTTCCTTTTTCTAGCCTACAGGACTGCCAGGTTTCGCCTGCTGCTGTAGGTTTCGGTCCCCGTTTGGCAGCAACGCAGAGACAAGCTGGTTCCTGCTTTATTCATGACAGCCTGATGACATTTACAAGAAATTCACTTTTGTCAGTGTGGCTTGGGGGCACATGCATACAGGTGTAGTTGTGTTTCTGCTTAATTAAATAAATAAACCACACGCTTATCAATTGTTGTAGTTTCGGACATAATACCCTTTAAAATATTGTCTAGACTTTAGTCAGGGAGGTTTTGTAAGCCCTCAGGGCAAGGACAGTCCGTGAAATCAAGCTGGGACTGTGGGTTGTGTTGTTTGGAGGCAGGAAGCATGACCAAAAAAAAAAAAAAAAAAAAAAAAAAAAGAGGCCAAACAGGAGTGTGTCTCAGGCTGTCATGGTGATATATAGATAACCCCCCCATGCACATAACTGAAAATCTCATTACTGCCCCCAGTGTTGGTAGAAGCATCAATAACTGAAGTAATGCTAAGGTCAAAATATGAGGATGCATACAATATTGCATGGGAGTTATGGCTGGGCGAAATGGGTCACAAACCGTATAACGATATAATTATCCTGTGTCTTGATGCTCAATATATTGTATATCTCGATGCAAAAACTGCATGTGTTATATAAACTACACATCATGTTGAATAAATTATTTTGGTAAAAATCATCAGTAAATGACTGAAACCAGTTGTGTACATATGTCATTTAAATTGGTTGATAGTTTAATCCAGGCCTACTCAATTAGCGGCCCGTGGGCCACATGCGGCCCAGAAGCAACCTACGAGTGGCCCATGGGCCCAGGCCACACTAAGAAAATATAAATTTAAGAAAAAAAATATGAAGGAATGACGGCCCACAAGCGCGCACAGGAACAACGTGTGTGACCATCATCCGTGCGGAGTTCAGAAGCGCCCCACCCATGTGAGCTTTCCAGTCGGCAGGCAGGCAGAGTGTCTTTCTAGCTTTGTTGTCTGAGAGAAGCATGAACTTATTAAAGTACTTTAAAAGCAGAAAAAAGCAGAGGTATACAGTATAAGTAGTGTAGGCATTTAGAAGGTTCCAGGTTCGAATCCCCAGGCTGGCAGGGGTAGGAACCTTTCTGTGTGGAGTCTGCATGTTCTCTCTGTGCTGCGTGAGTTTACTCCGGAGGCTCCGGTTTCCTCCCACAATCCACACACATGCATGTTAGGTTAAATGGTTGTTGTAAAAATTGTCCCTCGATATCTGTCTCCTATAGGCCCTTAGAATAGAGGGTTAGTACTAGTGAAGCGCTTTGAGTGGTCTTTGAGACTAGAAAAGTACTATATAAGTACTTCCGCCCTCCAAAGAGAGCAGACGCTTTTTCTCCCAGCTCCGGCTCCTTATCTCTCTCCTTCCCTAACTGACTGGATCCCAGCTTGCTATTGTCTGTCTGCGTGTCTTTACTGCTGATTATCAAACGAAATTATGGATTTAATAAGCTGGGCTTTGAACGCAATTGACACTGTTTTTTCAAAGAGAAAAACTGGCCCGGGGGAGCCGATTTGCCCCGCAGGAACAGCTGCCGCGGGTTATTTGTAGGACACAAGTAATTGGAAACTCTTGTGCCTGTGTGATCTCTCTATCGAAGATGTTGAAGATTTATACCTCTTCGTAGCAATGGTCATCGGAATTCTACTGATTGGATCTGGGATTGGTCTGGTGTACCGCAAATTAAAGAAGATGGATGGAGCCTATCAAAAAGCGGACCCGGCGAGGCTCAACCATCAAATTGACCAACTGGGCAGGACTCTGACAGCGGCGAATGGAGAACTGTCTAGGAAAATGGATTACATCACGATCACGCTGAGAGCCGTCCATGATAATTTCATCGTCCAGCCATGAAGGATATGAGCACTGAATCTGTAAGAGAATATAAAGTTTTTTCTCTGAAGTCAGTGCTATTCGACCTGTTTTGACGCCCTCAGCTCACAGTCCTCCAGATTATCTTCAGTATACTTGTTTTTCATAACATGGCGGGCAGCATTTGACTCTCAAGGACAGCCAGCTGTCTGGCAAACTATTCCATCTGCCGTGCCAAGGACTCGCGCCTCTGCCCAGACGGTGGACATAACATCTGCTGCGGAAGAGACTTTGTTGTCCTTAACTGATATCACTGTTTGCACTCAACACCCTCACTCACACTGACTCACTATACTGACTTGAAGATTATTCATTCACTGCTCTCTTTGTGTCATTGTATGGATTCTATTGTCTGCTATTTGTGCATTGAGAGTTTTTTTCTTGTAATCATAATATTGATCATATATGACCTGTATTCTGATAAACAATGCTTTTTTCTCTCTTCTACTGTGTTTATCCTCTTTCTCCCCCATTGCTTCCTGTTCCCATTCTGCTGACAGGCGCGTCACTGACGCTGCCGCGTCACTGAAAATGTCAACTATGTCGTTCTCAGTGTCAAGTCAAATCCCTCATATATTTACCAGTTATTTACTTGTGAATGTACTTGGCAATAAATCTTTTCTGATTCTGATTCTGATTCAGGTCCTTATCCCCTTAACCTGTATTTATGGTGGTTTTAACCTGTTGGTAATGGGACCAATAAGAGTCGCTTAGCAAACAGGTGTGGTTAAGCTTCATACTGTATGCAGGGAAAGGCAAGAGTGACTGAATGGCGAAGGATCGACTTCACCAGCTACTACAATATCCATCCGATGGATGGATGGATGGATATTATGGACAGTCATGTGAAAAATTAGGACACCCTGTATAAGTCTGTGAGTTGTTTTTTTTTTTTACATATTTGGACATATGGATATTCAATATCAGTGTTTAAAATACTGGGAGATTCATGTAATGCAACTAAACAAAAACGAATTAAAGGCTTTTTTTCAAATTTTCTGTAAAACATAATTCTAAACAAATAGTGAGGAATAAGTTCACCCTCACATTCATTCCCACTTATAATGGCTAAAATAAATGTTAAAAAATGCAAATAAAAACAAAAACAAGGTTAGACATAGACATGTGAACATTTCTTAATAAAGAACTGAATATTAAATGAGGTATCCTAATTTTTTCACATGACTGTACCTGGCAAGTTAAGATGACCGAAATTCACAAAGTCAGTGACTTTAATCAGTCCGCCGCCTTCAGACAAACTAAACGTGCCAACATTTGGATTTCAAAATAAGGCAGGTTTTTCCTGCTGTCTGGTTGGTGAGGAGAGTTCTAAAAAACTATAAATATACAGAAATATTATAACAGAAATAACTGCATCTTTGGTAATTTAAGTTAATTTATTTCATTAAATATAATTTTATTAATATTTTTTTCTTTGAAATCAGAGTTAAATTATTGTTCTGTTCTGGCTCTGCAAAATTATGGTCAAAAGTGTAAATTGTATAAGGAAAAAAAGTCAAAATTTTACCACGATCTGTTTCAAATTTATTTAAAAAAAACCAGTAATTTTATTTAACAAAATACACAAAAATTAGCCATAAAAAATCCACAAATTTATAATAGTCTCAAATGTACATGAATAGTTAACTTTACAAGAGGAAATTACAAATTTGAGAAAAATGGTTTCAAATTTAGATAAATTTACAGAGACAAGTAGAAAATTATAAGAAAATTGTTATAAATTTTGGAGAAAAACCTCAAACCTTCAAGACTGAAGTCATTACTCAAGTTTTTCAGTGGGTGCTTTTTGCATCCTTAACTCTACTAGAAATTTTTGGTTGACTGATATGTGTGTGTAATGGAATGTGTAGTTAAAAAAAGAGGTTCCTACTCACACGTGGTGATTTAAAACAAAACTAACCACAATAGTGGATGTGCAGTGTTTGTTAATGTTATCAATCTTTTCTTGGGGGGTTTGTGCACGGAAGTGTTTGACATTTCATTTTTTAATTTAGCTAAAAGCACTTTGTGATGTCCCAAGGACAGTTATGACCAGGATGTAGTAGATTTTATTTCAAAAGGGAAGCAAATGTTAATGCTAACAGTGCACTTTGAGTGTTTATGCACTTTGAGATACAGTTTGCCTGAGTAACATGTGACCAAAAACGGTTGGTTACAGAATTTTATTTTTTTCATTCTATTTATTTAATTGTTGTTCAAGAGGAAAAATATTTCTACTACTTCAAGTTCTGCTCAACTCCAGCACTGTTATTGTTTTTATGCACTTGTGATATGCCTTTGTCATGTGCGAAGCGCACATTTAAAACCAAGACAGTGAATAAAAAGTGCATTTTTTCATCATATTGATCTGTGTTGGTTTGAAATTTGCATACTCAACAGATCGCTGAACATGTGCAGCCCAGTTACATGTCTTGATTTCAAATTGTGGCCCAACTGATTTTGTAATTGAATAGCCCTGGTTTAAGTGAATTCCGCAGGCGGTCACGTCTCTGCATCTTGGTGCGTCTCAGTGTGCACTGAAAAAAAAAAAGGCTGTATTTCCGGTCTTCCAGTACAGACACAGCCTTGTTACAACCTGAGAAAAAAGCTGTGTAATATATTCATTTTTTGTGGTATTTTTACAAAATTTTGACCTGAGCTTGAAAACACTTGGTTCTACATTTCTGTTGTGTTTTCCAGCCAGTATCTGACAGCTGTATGTTATTTGCAAGCATTTGTGTCTAAAAAAGCACCCAGGCGAACTTTCTTGTTACTCAGTGGCAGGAGCACTTAGAGAGATTATGACTGTTTTGCCAAAAAATTCAGAGTGTTTTCTTTTAAATGAGACTAACCCCATGAAGATGCTGCAAAGGGTTGAAGAACAGCTTTTGATTTACTTTGGGCATGTTATTTTTAGGCGTTTTTAGGGAAGTTGAACAGAGTTCAACAGGTTAATCATTTCTCTCTCTCATACACACCCACATTAACAGGTCCGATAGTTTATGGAACTAACAGTTTCAGCAGTGGTCGTTGGATAAGACTACACGTCACTAGATGTTTCATCTTGTGTACAATATTGGCATACTACCCCTGTAAGTTATTCTTACTGTAAACTAAGTTTGTACTTAGCATTAAGCATTAGTATTTTGTTTTCTTATTTAATATAAATTCATTCAATACTGCATTCAGCTCACCAATAAAGAGATGAAGTCTGTGGCTAAAAACTCTGCATCCGTACACTAATTCTACTGCACTACTTTGACAACATTAACCCCGTTGTCAGTTGTTATAGCGACCAGGTCTGCTGGGTGGAGCTTCCAGCTTGTCAGAATTTTATTTTGACAGGTTACAGGTCCACAAAGCTAAAAATGTTGGTGACGACTGCTCTATAACTTGAATTTTTTGGTCATCCTCTAGCTGGATGCTGGTTGTTAGTGAGCAGGTGGGGGAGTGGCTGGTATATGTTCGGAGGGAGGGAGAAGAGGTGGAGGTGGAGCTGGGTGAAGTCAAGGGCAGGCAAAAAGGAGAAGGCAGGTGGAGTATTGATTTAAATGATACTGGGCCATCCTGTGTCGCAGGTGAAAATATGTTGATACATTTTATCGAGATATCGCCGGGCCCTAATGGGAGTGATTGTTAATTATCTTGGGTTGTGTTTACCTTCTGTGCTGGGAACCTGTACATTGGAACCAAAATAATTTCTGTGGAATGATGTAAAATTTCATCATCCTCATTCTCATTGTCAAATCTGAGTCACGTCTTGGTTTAGTCTGGGTTGTGTCAAATGCAGAGTGGCCTCCCTTCTTGCACATGGACCAGTCATGCCCCAGCCTTAAAATACTACAAGGTTGTTATTTCCACTGTTTGCCACATATACTGGTGGTTAAACTGGGACTGAAGTTCTTTCATTATCTGGTTGTTCAGCAGGTAAATTGTCAGCACAAGCTGACACCTCAGTGTTCTGTTGAGTGAATGTTGGGTCCTTTTTTGAAAAAGTTGTATGTGATCTCGTGCCTGCAAAATGTCAATTGATTTTGTTTTCTACAGTGTGAAGCAAGTCTTAGGTCTGGCAGATGAACACTGAAATATTTAGTCCTCTAGAAGTTGCTAGGAAATATTTATAAAAAATACAATCTGGGGTGTTCTTTTGGATGATATTACACTTTTGGTGCAGAGTTAACATACTGTATGCAAAACAGTTGTCACAGTAAAGTGACTGCTGTAAAAGCAATTTGTGAATGACCCTGGTTACGTGGTCACAATAAATCAATCACTGGGAATAAACCGATAACGGCAATAATCAGTTTTGCTGTGTTTACATGCACTGAATAAACAGATTATTGGAGGGTAAACGACTTGAGTTAGGCTGCGTGTCCACCAAATGCATTTTTTGTGCCCTGAACTGCCCTGAACGTCTTTTTTTCAGCGTTTGTGCGTGGCGCTCTGGAAAAAAAAAGCCTGTGCCCTGTATCCCAGCAACAGCTTATCACTCACAGCTCAACACTTCCGCTTTTCCTATGGTCAGACTTTCTACTGATTTTTTTAATAGCAGTGTCTACATAACAATTGACAGGAAACCTATTCTAGCAGCCCTGGATGTAAAATATGATTACATGGAAAACAGGAGTCTGAGTAGAGACTGTATCGGCATCCTATGTCCCACCTTCCCTTAATTCTGATCGGCTGCTTAGAAAAGTCTGACTGACGAGCTCAACGTTCAACTTTTTTCAACTCTGAGCGCCGCGTCAAAAAGCGGCCACCGCTCAAAGCGTTTCAGTGTTGTAAATGCTGGACTACATAGAGAATGAATAGAAAACCGTTGATCAGAGCGGAAAAAACGCATTTGGTGGACACGCAGCCTTAATGACCCCAGTTACTTGGCCTTTATCAGATTATTCTGTTTACATGGCCACTTGAATAATCGGATAGCTCTAGAAATGGATAGATAGATAGATAGATAGATAGATGTACTTTATTTATCCCAAACTGGGAAATTGCAGATCCAGTCATAACCAGTTTATTTGTGTACATGTAAACATGGTCAGTAATGTGTAAAGCTGCATAAGATTCTTTATGGGAGGTGCATAACTGTAAAACTAAATATGTGCACATACAGTGGAGATGAAAATTAGGGAACAATGTATTAATACTTGATTTATTCTGAAATATTGTTATTCTTCATTGTTCCGAATTTGACAGATTATCAGCTGTGGCTATACCACTACTGTACTAGCATGTGTTTTTCTTAAATAACAAAGACACTTCAACATAAACATTTATTTTGTAAAAAAAAAAAAAAAAAAAAAAGTGAGCAAAATTAGAGAACAGTGACCACTGTATCAGAAGAGAAGATTTAAACAATGTTTTTTTTGGGGGATATAGGATTTTAAAAAATTAATAGGTAGTGTAGAGGCTCTTGCTTTGAATGACTTCAGCACATCTGCACCCACAGGACATCACTAGTTTCTCACACTGCTCTGGTTTGATCTTGGCCCATTCTTCTTGCAGTCTCTTCCACATTCAGTAACTGTAGTGGGTTTCTTAGTCATTACTTTGTCACCAAGGATTTTCCAGAGATTCTATGTGGGGTTTAGATCTGCACTCTGGGCTGGCCACTTCATTGTTTCAGTATTGTTAGAATCAAGGAACTATTTAACCCATTTTGCAGTGTGACAGGGGCATTGTCTTGCATGAAAATTGTGGGCTGATTGTGAGACAACTGCAGTGAAGGAATTGCATGTTGCTGAAGGAGGTTCACATAAACCTTTGCATTCACCCTGCCATGTAGCTGTACAAGAGGCCCAACTCCCGCTGCAGAAAACATCCCCCAAACTGTGACACTTCCTCCTCCAAATTTAACTAACTTCTTTACACACTTTGGATTCAGTCTTTCCCCAGTTTGACACCAAACATATTGTTTCCCATCAGACCCAAATAAATTGAACTTACTGTCATCACTGAAGTGCACTCTGGACCAGTTCTCCTCTGTCCACACAACATGCTTCTCAGCAAAGGCAAGTCTAGCCTTTTTTATTCTTTCTGCTGATGAGAGGTTTGGTCACTGCAGAGTGAGCTTTGAGTCCAAATTGTCTTAAACAGCGAGACACTGTGTGCCGAGACAGATCTTTGCTTTGTTCAGCAGTGAACTGGCGAGTAACTCCAGCTACAGTGTTGAACCGATTCCCCATTTAGAGTCTTCATATAATCCTGTGCCCCAAACCAGAGCAGCGTGAGAAACTAGTGATGTCCTGTGGGCGCAGATGTGCTGAAGTCATTCAAAGCAACGGCCTCTACACTTCCTATTAATTTCTGAATCCTACAGCCCCCCAAAAAAACATTGTTTAAATCTTCTCTTCTGACACCATGGTTACTGTTCTGTAATTTTGCTCAGTTTTTTTTTTTTTTTTTTTTTTTTTTTTTTTTTACAAAATAAATGTTTATGTTGAAGTGCCTTGACTATTTTAAAAAAAAACAAAACAAAACATGCTAGTACAGCAGTGGTATAGCCACAGCTGATATTCTGTTAAATTCTGACCAATGAAGAATAACAATATTTCAGAATAAATCAAGTATTAATGCACTGTTCTCCAATTTTCATGTCCACTGTAAATATTGAAATACTTGATCTAGAAATGGTAAAGTAAAAGAAAGCATGTTAAACAAGTGTTCTAGTATTTATTTCTCCCTTACATTTAAAAACAACTCAAATTTATGTTTTGGATAATCAGTTTTCCATAATCACTTTGTGTTTCTTTTTGCAGCGCTCTGCTTATCACAGCCATATTTGATCGAAGTGTCAACTGCCGCAGAGCTGCCTCTGTAAGTCCCGGGGTCAGCTTTTATTTAACTTTTGCTATATGGATACCTAACGCAACTTGGTTTTGTGTCTTTTTTGTCTCAGGCTGCCTTCCAGGAGAATGTTGGCCGACAGGTTTGTTACTGCACTATTAGACTACATGAACGCCATGAGTAACAGAATTACCTCAATTTGAGGCTTATTTGTTGCCAGTAGTTTGGTTCATGCTCAAACATGCCTTGTTAGTGAGAGCCTTAGGAGCAAAGAAATGATTTCCCAGTAATGGGGTACCACCAAACACTAGATTTTCCTCTTGATATCCTAAACCCGTATTTTGCTTCAAATTTAGGCCATATTTTAAATTTTGAATCAAACATTTTCTATTACAACCCCTTATGGATTTTCTCTTGTTCCATTTTAAACGAGGTCACACAACAGATTCTTGTTTTTTCTGTCTAAATAGGGCACATTTCCTCATGGTATTGACATCTTAACAGCAGCAGACTACTATGCAGTCGGAAACCTCAACAATTGCTATCTGAACATTAGGTAAGAAACACTACATTTAGATGACCTTTATGTTAACGTTGGTCTATTTGTCACAAAATGCACACATTAATTTGCAGCTCTGCAAATAATGCAGTGCACTTGTTATTAGGGCTGGGCAGTTTGACCTTAAATCAACATCACAGTTAATTAACCCTTGGATGTTTGTTTTCAGTTACTTTTTTTCTCCTCCCTTCTTACTGACGAGACTTGTAATTAAGCAATATTACTAACTAACTAACTAACCTGCACTTGTATAGCGCTTTTCTAGTCACAAAGACCACTCAAAGCGCTTTCACTAGTACTAACCCTCTATTCTAAGGGCCTATAGGAAACAGATATCTAGGGACAATTTAGAACAACCAATTAACCTAACATGCCATTAACCATTAACCTAACATGCATGTCTTTGGATTGTGGGAAGAAACCGGAGCCCCCGGAGTAAACCCACGCAGCACAGGGAGAACATGCAAACTCCACACAGAAAGGTTCCAACCCCTGCCAGCCTGGGGATTCGAACCAGGAACCTCGTAGCTGTAAGGCAACAGTGCTAGCCACTGCACCACAGTATGGTATCATATCACTACAGTGCCATAGCAAATGAGCATAATATAATAAAGCCATTTCACACACACAAAATAAACATTGTCCAGTGTTTACAACACACACCTCTTGTGGGTTTGTGGGCCATGTCACCTGTGCGGTGGCTAATTAGCTTGTTAGCTGTGTTTGAGGAGGCCTTTACACACCCACGATTGTGTTAACACCACATAGTGAGTATGAGTCTCTTATCAGGTTCTTAAATACACCCTTAGCTTGTCCATTCCTTCTATAAAACCATTGAGATGACACGGATAGCATGAGAGCCTAACAGCAACTTAGCTTCTGCTCCTTTTTTTTTCCTCGCTTCACTTGCTTTTTCTCAGCATCTTTAGATGAAATAAAGAGTCAATCATCACATGCTATGTAGATGGAGACCGCATTTGTTTTTGATACAAGCCAGCTTTAGTTGTGCCGCCTGTGTTCTGCTGCATCTGAACAGCATTGACTACGCTGCTGCCGGAGTTGCGTGCCCTTGTCTGTAACTCCATGGGCATGTCTTAGAAGAGCAGTACATGAAAAGCTCTCACATACACACACATACACACAACAGGGAGAGGGAAAAGACCGAAAAAACTGATACACCCTGAATGTCTGTTCCACTTTTATTTCGGTTAAGTACAATGACAATGAAGCCTATTCTATTCTGCCTGTTATGCTCACTTAATACAGCTATAAAAAGTGATAGTTATATTTTTTTTTTTACTTCTGTCAAAGTGTCTATATAGCCAGTTTCCCAGAGTACACAAAGTCTTTGATCGACCATCTAGTAGCCATGAAGATCAACCACTGGCATGGGTGAGTTTACGTTGTCTACAGTTGATACTAACAAATAGAAAAAACATATTGTGGTTTTGTTGTTCTTTCTTAATTTATTTCTGTGGTTTGCAGTGTAATCCGAGAGCTTGCCACAAAAGCACTCCACAACCTGACACATCTAGTACCTGATTATATGGCCACAACAGGTAACCAGTGTGACTGTATCTGTTCTACAGCCACTGTTGAGTTTTGGCTCAAAAGAAATGTTTTTTGTTTTGTTTTGTTTTTTAAGTTCGTCCCCAGAGGGGGATGGTGAAGTATTGTGATCCCTTTGCTTTATCTGTCAGTGTGCTTGAGTTTTCCACACAATGTAAAAGGTGTTTGTGTAGAGACAAAATCTGCTGTCTCTGACTGCCTTGTTTGCAGTTTGAACCTACTCGAATCATTAATTATGTTTATTCTGTTTTCTTTTTCATTCAGTGATAGGTTTTTTTGTTTACATACCACATGTTCTACCACACTTTAAAAAAATGTGTTTCAGTTTTGCCACAGCTGTTGACCATGGCAGTGGGCATTGACCTGCATGCTCGCCATGGAGCCATCCTGGCATGCGGAGAGGTCACACATGCTCTGTACAAAGTGGGCCTTGAGACCAGCAGGTAGGTCCTAAACACACAGTAAGGGCGCATTTTCACTGGGGCCAATTGGTCTGCGAATTGGTGAAGGCAAAGGTGACCATTATGCACTCACATTGTTTTTAGCACGGCCGTAGCGTACACGTGCATGTGCTTGTACATTTAGATACAATGCCACGGTGAAGCTAACCTCTCCACGTGGGTCAAAAGCTTATTGAACTGGCCCCGGTTAAATGTGGAGTAGATCAAAAGAATCAGACTTTGACTGTCCGTTTGGTCAAACTTTGTAGTGTGAATAAACAGCCCAAGTTGTCTTATATTTAAAAATAAAATGACTATACTGTAGAGAAAACTTCCCTTAAACTTTGGGAACCATTTTTTTAAAACTCAAAAAGAAAAGCTAAATCTGCTGTTGATGTTTCCCCTTTAATTGTAAGAAGTAGCCATAGACCTATGACATTCTTTTTCCAAATGTGTACTGTGAGTCATGATGCTGATTATTCTGAGTAAAACATGTTCTGGATTTTATTCTGCAGGAGCGTTGTGGACATGATTCCTCCTGAGTGTGTCGATGCATTAAAGAAGATTCACCAAACAGTAAGTGTCCGTTCAGACTGAAACAAAATGTTTCCTTTAATGCAAATAAACTCTGTAACATGACTGCTTGTTAATTTGCATTTTAGCTGCATGACAGAAAGCAGTACAGGTATGAAAAATATTTTAAATATACGTGTTTTTGGCAATTAGCCAGACAACGATGTAATCTTCCTGTTAATGTATGTTTGTTTTTTTTTGCATAGGGGCTTTGGTGGAGAGCTAATGAGAGCTTCAGGTAAACGGACAGAATTATAATAAGCATTTTCAATGCTTTTATTGTTATTACAAGGAATTTCATAGTGGATAGGCTCACCATTCACTGCTACAGTGCATTATGATATGTTTTTGTTCTTTTTAACAGTTTGCAGTCTTATAGAGAAACTGTCCCTCTCTAAAATGCCTTTTAAGGATGACCCCATAATTAGTAAGCACATTCTTTTTAAACTGTTGCAGTTTTGTTTTTGTTTTCATTAAACATCGATCTTAAACATTTTGGCACTTTGGTTTTAGCTGGTTGGCAGTGGATTATTGACGACACCATAAAGACTCTTCATCTTGTTTCTAGAAGAGCAAAGGACGGCATTGTGGTAATTTAACCTTTTTAAAAATTATCTTCTGTATCTGTAAAACCTTTTTTTCTTCTCTCATGAACCTCAACTGAACATTTACTGGGTGTCTGTGGGTCCTTAAAATATCATTTTTTTTAATCCTAAATTAAAGTCTAAATTATACTTTAAAATTGCAATTAATCCTCAAATCTGTCTCTCAAGGGTCACACACATTAAACAAGAATGCTATATTGAATTGTAAAACCTCTGTGTTAGCTTTGTTTTAACGTCGTGTAAATACTGTTTGTATTGTCGCTTAATGAAAATTACAGTAAGTGTATGCAATAGCAATCATTTAAAGAGAAAAATGAAGAGGCAAAAGTAGCACATTTACAACAAAGATGTGTTGTTTACTAATGCTGACAGGTCAGTTTATTCTTGTAACTTTTACCATCATTTAAGGCTCATATATATATATATATATATATATATATATATATATTACTCACAAAAAATTAGGGATATTCGGCTTTCAGGTGAAATTTCAGGATGTACCTAAAATGCACTATAACCTTCCTTTGGCCACATCCCACACTGATGACCACTTCATTGTGAATGGTGCCCTGTGGAACCGGATGATGAATGCCACTCAACTCCAGGCAAATTTAAGGGAGGTGAGAGGCATCCAAGTGTAACGTCAGACCATTCGAAGCCGTTTACATCAGCGTGGTCTGCGTGCTAGATGACCTTCAAGGGTACCTTACCACACCACCAGGCACAGGCATCATCATTTTGCATGGGCCGGGGTGCATTTATGCTGGACAAGGAACCAGTGGGCCTCAGTGCTGTTCTCTCATGAAAGTCGAGCAGAAATGATGGCCGTCAACGATATTGGAGATGTCAACGAGAGCGCAATGCATCAGCCACTGTTGTCACCAGACGAGCCTTTGGTGGTGGTGTTACAGTCTGAGCAGGTGTGTCTAGTCCATACAGAACTGCCCTACACCTTGTGAATGGTGCAGTGACAAGCCAATACAGTGGTACCTCTACTTACGAACGTCTCTACATACGGAATTTTCAGGTTACGACACGCCTCAACGGGAAAATATTGCCTCTTGTTACGAACGAAATTTCAGGAAACGAAAGGCAAAAAAAAGTACGCGCTCCTCGCAGCTCCCGTAGTTTACCGAACGTAAACATACCTGTAGCTGCTCTGCCATTGGCTATCGCCTAGCATCTTCCTGGTATCCCATTGGCCACGAATCACCCGGAAAAAGTGTTCACTAGTCGGGCTATCGCTCACTATGATGATGTTTGCCTTGCACATTTTCGAAGGATCGTTACAAGCCGACAAAAACAAACGTCCTTGGATCGTTTCTTCACAAAACGTCAGGCAAAAACCACTGATGAGACAGAACATGAACCAAAGGAGGCAAAAGGTGACGCCGACGCCGATGATCGCAGTTAAAAGGTAAATGAACATAATTTTTATTATTCTTTCTCTTTTATTATTCTTTCTCTCATTTTAAACTCTCATTTTATGTTTATTGTGCAGTAATCTAATTGTAACATGTATTTGTTACATGTTTTGATGCGTTTTTACGATTTATAAAAAATTTATGCCCGAATTTTGGGGGGCTTGGAACGGATTACGGCATTTACATGTAAAACGCGCCTCTACTTACGGAATTTTCACGTTACGAGAATTCTTCCGGAACGAATTAATTTCGTAAGTAGAGGTACCACTGTACTACCTGAATAACATGAACAACACAGGCCTAATTTCATCTTCATGGATGACAATGCTCCAGCTCATCGAGGTCGCATCATTAGGGAATGGCTGCTGGAGGCTGGGATACCTCAAATGGAGTGGCCTACACTTTCTCCAGACCTGAATCCCATAGAAAATCTATGGGATCAGCTGAGTCACTGTGTAGAGGCTCGTAACCCTGCACCCCACAACCTCAATGACCTGATGGCCGCCCTTCAAGAAGAGTGGAATGTCATGCCTCAGCAGACAGTAAGTCGACTGGTGAACAGCATGAGACATCGTCAAGCTGTAATTGATGCTCAAGGGCATGTGACAAGTTATTGAGACATTTGACATTTTTTATTGTGGTATGTTTCTCTTTAATCTACTTTTTAGTTTGCTTTTAAATTATTATGTATTTTTTCCTTTTGCAACTTTCTGTAATGCTTTAATGTTTTTGTGTAAAGCACTTTGAATTGTCTTGTACACAAATGTGCTATACATATAAACTTGCCTTGCCTTACCATGCCTTACCTTAGTATACCCACCATTGCTGCTGGCTTTTGTTTCAATAAATTGTTTAAGATGAGGAAATCAGCATTGCATACTTCTACTTAAATGCCCTACTTTCATGATATAATATCACTGTAGCGTGAACTTTTTACATTTTCCATAAATTTCACCTGAAAGCCAAATATCCCTAACTTTTTGTAAGTAGTGTATGTTGTTCCTTTAGTCAGATTTTTTGAGCCAAAATTTGCACAGAAAGGGCTCTCTTTTTTTCAGGTCAAACAAAACTTTGTTTAAAAATACAGGAAGGAAATAAAACATCCTAATGTTTGTTCAGGGGCAGGGAGGGTCAGAACCAAATAAAACACAAAGCTACAGCTGAGAAATGATGTCCCCGGACCAATGTCTCGCCCCATGCTGGTGAAGAGCCAATCACAGTGTAGTGTCCACGAGCTCCCGTCACGGGAGGCTAAGGTTGTCAGACACAGGAGGTTGCAGTACGCATGGACCCAAATGAGATGAGAGACCAGGAGGAAAAGATCTAGACTCTGCTGAGGTGTTAGTGAGCTTCAGAACACGTGGAGGTCATGTGATCAGGGTGGTTTGTGTATGTGTTAGCAGGATTACAAAAAAACTACTGGATGGGTTTGGATGAAACTTATTACCAGAGGTGGCCCTTCGGCTACGGATGAAACCATTTGATTTTGGAGGTGATCCGAAAGCAGATACCTCCACCAAGGCCCAATATCCAGAATCCACATCTTGGCCTGGATCACCTCCAAAATCCAATGGGTTCATGTGTAACCCAGATGTTTCACCTACATTTTGAAACGCACACTGTCAACAAACCATGACTCAGCAGATTGACTACTGCTACCAACAACCAGCCAATCACCATGGTTATGGGTAGAGAATTGAGATTTTCTCATTCCTGGGAGTACAGTGTGGAGACTGAGATGCCTGCTGTCGTTGCCCTAATAATGAACCAGTTGTAAACACCACCCCAGGACCGGAATGGACTTGATGCTCCGCTGACAGCCCTGCTGAGATGATGACCACGAAAGTGAGATGAGGATGGACAGCATGGGGGAGGGGGCCAAATACGAGTTTACCAGGGAGAAGATGGCGCGAGAGCACGTCTGTGACGGCTAGGGTGTTCATTCAGAGGGAGTGTATGTCTGCTAGTGTTGGAGTCAAGACCTCATCAAGACCAGTCTCCCAAGACCAAGTCAAGACCGAGACTACATACGCAATAGTCTTGGTCTTGATCTGGTCTGGACCTCTGGATGTCTTGGTCTTTCTCCACTCTGGTCTGGACTCCGCCACATGGTCTCTTCCTCAGTGGACTGCATCATCATCATCAGTGTCTTATCACAAATGTCTGACTGTATTTCACTAAAACAGGAACGTCCAGAACATTCCAGAGCGTTTCACAGCTAACGGCGCTCTTCTTTCTCAGTCAAGAGCATTTTCATGTAAATGTAGAACTGTTTTTTCATAAATTTGCAGCTTTTCTTAGTAAATTTATTTAATTAAGTTGTAGAGCAACTTAATAGAGCAACAATCTAAATGCCAACAAACACATAATCAGATACCTGAATATTTGGGTACAGCTGTAGATTAACATTTATTCCCCTCATAATTTCTTGTAAATTTGGATTTTCTGAAATTGTCAAACTTTTTCATTTGTGGATTTACAAACTTGTACACACATCTCAGTCTGCTGCACTTGAATATTTGCAAATCTACTTACACATATTTGTAACTTTTCCTAGATATTTGCTGTTTTTTCCTGGTGAATTTGTGAACTACTTCTCCTAAAATTGCAGTTTTGGAGACATTTTGGGGCCACAGTGAGCCAGTCATTGTTACACAGTGAAAACAAAACACTGACATAGTATTATGTGGCATTTTTAATGTAGCTTTAATTAAACTCAGGACAGGTAAACAGCTGCAGATGTGAAGATCAGTTTTAAATCGTGAAGGAAGATCCAGATCAAACTGATGAGGCTGCAGAATTATTTTAGTGCTCTCCTTTAATGTCTTTGTTCCGCTTCGCTTTCTTCCCAAAAAGTCGCAGCCCCGCCCCAAAACTTCCCCTAACCCATCCCAACATCAGCCCCACCCATTCCATTGTGACTCTTGGCACGTCTCCACTTGGCCTGGGCATTGTAGTTGGCGCCGCCGGCCTTCTTTAGCTCCGTCTGGATGTAGTCGTCCTCCAGTTCCCACAGGTCGCTCACCATGAACTCCTTGGCAAAGTTCTGCGCAACATCTTTGACCAGCATCTTGGCAGTACTGACCCTGGCATGCTGTAGACCAGTGATACCTTCGCCGATCCAGGTGATGAGGGTGACCTTGGATCGTTTGCTCATTTCATCTCCTGTCATGAGCCTCACACAGCCAAAGAGATGCTCGTCATCTGTGCACATTTTCTTGAAGTCCCCATAGTCGGTTGCATCACCTGCAGGCACGATGGTGGAGCCCTCATACTTGAACGCAGCCCAGCTGGTCTCCGTGCTGTCATCTCTGACTTTGTCATAAGCCTCTCTACAAGCCTCCTTCTCGAGACAGGCCATTTTGTAGGTCTGGTCAAGGGGACAGTAGCAGAGTCTTGAGTCGGTCCAAAGGGCTCTTTCTGTTGCAGGAAGTTGCCATTATCCAGTGGCAACAATGGTTATGAGAAGAGGACATTCAACATTAACTCCACTGGATGAACTCAGTTCAAATAAGTTCAGTTCAAGTTAAATTTGGTCAGATGGCCTTAAAATATGCATTAAAAAGTCTCAAATTTAACCTTCCTGTACCTGCAGATTCTCTGATTTAAGGCATATGAACTGAAGACCAGTCATGGGTAGTAACTAGTTACATTTGCTCAAGTATTTTTTCATAAAATTTTACTGTTACAGAGTAGTCTTATGCATTTTACTTCCACTTGAGTACATCTATGAAGAAAAAAAACTACTTGGACTGAAGTACATTTGATTGTACTCCTGAGTTCTTTTTGATTTCACTGATTTGAAAACTTGTTATAAATGTGCTTGTTTATAATAGTTTCTGATATAATATTTTGCTGTTACCAGAGATGACTGCCTCTTTAGTCATTTTAGTAAGTTTTAGTAAATTTATTAGTTTATAAAATTAAATAAAAACCACAAATTGTAAGAAAAGATGTGAGAAAACAAGTTTCAAATTTCTGGGTAAAAATTAAAATATTTACATGATGAGGGTTACTAATTATTGTAAAAAAAATTAATAATTTACAAAGAAAAAGTTTATGAGAAAAAATGGGTTGAAATTAATTGGAAAAACCCAACAAATTAATGAGAATAAAGTTATTATTCACTACTCTAGTAACTTTTTAGTAAATACTTTGTTACTCTTACATACAGGGGTCATTGATTGCACTTTTTTTCCTACATTTCAACAGCTCACACATGTCTTAATGAAATGTTTGTGACATATTTTGTTAAAATTTTCTTTAATTATTTAGTTATTGTAGCATTTTTTTTAAAAAATTTCTAGCCTTTCTGAAAACAGCCTGTTTGAGTGTATGGACATTTATCTTCAGACCACATTCAACATCGCCCTCCCTCTTACATCACGATTGCTAACATTGACTGGCTCACTCCTAGCCTTTAGCTTGGATGTATCCTGAGGCGAATACGGGTTGGGTTGGCCGCTGGATCTTTCGTGGCACGGGTGGAGAATTTCTATAAAACTCCTTACGTTTGTTAGTGACTGAGGAAAGTATTTTAACAGTTTTGCGGAGGGTCTCTGCTTGCGCCACTGGGAATCCCGGGGTGGACTTGTGGGCCAACTGTGTCAGGGCTGACTTGACCTGTTACCCCTGGGATGTGTGGTTTCAGTGGTTGATAGGATATGACCAGTCCCTGGTGTACAATAAGCACAGAAACATTCGTGAATGCGTGGCTAAACTGCTAGCTTCAAGGCGGTTACTGTAGCTAATGTTAGCGGCTAGCTGGTGTTAGCAAGCCACTCAAAATAACGTCTAAGAATGACGTACAGTAGCTCACAAAAGTGAGTACACCCCTCACATTTTTGTAAATATTTTATATGTTTTCATGGAACAACACTGAAGATATGACACTTTCATACAATGTAAAGTAGTCAGTGTACAGCTTGTATGACGGGGTAAATTTGCTGTCTAAACCGCTGGCAACAAAAGTGAGTACACCCCAAAGTGAAAGTGTCCAAATTGTGCCCAAAGTATCAATATTTTGTGTGGCCACCATTATTTTTCCAGCACTGCCTTAACTTTCTTGGGCATGGAGTTCACTAGAGTGTCACAGGTTGCCACTGGAATCTTCTTCCACTTCTCCATGACGACATCATGGAGCTAGTGGATGTTAGAGACCTTGTGCTCCTCCACCTTCTGTTTGAGGATGCCCCACTGATACTTAATAGGGTTTAGGTGTGGAGACATGCTTGGCCAGTCCATCACCTTTACCCTCAGTTTCTTTAGCAAGGCAGTGGTCGTCTTGGAGTTGTTTGGGGTTGTTACCATGTTTGAATACTGCGCTGCGGCCCAGTTTCCGAAGGGAGGGGATCATGCTCTGCATCAGTATGTCACAGTACGTGTTTGCATTTATGGTTCCCTCGATGAACTGTTGCTTCCCAGTGCTGGCAGCACTCATGCAGCCCCAAACCACGACACTCCCACCACCATGCTTGAGTGTAGGCAAGTCACACTTGTCTTTGTACTCCTCACCTGGTTGCCACCACACATGCTTGACACCATCTGAATTTTTATCTTGGTCTCATCAGACCACAGGACATGGTTCCAGTAATCCATGCCCTTGGTCTGCTTGTCTTCAACAAACTGCTGGCTTTTTTGTGCATTATCTTTAAAAGGGGCTTCCTCCTGCGACGACAGCCATGCAGACCAATTTGATGCAGTGTGCGGCATATGGTCTGAGCACTGACAGGCTGACCCCACCACCCCTTCAACCTCTGCAGCAATGCTGGCAGCACTCATACGTCTGTTTTCAAAAGACAACCTCTGGATATGACGCTGAGCACGTGCACTCAACTTCTTTGGTCGACCATGGTGAGGCCTGTTCTGAGTGGAACCTGTCCTGTTAAACTGCTGTATGGTCTTGGCCACCGTGCTGCAGCTCAGTTTCAGGGTGTTGGCAATCTTCTTATAGCCTAGGCCATCTTTATGTAGAGCAACAGTTCTTTTTTTTTCAGATCCTCAGAGAGTTCTTTGCCATCAGATGCTATGTTGAACTTCCCAGTGACCAGTATGAGAGGATGTGAGAGTGATAACACCAAGTTTAACACACCTGCTCCCCATTCACACCTGAGACCTTGTAACATTAATGAGTCACATGACACTGGGGAGGGAAAATGGCTAATTGGGCACAGTTAGAACATTTTCACTTAGGGGTGTACTCACTTTTGTTGCCAGTGGTTTAGACGTTAATGGCTGTGTTGAGTTATTTTGAGGGGACAGCAAATTTACACTGTTATACAAGCTGTACACTGACTGCTTTACATTGTATCAAAGTGTCATATCGTCAGTGTCGTCCCATGAAAAGATGCAATAAAATATTTACAAAAATGTGAAGGGTGTACTCACTTTTGTGAGATACTGTATATGCTCATATGCTTATTAGAGGGACAAAGGTTCCAGTGGGGGTAAATAAAATTTATAGAAAATAGTGATCCAAACCAACTAGAGCAACAGTTAAACTAACACTAGGTGGCCTGTTGGTCACATGACCAATACCAACTGGCCACTTGCTAACAGAGTTCAGTGTAGCATCACAGTGAAAATATAACAAAATAAGCCAGAATGGCACAAGATATATTATAAGCTGAACTAGGTGGAAACAGAAATGTCTATTAGGGTAACTAAAATCTAAAGAAATTGATACTATAAACCACACTTGGTACTGTTGGCCACACGATTGACAGCTAGGCTGGCCAATAATAGAGCAGCAACCTGTTGTAGCAATTATTGTTGATACACAAATAAATTACTAAGTAAATTCTTACTTGAGCATTAGTTGATGCCTACGATTATTTATACTGTACTTCAGTAAATAAGGTAACATTACTTTTACTAGAGTACATTTTTTGGCTAAGTCAATCCCACCACTGTTAGGTAAACTAAGTCTGTATTTATATATATATCTATCATGCTATTCTTTTAAAGTTTAAAGCTTCCTATGACTCTGTCTGTGTAGGCTGTGTTAGTATCGGCCTTGTCCGCCCTGTGTCAGGAGTACTACCAGACCAGTGAAGGCCAGGCTGAGCCACAAATACAAGGTAGTCTGAAAATGAATTTATCCTGTCTAAGTAGAATTCTGAATAACTCTTTGAAGGTCTCCATAGTTTGGGTAATGTTTGTTTTGTGCCTCTGTTTGCCTGTGAACATTTAGACATGCTCGTGTCCCAGTACCTCGAAGGCCTGAAGAATAAAGAGATGCTGACTCGCAGCGGCTCTGCTCTCGCTCTCGGCTGCCTACCAAGATTTATGATCCACGGCAAACTGAAGCAGGTGCATTTGGAGCATGTGCAAGAGTTTTTTTCAAGCTGTTTTACATGTAACTGGCTTGGTGTTTCAGCATGAATGGTTGTTTCAGTGTGTGTGTGTGCTTTCATTAGATCCTCAAAGGGCTCCAGCAGTTGTGCACCGAGACCCAGAAGGAGGGGAGTTTTACAGATGCCAGGATAGATGCCGTCAGATCAGTTGCTCAGTGAGTGTTCAGTTGTTACTGGTCTCTTAACTTCTGCCTCTTAACACTTGCCCCAAAGGTCCTAATGTCTATCCAGTGCTCTCTGTGTTGCCTCTCTACTTGTTTAAACACGTGCATAGATGTGTGGGCACTAATGCTAAATGACTGATTATACCTGCAGGACCTGAACTGTCCCTCTTATTACAGCTTTCTTCAAAATTCAGAATTGATCTCATTCCCACAGCAATACTCCAGTCTTAGCCTGCATACGTTTACATTCTGAATAAAACATCATGTAAACAGCAGCTTTTGGACTTCTTACTTGTAATCAAGTCATATTCTGGATAAACAGTAGCTGGATTAAGGCATGTAGAGTATGCCAAACTTTTTCAAGTTATTCAAATATTTTATTTTCTAACTGTGTTTGTGCAGCATTTTTCCCACACTTAACAGTCATGGTTGCCAGTCTTGCTTATTTTTCATGACATTGGGCTTGCTAATTTTAAAAAATCTCTTTAAAATATGATTTGTCTGGAGTAAGATGATATGTATGAAGGGTCAAAAGTGTCACAATTCCATCCATCTATCATCCATCCATCTTCTACTGCTTATCCGGGGGTCCGGGTAACAGAAGCAACAGTCCAACTAGAGAAGCCCAGACTTCCCTCTCCCCAGCCCCCTCCTCCAGCTACTCAGGGAGGACACCAAGGTGTTCCCAAGCCAGCTGGGAGACATAGGGGTAGATTTACTAACGTGCTGTGCCATTGCAAAACCCTGTTTTGGCGTTAAAAAACTACTGTCAAGATTTACTAAATGGTGCAGGGCAAAATTAGTGGTGAAAAGGCATGGACTATGTTAATTTTGCGCCTGGCCTCATTGCATATGTATTTGTGGGAGTTGCCATGTAACCGGTAAGCTTTGCTTTGAAGCTCAACTCCCTCTTCACCACGACAGACCAGTACAATGTCCGCATCACTGCAGATGCTACTCCAGTCCATCTGTCAATCTCCCACTCCATTCTCCTGCCACTCCTGAATAAGTCTCCAACATACTTGAACTCCTCCACTTGAGGGAGGAACTCAACCCCAACCTGGAGAGGACAATTCACCCTTTTCTGGCTGAGGACCATGGACTCTGACTTGCAGGTGCTGATTCTCATCCCGGTCACTTCACAAACAGTCCCAGTAAGACCTGTAGGTCATTGCTCGATGAAGCTAACAGGATCACATCATCTACAAACAGCAGAGATGAGATCCTGTGACCCACTTGCTACTTAGTGCCAAAATTAAACAAACATACACATCAATAAATAATTTGTTAAAGGGATCATTGATTATTCAAAATTGGAAATAAAAATAACTAACAAAATGTTTCAGTATTTTCAAAAAATAAAAATAATGAAAGCACCAAGGTGCTGATGCCTCGGTGCCTGTGGCATGATAGCATGGGGGGCTGTAAAAACGTCACACTGCCACTTCTAGTGGGTGGGCATAGTTATTACAATACCATTTTTCACAGCTGCATTGATGGTAAAGGTGAGTTAAACTTGTGTTTATTTTGAAAACAAAGCCTTATCTGGAAATTGTGGCAAATTAAAAGTCGAGAAAATATGGCGATACAATGACACAAGCCTTTAGTTCCAGTTGGTTTTGAGTGGGTGAGCTGAAAAGCTGCTAACAGACAGACACATGGAGTGATTACCATATGCCTACGTTGCCTTTGCACCAAGGCATCAAAATACAGAAACACAAGAATAAAATTAGGAGCACAAAGAAAAATGCTGGAGTAAAATATTTTATTAATTGAATGCATGTATAGTTGCATGATGCCGTGCAATAGCAGGTAAATGTATCAAAACTTCCAAAAGTAAAAGCATAATTATAAATATTAAATCAGAACGGTTTGGATTGTTTCACACTTATGTAATAAATATGGAGATTTTCTTAAAAAATCTTGCAAAAATCTTAAGTTTGTCCAAACATCAATTTATTGAAATACAGTAGCAGTTTCTGGTATAAACAGTAAACGTGTACTATTCTTAATTAGCTTCCAGAACGTTACTGTCACAGCTGCTCTGACTGCTGACCCTCAGGTTCACCACTGTGGACCTCAGAGAGACAAAGAGGAAAGAAAAACAGCATAAAAATGTGATTATTGTTACAGATGTGATATACAGTATATAAAAATACAGTTGTCATGTTTCTCAGCTTAATAAGTTGTTTGGTTTAGTGAGTGAATCATTTTAAAGTGAGTGAATGAAGCATGTCACACCGTGGTGTTTTTATATGACTAACAGTATTAAGACTTTAAAAAATCAGCTGAACTTTAGAGAAAACAATTTAGAAAACAGGTTAGATTACAGTAATGGAACCAAGCAGTCCCCATACGGTAAAAATAAAATAAGACATTGGAAAAAATGTGACGGAACTTGAGTTTTAAGAATCAAATATTGCAGTTAAAGGAGTTATTGGTGTTTTAATATTGAAATCGCTGCATAATTTAAGCACAGAACTTACTCCGCGCAGGCATCTGCTGCAGTGCTCTGCTGTGGAGAGACAGCGTTGGCCACTTTGTTCCAAGGGAATACCGATTCTCCACCGGCAAATACCACTTTTCCACCGGTTGGCCACTTTAGTCCAGAGGTTGAATACAGTTGTCATACAGTTGTTGAATACAGTCATACAGTTGTTACTCCCTGAGTAACTGTATGAGAAACAAATATAAGGCTGCGTATCCAGCAAACGTGTTTTTTGTCACCTGACCGCCCTGATCATCTTTTTTTTCAGCATTTGTGCGCTGCGCTCTGTAAAGAAAAAAAGGTCTGTGCCCTGTACCACAGCAACAGCTTGTCACTCACAGCTCAGCACTTTCGCTTTTCCTATGGTCAGACTTTCTACTTATTTTTTAATAGCAGTCTCTAAATAACAATGGACAAGAAATGTATTCTTGCATTGGTAGCACTAATAGCAGCTCTGGATACAAAATATGATGATATGGAAAGCAGGAGTCTGAGTACAGACTGCACCGGCGTCCTATGCCCTGCCCTCCCTTAATTCTGATTGGCTGCTTAGAAAGATCTGACATTGATGAGCTCAGCTGTACTCTGAAAAGTTGAAGTTTTTTCAACTCTGAGCGCCCTGAGCACCGCGACAAAAAGTGGCCACCGCTGAGAGTGTTTCAGCACTGAAGGCGCTCAGCGCTGTAGACACTGGACTACATAGAGAATGAATAGAAAATAGTCGCCCACAGCTGAAAAAACGTGTTTGGTGGACATGCAGCTTAAATAATTACAACTCAAATGTTTGTCAAAGACTTTATTTACATTTGCTTAATTTTGGTCACCTAACCAACCCCACAAATGTTTTTGAGGCAAGGAATGTTGGGACTTGTAGTTTTTAGCGTTGAACTCAAAACTCCAGGAAGAAAATACCTCGTCCTTCCTCTGCAAAACTAAATGGCAAAACCAGTGTGAAAACAATTGATGTGATGAATAAGTGGTGTAATTGCTGAGTACGTGGGTTTTTTTTTTCAGTAACTGCTATTTTATAACCGCTATTTTTCTCTCAGCTAGAGATCGACAGGAAGTCATCCATTTGCTATAAAAAAAAGTTGCACTGCCGCCTCTAGTGGCCCGGCATAGTTATTACAATACTATTTTCCCAGCTTCATTGATGGTAAAGGTGAGTTAAACTTGTGTTTATTTTGAAAACAAAACCTTATCTGTAAATTCTGGCAAAATAAAAGTTGAGAAAATATGGTCATACAATGATACAAGCCTTTAGTTGCACTTAATTTTGACTGGGCGAGTTGAAAAGCTGGTAACAGACAAACAGAGAGACAGACGCACTAACTGACGACCGTGCGCCTCTCAGTTTCACCGAGGCATAAATATATGAAATGCTCCATTTCCTGCTCCACCGGAGCAGGTGGCTGGGGAGAGGGAAGTTTGGGCTTCTCTGCTTGAGCTGCTGCCTCCGTGACCCAGACCTCTGGAAAACAGAAGAAAATAGATGGATGGATGGTGTAATTAAATAATTTAATTGGCATGTCATTTTATTTAAATGAATGTATAATTATTATACATTCATTCATATACGAATTCTCATCGGAGTGGTGCCATCGGAGTGGTGGCCTAGTTGATAGAGCACCCGCCCCACAGCTGGGAGGTTGTGGGTTCAAGCCTCAGTTGGGTCATGCCAAAGACCATATAAAAATGGTACTTCCCGCCTTCTAGCTTGGTGCTCAGCATAATAGAATGGGGGAAGGAAAAGTTTGTGGCGGTGTCTTGCATGGCAGTGACCCCTCTGATTCTAGATGTGTAATATTGTAGATGGGAGAAACGTAATTTCGTTCTACTGTACATGATTGGCTGTATGGATTGAATGACAATAAAGCTGGCTTCTTATTATTATTAATTATATCATGGTTCCTGTAGCTGTTATACAGTATATTTGTTTATGGGCATAGTTATGTTTTTAGTGCAACTTTATAGTTTTGGAAAAAGAAAAGTGAAGCTATCTAGTATTTTATTGGTCAAGTGATTTAATATTTTTTTTTCGTTTTCTCCATATTTTTTATTGTTTTCTTAAGAGTTTGCTGACTGGTTGAAACTAGGGATGAGCTGATCTGCCGTATCGGTATTGGGTTCAATCCAGGCAAAATGGCTGGATCGGTATCGGTAAGGAATAAAAGTAATTAATTTACTGATCTGATACATTAAGAAGAATAAAATGAAGGTGGGATCCTGTTCTCAGCCACGCTGCGCACAGCTTCTGGAAACAGAGGCAACGAGCGTCACATCACTGGAGCCTGTCTGTGGGACTGGCCTCAATGTGTTGCTGTGTGGTACCAGCATTTACAATTTTTCACCACCAACTTAATAAAACACTTGTAAAAGTATCACGGCAGCAAAAAAGTATGCTGAATTCTGTCAAGAACTGAGCAGAAGGATGCGTGTCGTGCAGCAGCAGCCGCTGTTTTACTGCTGGAATACGCTAAAAGTGAAATTAAAAGAAGGAAACTGAAAGTAAAAACCAGAGGAGCAGGAATGAAGACATACGTAACATGGTCTTACCTTTAGATGGACAGTTACAGCTGATGAGAGGTAGGTGACAGAAACATAAATAACAAATTATAATTGGTGAATTGGAAGCAGGACTAACAAGGCTACATGAAATGAAACAGGGATGACTTCAAAATAATAGCGAACCTAAAAACTATGGACAGAGAATAAACTATAAAATAAACTGAGCACCAGGAGGATACTTATGATGATGGTGATAATAATAATAACTACAGATGACAAAAATACAGCTTAAAGGGTTAGTTCCTTTATTTTCAGATCTACAGCATTTTTACCTCATGCACAGTGGCACTTTGAATTTCATCTGAATGTTTACTTAAATACTAACACTTAAAACGTCAGAATGCATGTTTACATGGTGCTGACCAGTGAAATGCTGCCAATGTTGCAAAGTTTAAAATTAAAAAAAGCAGCAGCATTGCTGAACTGAGTCAAATTTGTAATATATTCTTTGACTTTTAAAATTATGTTTTTATATGTATGCAGAATGCAACCAGTCATTACCAAAGTATGTTCTGTACTGTTGTTTTAAATAAGAGAGACGGTATCGGGTTTGGATCGGTATTGGCCGATACTCAAAGTCACAGTATCGGTATCGGCCTTGAAATAGTGGTATTGGTTCATCCCTAGTTGAAACATAAAGTAGTTTTCAGTTTGCCTTTAGTATTTAGTTGCATGCATGTTTTCCCATTGTCATTGTTTTGTCAAGCTGCTTGTTTTTATCAACAGAGCTGCTGGTTTGTCAAGCAAAATGTGGCGACACTACTAGTAGTGGTTATTGGGAATATGCTGATTACCATGAAAACATGAATATTCCCACAGCAGCTGAGCATGTAAACACCTTATTTGGACAATTGCCTTTAACCAGAATATGAACCTGAATCTGAATACAGAGTGCATGTTAATGTAGTCTTTGACTTGGTGACTAAAGTTTTTTATTTTGTCCGTCAGAGTGTGTGTCAAGGCGGGCGTTTGTGCCGACGGCTCCCCAGATGCTGCTTTGTGCTCGGAGAATGTGGCTGAAGTCTACAACCTCCTCCTCTCCAGCATGAATGACTACACAAGAGACAGCCGGGGGGATGTGGGGGCCTGGTGAGTGCGCATTTAACTTCATATAAACTTTATTTATAAGGTGCTCACTCATCACAAAAAGTTGTCTCTAAACTCTACAGACATAAAAGGCATGAATCATACAATAAGTACCACAGTGACGCGGGGGCGGTGGGAAGGAAAAACTCAATTTTATAAGGCCCCCTTTACACAGACGGAGATTTTTGGGTGACCATTGTGAGATCAAAAATTGACTCGATCTCGCGACAGTCTAAAGCCTTAAAAAGCAGTTTCTGTATAAAAGATTGGGAGATCGTTGTACAATTTTCATGGTGAGCTATAGAGGTGTTTGAAAGATCCTTGGGAGACCAGAAGAGACCACTGAGAGATCATTGAGAGTGTGTTCAGTAACCAAAGAGATATATATTTGAGAGGTTACTATTGCTCTTCTACCCCCTTTACACAGAGGTGGAGATGGTTGAGAGATCATTGAAAGACGAAAA
This sequence comes from Pholidichthys leucotaenia, assembly GCA_020510985.1. Lineage (NCBI taxonomy): Eukaryota > Metazoa > Chordata > Actinopteri > Cichliformes > Pholidichthyidae > Pholidichthys > Pholidichthys leucotaenia. The sequence goes on from CM035838.1 coordinate 268,744,927, forward strand.
AATGACCAGATCTCTCAACGATCTTTCAGTGATGTCTCGGCAGTTGTTAACGTCTCTCAGAGATCTTCCAGTGATCTCCACAGTTGAGAGATTGCTTTGACTCAGTCCAAAACAATTGGGGTATATAATGGGCATTGACGTCATGCCGCGCTGCATTCTGAGCTGTTGTCACCATTGTTATGGTCTGGCTTCTTTGTTTACTTGTAGTCTAGGCAACTGCTAACAGGAACAGACATACGTGCAATGGAACAGAGCAAACAGAAAATTAAAATTCCTTATTCAGAGAAGCTGAATAAGGAATCAAAGGAGTGCTGCCTCCAAAAAATTTTAAGAAATAAACAGGATCGATTCGTATGAGCACAAGAAATGGACTACGGATCTCGACCAGCTGCCTCGAGTCACGCTGTCAGATGTTTGCCTACCTGGTTTGTGGGGTGAGGGCGTAAACCCATGAGCAGTTTAAAAACTATAAATCATTAAAGGCTCATGTTCAGTTAACCAATGGATGGTCCAGCCGCCTCAGATCTTCCGGGTGAACGACCGTTTGCACAAAGGTGAGCAGTCATTGTTTCTACACAGTTTTCTGCACTAGCATGCGTCTCTGCAACTACAGGCATTTCTAAGTCCCAGCGGTGAAATGCTGGATTTATGTTCAAATTTGACATATGATGCTTGACAAGTATATACACATTATCACCAACGGGACATGAAATACTAATCCAGCAGTGTGATTAAACCCGACACGCTGGCGCACCAAAAAAACTACTGGTATAACTAGCTGCTATAAAAACATACTAAACCAGGACAGTGACGTTTTTATAGTCACCTGAAAGAGGAGAATCTGCTTATTTTAACGATGCCAAACATTCTATGGACTTTAGTCCCCAGCTGATATTAAATCCATGCATAATGAAGGCAACGTGCGCCCTTCCAGTGCGCACAGAAGGGGAACCCCAGCACTGCTGCGTGTAGCGGTTTGTGTCTAGGTTTTTTGTTGTTTGTGATAGTTTTATCAGCATTGCTTTATGTACCTGTGAGCTCTGCTCAGTGACTGCTTAGTGTGTCTTTTTTTTACTTCATGACCGAGATGTAATGATGACTTTTTAAATATCCGTTTAGTATTTGGATTAAACAACAAACGTATCCGAACCAGACACAAAATGCCAAAATTATTAAATCAAAGTTCAAGGAATATATTACAGTAGGTCCGGAATATTTGTAAACATGTCCCGTTAGTTGACTTGATGTCACTTGGTCCCATTAGATGTAATTTAATGTGCTATTTGGGCATTTTGTGTAACGTGAGTTGGTACAACAATGGCCGCTTGTCATTAAATACTAAAATAAAAATGATTTAATTGATTTTTGGGGTGTTTGGTGGGCTTTTGGTGTCCCATAAAAATGATTTCATGTATTATTTGGATATTTTCTAGGGGGTTGGGGTCCTGTTCGGTCAGTTTGGTCCCGTTTGCTGTTTAGTCCAACCGGTCTGAGGAAGGGCAGGTGGCCCGAAACGTTACTGATAAATAATAAATACTTAATGGGAGCTTTTTGGTGTGCGGATCGTCTTTGATTTTTCTGATATGCTTTTGGGGTCCAGCACCCGACCAGGTGGACTGTGTGATGTGCGTATCATCTTTATTATTTTCTAAATCACAACTTACCTTCGTGAAAATGCTGTGAACACACGACTATACGTGCAGGAATATTGTCAGAGCTGATGTCTTTCCTTGTGACCGCTGCAATCCATCCAACGCCTCTTTGTTAGTTTGGAGATCCGATTCTCTCCACTTTTCTTCCAAGTTGGGAAGTTTAAAAAAAAAAAAGCGTTGTGAGAGCAGTTGTTGCATTTGATAATGCAGCAGAACTTTGGTATTTGGATGAATAATAATGTGATTGAAAGGACCACATTGGAAATAAGTGTTTTCACTTTCATGCGTCATCCTGGATTTTGTATGACGTTTTATATGCATATTTACATTTCCTGTGTTTGTATACCATATTCAGTGTCATTTTTATCTGAATAAATAAATACAAAATAAATAAATAACAGACTGAAGCAACCCTCTCAAAAACTTCAGCTTAACCGTGTTCATTGCTCACTGCTAAACATGGACAGGCAGAGCACTTTTCCCACAATTCCTTGCGGTTTTTCCGTCGGGTGATGTCACGTGCCCATTCTTAATCATCTCACGGAGCCACGAATGTTGATGAACATGACGATTTTTGGATTTGCCAACTTTTCTAAGGAATGTTGACGAATATCTGGGTTTGCCTCTGTCGTTGGCAACAGTTAACAATGCTTAGCGACGTTTAACAACCATTTACAACATTCACGCAAGTGTTTGCAAGAGTGTTTGTGAAAGACAGCTGGCTAACATTAACAAATGTTAGTGACAGTGTTTGCAATGATTAGCAACTATTTATGACTCTTTTGCCACTGTTAGAGAACATTTGAGACCTTTGCCTGGTTTGACTGGGTATTTACTGCGGTACACATGCCAAAACCTATGGTGCACAGCTGGGGTAAAAGCTTCCCACCTCTTCCCTGCTCATATGAGCTCCAGACTACAAAGCTCAAACATAGACCACGCACACTGTATATATACACTGTATTTGTTTTTTTATATCAGCATGTACCTTCATCTGGAGATGGAGTGTGAGCGCTCATCAGTAGAGCTATCATTTCTTTGGATTCTGTTGAGATTTATGGGATTGATATTATTTTCGGCTTTGCTTATTTTATATTTGTGTTTGAGATTATAATAATAGTCATAGATCCTTTACAGTTACTCTACCCGTAGATGATGCAGGCCTAAACAGTCTCACAGAGATTGGGGGTGTGGTGCTGAAGGACAGCTGCCGGTGTCGGATGGTTGTGCTGTTGAGACTATAATTCTTTTTTCACTAGTGTAAGTTCATTTGTTTACATGCACTAAATCAAATTGCAATCACAAAATAATGTCTGTAGTAGTGCTTGGTACCTGGAGTGGACCTAGGCCTGCTAACAGATGTGTCAATGGACAGTGATCTTTTTTTTGTGGAGGTTCAAGCTTGGAGTCTGTTGGGAGTTTTTTTCTCTTTCCATATTTGTTAGTTGCTGTCTGGTGAATGAAATGATGATTCCTCTCCCGCTTCTTTCTCGTTCTCTCTCCCAGATCAGGATATACAATGTAGTATTAGGAGGAAAACAACAACAAAGTGAAAAAAGCACAGACCACAAAAACATCCCTGGAAATTGAAACCTTCATTACTTACAAGATAAGATAAGATAAGATAAGCCTTTATTAGTCCCACAATGGGGAAATTCCAGGATTGCAACAGCACAGGGATAGCAACACTCAGAGCAACAATCAGAAGACAAGAAAAACAAGAGCAGCGAATATACATATGTACATATAAATATATAAATATATAAACACACAGTGTGGAGCATTGTAGCTAGATGGGATGAACAGCATAACCGTCTACTTAGTTATCCTACATGGTATGATTATGTACTCATACATATTGTCACCCTCCGTAGCGACCGGTATTTTCCTAGTTGTATACTGGAGGGGACCATTGTGTAAGTCTATTGCGTCTTTTGCATTCAATACTATTAGGTTGTCACATTTTTTTTTTTGCTATCTCTGCGAGCAGCTCTGCTTAGGTTATACAGTCTGACAGCCGTAGGTAGGAAGGACCTGCAAAACCTCTCGGTTGCGCACCTAGGATTATGTAGTCTGCTGCTAAATGAGCTACTCAGTGCCTTCAGTATGTCCTGCATAGGGTGGAACTCGGACTCCAGCAGAGATGACAGTTTAGCCACCATCCTTCTCTCTCCCATCTCCTCCACTGGGTCAAGGCATTGCCCCAGGACAGAGCTAGCTTTCTTGATCAGTTTGTTCAGTCTCTTCCTATCGGCTGCTGTAACGCCACTGCCCCAGCAGACCACTCCAAAAGTGATGGCTGATGCCACCACCGTGTCGTAGAATGTCTTCAGCAGTGCCCCTTGTACACCAAAAGACCTGAGTCTCCTCAGTAGGAACAGCCTGCGCTGTCCCTTCTTGTAGAGTGCGTCAGTATTGTGTGACCAGTCTAGTTTATTGTTCAGATGAACACCCAGGTACTTGTAGGATGTCACCATCTCGATGTCTGTTCCTTGTATGTTTACTGGTGCTGTGAGGGGTTGTCCTTGCCTGCAGCAGTCCACCACCAGCTCCTTAGTTTTGCTCGCGTTGATCTGGAGGCGCTTCCGATGGCACCAGTCCATGAAGTCCTGGATAAGTCCTCTGTACTCAGCTTCATCTCCATTGGAGATGAGGCCGACGATTGCAGAGTCGTCAGAGAACTTCTGTAGATGGCAGTGTGTTGTGTTGTGTGAGAAGTCCGCAGTATAAAGGGTGAACAGGAAGGGAGCCAAAACCGTTCCCTGGGGGCCCCCCGTGCTACCGATGATCGTGTCGGACACACAGTCCTGGGTTCTCACAAACTGTTGTCAGTTAGTGAGGTAGTCCAGGATCCATGATGACAGGTGCTGGTCCACCCCTGCACACAGCAGCTTGTCCTTCAGGATCATCGGTTGGATGTTGTTGAAAGCACTGGAGAAGTCAAAGAACATGATCCTCACCGCATTCCCGGGTTTATATGGTTATAGCCGTGACCAGTTGCGGTTTAAATGACAGCGGGTGGAAGTCCAAGCAATAAATGCTCTGAAATCATGTGTGTTTTATTTTAGTACATTCCAGACTTCAGAAAACATAAAACACACATATTTAGGAAAAAGTCATGGACTGGGAGACATGTAGATTTTTTTTTTTCAGACAGAGTTATTCACATAATAAAAGATACGTTGCAACCATTTGCAAATGTGTGGAACCATTTGTGGAAATAACATTTGCCAAGAAAATTCAAACATGTCCAAATTTTTTTGATGACAAGAAAAACTGTTTGGGACCTTAAAAACTGTTTGTGAATTGTTTGGCATCTTTTTACAAACCCCGATGAGCCCTGACAAAACCCCAAAATCGCCATGTTCACCAGCATTCGTGGCTCCATGAGATAAGGGGGTCAATGATCACCAAAGGAAAGAGATCTCTCAATGAACTCTCAAGGTGCACCAGAGATTTCATTGATTTCTCAATGATCTCCCAGCAGTCTTTCAATGAACTCTGTTGGTCTTTCATTGAATACTCAGCAGTCTGGTGGAAAAATTTGGTGTTCATTGAAAGATCGCTGAGAGATCAGTGAGATTGTTCAGTGGTCAAAGAGATCTCATTGAGAGATCACTTCCCCTTTCATGATTGTCGAGAGATTGTTTTCAAATGAGTCGAAACTTTGAGGACCGTGGAGATTGCTGAGAGATCTGGCCATTTTTGTCATCACTGAGCGATCTCTCGATTATCTTCACCCCTGTGTAAAGGAGATATGAGGAAGAAACCTCCAACAGAACCATGCTGCAGCAGGTTAGGGGTAAAGGGAAAGAGAAGAAGAAGAGACGAGAAAGTAGACATAATGAGGGCAAATAGACAGCATTCAAAGCAAATACGCCCTTTAAAAAACGTCTAATCTTAAAAGTGGAGAGCGCATATTTTATCAACACAAAATGTAAAGACAGCAGAATGCATGTATTATTTTTTAATCAGCCTCAGGGATTAGGAATGCTCATCTGCCTGGGGCCATTGGTGTTTTGTGGCCCTATGTAGGAACACACCCGTTTCACAAGTAGCTCCGAGCCATGCTTACTGACTCGCCCGGAATGTCACCAGGCTTGTCACTTGTCCACAGCATGGGATGGGCCACTTCTTATATGCTGTCTAGTAATCATTTTTTCACGGTCTTTCCTTCTCTAGAATCTGTTTTCTTTCTTGTTCACCAGCAATTGTTTTCACACTGTATTTGTTTTAAGTCCCAAAATACACAAAAAAGGATTTCTGCCTGTTACCCATTACAGCACCAGATACTGTTATATTGCAACGCATTAAAAAAGGCAGTTGCACCAGTTGCCTGTGCATTTAGGGGTGTGACTTCTGAAAAAATGCCCTCATCAGCATTACACAAAAACAAATTGTGCCCTTCAGCCATGAAACTGATTTCAAGACTCCAAAACTGACAAATCCTGCAACACTGAGGCAGTCTTCAAATCTCAGTGTGTGATTTTGTAAGAGGGTTTTTTTTTTTTTTTTTTGGTCATTTGTTGGAAGAGACTGAATCATGGCTCCACCAAGCACCAAGGCTGAAAATTTACTCTTTTCCTACATAAGTAGAACGTCTGCTTCCTGGATCCAGTGGAATTTCATCAGTTTTTTATTACGCTATGATTGAGCATTTGTAAAGATGATTATCTTTATCTCACAATAGTCAAGAATTCCTCTTAGATGCGCCTCTGTTGTACCCCCCCCCCCCCCCAAAAAAAAAAAAAAAAAAATTCCCTCGTCTTGACTTTTCATGTGGTTTGTATTGATGCTGTTTGATATACTCCAGATAAATATGAGATGAATGATTCAAATTAACCATGTAATAATAATAATGCATCGGATTTATATAGCGCTTTATCATAGACACTCAAAGACGCTTTACAAATAGATATATTATTCATTCACTCCAGACAGACAGTGGTAGTGGTAAGCTACTACTGTAGCCACAGCTGCCCTGGGGCAGGCTGACGGAAATGTGGTTGCCAATACGCACCAACGGCCTCTCCGGCCACCACCGAACAACATTTTATACACATTCATACCCAGTGTTATGGACACTGGAGGCAAGGTGGGTAAAGTGTCTTGCCCAGGGACACAACAGCAGGATATCTAGGAAGAGCGGGATTCAAACTGCCAACCATCCGGTTATTGGACGACTTGCTCTACCTCCTGAGCCACTGCCGCTTATGCCACTGCCATAAGTACCGTATGTTGCATAAAAAAGCTTTGACAGAAATGGTGGTTTGTAACCAGCAACAGCTGATGAACCATCACAAAAACCAAACAGGAAAACAGCTGTATAATATCTGTAAAGTCTGTAAGATTTTTTTTTTTTTCAACTTTTGATGCATTAGTAGCAAACAGCTCATGATAAATTCAGCAGGTAAGTGCAAGTCTACAAGGAAAAATGTGCCAAATTCATCCATCCATCCATCTTCTTCCGCTTAATCCCTTTCGGGTCATGGGGGGGCTGGAGAGTGAATGGTGCCAAATTCAGTGTCACTCAAAACACGTGTTGGGAGTAATGAGTTACTGTAACGCCACTACTTTTGCAGTAACGTGCTGTGTAACGAAATTACTGTTTAAAAATTCAGTAATGCGTAACAGTTACTGAAATTTGTTCAGTTGTGTTACTCGTTTTATTAGTATGGATAGCTATTTTAGCGCAAAGAGACAGTCATACAACTTGCAGGTGCTAGACACCCTCCTCATCAGCTGCCAACTGGGGATGAATACACAGTTTCGGTGGCTATTGGCGGGACAACTGCCATCCCCAACGCCTCAAGCCACTGGAGGTTGTCATGCCAAAGGCAAGCAAATAAATAAGTAAATAAATGTAAACTGACCCTACTGTAACTGACGCAGCCGTCACACAGTTTCCCCTGTGGGTCCGTATCCTGTCCTGCCCCAGTTCAAATCACAACCCTGTGGGAAGAAATGTCGTGGCAGTGGCGACTTCTCATGTCGGGCCCTGATCACCTGTTGTCCGAGCGGTGAGTAGCTCCTAACAGCTCCTACCTCTGTGGTTAACCATGAGTATTTTTTGAGCAAGAAACTCGTATTTAATGTCCACATTATAAATGCATTTAACGTTTTCTTACACACAGAGAAAAAGTGACTGTGATTTGTTGCAGTAAAGCTTCTTCTAAGTGGTGACCTTTCATTTATCTGTGCTTTCTATTTTATTTTATCTCATTCATTTACATGCTGTTGTGATATGCAACTATTTCATGGAAGTAAATCCTCTAAATATCCATTTTTAATGGGCTGGTCCAAGGGTGTCAAACATATCACTCGTGGGACAAAAACGGCCCACCAGGGGGTCCAAAATTGTCTCTGTGAATTCACAGCTTTATTTCTAGTAAATTTCTGACTTTCTACTGATTACAATAGTTTGTGTAAATCAGAGACATTTTTTCTCTGTAAGATGAGACTTTTTTTCTCGTCAGTTTTTCTTTTTTTCTGATGAGAACAAGGGGTCCTTGATCTTGCTGTGTGCAAGGTGATTTAAGTATGTATTCAAAAGTAATGTGAAAGTTACTTTTCCAAGTAACTAGTTACTGTAATCATGCAGTAACTCGAAAGTAACTCAGTTATTTTTGAAAAGAAGTAACTTGTAACTGTAACTAGTTACTGTTTTTTAGTAACTTGCCCAACACTGGTCAAAACACACAGTGTGCTGAACCAGGAAACGTTACATGTAATCACTTTGATAAAAGGTATGATAGTCTGTGGAACTTTTTAAAACTTGTGTTTTAGTGACAATTTGTGGCAGGAGCGTGAACTGCAAGCCCATTCAATCAGTTGTTTTGGAAGATCTCCAGATTCATTGTTGTGCCTTTTCTTGCTGAAAATGGTTTAACTTGACCTTAATCCAATCAGATTTTGTAATTCATATTTGGGTACTTTACTGGCATCATGGTGGAAAGGCAAAAGTACTGCAAAAGCATCAAAATACAATTTAATAAAAGGACAATAAAAAAAACATTCAACTCATTTTTTAAAATTTAGTATGCCGTGTCTCCTTCTCTTAGGGGGATTTGATTTTTTTTTTTTTTTAATGTTTACCTCACTGATCTGAAACAGAAATCATTGCTAAAAGTGTCCCTTAGCTCACTGAATAATTTGCATTTTAGGAGGAAGCACATCTCCAGCTCTACCTCACATGCCAAACATGTTCTGTTTTTTCTTTTGGTTGCCAGTTCATGGTCACTAAGCCTGTACCTTGCTAGGATCTGACTCTGCTTTCTAACTCTGAATATTCAGAGATATTCTGCCAATTCATAATTTAAATAATATTCCAATCTCCCTTCTTTTTCTCACTCGCTCACTGTTTCCTAGGGTTAGAGAGGCAGCGATGTCCAGTCTGATGGACGTGACTCTCCTCGTGGCCAGCAGTGCTCCTGAGATCCTTTTGCCAGACCAGTAAGCAGGAATCTGAAAACTTTGACATCTTACAGCATGCGGTTGATTATCAACAAAAACCTAGCTAATGATTCAAATTAATTCAATTCAATTCAATTCAACTTTATTTATATAGCACCATTTCACAACAACAGTCATCTCATAGCACTATCAACTGTAGGGGGGGAACCCCCACAGTTGCAGAAAGACCCCAGCAATCAGGCGTCAAATTAAATCAGGCGTCAAATTAAACGATACATCCCACCTAGGAGTGGGATGTATCATGTAAATATATGTAACTAAATTTGTCTACTGTTTTTAATTTATGTAAAGCACTTTGCACAGCGTCCAATGTTTGAAAAATGCTATACAAATAAAGTTTGATTTACTGAATATCAAACTAATATAATATAAATTAAAAAACCAGTAGTAATTTTATTAAGTTAAAGCTAATGAGAATGAAGTGACAGGTGATTGCATTTAAATGTATATTTAAAGCACCCAATATCTACCATATGTTTCCCATTCTTTTGCATGTAGGGTGAAGGCTATGATGTGCTGCCTGGCCCAACAAGCAGCGGAGAAGATCGACCGCTACAGAGCCCACGCTGGCAAAATTTTCCTGCTCCTGCTTCATAGCACAGAGCCTGTAGTACCTCACATTCCCCACCGAGAGGAGCTGTTGACCATCTTTCCTGTGTGAGTAACAAGCCTTTTTTTTTTTTTTCCATCTGCTTCAGCACAAGTGATAATGTGATATCTATAGGGGAACATTTTTATACGTATATGCAATGTTTTGCTGATTTTGACCCCTATTTTCACCATCTTTCAGAGAGACCACAACTGATCTGAACTGGAAAGCTCCTTCCCAAGCTTTCAAGTACATTACCCAGCTGCTGGGATTGCCCGAGTATCAGTGCCACACCCTGCTGGGACTCACCGTGTCTGTGGGGGGGATCACAGAGTCCACAGTAGGTGGAGAAGTAGAATAATAATGCCATACTGCAGAAGAATGATGTGTAGATGTGTTGACTTATTAATGTCGAACAGGTGGCTGCTCATCCTTATGGAATTTTCAATTATTTGGCACTAAAGTAAAAGCTTACAAGTGAAAAATGGGTTGGATACTGCTTTGTTTTGGCTTGCAGTTGAAAACTATCACACTCTGAGCTGGTTGCTTTCAACCTTGTGACAGTTAAAAATAAATGCATATACTGTATTTCTATTCTGGATACCAGAACTTTTAATGATCAAATGTAGCATAGGGTGCTGAGACTCTTATGCATATCAATACAGTTTTCTACTTCATAAAACTTCACTTTCAAGTGTTTTAAACAAGTATATTCTTATGATGTTGAAAAGTGTTGAAATCATAGTGTTGAATTAATTTAGATGTTTTACATTTTGATGCAGAAAAAAAGCTATTATTGCTAAAATTACATGAAATATAGATATTTAATGTACATGCACAGCTCAAAAATGTGAATATTGTTTAAAAAGTCCCCCCATAATTAAAAACATTAAACTTAATCATATTCTCGATTCGTTACATACAGTATATAGTGGAACATTTTATGCTGTTTTGTGTTCATTTTGATGATTATGGCTTATAGCTTTTAAAATAAAATTACAAATCACAATATTTTTTTTTAAATAGTCCTGAATTTTCTGCTCGTTGAGGAGCTGGAATGTGTGTTAACATAAAATATAGTTCATTTCACCAGAGAAATTTGGATTGGATAGTTTAACTTTTCACAATAAGATCTATTTGGTTGCGAGCTTTTTGGTGAATAATTTTATTTGTTACCTGCATGGGTGGATATTTAATTTCACTGTTGAGGGGGCAATAAACAAGACATTTCTCCAGGATAAATCCTGAGGAGGACACTAAGTTTTGTTGTGGCTTGGACAGAAAAAATGTAAATATTACATAGAATAATAAAAATATCACCAGCATCCATCTGAACATTGTAAATTTACAAGAAAAAAAAGCTGAACATTTCTGAATTTAAAAAAGTATTTATGATGAAAAAGTAGCAAATTTACAAGAATTTTTTTTTTTTCAAATTTATGGGGAAAGAAGTCACAAATGTATAAGAAAGAAGTTGCAAATTTATGAGAAAATTTTACAAATTTTTGAGAAGAATTGGCAAATTTTTGAGAAAAATGTAACAAATTTATGAGGAAAAAAATGCAAATTGCAAAAAAAAAGTTGCAAGTTTACAATAATTTTTTTTCATGCTTGACATTGGTGCTTTAAATGCATTTTATTCAGCTGTGTAACAAAACAGTCATTGTTGCCCCCGACAGACTGCTATGATGATGATGATGATGATGATGATGAACATGATATAGAATTGTTTATAATGCCTGTGATTATTTGGCAGTTGGCTTTTTTCAGTACATGAGAGCGACCACCAGGGGGCACTGTCTCTCTAATGCAGGACTGTGATCTCAATTGCTCAGTGATTCTTCTTAAGCCATGTGTCATATAACTCATCTCCACCCTGTCACTTTTGCCTTTCAGTGACAAATCGACTGCCAGGTTCTCCACTGATACTCCGTGGAACTGGTTTTAGTTGTTTGTTGAGTTGATTGGAGTTTTGGATCTTAGATCATTTGCTCCTCTTATTCTTTGCTCAGCATCACTGGAGCTGCGCTGTCGAGGTTAATCTAATTCTCTGGCTTCCTTCAGTATCACCTGACCTGTTAGAATTAGTCCTCAGAGCAAGGCTGACATACACAGATTGGAGCTTGTTTGGATATTTTTCATTTTTAGTGTTTGTAGATGTAATAAAGAAAATACATTTTAAGCCTGTAACAGCAGCAGTGATGCCAGCAAACTACAAATCATCCGCCTGCAGAGACCTTAAATATATCTCCTCAGAGACGACCGAGTGCTCGTCTTGATTTTGTTTACAGATACGTCCTCGGGGACATAAAGCACTGATATGTTTGCGCAGGGGTGTTTTTAGGAATCTGAGCCAAGACTACATTGGCCAATGCAACTTTTCTCATGCCGCAGGCACATATCTACACGCACCAGAGAGAAAAGAAGCTTCTACTAACCTTCCAGGAAGTGTCTTAACCAACATTAACCATATGACCTTTCAGAATCAAACAGTATATACTAATGGAAGACTAAAAATAAAAAAGCCATTTTCTTTAACTATGATTTAAGTGATTCTTACAAGTATTTTATGATTTCTGGTTGAGTTATTACCCCAGTGGATAAATCTTTGAAGAAATGACCCAATAAACTGATCTTAAAAACAAATATGTGCCTTAGAACAATGTTTACAGCAGTTTTTGTAGCAGAGTTTAAGCTATTTCTCAAAAACATAGCCTAAAAAAGGGAGAAGGGTCAGGGTCGGTAATGAAAATTATAGACATTAAAGCTGCAGTAAGCAGAAAAAAATAAACTGTCTGAAATCTATCTATAAATGCAACAGATCTGTGTGTGTGTGTGTCTGTTCCTCACATATCTCTCAAACCATTTGTCAGACTGGCCTCAGATTTTCTAAGTGCTTTGCTGAGGTTACGAGGGTGTGCATCCCCAAGTATGGAGTTGCTCAGTGAAAATATGTAATTTTTATCAAAAGTTTAGCCACTGCTTCATTTCCTCATGCTCTGGCTTCTAGAAGTGTGGGCGGGGTTTTGGATTGACTCCGTACTGATTGGATAATACGCGGCATCACGGCATCAGTAACCACAGCGCTCCATGAGCAAAACAAGGAAGCCAAAAGTGACAAATTTGACTAGAAAAAGGTAATATTGAAGATTTAATGCTTAGAAAGTTATACCATAAAGTTGCCATGATTGCATAGGTCTGAAAGATAATTCGGCATATGTGGAGAACATGAGGTGCATGAACAGACTGTGTGGAGCATCAGCGGGGACCCGGGTCTGACAAAGAACACCGGTGTATCTAATACAGAACATGGTGGGAGAAGCAGCGGCCCGACCGGGCGGACCACGGTCCTTCACGGTTAGGCATGCCCAGCCTTCCCAGTCAGTGGTAGACGGGAGTCCAGACTGCTGCTTCACCCGTGTGGTACCACTGTACTTTGCAGGACTGCGAGTCCCACCTCCCACACGAGTATCTAAAAATTAATAATACCGCCATGATTGTGGAGCGGAATGGCCGGAATGACTTAACGACCAAATGCAGGACACAAAAACGCCCATATAACGAAATAAATCATTTTTAGTTAAATATTTACTGACAAATGGGCAGCACTGATGCAACGGTTGCAGTGAAATGGGTCCTCCTGCTGTGTATAATAATGTTGGGTGTTCTGTAGTTAATTTGGTTGATTACAGTTTTAATTTTAATAACAAAATATTGCTAAAGTATAAACTGATGCACTACAATGGGTCTCACATATTTGTAAACGTGTCCTCCTGTTACAGTACTACATGAGTTTTTTGACAATACACAGAAGAAATTCAATATTACACCTACTGTAACTCCATTACTGAACAGTGATATAAACTGAAGTAATGGTACCGGAGTGGTGGCCTAGTTGGTAGAGCATCCGCCCCACAACCAGGAAGTCGTGGGTTCAAATCCTGGCTGGGTCATACTAAAGACCATATAAAAAAATGGTACTTTCTGTCTTCTAGCTTGGTGCTCAGCATAATAGAATGGGGAAAGGAAAGTTAATGCACAGAGCTACCAGAGGACTGACCGCCCACCGTAGCTTTCACTGCTTACAGTAGCTGTGTGGCCTAGGGTCAGAGAAATGGAGATAGGCACCGCCCCCATACACCACCTGGTGTCCCACATGCTGTGGAAGGGAATCAACTTAATTATAATGGTGACTGAACAACTCCCATTCCCCAGAGTGCACGATACACTGTTATGAATATAAGTGATAAAAGATCACACAAATAAGTGATCTGACAAACAAATAAACAAGGGATCTGAAACAGTCGCTAATGGCTGTCCCATTCATTTTCAGTAATTAGGTATTCTGTAATTAATATTCACACAATCAAATAGGTCTTAGTGCCATTTAGTCCCTTTCATATTTGTCAAAGTCTAACATGTGATTGCCTACATACAGGCTACACCTCTTTGTGTTCCACTTTCAAGCACAGCCTACATTTGGGCCTGTAAAGCCTAACTGGGACAGCTGTTTCAGGCAGGAATGCTTGCTTTCTATGGACATGCACTAGTTGAAAGAAAAAAAAAAGACTGCCTGGCTCCTGCAGCTAAGCCACTCCTCACCCAATTTGGATGGATGTGATCCTGTGGCCTGTGATTGGGCAAAAAAGCAGTCATTGGTGTGAAACCTGGAGGCTGAACAGGTGTAGTTGTCCCGTCAGACCACTTACATTAGAGATTACTATGTGATGGTAATTGATGCATTTTCATTAAAAAATGTGCCTACTCCATCTTGAAAAGAAATTCTCTCCAAAGAGGTTAATATGTAAAACTGTGTTCACATGAGGGACCACATCTTGATAATTTTGAAGCTGTTTGACATTAAAAAAAAAACCAAAACATTTTTTTGAGGAAAATAACAGAACTGTGGAGCTGTGTCACTGAGGGACCAATGACACTGGGGGGCAGTACACCGATGCGTCGGTGTATCGTGATACTTTGTGGTGGTGATACTGTATCGATTCAGAGACAAAGTATTGTGATACTTTATTAAAAATTATTAATAAATGTTAAAAATGCAAACTTGCTTATTTCGGTACCATCCATCCATCCATCCATCTTCTTCCGCTTAATCCTTTTCGGGTCGTGGGGGTGCTGGAGCTTATCCTAGTATCTTTGGGCGAGAGGCAGGGTACACCCTGGACAGATCGCCAGTCCATTGCAGGGCCAACACAGAGAGACAGACAACCATTCACTCTCACAGTCATACCTAAGGACAATTTAGAATCCCCAGTTTGATGCCAATTTAACCTAACTTGCATGTTTTTTGGCATGTGGGAGGAAACCGGAGAAATCCCGGAGTAAACCCACACAGACACGGGGAGAACATGCAAACTCCACACAGATCACTGTTGGTCGTAATAAAAACCATTTGACTTTTCAGTCCACTAGATGGTGCTAGCGTGGAGCCAAAGATTGATTTGGCCTAGTATCGCCATACTTGAGACTCACTATGATGTACCCATCCCTAAGTGCATGTACTGATCATTTATTAATTATATACTGTACATATATAATGTATGGTATCAAAATACTTAAGGAATCAAGTATTGGCTCTTGACCCAAATATTGTGATATACTATATCGTATTGTGAGGTCCCTCATGATTCCCACCCCTAAACAATACATATATTTTTCACACTTGCTGCCTAATATGTAAATCATTGTTGTGATAAACTTGAGTTAATCAGAAGTGGAATGGTGACCTAGTGGTAGAGCGCTTGCCCCACAGCCAAGAGCTTGTTGGTTCACACCCTGCTCGAGTCTTACCAAAGACCACAAAAAAATGTACTTTCTGCCTTCTAGCTTGGTGTTCAGCACAATAGAATGGAGAAAGGAAAATTAACACCCAGAACTACCAGTAGGACTGACCTCTGACTGTAGCGTTGACTACTTACAGTAGCTGTGTGGCCTAGGATAGAAACGGACATGAATGTTGCCCCTGTTCACCATTCAATTCAACTTTATTTATATAGCGCCATTTCACAACAACAGTCATCTCATAGCACTTTCAAATGTAGGGGAAACCTCCACAATTGCAGAAAGACCCCAGTAATCAGGCGATCCCCTGTGAGCAAGCGCTTGGCGATGGTGGAAAGGAAAAACTCCCTTTTAACAGGAAGAAACCTCTAGCAGAACCAGGCTCAGGGAGGGGCAGTCATCTGCTGTGACTGGCTGGGGGGTGAGGGGATAGAGAAGACAAAAAGAACAGAAATATAGAGAGCAAATTCACTGCTCTTATTTTTTCATCTTCTAAATTATTGCTCTGAGTGTTGCTATCCCAGAGCTGTTGCAATCCTGGAATTTCCCCGTTGTGGGACTAATAAAGGCTTATCTTATTGGAGGTCCCCCGGCAGTCTAAATCTGTTAGCAGCAGAACTAAGGGAGGGTTTAGAGACACATGATTCCCCCCAATCGTAGGCTATATCAAAAAGGAAGGTTTTTACCCTATTCTTAAAAACAGAGATCGAGTCTGACTCCCGAATCCAGGTTGGTAACTGGCTCCACAGGAAAGGAGCTTGATAGCTGAAGGCTCTGCCTCCCATTGTACCTTTGGAGATTCTAGGTATTACAAGTAATCCAGCATTTTGGGAGCGTAGTGCTCTGTTAGGATGATAGAGTAATATCAGATCTTTTAAATAAAAAGGGGCCTGATTGTTAAGAGCTTTGTAAGTGAGAAGAAGGATTTTAAACTTAATTCTAAACTCTAACTAACTAACCTGTACTTATATAGCGCTTTTCTAATCACAAAGACCACTCAAAGCGCTTTCACTAATACTAACCCTCTATTCTAAGGGCCTATAGGAAACAGATATCTAGGGACAATTTAGAACAGCCAATTAACCTAACATGCATGTCTTTGGATTGTGGGAGGAAACCGGAGCCCCCGGAGTAAACCCACACAGCACAGGGAGAACATGCAAACTCCACACAGAAAGGTTCCAACCCCTGCCAACCTGGGGATTTGAACCAGGAACCTTCTAGCTGTAAGGCAACAGTGCCAACCACTGCACCACCGTGCTGCCCACTCTATGGGAAGCCAATGAAGGGAGCCCAGAACCGGAGAGATATGATCTCTCTTTCTAGTACCTGTTAAAACTCTTGCAGCAGCATTTTGGATCAACTGAAGACTTTTTAAAGATATTTTAGGACAGCCTGATAATAAAGAGTTACAATAATCTAATCTAGAGCTAGCAAAAGCGTGGATCACTTTCTCAGGATCACTCTGAGACAAGATGCTCCTAATCTTGGCAATATTACGCAAATGTTAGAAGGCAGTCTTAGAAACAAATTTAATATGTGAATTGAAAAACAGATCTTGATCAAAAATAACTCCAAGGTTCCTCACAGAACTATTCAGAGAAAGAATAACTGCATCCAAACTAAGAGTTTGATTTGGAAAGGTATTTCTCAGGTTTTTTGGACCAACAAGAATTACTTCAGTCTTATCTGAGTTTAATAGCAGAAAATTACAAGTCATCCAAGCTTTGATTTCCTTAAGACAGGCGTCTGTCTAACTTGGCCAATTGATTACTATCATCTGGCTTCATTGACAAGTATAATTGTGTGTCATCTGCATAACAATGAAAATGTATACAGTGCTTTCTAATGATGTTGCCTAACGGAAGCATATATAAACTAAAAAGTGTAGGGCCTAGCACAGATCCCTGTGGAATTCCATGACTGAGCTTAGAGTTGGAAGAAAACTCATTATTGACATGAACACACTGAAACCTATCAGACAAATAAGATCTAAACCACTGCAGCGAAGTTCTATTAAGTCCAACATAGTGTTCTAATCTATCAAGTAGAATATCATGGTCGATAGTATCAGAGGCTGCACTAAGATCTAAAAGGGCAAGTCCAGAAACAAGTCCATTATCAGATGCGATAAGGAGGTCATTAGTGACCTTCACTAAGGCTGTTTCAGTACTATGATGGATTCTGAACCCACCATGACTGTGGAAGGGAATTAATCAGAACTGAGAAACTACTTACAGTGTGCACTTCATGCTGGCTAGATCTTAATCTCTTCCTGTTGCTGTTTTTTGGAAGTCATAATTGTAGTTTGCATTTTTGGAGATCTGGGTCATTTATTATGTTTGTATTTCAGAGACTTGATTTAACACAGTTTCATAAGTCAAAAAGCTGGTTTGTATTCATTTGTTCATGTTTTCATAGAGCCACAGTTCACCAGACAATCCTAACAACCCATCCTAAACCTGATGAATATAATCTCCTCATCTGAAATGAGTTTTTCATGTGTCAGATGTAGCTCTGGAGTCTCTGGCATCACAAGAATGTCAATAATTACTCGAGAGGACATAAGAATATTAGCAGGCTGAAAAATCTTTCATGAGTACTCATTCCCACTTTATATGAGCATGCAACAGTATCCTTGTGAGGGGAAGCATCCTTGGTGAAGCAGCACTCTGCCCTGATAGATGTTCAAACAGATCGTTTTAACAGAAAATGATTGTCGGTGTCAGTCACCGCCTCAAAAGTCTGCCTGGCACACATAGTGGTCTGCTGCAATCACGGGAAAGGAGTTAGGAGTGAGACCACGCTTGTAGCAGCTGCGTGCTTCCCTGTCACAACCGTGTGTTTTGCGTAATTGTGGGCACGTGGAGAGGGTCATCACAGATATGCACATGCTGATGAGAAATGCCCTCCAGCCAGGACGGTTTTCCTCACGAGTGCACTGATTGGACTCATGCAAAGTGGGAGTGCAAGCTCACAAATTGGTCTTCAGCTCCCGGTTCATCTTATGTCCACTCATGTTATTATTGTACAGAGATTTTTTTTTTCTAAAATGTAATAGAGGTAATCAGGCAGAGTGTTTCTATGTACTTTGGTTTATCTGCAGCACATCGGGTTACTATGTTGTGTTGCCAAGTGTTGAGGTTTGACATTTTCTCTGCTGCAGTCTGATATAATCTGTTTTTTTTGTTTTTCTTTCCTCTGACCCTCAGGTCAGAGCTTGTTCACTAAATATGTCATCACTTGGCACAGTTTTCTGTTTTTATTATTATTCATGAAATCGGTTCTAATGGCTTCCAGTGTTTTTTTGTTTGTTTTCCGCAACGTTTAGGTGACTGAGGCAATAAACTGAAAAATGGTAGCACAAGGTTGGGTTTTAAAAATGTGCACAAATGCCCACTGTTAATTGGTTTCAAATTTGAGAGGATTTATTTCCACTCAGGTATCTATTAGATCAATATAATAAGGAACAGAAGGATAGATGGTGACAGTATTTTACATTTATTTAGGTACTGAATGGGTAAAACATGTCACATATTAGCTCTCTGTTGCCTCTCCTCAGGTGCATTTCTCTTCCCTGTACCTGTTTGGTTATCTAAAAGGAATTCAGAAAGATAGCGTCACTCTGGGAGAGTTTGGAGAAACGTTGTTGAAGATCTTCAGAGACAACCTCCAGAATGACAGGTGATGAATTATACATGAATGTAGCACTGCAGCACTGTACTCCTGATAATACTGCCTTCTCTTTCACATAGTATTACATTTATACAATGGTTTATAAGTAGGGATGCACAGATATATCAGCTGATATTCACCTTATTAACCAGTATCGACAGGGGCTCTGGACCAAAGAGACCACTACAAAATTATCACTTTATCTGGTTTTACTATTTATACGTATGTGTTTGAGTAAATTGAACAATTTTGTTTATTCTCTAATCTACTGAAAACAGCTCACCCAAATTCCAACTTAAAATCTCATCATTTCGAGTATTATTTACAGAAAATGACGACTGGCCAAAACGACAAAAAAGTTGTTGCTTTTAGATGTGCTTTTTGATCAAATAATGCAAGAACACAAGGTCCTGGTCATTCTTAAACACTACAATGCCTAAGTTTTAATATAGGAAGAACTCAGACATCTGTATTTGGGTAATAACACTGATTTTTATTCACAGCCTTCATGCGTCTTAGATGATCACCTAATCAGTACCTCCTTAAGTAGATTTGAGGTGTCCTTGTGTTGGAATCCAACAGATATTCAAACTGAATGTCTGCCATACATGTAGAGATGCTAATTTAGGAAACATTTTGCAGTGGGCTCTTATTTTTTTCCAGAGCTGTATTTCTGGTGTGTCCGAGCTGTGTGACTTTGATTTTGCCCTTAAACAGACAATGGTAGACCACAGCTGCAAAGTCAGAAAACCTTTGAAACAGCATTTTAACACCATTTTAAAGTATTTCATTCATCTATTCATTCATCTACTACTACTTATCAAGAAGGGGTCTGGGTCACAGCGGTCCACCATATTCACATCGCACCCATTTTTCCTCATGACTGAGCCTTCCCAGGTCCCATAGGCAAAAACACAGCCACCAGGCACTTGTCTTCCTGGCAAGAAAACCATTCATTCATTCATTCATTCATCTTCTTCCGCTTAATCCTTTTCAGGTCGCGGGGGGGGCTGGAGCCTATCCCAGCATCTTTTGGGCGAGAGGCAGGGTACACCCTGGACAGATCGCCAGTCCATCGCAGGGCCAACACAGAGACTAAATAGATGAAAACAAAAACAAAAGATATTGGGCATTGGCCCAGAATTTTACAATTGGTGCATCTCTATTTATAAGTTGACACAATAAATTATGGCTTTTATTTAAGGTTCTGCCGAGTATTGCTACATGTAAACAAGTACTTCCCAACTTCTACACTTGAATGTTGCAAACTAACAAAAACATTGAATATGCTAGCTTTATTTGGATTTTACACATCCAAGGAAGTTGCCATTTGTCTACCAGTCATTATTTTGATACATAACTTTATAGCTTGTTAGCTATCTAGTTAGCTATCTTTCAGTAGCCGCATTCTCAATTTCCTTCAATAAAGCCTTCAGACTGCATGTCTAACCAGCACATAAAAATGCTTTGGACCTGTTTTTCTGGGCACTTTACAGGCGCTCTTTTAAAAAAAAAAAAAGATCTCAGTCCTATATCCTGGCAACTGCTTCACCTGTCATTCACAGCTCTGTCGGTGTTTCACGCATTTTGCACTGAAACTCTCTACTAACTACACTAGGTGGCCTAGTGGTAGAACACCCGCCCCTCAGCCAGGAGGTCATGGGTTCAAGCCCCGGCCGGGTCATACCAAAGACCATATAAAAATGGTACTTCCCGCTCTCTAGCTTGGTGCTCAGCATAATAGAATGGGGGAAGGAAATATTGTAACCTACAGATAACGGATGGAAATTAGCCACTGGCTACAATCTGGCAAGTTTACATTGATTGATATCAGTATTCATCAACTTGCACTGTCCTTAAAAACAGCAATTTACAATTTACACTAAACCACATCATACTGGTAAGAAAACACACATCTCTCCAAGTTTTTGCTGTAAAATATTGATCATGGTATACTTCTAACCTGATTTTGATTGGCTGGTTAGAAAAGTGTTGAACTTTTTCCAACTTTAAGCGCTGTCGGTGCAGCAACAACAAATGCTGATCACAGAGCATTTTTGCGCTGAGGACACTGAGCGCATTAAGTGCTGGACTACATAGAAAATGAACAGAAAATAGACACTTCCAGTGGAGGGGGAAAAAATGCTATCTGTGGACATGCAGCCTTATTCTGTCATTATCATTACACAGCTAGTGTGAGGGACTAATTGGAATGATAAATCTAACCTCAGCTAATTCATCTTGTTGGCAAGGGAACTGATGTTTGCAACAAAAAGTAGTGGAGCACAGTGGTCTCTTGTTTTTGCTTACATTCCCTTCTCCGCCTTCTTTTTGGCATCAGCAGATGAAGTCAAGAGTCAGAGTCACACATTTCACTGTATTGCTTTAGTAGAAATAATACACTGTGAGCTTTTGATCTTGATGTTGTGGTAACTAATTGTAAAAGTGAAACGACAGTTAACCAGGCTAACTCTTAGCATGAACCTGAAACACAGCACAGTTATCAGCTTGTGAAGTCTGTCTCTTTTCAGACACCACCTCTATATGGAACTTAAGGTTCACAACACAGCATTACAATTCTCATATATTTTAAGAAACCACAATTATAAAGAATAATTCAAACACCTCTGAAGCAGAGTAGAAACATATCAAGTGAATATAGTAAGTGTCCAATCACATTGCTTGGTCGGAACAAGCTTGTATAAATCTTAATTATTATTTATTGTTTCTGTGTTAATGTTTTATGAAATCAGTTAGTCTGAAAACCTAATTTTAGCGTATGTTCTCTTTCCCCCCCATTTTTAGAGCATCCATTCCTTTTCTTAACATGCTCACTCAGATGCTCGCTAATGGTTGCTTTGAAATCTTCACTACACAAGAGAAGTGAGTGTTGTGATACTTTGTTTGCAAAAATTGAATCGTTAAAGTAGTATAAGAAGTTAATGTTTGGCTTCGTTTTCTTTTTTAAGTCATCCTTTCTGTGTTGAACTTTTGACTCTTTGCAAAGAGTTCAAGAAGTCCAAAGACGTTTCCAAGCTGCGATCCTGTATAACGGTGTAAGTCCCATTGACAGTTGATTGCATTTCATACAATACTGAGATACACACACACTGTACTGACTGGGTTTGCTGTCGTTTCCCAGTTTGTGTGGACTGGTCCAGTTCCAAGGTGATGTGAAGAAGAAAATTTTGTCCCAGCTGCTACTGCTGCTCTGCCATCCGTTCCCTGTGGTGAGGTCACACAACAGACAAGTGCAAAATTATTATTTTTTTTTTTTTAGGAGGGAACAGGACTCCACACCTATTTGACAGATTTCCCTGATATTCTATACAGATATCCATAACTGTTGCCCTTGTAGTTTCAAGTCAGTGTCCTAATGATTTTACCGTTACGATTTTGATGGATGTTTAATTGTTTCAGACACCCCACTTAAATAAACATGCTGCTATTATGCAGCGTTAGACAACATTAGAAGACAGTATGAACCCTTTTGGATTGCACCATTAGTAGACTGCTAAGGGCCCCTTTACACTGCACGAAGATCGCTGAGAGATTGTGCCAGTTTTTGATGTTTGGGATTATTTCAGAGATCCTTGTCTGTTTTGGACTGAGTCAAAACTTTGAGGAGACTGTGGCAATTGTGGAGATCATTGAAGATCACTGATAGATCAAAAATTGGCCTGATCTCTCAATGATCTCCACCACTGTGTAAAGAGGGTATAAAGGAAATCACAGAGCAACTAGACCTAGGGCATGCATTTTGAGCAATTTTTGCCCCTCCCAAAAAAAGATTGGAGCTGACAAAAATGAGCATTAAAATTAAGGCAGAACACAGAGTAATAAATATAGGCTGGCCCCTGTCAGCATTGGTAATATTTTCATCCTAGATGTGCAGCTTTTCCCACAACTTTTGTGACTGTTTTCGTGAATTAGTTTTTTTTTAATTTTTCTTGTAACTGAGATGTTTCTATAAAATTTGAAACTTATCATGTAAATCAGGATTGTTTTATGCAAATTTGTAAGTTTCTACTGCCAGTGGGCAAGGAGCCGCGTGTGGTACTGGAGCAGCAGTTTGCAGAATCCTGAACTAGAGTCATATTTTTTTTCATAGATGGCAATAAAACGTTTTAATAGCTCCTTTCTTCTAACTCCAGATAAGGAAGACTACAGCCAGTCAGATGTATGAGATGCTTCTGACCTATGATGATGTTGTAGAGCCAGAGTTTTTGGATGATGTCATGACTTTGCTCAGTGACACTAATTGGTAAGTGCATGGTCACACTGAATTAATTTGTTAAATATCAATTAAATAGCTCCTGCTTGACTTTTTGGGGTTTCCCCTTTATTTTAGTGCATTATGTAGGATTTTTGTGACATTCTATAGTCTGCAAAGTAAAAGAAGTTCTCCTCCCCCACAAAAACTTAGAGGAGTGTCACTCTGCCTAGAGGCAAGAGAAGTTCCCCACTGAGCCTCAGTGCTCGCTAGCTACAGTGCAGCAAACTAGCTAGCAGCCTGACTGTGCTTTTTAGAGCTGTTCTCTCTAAATTATTGTCACCCCGCTAGATGTCCATGATCCCAGCTCATTCTTTAATCCACAGTTGATAATATACATTACGTCACTCTGAACTGTTTGGCTATTTTTTTTTACTGGCATGACTTGTAACGTGAATCAGTGCAGCCAGGGATTTTATGGCTGTTTTTTTCCCTTTCGCCCCTTAGCCTAGGCAACAGTGATGGCATGAGATTGAATTTGGGTCACCTCTGACCTTCAGGTCAAGGTCAGAGGTCAGTTTTCCCAAAATCTTGTAAGCTTTTCAAATCAATGCTATTGTTGGATGTAGGGCAAATCATGGACGGGTTAGACCCTCACCTCTTAATATGGGTTTGGACCCAAAAGATCAGAGGTTGCAGTTAACATTCAGTTTATACTATTAAGATAGAAAAAGTCAGCCTCGGGTCACCAAACTTGGTACACATGTTCACCCTGAGACCATGACCTGTGACTATGGGTTTAAGGTCAAAGGTCAAGGTCAGCATTCCCTATACCCTGTTACTATAAAACAGGTACAGCTATGGTCATTGAAGTTTGTACACGGGTTCACCCTGTGACTCTGAACTGTATCTATGGTTTTGGGATCACAAGGTCAAATGACAAGGTCAAAATGCCATATAAAGTATATCTCAACAACAAAAAAAGATAGGGTCGCCAAACTTGGTGCAAAGGTTCACCTTGGTATTCTGACCTCCAGCTAGGGATTTGGGGTCAAAGGTCCAGGTTAACATTTCCTATGCCCTATTACTATAGAACGAGTAATACTAGTGTCACCAAACTTGGTACAAGTCAAGATTCACCATGACAACCTGAACTGTAAGTATGGCTTTGTGATTGCAACAATACCTCAAGAACAAAGCTAGTCCCCCCAATCTTTGTACAGATTGTCCTTGGGATTCTAACCTTCAACTGTGGGTTTTACCAAGTGTGGCAACTCAAACTTTACTCGTTTTATAGTAAAAGGGCATAGGGAATGCACATCTTAACTTTTTCCCTTTTGATCCCAAACCCATAGTCAAAAGTGAAGATGTCAGGATGAACCCTGTGTACAAAGTTTGGTGACCCTAGCTTTACTTGTTATACAGTGGTACCTCTACTTACAAAATTAATTCGTTCCGGAAGAATTCTCGTAACGTGAAAATTCCGTAAGTAGAGGCGCATTTTACATGTAAATGCCGTAATCCGTTCCAAGCACCCCAAAATTCGGGCATAAATTTTTTATAAATCGTAAAAACGCATCAAAACATGTAACAAATACATGTTACAATTAGATTACTGCACAATAAACATAAAATGAGAGTTTAAAATGAGAGAAAATAATAAAAGAGAAAGAATAATAAAAATTATGTTCATTTACCTTTTAACTGCGATCGGCGGCGGCGGCGGCGGCGGCGGCGTCACCTTTTGCCTCCTTTGGTTCATGTTCTGTCTCATCAGTGGTTTTTGCCTGACGTTTTGTGAAGAAACGATCCAAGGACGTTTGTTTTTGTCGGCTTGTAACGATCCTTCGAAAATGTGCAAGGCAAACATCATCATAGTGAGCGATAGCCCGACTAGTGAACACTTTTTCCGGGTGATTTGTGGCCAATGGGATACCAGGAAGATGCTCGGCGATAGCCAATGGCAGAGCAGCTACAGGTATGTTTGCGTTCGGTAAACTACGGGAGCTGCGAGGAGCGCGTACTTTTTTTGCCTTTCGTATCCTGAAATTTCGTTCGTAACAAGAGGCAATATTTTCCCGTTGAGGCGTGTCGTAACCTGAAAATTCCGTATGTAGAGACGTTCGTAAGTAGAGGTACCACTGTATAGTAATAGGGCATCATGAATGCAAATGTTGACCTTGGAATCCCAAAAGCAGTCGCAGTTCAGGATCAGAAGGTGAACCTGTGTACAAGCTTTGGTGGCCCTAGCCTCTTTGTTGGTGTAGGAAAAGAAAGCTGGGGCTACTAAACTTTGTACACAGGTTCACTTTCTGACCCTGAACTATGACTACACACTGTATATTATACACAATGTATTTTATTTTGATCATTTCAGAAAAAGGAAACAAATCTTTTTCAACATAACAAATGTACACACACACACACACACACACACACACACACACACACACACACACACACACACACAGAGTGGTGTGAAAAAGTGTCTGCCCCCTTCCCAATTTCTCATTTTTTTTGTATGTTTGTCACACTTAAATGTTTCAGATCATCAAACAAATTTAAATATTAGACAAAGATAACACAAGTAAACTCAAAATGCAGTTTTTAAATGAAGGCGTTTATTATTAAGGGAAAAAATAAATCCAAACCTACATGGCCCTGTGTGAAAGTGATCGCCCCCTAAACCTAATAACTGGTTGAGCCACCCTTAGCAGCAACAACTGCAGTCAAGCGTTTGCAGTAACTGGCACTGAGTCTTTTACAGTGCTGTGGAGGAATTTTGGCCCACTCATCTTTGCAGAATTGTTGTAATTCAGCCACATTGGAGGATTTTCGAGCATGAACCGCCTTTTTAAGGCCATGCCACAGCATCTCAATTGGATTCAGGTCAGGACTTTGACTAGGCCACTCCAAAGTCTTCATTTTGTTTTTCTTAAGCCATTCAGAGGTGGATTTGCTGGTGTGTTTTGGACCATTGTCCTGCTGCAGAATCCAAGTGCGCTTCAGCTTGAGGTCACAAACAGATGGCCAGACATTCTCCTTCAGGATTTTTTGGTAGACAGCAGAATTCATGGTTCCATTTACCACAGCAAGTCTTCCAGGTTCTGAAGCAGCAAAACAGCCCCAGACCATCACACTACCACCACCATATTTTACTATTGGTATGATGTTCCTTTTCTGAAATGCTGTGTTACGTTTACGCCGGATGTAATGGGACACACACCTTCCAAAAAGTTCAACTTCGGTCTTGTCAGTCCACAGAGTATTTTCTCAAAAGTCTTGGGATCATCAAGATGTTTTCTGGCAAAACTGAGACGAGCCTTTGTTCTTTTTGCTCAGCAGTGGTTTTCACCTTGGAACTCTGCCATGTAGGCCATTTTTGCCCTGTCTCTTTCTTATGGTGGAGTCATGAACACCTTAACTGAGGCAAGTGAGGCCTGCAGTTCTTTGGATGTTGTGGGGTCTTTTGTGACCTCTTGGATGAGTCATTGCTGCACTTTTGGGGTAATTTTGGTCGGCCGGCCACTCCTGGAAAGGTTCACCACTGTTCCATGTTTTTGTCATTTGTGGATAATGGCTCTCACTGTGGTTTGCTGGAGTCCCAAAGCTTTAGAAATGGCTTTATAACCTTTTCCAGACTGATAGATCTCAATTACTTTGCTTCTCATTTGTTTCAGAATTTCTTTCGATTGCAGCATGATGTCTAGCTTTTGAGGATCTTTTGGTTTTGTTTAAGTGATTTCTTGATTGAGAACAGGTGTGGCAGTAATCAGGCCTGGGTGTAGCTAGAGAAATTGAACTCAGCTTTCCAAAGATGTGATAAACCACAGTTAATTTATCTTTTTTTGGGGGGGGGGTCACTTTTTTCACACAGGACCATGTAGGTTTGGATTTTTTTTACGCTTAACAATAAACACCTTCATTTAAAAACTGCTTTTCATATTTACTTGTTATCTTTATCTAATATTTAAATTTGCTTGATGATCTGAAACATTTAAGTGTGACAAACATATAAAAAAATGAGAAATCAGGAAGGGGGCAAACACTTTTTCACACCACTATATATACAGTATATTCACACAAAAATTATTTTTAACTTTCATCCTCCTCAGCCTGACCGAATAAAGGTGTAGGCCAAAGCCTTTGCTTATTCTACCTACTCTATAGAGAGCCTAAGTCATGTTCCCTTTACTTCCGCATCTGGGACCTTAATTCGGAAAAATTCTCAATTGAAATGAATGGCAAGAGTGAAATTATCAAATTTTGCCACGAGTTACACATATGATGTTTGTCAATTTAAAAGATAATTTTCCATATAATTAAAGTTGTCGGTTGCCATATAATAACAGAGTAATGTTTAGTTTTTGTGAAAATGATTAGCAGACAACAACTCCCATCATCCCAAATCACCAAACATGATCATGGCAGGAGATTACTAAAACTTCACCTCCTGTTTCCTGACCGATGAAAGAAGGATCCAAAGAGGAGTAAAACAACACAAAGGTATTGTGTTGTATTTTGTGAGCTGCAACTGATCCAGAGGACTGTTAGTTACTTCACTCTGGGCGTGCCTTGAACACATGACAGGTACGTGCCTCTGTGTTTGTAGTCTTTTAATTTACCTATTTTCATACCCTTATACCGTAACAGTTAGACAACAACCTACATCACTATTTACGTGGAAAATTACCTTTTAAATTGACAAACATCATACGTGTAAAGGCCCTGTCACACCTTGACGATTAAGGCAGCGTTTGCCAAACATATTAAAATTGGTCTAAAACGCTGGCATACGCCGAAATCTTCACTTTTGTCCGTATGCATCGTGTGTCCATAACGAGTTGAACATGAACTTCCTTTTTGTTTTTTGGTTTTTTAATGGCGCCGGAAGCAGGGCGGCCGTACCAGCAGCAAGTCTCTCTCGTGTCTTTGTGTTTTTATTTGCTTATTCCTGTATATAGTGTGTCTCTTATTAACCAGGGCTCGGTAGGAAGATTCGGATTAAGACTGGACCAACTTTTTCTCTATTTTAGCCTGGTCTTTCTGTAGTTTTCTTTTCTCTTCCTCGGGCAATGGAGATCAACAGAGGTGGGGGCAGACGCATTGTTTACACACGCGAACAGCTGATTGCGCTGAGTTGGCCGGCGCCTGGAGCGCTGCGACCAGCAGTGAAGCCCCTCATCCCGGATGAGCTAAAGAGGAGACGCCGCGGGCGAAGGGCTGGAGCGAAGGTGAGGAGGAGGAGGAGGAAGCATAAGCCGGCTGTAATGATGGTCATTACCGGGAACATGCGATCGCTTGGAAATAAAACAGATGAGCTTACAGTGCTGGTCAGGATGCAAAAGGAGTATTGTGAGTGTAGTATCATGTGTTTCACAGAGACGTGGTTACACTCACAGATCCCTGATGTAAACGTAGCAATACCTGGCTTCAAGACTATATGGGGGGACAAAGATGTGATAAGCAGCAGGAAAAAGAGAGGAGGAGGATTGGCACTTCTTGTTAATGAACGGTGGTGTGATCCTGGACACATTCATGTGAAGGAAAAGTGCTGCAGCCCGGACATTGAACTGCTGGCTGTGGGTATGAGACCTTATTATATGCTGCGAGAAATGAAGTGTGTCTTAATTATTATCGTCTATGTCCCTCTGTCAGCTGACGCAGCGGTGGCCTGTGATGTCATCAGCTCCACTACTGCCACATTACTGGAGAAGCACCCAGATGCATTTATGGCCATCACGGGTGATTTTAATCATGTCTCAGTGGGAAAAACATTACCAAACTTTCATCAGTTTGTTGACTGTCCCACCAGAGAAAACAAAACACTGGATTTACTGTATGCCAATGTCAGAGATGCATATACTGTAGTACAACAGCTCTACCCCCCAGTGGCAAATCAGATCACTGCATGGTCATGTTAACACCCAAGTACATTCCCCTTGTGCAAAGGCAGCCTGCTTATACATGAACTGTGAGGAGGTGGACACAGGAGGCTGCTGATGCACTACAGGACTGCTTCGAGACGACAGACTGGGGCATACTCTGTGAACCACATGGGGTGGACATAGACAATATGACTGCATCACAGAATACATTAGATTCTGTAAAGACACGACCATGCCAGCTCAAACTGTACACTGCTTCTCCAACAACAGACCATGGGTCACGAGCGACCTGAAAGCACTTCTGAACAAGAAGAGAGCTTTTAGGTCCAGAGACGAGGAGAAGTTGAGGGGAGTGCAGCATGAGCTGAGAGAGATGCTGAGGAGGTGCAAAGACAATTATAGGAGGAAGTTGGAAGATAATTCAGGCAAAACGCTAAAGATGTGTGGGAGGGAATGAAGCAAGTAACTGGGTGCAAGGGGAGAGTCAGGCAGCCATCTGGGAGCCAGGAGAGAGCTGATGAATTGAATCTGTTTTTTAATAGGTTCAACTCACAGTCGTGTCACCCCAACAACACAACCAGACCCCCATGCACCCCTCCCCACCCACCCTCTTGTGCAGAACCCTTCTCCATCTCCCTCCTCCTCGGGGGGCACCAGGACCCTCCCTCACTTCACGGTGACTACAGACCAGGTGAAGAAACACCTGGAGAGACTCCACGAGTGGAAGGCGGCAGGCCCTGATGGCATCTCCACCAGGATCCTAAGGACCTGTGCCAACCAGCTAGCTCTGGTACTGAAACACCTGTACAACCTGAGCCTGAGTCTGGAGAGAGTACCGGTGCTGTGGAAGACATCCTGCCTGGTTCCTGTCCCCAAGAAGTCATCTCCATCAGACCTGAACGACTATCGACCAGTTGCCCTCACATCTCATGTAATGAAGGTCCTGGTGAGACTGGTCTTAGCCCATCTGAGGCCACAGGTGAAGACGTGGCTGGACCCTCTGCAGTTTGCATATCAGCCCCATTTAGGAGTTGAAGACGCTGTCATCTACCTGCTGCAACGAGCCCATCTGCACCTGGATGGCGGAGGAGATACTGTGAGAACCACTTTTTTGATTTCTCCAGTGCCTTTAACACCATCCAGCCACTGCTGTTGAGTGAGAAGCTGTGGGTGATGAGGGTCGACAGCTCTGTGATCTCCTGGATTACTGACTGCCTGACAGGCAGGCCACAGTTTGTCTGGCTGGGCAGTGTCTTGTCTGGAGTGGTGGCTAACGATACAGGAGCTCCACAGGGGACTGTGCTCTCTCCTTTTCTCTTTACTTTATATACCACTGACTTTCAGTACAACACAGAGTCATGCCACCTGCAGAAATTCTCTGAAGACTCAGCTGTTGTGGGGTGTATAAGAGGAGGAGAGGAGGGGGAGTACAGGGCACTGGTAGACAGATTTGTGGAGTGGACAGAGCAGAATCACCTGAGGCTGAATGTCAGCAAGACCAGAGAGATGGTGATTGACTTCAGGAGGAGGAAGATGCCTTCTCAGCCACTGCAGATTAGGGGGAGGATGTGGGAGTGGTTGAGGACTACAAATACCTGGGTATCCGGATCAGCAGCGGGTTGGACTGGAGATCCAACACCGATGCTGCACACAAGAAGGGGATGAGCAGACTCTACTTCTTGAGGAAGCTGAGATCCTTCAATGTGTGTAGCAGGATGCTGGAGCTTTTCTACCAGACCGTTGTTGCCAGCGCCATCTTCTTTGCTGCTGTCTGTTGGGGTAGCAGTATCAGGGCCAGTGACACCAACAGACTTGACAAGATTATCAGCAAGACTGGCTCTGTAATTGGTCTCAGACCGGAGACCTTTGAAACTGTGGTGAAGAGGAGAACACTACATAAACTGCGATCCATCATGGACAATCCTGATCACCCCCTCCACCACACACTGGGCAGACAGCGAAGCACTTTCTTCAGTAGGCTACTACAGCTTCGCTGTCAAACGGCCAGGTACAGGAAATCTTTCCTGCCGCATGCCATTTCACTGTACAGTAATTCACTATGATGTTGTATTATGGTCATAACAATGCTGCCATACTGCACCTTGCAGTCTAACTGGCACCTCATATTTTACTCTGCTCCTGATAGTCCTTCATTGTGCAACGGGATGATTCATGTGTTTGTGCGGGTCATCATATATTAAGCTATGATGTATATAGGTTTTATAGTTGTGTTAGTTTTAATTTCCATGGGTAATCCCTTTGTCTGTCATGAGTGTGTTTCTGTCGTTTGGTTGTCTACTGTCATGCTGCTGTTAAGATAAGATAAGATAAGATAAGATAAGCCTTTATTAGTCCCACAATGGGGAAATTCCAGGATTGCAACAGCACAGGGATAGCAACACTCAGAGCAACAATCAGAAGGCAAGAAAAAACATCTAGTAAACATACAGTATGTCCATATTACTATAAATGTATATATATAGACACACAGTGCAGAGCATTATGGTTGGTTGGTGAATGTGCAGCAGAAAGTCTAAGCTCTCTCTCCGCGGATGCGGCGGGCCAGCTGGAAGTCTTTGGGCATGATGGTGACCCCCTTAGCGAAGAAGAGACCACCAGGTGGGCCTCGCTGGTCTCCTGCAGAGCCATGACGGCGAAGCTCAGGAAACGCAGGACGGTCTTGAAGTCCTGAGCGATCTCCCTCACCAGGCACTGGACGGGCAGCTTACGGATGAGCAGCTCCGTGGATTTCTGGTAGCGACGGATCTCTTTCAGAGCCACGGGCCTGTGACGGCGAGGCCTCTTCACTCTGCCGGTGGCCGGAGCGCCTCTCCGAGCAGCCCTGGTGGCTAGCTGTCTCCTGGGGGGCTTCTTCCTCCAGTAGATTTTACGGGCGGTCTGCTTGGTTCTTGCCATCGCTCTTTATTATTCTGTCTTATATTTCTTGCACGCCGCCTAAACTCCAGCCCGGCACCCGCGTCGTTTTCGCTACAGCTCCCGGTATGTCGAGTTTCCCATTAGCACCGGGCGGCGGCCAAGTGCTAGCTAGCACTAGCTCCTCCCCGCTGTAACGTCTCCCGCTGCAAACCGTGGCTCCGTCCGCCGACCCGGGAGACCCCCGGGGCGATCCGTGCGTCCGTGACATATATACAGAGTGAAAGGTGTAGAAAGAAGAAGGAAGATTAAAAAAAAGGCTGTTGCAACGGGCAGCCTACTCGTGTGGCGCCACCGGTCCGGCGGAACCGGAAAATAACTACACTGTAATAACTACACTGTTACACTGTAATTTCCCAGTTTGGGATCAATAAAGTACATCTATCTAGCTATCTATTTATATACATAACGTATTGGTAACTTAAATAGAATATTTCCATAACTTATAAATAACTTAAACCAACAAATGCTTAGCGTGTTGCCGACGTACACAACTTGTGTGCAACAATAGTTTTAACTTGTGCATAAGTTCTGCATAGCACAGTCATGACAAACTGCTTTTGCCTCCCAATCCATGAATCCTACATGTGCCAGAGATCATCTCTGTTCAACCTAGGGCTGGGTGATAAAACGATAATGATAATTATCACGAAATAACTTTTCCTTGATAGAGACATAATACATTTTCGATAGAACGTCAGTAGAAGTCATTCGTTCTGTGTTTTGACAGACAACACGAAAAGCCAATGAAAATGAGAATACACTGCACTGAACCAATGATGTGGCTGGAAGTCACGCTGGATGGACGCACACAACAGCATGTGTAGGACCAATAGCCGGGGCTTAGCACACCTGTTAATGTTTGGGCTAGCTCAGCTGTGTAGAAGTTGGAGCGTGGTTAAAAAGAAAATGACAGAAAACATGAATGAAAAGTCCAGTGATAGTGTTGCCAAAGAAGACACCGAAACGGACGCCGCCCAATGCTCAATAGACGAGATTGTTGAAAAGAAGGGTCCGAGGAATTCAGTAGTGCAGAGAGAATGTCGGATTTAAGCAGCTGATTAAAGTAATTGACCCTCGTTACCAACTCCCTGGCCATAAATATTTCTCTCAGACGGCACTTTCCCGGCTGTACACGGAATGTAGAGAAACTATTGCAGAGGAGCTGCAAAGACTGCCATACTTCGCTACTACATCAGATTTGTGGTCAAGTTGCACATCTGAGCCATATATGAGCCTCACTGCCCACTTCATTGATCAAGGTTGGAATTTTAAAAGCAAATGTCTTCAAACTTCCCTGAAGACCATACTACCATTGCTAACACAGTGTGAGAAGATAAGAGTCTTGGTGGAGGTATGCATTCTCGGATCATCACCAAAATGTTATGGGTTCCTCTCTAGCCCAAGGACCACCTCTGATGAAAATTTCATCCAAATCCATGCAGTAGTTTTTGTGTAATCCTGCTGCACATATACATCCAAGTTCCTTGGTGGAGGTCCAAGATCCTTGGCCCAAGGGCTACCTCTGGTGAAAATTTCATCAAACTCCATCTAGTAGTTTTTGTGTAATCCTGCTAACAGACAGACAAACAGACGGACAGACAAACAGACAGACAGACAAACCATCCCAATTACATAACCTCCTTGGCGGAGGTAACAAGTGGACACGGCTGCAGTGCTTTGGGCATGTACTTCACTCAGCTATTGGTAAGTTGATGAGCAGAATATTATAAAGTACTTATATTTTATGTTTTATAATTATTTGAAATACAGTTGTGTAATGTTCTACACTACTATTTGTCAAGTTCAACTTCTGACAGAAAATAAATATTTAAAATTAATCTGTTTTAGCTTCACATCTCAGTTAGGAGTAAAAAGGAACCTTTAAACTTGACAGACAGTGATTTGATTCATATTGAGATATAAATATACAGTATATACACATACAGTTAGGCCCAAAAATATTTGGACAGTGACATGTTTTGTTATTTTAGCTGTTTACGAAAACATATTCAGGATACAATTATATAATCAATATGGGCTTAAAGTGCAGACTCTCAGCTGTAATTTGAGAGTATTCACATCCAAATTGGAGCAAGGGTTTAGGAATTACAACTCTTTAATACGTAGCCGCCTCTTTTTCAAGGGACCAAAAGTAATTGGACAATTGACTCAGAAGTCTGCAAAAAAAAATAACAAGGCTGCATGGGCTCTTCTCTCGTTAACCTGTCATCAATTAAGCAGTTAAAAGGTCTGGAGTTGATTCCAGGTGTGGCGTTTGCATTTGGAAGCTGTTGCTGTGAACATACACTACCGTTCAAAAGTTTGGGGTCACCCAGACAATTATTTTGTGTTTTCCATGAAAAGTCACACTTATTTACCACCATGAGTTGTAAAATGAATAGAAAATATAGTCAAGACATTGACAAGGTTAGAAATAATGATTTGTATTTGAAATAATAATTTTTTCCTTCAAACTTTGCTTTCGTCAAAGAATCCTCCATTTGCAGCAATTACAGCATTGCAGACCTAACATGATTGCACAAGGGTTTTCTAATCATCCATTAGCCTTCTGACGCAATGAACAAACACATTGTACCATTAGAACACTGGAGTGATAGTTGCTGGAAATGGGCCTCTATACACCTATGTAGATATTGCACCAAAAACCAGACATTTGCAGCTAGAATAGTCATTTACCACATTAGCAATGTATAGAGTGTATTTCTGATTAGTTTAAAGTTATCTTCATTGAAAAAAAGTGCTTTTCTTTCAAAAATAAAGAAATTTCTAAGTGACCCCAAACTTTTGAACGGTAGTGTACAACATGCAGTCAAAGGAGCTCTCAATGGAGGTGAAACAGACCATCCTGAGGCTGAAAAAAAGAAGAAATCCATCAGAGAGATAGCAGAAATGTTAGGAGTGGCCAAATCAACAGTTTGGTACATTCTGAGAAAAAAGAGTGCACTGGTGAGCTTGGGAACTCAAAAAGGCCTGGACGTCCACAGAAGACAACAGTGGTGGATGATCACAGAATCCTTTCCATGGTGAAGAACAACCCCTTCACAACATCCACTCAAGTGAAGAACACTCTCCAGGAAGTAGGTGTATCAGTATCTAAGTCTACCATAAAGAGAAGACTTCATGAGAGTAAATACAAAGGATTCACCACAAGGTGCAAACCATGAATCAGCCTCAAAAATAGAAAGGCCAGAATTGACTTTGCCAAAAAACACCTGAAGAAGCCAGCCCAGTTCTGGAACAGCATTCTTTGGACAGATGAGACTAAGATCAACCTGTACCAGAATGATGGGAAGAAGAAAGTTTGGAGAAGAACTGGAACAGCTCATGATCCAAAGCACTACATCTTCTGTAAAACATGGTGGAGGCAGTGTGATGGCATGGGCATGCATGGCTTCCAATGGCACTGGGTCACTTGTGTTTATTGATGATGTGACAAAAGACAGAAGCAGCCAGATGAATTCTGAAGTGTATAGGGATATACTTTCTGCTCAGATTCAGCCAAATGCAGCAAAGTTGATCGGACGGCGCTTCACAGTACAGATGGACAATGATCCAAAACATACTGCAAAAGCAACCCAGGAGTTTTTTAAAGCAAAGAAGTGGAATATTCTGCAATGGCCGAGTCAATCACCAGATCTCAACCCAATCAAGCATGAATTTCACTTGCTCAAGACAAAACTTAAGGCAGAAAGACCCACAAACAAGCAACAACTGAAGACAGCTGCAGTAAAGGCCTGGCAAAGCATCACAAAGGAGGAAACCCAGCGTTTGGTGATGTCCATGGGTTCCAGACTTCAGGCAGTCATTGCCTGCAAAGGATTTTCAACAAAATATTGAAAAGTAACATTTTACTTAGGGTTATGTTTATTTGTCCAATTACTTTTGAGCCCCTGAAATGAGGAGCGTTTGTATAAAAATAGCTACAATTCCTACATGTTTAATCATATATTTTTGTTCAACCCCTTGAATTAAACCTTAAAGTCTGCACTTCAATTCCGTTGTAGTTGTTTCATTTCAAATCCAGTGTGGTGGCATGCAGAGCCAAATCATGAAGATTGTGTCACTGTCCAAATATTTCTGGGCCTAACTGTATATATTATATCAATATTTTAAAAAAAAACTATTGTGATTGGAATTTTTTCATATTGCCCAGCCCTAGTTCAACCGAAATGATTTTTCCCTCCAAAGACCACGGCGGGGGGTGTGACTGACCTGGCAGAGCTGTGAAATCTGTCAGGTCAGTCACGTCTGAAACAGCTAATGTGACACATCATGAACGTCAGATGATGGTTGTCACAACCTGGCTCAAAGACACAAGAACTGATGGCGATTAAAAAAAAAAGTTTATTTTCAATAAAATGATAAAAAAAAAACAAGGTAATCCATGGAGTGTGCTTTTTCTGGGCGCCGCAGCGGGACAGCAAAGTGATTTATCATGGAAAACAGCTGAGCTCTGTGCTTCAGGCGATCAGCTGATTGGATCCACCTCCTCCGGTGTTCTGACATGCTGACATTTTGGCATGTCAGAACAGCACTGGACAGCTGATGGTACAGACTGCATTTAAAGGTTAAAAAAACGTGGCAAGGAGGGCTAAACAGCAATTTGGATCTTTATCCTGTAGCTTGAAAGTTCCTGGACACATCCCTGACAGGTCCTATTATATGAAAAAATATGTGTGTTTAGCTGTGTGTGTGTGTGTGTGTGTGTGTGTGTGCGCGCGCGTGCGTAGCGCTACAGACAGCAGCAGCAGCAGCTCTGTACGGGTTTTTCCTGTGAACCAATGCTGTAAATACGCCATTATAAGGTAGCTGTAAGTTAGAAACCTGTTCAGTAAGTTACACATAGGTTCAAAGAGCATTGCTCATATGTTAGAAATAAGTTTTGGGTACGCTAGACATTTATCTCACTGTATTTTGACTTATGAGTAACTTGTGAGTCACTTACAAGTAACGTGTGTGAACGAACGCATAACTTCCCTACAACTTACAGTGGGGCAAAAAAGTATTTAGTCAGCCACCAATTGTGCAAGTTCTCCCACTTAAAAGATGAGAGAGGTCTCCAGTTTTCATCATAGGTATACCTCAACTATGAGAGACAAAATGAGAAAAAAAATTCCAGAAAATCACATTGAAGGATTTTTAATGAATTAATTGGTAAATTCCTCAGTAAAATAAGTATTTGGTCACCTACAAACAAGCAAGATTTCTGGCTCTCACAGACATGTAACTTCTTCTTGAAGAGGCTCCTCTGTCCTCCACTCATTACCTGTATTAATGGCACCTGTTTGAACTCGTTATCAGTATAAAAGACACCTGTCCACAACCTCAAACAGTCAGACTCCAAACTCCACTATGGCCAAGACCAAAGAGCTGTCAAAGGACACCAGAAACAAAATTGCAGACCTGCACCAGGCTGGGAAGACTGAATCTGCAATAGGTAAGCAGCTTGGTGTGAAGAAATCAACTGTGGGAGCAATTATTAGAAAATGGAAGACATACAAGACCACTGATAATCTCCCTCGATCTGGGGCTCCACGCAAGATCTCACCCTGTAGGGTCAAAATGATCACGAGAACGGTGAGCAAAAATCCCAGAACCACACGGGGTGACCTAGTGAATGATCTGCAGAGAGCTGGGACCAAAGTAACAAAGGCTACCATCAGTAACACACTACGCCGCCAGGGACTCAAATCCTGCAGTGCCAGATGTGTCCCCCTGCTTAAGCCAGTACACGTCCAGGCCCGTCTGAAGTTTGCTAGAGAGCATTTGGATGATCCAGAAGAGGACTGGGAGAATGTCATATGGTCAGATGAAACCAAAATAGAACTTTTTGGTAAAAACTCAACTTGTCGTGTTTGGAGGAGAAAGAACACCATACCTACTGTGAAGCATGGGGGTGGAAACATCATGCTTTGGGGCTGTTTTTCTGCAAAGGGACCAGGATGACTGATCCGTATAAAGGAAAGAATGAATGGGGCCATATATCGTGAGATTTTGAGTGAAAACCTCCTTCCATCAGCAAGGGCATTGAAGATGAAACGTGGCTGGGTCTTTCAGCATGACAATGATCCCAAACACACTGCCCGGGCAATGAAGGAGTGGCTTCTTAAGAAGCATTTCAAGGTCCTGGAGTGGCCTAGCCAGTCTCCAGATCTCAACCCCATAGAAAATCTTTGGAGGGAGTTGAAAGTCCGTGTTGCCCAGCAATAGCCCCAAAACATCACTGCTCTAGAGGAGATCTGCATGGAGGAATGGGCCAAAATACCAGCAACAGTGTGTGAAAACCTTGTGAAGACTTACAGAAAACATTTGACCTCGGTCATTGCCAACAAAGGGTATATAACAAAGTATTGAGATGAACTTTTGTTATTGACCAAATACTTATTTTACCGAGGAATTTACCAATTAATTCATTAGAAATCCTTCATTGTAATTTTCTGGATTTTTTTTTCTCATTTTGTCTCTCATAGTTGAGGTATACCTATGATGAAAATTGGAGACCTCTCTCATCTTTTAAGTGGGAGAACTTGCACAGTTGGTGGCTGACTAAATACTTTCTTGCCCCACTGTATGCCCTGTGTATACAGGACATTTTTTTTTTTTCCACAATATCTTTATTGAACCTTTTTTTTTTTTAACAAACATGATACAAACAATCAAACACTAACACTAAAGTACTACAAAAAAAAAAAATGCACTAAAAACACCAAC
This sequence comes from Pholidichthys leucotaenia, assembly GCA_020510985.1. NCBI lineage: Eukaryota > Metazoa > Chordata > Actinopteri > Cichliformes > Pholidichthyidae > Pholidichthys > Pholidichthys leucotaenia. The sequence goes on from CM035838.1 coordinate 268,783,885, forward strand.
AACCACCAACAAAATCAAGTCTTCAACAATGCTCCTCTGTTTAGTCTAGACAATCCAATACATAAGTATACATATTATGTTCACCAGTTTGGAATTTACAAGGTCCACACACATCATTCACCTTCTTCTTCAAGAGTTATGTTTAAAATTTTTACATAATCAATAAAAGGTCTCCATATATTCTCAAACACAATTTCCTTTGATTTCAGTATATATGTTATTCTTTCTAATGGAAAGTTTGTTAACATCTGTCTTAACCACTGAGTCACATCTGGTCTATGAGTCTTTTTCCATAATAGTGCAATACATTTTTTGGCATTAAGCAAACTGAGGTCTATGAATGTTCTTTCACTTTTATTAAAATTATGCTTTTCTGGGTACAGACCCAACAAAAACAGTTTAGGATTCAATATGATTTGTTTTGAGATTATTTTTTCAATTGTTACCCTCACCTCTTCCCAAAACATTCTTATTAATCTACATTCCCATAAACAATGAAATAGGGTTCCTTTACTTTCCATGCATTTTGTGCATGTATCTAGTATATTTTTGTTATATCTATTTAACTCCTCCGGTGTAACATACATCCGCATTAACCATTTGAAATGTATCAATTTAAGGCGTGCATTTATTGATTTGGTTTGAGCTTCTGTACAAGCCAATTCCCATTGTTCCTCTGAAATTTCAATTTGCAGATCTTCTTTCCAGTAGTTTAATCTTTTCAGTGAATTTTCACTTGAAGATAGTGTCAATGAGTTATAAAACTCTGAAATAATACCCTTTCTTTTACTATCTTTCATCATCATTTTTTCCAAGGATGAATAAATAGGTCGAGTGAGAGCTTTATTTTGATTTGATCGAATAAAGTTTCTAAGTTGAAGATATTTAAAAAAATGTGTTCTATTGAGATTAAATTTGATCCTCAGCTCTTCAAAAGACATTATGTTATCTGCACATGGCAAATATAAATCCTGAATCTTTTGTATCCCTTTTAAATTCCATACTTTAAATACAGCGTCCGCTCTCCCTGGTTTAAAATATTGATTACCCCATATTGGACTAAATTGTGACAATAACTGTGGTTCTTTTAAATAGTTTTTAGCTTCACACCATATTTTGATCATATGCTTTACAAATGGATTTTTAACTTGTTTTTGTAATTTTTTTGCCGAATCTGAGTATATGAATATGGGAAGAGGTAAAGGTAAATTGTATGATTCCATTTCAGTCCAGTGAGGGAGATCATTTGATGAAAAATAATATGTCATAGACCTCAGTTGTGCCGACCAATAATACAACATAAAATTTGGACATTTCAGACCTCCACGATCAAATGGTAAATATAATAAAGACAAACGTAATCTAGCCCTCCTGTTGTTCCATATAAATTCCGCTAACTTTTTTTTTTATTCTTGAGAATAGATCTAAAGGTGGTGATAAGGGAATGTATTGAAATAAATAAAGTATTTTAGGTAAAATATTACTTTTAAGTATATTGATTCTCCCGATCATCGACATTGGTAGTGACATCCATCTCTGAGTTAACTCATTGATATCTGACATTAAGGCTTCATAGTTGACACTGGCGACTGATTCTAGCTTAGGCACAATTTGGATTCCTAAATATTTAAACTGATTTACAACATTGAATTGATTTACCTCAGGGGCTGGGTAATTTCTCTGGGTCTCATTTAGCATTAATATTGAAGATTTAGTTTTATTTATTTTATATCCTGATATTTCCCCAAAATTCTTTATTAAATTCAACAAGGTTGGAATTGATTTTTTTAGATTCGACATAAACAAAATTATATCATCGGCGTACAGGGAGATTTTATGTTCTGTTGGTCCAACTTTAATTCCATATATTTGTGAATGTAAACGTATCGCTATCGCTAAAGGTTCAATTGCCATAGTAAACAGTAAAGGTGAAAGTGGACAGCCTTGTCGACATCCTCTATTGATTTTTATTGGTTTTGAAATATTGTTATTTGTTAGGATTTCTGCTGTAGCATTATTGTATATTATTTGAACCCATTTTATGAAATTATTTCCAAGTCCAAACCTTTGTAGGACTTCAAAAAGAAAGGGCCATTCAACTCTATCAAAGGCCTTTTCGGCGTCCAATGATAGGAGAGCTGTATCCGGTGCTTCTTTATTAAAATAAATAATATTAAATAGTCTTCTTACATTATGGAAGCCTTGTCTACCCTTTATAAAGCCATTCTGATCTCGATTAATAATATTTGGTAAAATTTCTTGTATTCGTCTTGCTAAAATTTTACAGATTATCTTAAGGTCGGCGTTTAATAGGCTTATTGGTCTCATATTTTCACATTTATTAGAGGGCTTACCTGGTTTTGGCAGCAGTATAATTAAGGCATTATTTATGTATGATGGTAAATTATTATTTTGAAATGCTTCTAAAACCATTTCCAAAAAAGGTTTTATTAATTTATTCTTAAATTTTTTATAAAGGTCAACTGGAAGACCATCTGGTCCTGCACTTTTTCCTGATTTCATATTATCAATGGCTAGCCCAACTTCTTCTTGACTAATTTTAGACTCCAATATCTCCCTGTTTTCATTTGGAATACACGGTATAGATAGTTCGTTCAAAAACCCATTTAGTTTTGTTAAATCAGGTTCATTTTTGGTATCATATAATTTTTCATAGTAATCTCTAAAGGCTCTATTAATTTCTAAAGGATCTATAACTACCTGTCCGTTACTTATAATACTGGTAATTGGTGTTTTAATTTCTAATTGTTTAATCTGCCATGCTAATAATTTTCCTGATTTTTCACCTTGTTCATAAAAAGATTGTTTCAATCTTAGAAGACTCGAGGCAGCTCTATTCGCTGATTTTTTGTCGTATTCAGCTCTCAAAATCAGTAATTCATTCTCCAACCTTGGGTCACTTCCTGCATACACTTTTTCCTGAAGATTTTTTATTTTATGTTCCAATTTAGCTCTCTCCTCTCGAGTCTTCTTAGATTTTGATCCTGTATAACTAATAATATGTCCCCTAATAAAAGCTTTGAAAGCCTCCCACTTTACACATGCTGATGTTTGTGTAGTATTGATGTCAAAGAACTCGTCTATCTGTTTTTCTATATACTTGACAAATTCCTCATCCTGAAGCCATTTATGCTGAAATTGCCATCTACCTGATTCCTTTATCAATTTTTTATCTACATATATTAGACAACAGGGTGCATGATCAGAGATCACGATGTTATCATAAAAGCAGTTTTGAATCTTGGACCTTAATTCTGTGGAAATCAAAAAATAATCAATACGTGAGAATGTCTTGTAGGTACTGGAATAACAAGAATAGGCTTTAACTTGTGGTTTCATTTCTCTCCATATATCTAACAATCTCAATTCTTTCATAAAATGATTAATAGTCATCCTACATCCAATGTGCGTACAATCCAGTCCTGTTGATCTATCTATACCTGGATTCAATGTACAATTAAAATCCCCTGCTATTATATGTTGCCCTGTAAGTGATGATAAGATGAGAAATAAATTAGCAAAGAACTTCTGATCATCTATATTGGGACCATATAAGTTCACAAGATTTATATTTTCTAATAGCAAAGAACCTTGAATGATTACATATCTTCCAAATTTGTCTCCAATTACATTTTTCACTTGAAAAGGAACTGATTTATGTATGAGAGTCATAACTCCCCTGGCTCGGGATGAAATGAAGAGGTGAATACACTTCCTTGCCATCTACTCCTAATTCTTTTAACATCCTCCTCTATTAGATGAGTTTCTTGTAAAAACACAATTTTTGAACCCATGTCTTTTATTTTATTCATAACTTGTTTAAGTTTTTTAAAATTTTGTAGACCTCTGCAATTCCATGAAGTTAAATTAAGATTAACACTTTGGTTTATGATCAATAGAGAGTTTGGGATTACCTTGCAGTGTAAACATGCTCATACAGAGAAGCAAAAACATGAGTGGTTGAACATTCATCCTACAAACTACACACAAACAAATTTCCCCTTCCCACACTTGTGGCAAACCCCCCAAAATCAAAAGAAAAATTCTGTCTCCCGATATAGCCATCGACCGTTCCACACCCATGGGGAACAGCCTAAGCCACTCCTTCTTCATCCTCCCAATCACCCTAACTCTACTGCTTTTAATGACGTAACATTAACTCTCCTCTGTAGTTTTCCAACTTAACTCCAAAATTTTTAACAACTTTGTACATCATAGTTTTTTTGTTTGTTTGTTTTGTTTTTGTTTTGTTTTTTTAATATATAATACAATCTATATTTTGTAAACTTACTATTTACTTCAAGTCAGTCAGATGCCTGTGCAAATGCTTAATTATTCTACCTTATATTTTGTTCATGCTTAGCTCCCACCAGTCTCTTCTTCTTCTTTGATCTTCTTGATGAACTCCTGCGCCTCCTCTGGGGTCTTGAAGATGTGGGTTCTGCCCTCATACGTGGTCAGCAGTCTCGCAGGATAGATTACACCATGACGAATCCCAAGGTTGCGCAGCTCCTTACGTACGGGATCAAACTGCTTCCTCAATTGCTGGATTCCTGTGGCCAAATCTGGGTAGAACCGCACCTGCTGGTCCTGGTGTTTAATCTCTCCTTTAGCTCGTGCAGCGTTGAAGATCTTCATCCTGTCTCTGTTGCTAAGAAACTTCATTATTAAGGTCCTCGGCGGTCCCTTATCTCTCCGTGGGCCAATACGATGTGCTTTTTCCAGAACCACTGCTGATTGCAACTCCTCGCTGCCCAGCACCTCCGGAATCCACTTTTCCAGAAAGGAACATACGTCCCGACCTTCTGATTCCTCTGGAAGACCCACCAGCCTCAAGTTATTCTGTCTCGACCGAGATTCCAAATCCAAAATATTATCTTCCAGAGATTTTTTTTTTTTTTCCAAAGTGCGCACCTTTAATTGAAGACGGGTGACGTCATCTTCAGCACTAGCGAGACGGAGCTCCATCTGCGCCGTTCGTTCTACACAGTCACCCAATTCCTTTCTTATTCCTTCCAACGCTGTCATAATCCCATCAAATCTAGAGGAAAAGTCCGCTCTCATTGAACTCATGGCAGCCATCAGCGCATCTGCGCCTCCCCCCGCAGACATCGCACCGTTGCCAGCCTCCTCCGCCATATATGGAGTTTTATTTGCTGCGTCACAGACCTGAAAGTCCGTTAATTTGGACTGTTTCGGCGGCTCGCTTTTTCCTTTACCTGGTTTTCCAGCCTTAGGCTTCGCCGACATATCCTCGCCCAAACGCTGGGATACGTTCTGTCCCAAATGAGAGAGTTATTTGCCGATTTTTTTTCTCCAGGAGCAGAGCAGAGCGAGACACGTCCGTCCTACGTGGCAGCCATAACCGGAGTATACAGGACATTTTAGCCATACGCTGAATACGTTGGAAAATTTTCAGAGGAGCTCGCCATACAACTCCATATACCAGCATGCTTCAGTGTTCCTCAGCATGCTCTTAACTTATACAAAACTTAGCCATAACTGATTTGCTGTACGCCAGCGTATTCTCCAAATTTTTCATACGTTTGGCAAATGCTGTCTAAATCATCTAGGTATGACAGGGTCTTAAGTTAGTTAAGTTAGTCCCATGCCAATGACGTTTGACATAGGGCAGTGCCTATCTCCGTTTTGAGACCCTAGCCTAGGCCACGCAGCTACTGTAGGTAGTGAAAGCTACAGTGGGGGGTCAGTCCTCTGGTAGCTGTGTGTGTTAACTTTCCTTTCCCTGTTCTATTATGCTGAGCACTAAGCTAGAAGGCAGAAAGTACCATTTTTACCTGGTCTTTGGTATGACCCAGCTGGGATTTGAACCCACGACCTCCTGGTTATGGGCGGATGCTCTACCAACTAGGCCACCACTCCGGTACAGGGTCGTAACTCGTGGCAAAATTCAATTGGGATCAAAAGACGATTTCTCTCTTGCCATTCATTTCAATGGAGATTTTTTCCGATTTAAGGTCCCATGTGCAGAAATAGAGGGAGCGTGACTTAGGCTCTCTATTTACATTCCTCATTTAGTGCAGATCATTTGCAGCACATTTGTACACTTAAAGAAATCAAAAAAGCACTGGAATGAGACATCAAAAGAAAACATTCCGTAATAAGATTCATACCTCATCCTTATAATCATTCAGAATTTTTTGCTTAAATGGTTTTTTAAAATCTATTCAAAGTTTTACAAGTTTTCATTCCATCATCTAAAGTGTTCCTTAAATTAACTCCTGTAACTGGCAGACATCATTTTTTTTTTTAGCATTTGTTCTAATCTTTGATTTTGTGAACATACAAATACCTCTAAGTTCATATCTGTTTTGTCTATTTGGAACAACCTCTGGACACAGTCTGGAAGCAATTTTTTTTTTTTTTTGTTAAACATAATTTGGGCAGTACTGTAGTCTACCGGGTCTCGGCAAGAAGGTCACGGGTTCGATCCCACCCTTGACCATCATGGGTCAAGGGTGGGATCAGTATATACCCCCTGACCATCGGTGACCCTTCTGTGTGGAGTTCGCATGTTCTCTCCGTGTCTGCGTGGGTTTCCTTCCACAGGCCAAAGACATGCAGGTTAGGTTAATAGGCATCAACTGGGGATTCTAAATTGTCCGTGGATATGAATGTGAGAGTGAATGGTTGTCTGTGTCTCTGTGTTGGTCCTGCGATGGACTGGCGATCTGTCCAGGGTGTACCCTGCCTCTCACCCAATGATGCTGGGATAGGCTCCAGCCCCTTGCGACCCGAAAAAGATTAAGTGGTAGAAGATGGATGGATGATTTATGTGTTCATAATAGTTATCTTTATTCACAAACTGTATTTTTTTTTTTTTTTTTTTTTTTGTTACTTATTTGTACCCGTAGGTAGATTCGGTTTGCAGTCTGGTGACAAGCCACCGGCTGCTGGTCGCTGCGTGCGCGAGCGCCCTAAACCTACATGTTTTTGGTATGCGGGAGGAAACCGGAGAAATCCCGGAGTAAACCCGCGCAACACGGGGAGAACATGCAAACTCCACACAGCTCACTGTTGGTCGGGGGCTGGAATCGAACCCACGATCCCCGCGATCCCCCGGCCGAGGGTAAAACTGTGCTGCCACAGTGCTAAACCACTGCGCCACCGTGCAGCCCGTATTGCTCTTTTCTGCATTATAAAAATAAGATTTAAGATAAGATAAGCTAAGATAAGCCTTTATTAGTCCCACAATGGGGAAATTCCAGGATTGCAACAGCACAGGGATAGCAACACTCAGAGCAATAATTTAGAAGATAAGGTAATAAGATCAGTGAATATACATATGTACACAGAAATATACACAGCGCGGAGCATTGTAGCTAGATGGAATAAACAGCATAATGGTCTATTCAGTTACCCCACATAGTATGAATATGTACCCATACAGCATATTTCATATTTGAGTCAGCCTAGGGGACCATTATTGTGCAAGTTTGTTATGTTTTGTGCATTCAGTACTTATTAGGTGGTCAAGTTTTGTTTTTTTGTTTTTTTCCACGGCCTCTACGAACAGCCCTGCTTAGGTTATAAAGTCTGACAGCCGTAGGTAGGAAGGACCTGCGAAACCTCTCGGTCGCGCACCTAGGATGGTGCAGCCTACTGCTAAATGAGTGCGTAATCCTCAGTGCGTTCAGCGTGTCCTGCATGGGGTGGGACTCGGACTCCAGCAGAGATGACAGCTTAGCCACCACCCTCCTCTCTCCTATCTCCTCCACTGGGTCAAGACGCTGCCCCAGGACAGGGCTAGCTTTCTTGATCAGTCTGTTCAGTCTCTTCCTGTTGGCTGTCGTGATGCCGTTGCCCCAGCAGACCACTCCAAATGTGATGGCTGATGCCACCACCGAGTCGTAGAAGATCTTTAGGAGCACCCCTTGTACACCAAAAGACCTGAGCCTCCTCAGGAGTAACAGCCTGCGCTGTCCCTTCTTGTAGAGCGCGTCGGTATTGTGTGACCAGTCCAGTTTATTGTTCAGATGAACACCCAGGTACTTGTAGGATGTCACCATCTCGATGTCTGTTCCCTGGATGTTTACTGGTGCTGTGAGGGGTTGTCCTCGCTTGTGCCAGTCCACCACCAGTTCCTTAGTTTTCCTAGCATTGATCTGGAGACAGTTCCGATGGCACCAGTTCACGAAGTCCTGGATAAGTCCTCTGTACTCTGCATCATCTCCATTGGAGATGAGGCCGACGATTGCAGAGTCGTCAGAGAATTTCTGTAGATGGCAGTGTGTTGTGTTGTGTGAAAAGTCCGCAGTATAAAGGGTGAACAGGAAGGGAGCCAGAACTGTTCCCTGGGGGGCCCCTGTACTGCATTTATGTTTGTTTTATATGTTTTTCCCCATACCTCTACACAGTAAGACATGTGTGGAACTATTATGGAGTTATACAGTAGGGCAAAAAAGTATTTAGTCAGCCACCAATTGTGCAAGTTCTCCCACTTAAAAGATGAGAGAGGTCTCCAATTTTCATCATAGGTATACCTCAACTATGAGAGACAAAATGAGGGGAAAAAAATCCAGAAAATCACATTGAAGGATTTTTAATGAATTAATTGGTAAATTCCTCGGTAAAATAAGTATTTGGTCAATAACAAAAGTTCATCTCAATACTTTGTTATATACCCTTTGTTGGCAATGACAGAGGTCAAACGTTTTCTGTAAGTCTTCACAAGGTTTTCACACACTGTTGCTGGTATTTTGGCCCATTCCTCCATGCAGATCTCCTCTAGAGCAGTGATGTTTTGGGGCTGTCACTGGGCAACATGGACTTTCAACTCCCTCCAGAGATTTTCTATGGGGTTGAGATCTGGAGACTGACTAGGCCACTCCAGGACTTTGAAATGCTTCTTACGAAGCCACTCCTTCGTTAACCGGGCGGTGTGTTTGGGATCATTGTCATGCTGAAAGACCCAGCCACATTTCATCTTCAATGCCCTTGCTGATGGAAGGAGGTTTTCACTCAAAATCTTACGATACATGGCCCCATTCATTCTTTCCTTTACACGGATCAGTCGTCCTGGTCCCTTTGCAGAAAAACAGCCCCAAAGCACGATGTTTCCACCCCCATGCTTCACAGTAGGTATGGTGTTCTTTCTCCTCCAAACACGACAAGTTGAGTTTTTACAATAAAGTTCTATTTTGGTTTCATCTGACCATATGACATTCTCCCAATCCTCTTCTGGATCATCCAAATGCTCTCTAGCAAACTTCAGACAGGCCTGGACATGTCCTGGCTTAAGCAGGGGGACACGTCTGGCACTGCAGGATTTGAGTCCCTGGTGGCGTAGTGCGTTACTGATGGTAGCCTTTGTTACTTTGGTCCCAGCTCTCTGCAGGTTATTCACTAGGTCCTCCCGTGTGGTTCTGGGATTTTTGCTCACCGTTCTCGTGATCATTTTGACCCCACGGGGTGAGCTCTTGCGTGGAGCTCCAGATCGAGGGAGATTATCAGTGGTCTTGTATGTCTTCCATTTTCTAATAATTGCTCCCGCAGTTGATTTCTTCACACCAAGCTGTTTACCTATTGCAGATTCAGTCTTCCCAGCCTGGTGCAGGTCTACAATTTTGTTTCTGGTGTCCTTTGACAGCTCTTTGGTCTTGGCCATAGTGGAGTTTGGAGTCTGACTGTTTGAGGTTGTGGACAGGTGTCTTTTATACTGATAACGAGTTCAAACAGGTGCCATTAATACAGGTAACGAGTGGAAGACAGAGGAGCCTCTTAAAGAAGAAGTTACAAGTCTGTGAGAGCCAGAAATCTTGCTTGTTTGTAGGTGACCAAATACTTATTTTACTGAGGAATTTACCAATTAATTCATTAAAAATCCTTCAATGTGATTTTCTGGATTTTTTTTCTCATTTTGTCTCTCATAGTTGAGGTATACCTATGATGAAAATTGGAGACCTCTCTCATCTTTTAAGGGGGAGAACTTGCACAATTGGTGGCCGACTAAATACTTTTTTGCCCCACTGTATATGTAATGAATTTATGTTTAGAATGTCTTTGACTCTATGTAATATTGCAATTGACTTTGACATTTTTGTCTTTTCATACATTGCATGATGTTTCCAGGGCAATTTATGGCCAATAACAGCCCCTAAAAATTTAATTTGATACACTCTTTCTATTCCAATATTATCTGGTTTTGGGATTACAAGGTCATAGATCAGGGTTAGCATTCCCTATGTGCTATTACTATAGAACGAGTAAAGTTAGGGCCACTGAAGTTTATATTCTGGCTTATTTTTTAATATTTTGTCAATGATAGCTGGGTAGACTTGGCTGCTAACATCAGGTGGTCTGAGTGGTCACAGCTAGGATTTCTGAATAACATCAAGCTTGGCCTGCTGGGTACAAACTGAAAGAGGGGTCCACTAGCCTTTAGCTGGGCTGTGATTTAATGCTCATTTATTTCTATTTTCTATCCATTCTCACTAGACACCCATTTTCCCAGCAAGATCTACCAAGCGTTGACTATATTTTCATCCATACATGTTATTTTAATGTTGTAGTTTAATTATACCCTGCATTTCAGGGTTGTTTCTGTAGTTATTACACCACAGGAACCGGTCATATGCTATAGACCACTAAAACCACACACCCCTGTCTCTAACAATGATTTATTTGGGCTTTTAAAATCTAATATTCAGTATTTTTAGTATGTTAGTCCTTAGCATTTAAACTTTGGTTACCGGACTAACATTAGCCTCAAACATGATGTCACTTTCAAAACAAAAGTCTCAGAGAAGTGACGAAAGAGGGAGGGTGGGGTGAACTAGGGCTCATTAAACAGCCAGTTTTGCGTAGAGTTCCTTCTCCGTGTGTAAAATGGTACTGCAATAATTAAACCCAGAGTTGTTTTGACAAAAGCATGTTATAGATATTTCGTAAACATCACTGCAAGTTGTGTCAAGATGTTGAAAAGGTGTATATAGGGGATCTTTAATTCACTGTTAACAACTGATGAAATGCTGCCATGCTTTTTCCCAGGGAGAACAATCTTGCCACAGTGCGCACACACAGAAATCAGCTCTGTGATTGGTTCGGAGTCCCCAAGCCACAGCCAGTTGTAAAGGTATCCATGTAACCTCATTAGTTAGAGCTAACGGCTTGATAAGATTATCTGTGCTGACGCACAAAACTAACAGTTTGTGATTTATGACCTTGTTAATTTTACCCTAACCACTCTCTGTCCAGGTTTCCTGATCAACGGATGACTCAAAGAACCAGCAGGAAATTCCAAAAGCGAATAACATCATAAAATTGTCTGGTGTCAGGTAGTCTGTCAATCTGCAAAAAACAGACAAATGTGGAAATGTGATGTCAGTCAGAAGACAATAAATATACAAAAATGATTAATAATTTCACTTGTCATTATGTGTGTACCTTTTATCAGTTCAGGTTACAGTCAAAAAACACTGGTTTCAGTCAAGTTTGTTTACCTGTGAGCTGTACTTGGGAAAACAACCGAAAGGTGAAACTGAAACCATGGTTTAAGCCTTACACTCCAGGGGAATGGTTGCCATTTAGCCATTTTGGCACACACCATGGACTCACACTAAAGCCCTCCGTTCCCCTGGGTCCCACGCAGACCTACTTTTTCTGCACCGTCGGAGGTGCCATGGACCAGACAAGTCTCAGGCCTCTTTTGCCTGCAGGACAGGGGCTGTTGTGTCACTGTTTGTCCAGGTTTTCTCATTAGAGAATGATAGTGGACACATTGTCTCAGACAACCCCATGACAAAGATGGAATTGTTACACTATTACTAAATTAAGTGGTTCTGATTGTGAGTCACAGATTGCAGAAAATCCCCAAGCTACTGAATACTGTGTTGCATTATGTTTTTTCTCCATTTTAAAATGTGATTAATCTAACTAGATTTATCAATTCTCAAGAACATAAAAATAAGCTAACCACTGTAGCATAGTGTATAAAAAAGTTTTTTTTTTCTTATTGTTTGTGGTCAATCATGTCCAACTTACATTACATGGTGTAAAGCAGGGTTATTCAATTATAAAATCAGTTGGGCCACAATTTGAAATCAAGACATGTAACTGGGCCGCACATGTTTAGCGATCTGTTGAATATCCAAATTTCAAACCATCACAGATCAATATGATGAAAAATATGCACCTTTTATTCATTGTCTTGGTTTTAATTGTGTGCTTTGCATATGACAAAGGTATATCAAAAGTGCATAAAAACAATAACAGTGCTGGAGTTGAGCAGAAGTTGAAGCAGAAATATTTTTCCTCTTGAACAACAATTAAATAAATAGAATGGGAAAAAAAATTCTGTAAATAACCATTTTGGTCACATCTTACTCAGGCATGTCTCAAATTGCATAAACACTCAATGTGCACTGTTAGTAGCATTAACATTTGTTTCCCTTTTGAAATAAAATCTACTACATCCTGGTCATAACTGTCCTTGGCACATCACAAAGTACATTTAGCTAAATGAAAAATGAACTGTCAAACACTTCAGTGCACTAACCCCCCAAGAAAAGATTGATAGCATTAACAAACATTGCACATCCACTATTGTGGTTAGTTTTATTTTCAATCACCACATGTGTGAGTAGGAACCTCTTTTTCAATTCAATTCAACTTTATTTATATAGCACTATTTCACAACAGTAGTAATCTCATAGCACTTTCAAATGTAGGGGAGACCCCACAATTGCAGAAAGACCCCAGCAATCAGGTGATCCCTGTGAGCAAGCGCTTGGCAACGGTGGAGAGGAAAAACTCCCTTTTAACAGGAAGAAACCTCTAGCAGAACCAGGCTCAGGGAGGGGCAGTCATCTGCTGTGACTGGCTGAGGGGTGAGGGGATAGTGAAGATGAAAAGAAACAGACATATAGAGAGCAAACATTAATAACTACATAAGAGCAAATATTTTTATAACTACACATTCCATTACACACACATACTGTATCAGTCAACCAAAAATTTCTAGTAGAGCTAAGAAAGCAAAAAGCACCCACTGAAAAACTTGAGAAATTAATTCAGTCTTGAAGGTTTGAGGGTTTTTGGTTTTTTTTTTTCAAAATTTATGACAATTTTTTTTTATAATTTTCTACTTTTCACTGTAAATTTATCTAAATTTGAAACCCATTTTCCTCAAATTTGTAATTTCCTCTTGTAAAATTGACTTTTCATGTACATTTGAGACTTCTATTATAAATTTGTGGATTTTTTATGGCTAATTTTTGTTTATTTTTTAAATAAAATTACTGGTTTTGGTTTTTTATATAAATTTGAAACAGATTGTAGTAAAATTTTGACTTTTTTCCTTATACAATTTACACTTTTGACCATAATTTTGCAGAGCCAGAACAGAACAATAATTTAACTAATTTCAAAGAAAAAAAAAAATTTAATGAAATAAATTAACTTAAATGACCAAATATGCAGTTATTTCCGTTATAATATTTCTATATAGTTTTTTAGAACTCTCCTCACCAACCAGACAGCAGGAAAAACCTGCCTTGTTTTGAAATCCAAATGTTGGCACGTTTAGTTTGTGTGAAGGCTGTGGACTGATTAAAGTCATTGACTTCGTGAATTTCGGTTATCTTAATTTGCCAGGTACATAATTTCCATCCATCTATCATCGGAAGGATGGATATTGTAGTAGCTGGTGAAGTCAATCCTTTGCGATTCAGTCACTCTTGCCTTTCCCTGCATACAGTATGAAGCTTAACCACACTTGTTTGCTAAGTGACTCTTGTTGTTCCCGTTACCAGTGGGTTAAAACCACCATAAATGCCTTCATTGCTTACATACCTCTGCTTTTTTCTGCTTTTAAAGTACTTTAATAAGCTCAGGCTTCTCTCAGACAGCAAAGCTAGAAAGACACTGTGCCTACCTGCCGACTGAAACGCTCACATGGGCGGGGCGCTTCTGAACTCCACGCAGATGACGGTCATGCGCATTGTTCCTGTGCGTGCTTGCGGACCGTCATTCCTTCATATTCAGGGATGAGAATCCTCCGCGGATCCGCGGAATTCCTCGGATTTGATCATGTCTAGGGTCATTCTCGTGAATTGTCTAAATTCGAGGAGAAAATTTTTTTTTGGGGGGGGGTGAAGTATGTTATGAGCGGCGAGTCATATTTTCGATCGGCTGCTAAAATCCACCGCGCAGAACGCGCTACCCAGCGAGATCAGTAATGTAATGTAACAAGGCCACTGATTGGCTGATACTTATTGAAGCAACCAATCGGCGATTTTGTTATTCCTTTGTCATATCCAACATGTGGAGCAAAATGCAAATGGCGGACAGTTCAATCAACTGAGTTTTCCCGATTTCGTGAAAATGGTGAACCTAAAACTCACGAAAGACAACAAAGCAAGAATTTTAGAACTCGACAAAGGGATAAGGAACAAGTTTCGTTGGGAATGGCTTGAAAAAAACTGTGTCAATGACTGTAAAGATCGGTAAAAATACCGAAGTTGTGGTTGAAAAAATGGCCGACTTCATAGCGAAATGCGAAGTACCAGGGAAAGCCCAGTGTGTTTATGGCAACGATTTCTTGAGTTATGGATCTCGTGGTTGTGTTGCCTTAGTTGAACACTGTTCAAAACAGAAACATCTCAAAATTGTGGCTACAAGGAGATTGAACTACTCGCTCGTGCTGTATTCAAAACGATCGATGGACACAGTCAAATTCAGATGCCAGTCAATCAAAGTTCATCACAATCGGCCCCAATTACAGCAATTAGTGATCGGAAGACACATTCCGAGGTAAGATTTTTTTCTTGTTATAAGTAATGTACTTGAGAATTTTCACGTAATGAATTTGTTATGAAATAGCATGTGTAAGTTGTGATGTCATGCCTGTTTTGAAACACTAATTGCATTTAAATGCTGATTATCGATTGTTAATAGATAAATGTTATTACATATTTTCTCACAATTTGAAATGCAATCTAAGAATTTTGAATATAATTTATCATTTTTTGTTTCACTAGGCAGAGTTACATAATGCATGTGTAAGTTTTTTTTGTCATGGGTGGTGATGGGTTGCCTTTCCTAAGATATCTTTGCTTTTATCAGTAAACATAATTTCTTTATGGTCATTGCATAAAAATATTAAACATCTTTTAGGTTTTACTTACTTTCTTAGATTATCTTTCAAATATTAAAATATACTAATATGCAACTTTTTTTATATTCCTAGTAACACTAACAAATGCACACATTAATAAATCAAAATGTTTGCAGAATGTCAGTATATTTTAATAAATGGGTGATGGACTTGGTGATGGAATTTTGTTAATATTTATAATTTATTTTACCTGGTTAAATTATTTTGTCTGTTCTAGAACTATGTAAATGTAATTCTGTGTCATTTCTAAACATATTAAATGGTAGTAAAATATAATTACGTATTATTGCATCAACATACCATTCAGATATCATAAATTTACACATGTGATGCAGCAGCAGATTAAAAAGGTAAACTATAACTGCATTTGTACTTACTTCTAACTTTAAATATAAGACCACATTTGAGCATTCTAAAACACCAGATTTCGTTAGCCCCCACCAAGGCTCTGCCTTGGATCCGGCTTGGGGGTCTCCGTCCCCCAAGACCCCCGGCTTAGTTTCCTCTTTTTTTTCCCAAACCCCATTCTCATCCCTGCATATTTTGTTCTTAAATTTTATATTTCCTTGGTGGGGCCTGGGCCCATGAGCCACTCGTGGGTTGCTTCTGGGGCGCATGTGGCCTGCGGGCTGCTAATTGAATAGGCCTGGTGTATATATATTATATCAAAATGGGGATTCTTTTGGGGTCTTCCGTTGCCGCTATGCTCAAGATCTCTTTTATGGTCTCTGAATTCTTTCTTGAGCTTCTTGAATTTATCAGCTGGTCAAGGGTCTGGTTGTAACCCGCGGCAGCCATTTCCCTCTGTATTTGTTCAAAAATGGGCTTTGTCCGACTGGCCCCCTCCATTTTATCTTATACTTCAGCAGATGGCTATAGAGCCAGGAAATACTGGGTCTTCTCAGAATCAGAATTCAGAATTCTGATTCACTCCAGCTCTGCTTCGTTTTGGAATCCATGCTTGCTCTGCTGTTCGGAATGGAAAATGGCAGTCAGTGGTGTTTTGAGGCACTTTCAACTGGTCAGTTAACCTCGCCCATGGCAGTGGACATAACCAACGTCAGGTGGTTCGCAGCTCTGGCCCAGCAAGGAGTTGGAGCCAGCTTAGCACTAATTTGGAGAGCCTGGGGCTAGTGCTTCGGCGATCCAAAAGCAAAGAACTGGTGCCAAGTCAGCCTCTGGCTTGTTAAGCACTGGGACCAGCTTGGTGGAAAAGGGGTACAGAACTTAAATCAGGGCTTGTTGGTTTGTGATGCCATAAAATCCAGGAACTGCAGTTTGCTCATTACTTTAAGCCTGGGGTGCCCAACCAGTCGATCACGGACTGATTCTCAGTCGATCGCTACTGCATAGTATGCAAGGTTTTCTCTGCCATTGGTCCTTAGTACACACACAGATACATACACACATAAACACAGTGCCACTCGACTGGACCGCACACATGGCACTTCATGCATACACAGTACGTACCATGCATGCGTACTGAGATGCACGTACAGCGTGCCAGGTCACAGATTTCAAGTGTTGGGCTAGCAGCCCACGAAGATGGCAGAACCTAAACAGACAAAAACGTACCATTTTCATTCAGAGTGGGAGGAGGATTATTTTTTTATTAATTAAAATTCATAGTCCATTTGTCTCATTTGCAATGTCGGCATGGCCATACCAAAGAAGGACAATCTGGAGCAGCATTTCTGAACAGTGCACAAAAACTAAGACGTATTTCCTTGCTAAAACTGCTCTATGCACTCGTAAAGTGCAGGAATCGAAGAGTCAGCTTGCAGTCTGGCAATCCAGTTTTACGAGGCCCAACACCAAGGGTAAGGTGGCAACCATCGCATCACATCAAGTCAGTCACATTCTTGATAAACATAAAAGTCTTTCAAGGATGGCGAAGTTGTGAAAGAAGGATTCATTGAGGCTGCAGATATGCTCTTTGGTGATTTTAAGAACAAAACAGAGAACATTGCCACTATTAAGGACACGCAATTATCCCAGAATTCTGTTACACCGCAGTGTGAGGTGATGGCAGAGAATGTCGAGGAGCAATTGTAGAAGGACACTGAGGCATGTGAGTGTTTCTCCCTCCAGTTCGAATAGTCGACTGATATGGTTGATGTAGCTCAATTATGTGTTTTCATTAGAATGGTTTTTGACGACATGACCGCCAAAGAAGAGCTGCTCACAGTTTTGCCATTGAAAGGACATACAGAGGTGAAGATGTTTTCAATGCTTTCATGGAGTTTGTTAACAAGAGGCAACTGCCTCTTTTCAAGCTTATCTCCATCACAACTGATGGTGCTCCAGCGATTGTAGGCCACACTAATGGGTTCATTGCATTGTGCAAACAGAGTGAATCTTTCCCAGACATCCTTAATTATCATTGTATTATTCACCAGCAAGCACCGTGTGGGAAGATTTTAAACATGAAAGAAGTGATGGATGTTGCTATGAGAATAGTGTGCACTGCTCATGCCAGGAGTCTACAGGGAAGGTTATTCAGGGCTCACTTGGAGGAGACAGGAGCTGAACACACAGACCTGCTTCTTCACACAGATGTAAGATGGATTAGCAGAGGTAAATTTTGGGGAAGGTTCAGTGAGTTGTTGCCTGAAATCAAAGATTTTCTGAAGCTTTCAAAACAAGCAGAATATGCACAGCTTGAGGACTGCCAGTGGCTTTTGGGCTTAGCATTCCTGACAGATCTGACTGACATGCTCAATTATTTGAATTTACAGCTCCAGGGTCAGGATAAACCTGTGATCAACATGATTAGTTCAGTGAATACATTTAAAAGCAAGCTGCAGCTGCTTTCAAGGAGGCTGCAGCGCTATGACCTGCGAAACTTTCCTCACATGCAAGCAGAACTTCAGCGTCATGGCAAAGATTCTGCACACCTGGACAGTGCACGATATGAGGAGCAAGTTCAGAGCATCTTTTAAGCGTTACACTGACTTTACATCCATTGAGGCTGTTGCCATCTATCTGTTTTCTCCATTTGGGGAGGGCATCGATGTGGATTACGCTGCTTCTAAAGTACCATCACTGTTTCAACTGGATAGCTCTGCTGTTGAGAGTGAGATTCCCACACTGCAAAATGACATTTCATGCCAGGGCAACACCTGGCATGAAAGGAGACCTCTGGAATCTACTGCTGGAACTTATAAAATACTTACAAAATATCTAATATAAACTTATAAAATATCCCAACCTCAGAAGATGTGCCTTAAACTTGACTGCACTTTTTCGGATCAATGTATCTGTGTGAGACTGCTTTCTCTCACATGAAAATCATCAAGTCGAAGTACAGAGCCACAATGACAGACATTCACCTTGTGGCCTGCCTAAGGCTTGCAACCAGCTCGTACCACCCTGACTATGAGAAACTAGCTGCCTCCTCCCAATGCCAAAGGTCCCACTGAGGTAGGGAAATACATTTATTGCAACTGCTTTGCAACTCACAAACTACTTTTTATTATGTCTGAATTGGTTTTCTGTTTGTTGTGTGCATATTAAATGTGTAGATGAGCAATGGATATGGCCTATGTGAACTGGTAGATCTCAACAGACTCACAACTTTAAAAGTAGGTCTTGGTTCAAAAATGGTTGGGCACCACTGCACTCAACTCATTTTAGGATTATGTTATGGGTCCGTCCGTCCGTCTGTCCCATTTTTGTGAAATCAATGCCTCGTACAGTTTTGTTCCAATTATTTTGAAACTTGGCACCATGGTTTGCTATACTCTGATGATGCACATATTGCAATTTCACTCTCATCAGATGACCATGAGGTCAAAGGTCAGAGGTCAGATTTTCCCTAAACCTTCTAAACACAATAACTACTGAAAGAAATGATGTAGGGTTTTCAAATTGATACAATAGTTGTTTCAATCTTGGACACATTTTGGACAATTTACACCCTGAACTAACTATGTGTTTAGGGTCAAGGGGTCAAAGTTAACATTGCAGTTACACTATGGTAAATGCTACATTTACTATTACCATAAAATGAGCAAAGCTAGGGCTACCAAACCTGGTTTACAGGTTCACCTTCGGATCCTGACCTCTGACTATGGGTTTGGGGTCAAAAGGTCAACGTTAATATTCCCAATGCCTTATTACTGAACAACAAGTAAAGCTCAGGTCACCAAACTTGGTACACAGGTTCACCCTGTGACCCTGAAGTGAAAACTGTGGTTTTGAGATCACTAGGTCAAAGGTCAATATCAAAATAGCTTATAAACTATATTTCAACAACAAAGAAAGCTAGGGTCATCAAACTTGCTACACAGGTTCCCCTTGGGATCCTGACCTCTGACTATGGGTTTGGGGTCCAAAGGTCAAGGTTGGCACTCCCCATGTTCTCTTACTATAGAATGTGTAAATCTGTCTAGGGTCACCAAACTTGCTACACGGGTTCACCTTGGGATTCTGCCCTACAACTATGGGTTGTATACTTTGTTGTATATTTGTGGATGATGGGCTAATCAGACTCTAATTTGGTTCTGCCACCGTAATTATATTGAAAAGTTGAAAACTGCTCTCTGTCAGTAAGCATTGGGATCTTGAAGAAAACTGGAGCGGGGGATATTGCACTCACCTCAGAGTCCTCTTGTTAATAGAAATGTTGGCCGACTGAAAAGTATATCCATGTACACACTCAATACTTGGTCGGGGCTCCTTTGGCATGAATTACTGCATCAGTGGGGCGTGGCATGGAGGTGATCAGCCTGTGGTACTACTGAGGTGTCATGGAAGCCCAGGTTGCTTTGATAGTGGCCTTCAGCTCGTCTGCATTGTTGGGTCTTGTGTCTCATCTTCCTCTTGACAATACTTCGTAGATTCTCTACGTTCCTACCTGCACATATGGTCATGAATTTTTGGTAATGATTGAAAGATTGAGATGATGGATTCAAATTTGTTGTGCTGTACAACTGTACAATGACAATAAAGCCTATTCTATTCTATTCTAAAAACTGCATGTGGAGAAAAGGCAGATTCATTGGGGGAAGGGGTGTGTGCACATTTTTGAGATTTTTTTTTTTTAATTTCCAAGAACAAAGTCAAATTTATGAAGTGTGAATGTCACAAATTTAAAATAAAAAAGAAATTAACAATTTGATCTGCTACACCCATTAAAGATATTAGTTATTTTGGTAACGGAGAAAAGCTCAGTGATAGTTTTTATCCCCGTCGGTCCGTCTGTCTGTCCATCTGTCCCACATTTGTGGAATCAACTCCTCCTACAGTTTTGTTCAAATTGTTTTGAAACTTGGTACCAGGGTTTGATATACACTGATGATACGCGTATTGCAATTTAGCTCTGATCGTATGATTTTTGCAGGAGTTGTAGTCCCTGACCTATGACCTCCTATTTCACCTCACTTCATAGACTGTCTTGGGAAATCAACTACTCCTAGAATTTTGTTCCAAATGTTTTGAAACTTGGTACCATGGTTTGATTTACTATGATGATGCACATATTGCAATTTGAGGCTCATGGGATGACCTTGAGGTCAGAGGTCAGATTTTCCCTAAATCTTGTAAACACAGTAACTACTGAAAGAAATGATGTAGGCTTTTCAAATCGATACAGTAGTTGTATCTAATAATAACCTAATAATAGTAATCCATCCATCTTCTTCCACTTAATCCTTTTTGTGTTGCGGGGGGGCTGGAGCCTATCCCAGCATCTTCGGGCGAGAGGCAGGGTACACCCTGGACAGATCGCCAGTCTAATAGTAATTTACACCCTGACCTGACTATGGGTTTGGGATCAAAAGGTCAAAGTTAACATTCCATTTGCGCTATGGTAAATGCTAAATTTACTATTACTATAAAACAAGTAAAGCTAAGGCCATCAAACCTGGTAGACACTCAGGCAAAGCAATCCAAAGGATGTGTGGACGGGAACGAGACACATCACTGGGTGTAAGGGGAGAGACAGACATCGGGGAGCCTTGAGAGAGCTAATGAGTTGAATCTGTTTTTTAATAGGTTCAACTCAGCGTCTGTCACCCCCACAACACAGCCAGACCCCCACACACCCCTCCCCCTCCTGTGCAGCACCTCTCTCTCTCTACCCCCTCACCCCCCTCCCCCTCCTCTGAGGACATCAGCACTAGCCCCTCTCACATCACTGACTATAGACCAGGTTAAGAAACGGCTGGAGAGACCCTGTCAGCGGAAGGTGGCGGGCCCAGATGGCATCTCCGCCAGGATCCTGAGGACCTGTGCCAACCAGCTATCTCCTGTACTGAAACACCTGTACAACCTAAGCCTGAGTCTGGAGAGAGTGCCGGTGCTGTGGAAGATGTCCTGCCTGGTTCCTGTCCCAAGAAGTTGTCTCCATCTGACCTGAATGACTATCAACCAGTTGCCCTCACATCTCATTGATGAAGGTCCTGGAGAGACTGGTCTTAGCCCACCTGAGGCTGTAGGTGAAGATGTGGTTGGACGCCCTACAGTTTGCATATTAGCCCCGTTTAGGAGTTGAAGATGCTGTCATCTACCTGCTGCAACAAGCCCATTTGCACCTGGATGGCGGAGGAGACACTGTGAGAATCACATTCTTTGATTTCTCCAGTGCCTTTAACACAGGGGTGGGCAATTATTTTTTCCATGGGGCCACATTCATTCATTCATCTTCTTCTGCTTAATCCTTTTCGGGTCGCGGGGGCGGGGCTGGAGCCTATCCCAGCATCTTTGGGCGAGAGGCAGGGTACACCCTGGACAGATCGCCAGTCCATCGCAGGGCCAACACAGAGAGACAGACAACCATTCACTCTCACAGTCATACCTAAGGAAAATTTAGAATCCCCAGTTTTTTTATGCCAATTAACCTAACTTGCATGTTTTTGGCATGTGGGAGGAAACCGGAGAAAACCCACACAGACACAGGGAGAACATGCAAACTCCACACAGATCACTGTTGGTCAGGGGCTGGGATCGAACCTAGGATCCCCCGGCCAAGGGTGAGTTGCTGTGCTGCCACAGTGCTAACCACTCCACCACCGCGCCGCCCTCATGGGGCCACGTGAGAAACAGAAAATATTGTTGATGGTCGGACCAAAAGGCTGAACTCAATTCTGCATAATATTAATTGTATTTCTTTATAAAAAGCAGCACATAGCATTGTTTTGACAAGCTGGTAAGACTGGTAGGAGTATATGTTATGATTAAGCAGTGAAAGAGTGAAGTTGCCTTACAAAAAATGTAATTTATTCAATCAATTTTCACAAAACAATGGTAAACTAAATGTGAACATTTTTACCATTGTGACTCATTATATTAGTGATCATTTTCAGTCGCATTCACCCCAAAACACATTTTGAGTTTCATATACTGCTGGAAAGAGATTCTTAGCTTTCTAAAGACATCACAGTATTGTCTTTGTACTCCAAATATTAAGCAAGATACATCATATTATAGTAATGATTGTCACTGAACTGTGATTTTCAGAAAACAGCCTCCAAAGAAAGTGTCCCAATTCACTGCTAGTTGGTGCATTTACATGCCTACATTTGTAGTTTTAACCACCTCACTTGGTGTTTTTCAGTTCTTTTTTCTTGTTCAGTGAGAGAAATCTAGTCTCTGCTGGGCTTTAACGAGTGCATCAAAGTCAGGTTGAATGTCTGAGGTGGAGATGCGAAGCACAGCTGACAGATCATCAGTGAGAGAGGATCTATACCTGGATTTGGTAAACTTCATCACTGAGAATGTTTGTTCACATATGTAGGTAGAGCCAAAGAGAACCAACATCTTCTGAGCATGTCTCCTCATGTTTGGAAAGTTCTCTTCCTTGAGAGAAGAGTAAAAATCCAGCAGTGATCCTGACAAAGTGCTCTGCCAGTATCCCATCAGACTGCAGGTCAGTTAGTTCCAGCTGAACATCACTGGGTGCATTATCCACATTGCAGGTAAAGGGAGAAACTCACCATGCAGTGCTACTAACATGGATGAATGAGGTGATCAGCTGATGGTGTGACTTCTTTCAGGGTTTGCATGTGCGTGAGAGTGTTGCTGTCCAGTTGGCTTGAAAGAAACTGCAACTTTCTCATGAAAGCTTTCACCAGGCTGTGCATTTCATAAACGAAAAAGGCTCTTGCCTTGCAGTTTGGTGTTCAGTTCATTCATCAGTGCAGTCACATCAACAGCAAATGCAAAATCTGCCATCCAGTCCTCATCTAAGAGCTCTAGGATGCCTTTGCCTTTCTTCTCACAAAACTCTCGAATCTCTGCTTTCAGGTCCCAGACTCTTTGCCCAGGCTGAGCCATCTGACAGCTGTGTGGTAGCTGATGTCACTATGTTCAGTCTTATGCTCCTCCAAAAGTGCATCTGTCTGTGATTCAATGCTCGTGCCCTGATGAAGTTAACTATTTTAGTTACAACATCAATAACATGGTTAGTTTTTAGCACTGACTTGCACAACACATGCTGATGTATAATACAATGCAAAAATACCAATTTCTGATCTGCGTCGATTTCAGTCACTTTATCTTGTATGTGTTTCAAAAGTCCGACATTTTTCCCCATCAGATTTGGACAACCGTCCGTTGTGATACCTACCAGTCTGTCCCATTTCAGCCCCAGCGTGTCCATGCATGCCTTTACTCCTGTGAACAGATCGCTCCCTGCCGTCGTCTCTTTCACTGACCGCATTGCTGCCAGCTCCTCCGTAATTTTGAAGTCCATTATCCCACGGACAAATACGAGTAACTGGGCTGTGTCACGGACATCACAACTGTCGTCCATAGCCAAGTAAATAAATACTTAGCAGTCCATGTTTTGTTGAAAACCCTGCATTCGACATCTACCTTTCTTTTTTTAGCGTGCGCGGGCATTTTTGAGGGCTAAAGTTGTCTGCTTGTGACAAGGTAGATTCAATCATGTGCAGTATTGATTTACATATTGTCATTATGCACGTGAATAAAAAAAAAATTAAAAAATAAAAGCAGCGCAGCTTTAGTCCATGCGTTAGGTAAAATTAGAAAATGTGTTTATTTTGAAATTTACAATTAACCTTACGCGGGCCGGTCAGAGTCAACCAAAGGGCCGTATGCGGCCTGGGGGCCGTACAATGCCCAGGTCTGCTTTAACACCATCCAGCCACTGCTGTTGGGTGAGAAGCTGTGAGGGATGGGGGTCGACAGCTCTGTGATCTCCTGGGTTACTGACTACCTCACAGGCAGGCCACAGTTTGCCTGACTGGGCAGTGTTGTGTCTGATGTGGTGGTTAGTGATACAGGAGCTCCACAGGGGACTGTGCTTTCTCCTTTTCTCTTCACCTTATACACCAGTGACTTTCAGTACAACATTTAGTCATGCCACCTGCAGAAATTCTCTGATGACTCAGCTGTTGTTGGGTGTATTAAGAGAGGGAGAGGAGGGAGAGTACAGGGCACTGGTAGCCAGATTTGTGGAGTGGACCGAGCAGAATCACCTGAGGCTGAACATCAACAAGACCAGAGAGATGGTGATTGACTTTAGGAAGAAGAGGACGCCTTCACAGCCATTGCGGATTGGGGGAAGGATGTGGAGGTAGTAGAGGACTACAAATACCTGGGTGTCATGATCAGCAATGGACTGGACTGGAAATCCAACACCGATGCTGCGTACAAGAAGGGGATGAGCAGACTGTACTTTCTGAGGAAGCTGAGATCCTTCAACGTGTGCAATCAGATGTTAAAGTTTTTCTACCAGGCTGTTGTTGCCAGCACCATCTTCTTTGCTGCTGTCTGTTGGGGTAACAGTATCAGAGCCAGCAACACCAACAGACTTGACAAGATTATCAAGAAGGCTGGCTCTGTAATTGGCCTCAGGCCGGAGACCTTTGAAACTGTGGTGGAGAGGAGGACCCTCAACAAACTCTGATCCATCATGGACAATCTTGATCACCCTTGCCACCACACTCTGGACAGCGGAGCATTTTCTCCAGCAGATTGCTACAGCTTTGCTGCCCAACGGTTAGGTACAGGAAATCTTTCTTGCCACATGCCATTTCACTGTACAATAACTCACTCTGATATTGAATTCTGGTCATAACTATGCTGCCATACTGTACCTTGCAGTCTAATTGGTACCTCACATTTCACCCTGCCCCGAATAGTCCTGCATTGTACAGTGGGTATGATTCATGTATCTATGTGGGTCATCATCTATGATGTATATAAGTTATTTAGGCATTTTTTGTTTCCATGGGTAATCCCTTTTTCTTTTATGCTTTGTTTCTGTCGTTTTGATCATCTGCTGTCATGCTGCTGTTATACTGTAATTTCCCAGTTTGGGATCAGTAAAGTGCATCTATCTATTTATCTACATACAGGTTCACCTTGGGATCCAGACCTCTGACTATGGGTTTGGGCTCAAGGTTATCATTTCCTATGCCAACACGTAAAGCTAGGGTCTCCAAATGTACAGGGGTTCACCCTGTGACCCTGAAGTGTGACTGTGGTTTTGGGATCGCAAGGTCAAAGGTCAACATCAAAATGGTATATAAACTATATCTAAACAATAAAGAAACTAGGGTCACCAAACTTGCTACACAGGTTCACCTTGGGATCATGACCTCTGACTATGGGTTTGGAGTCAGAAGGTCAAAGGTCAAGGTTAGCATTCCATTTGCACTATTACTGTAAAATGAGTAAAGCTAGGGCTGTGGGGGCATGGTATGGGACTTCTCCACCCAGAGAAGGCAACTGGGGAAGGGGGGAACAACAGATGGAAAGAGGAGGTGCCACTGGGGGGTATCAGACGGGACAGTAAGGACTATGCGCCACCGGGAAGAGGAGTAAATGCCGGAGTCGCTGGAAGAAGAAGGGTGTGAGAGCGGTGCCGGCGTTATGTCATGTTAATGTGCCACACAGGCATTGTTCTAAACACAATGTGTGATGGTCGGAAGTTCCAGGTCTCAATGCATGGTATTAAAGATATAAAAGTGGAATGCACAGAGACCCGGGGGCGCTTTTACTGTACTGTATGTTGGAGATGGAATAAAGTTTCTGCGTCATCCAGCTCGTTGCCTTGCTTGCCTGCTTTCTCCACATTGGTGACTCTAAGACGTGCTATGGAAAGCGAGCTGAGCACCGCCCTGGAGACTGCCTGAAGTGAGAGCACCAGCACTGCGTGCGTGGTCTCAGTCCAGCTCCCAGACTTCTGGCTTCACAACTCGACCGCGTGGTTCTTGCACATAGAAGCCCAGTTTGCACTCTGTGGGATAACAACAGACGATACCAAATATTACTACATGGTCGCTGCGCTGAATGCTTGCGCCATGCAACAGGTGACGAGCCTGTTCCAGGAGCCGCCGGCCCAAGGAAAATATGAAGCGCTCAAGAGGATGCTTCTCCAGCGCTATACCTTTTCTGACAGTGAGAGGGCAGAGAGACTCTTAACGCGTTCGGAGTTGGGGGACAGATCAGCAGTAGAGCACATGGAGAGCATGTTGGTGCTGAGGGGGAAGGACAAGGAATCTTTCCTGTTCGCCCACTTGTTCCTCAGGAACCTACTGGCTACAGCAAGGGCGATCCTGGCCAACTCGTCGTGGCTGTTTGCTAAGGACTACCGCGCCCTGGTGCAGGAAGCGGACCACATCATTTTGGCGACCAGAACTCTCAGCGTGCAGACAGTGGCACTGGCATCCATGAGGGACTCCAGTGAGGTCGAGGAGCCATTCGTGGTAGCCGGGATGGACACCAGGAGATGAAGGAACGGGGCGATCTGTTTTTATCATTGCCGTTTCAGCTCAAATGCCCAATGCTGCCTGTCACCATGCCAATTCGAGAAGCCGGGAAGACGGCACATTCAGAATTCAGTGGCAGCTGCAGCCGATGCATATTCTGGTCCCATTTTAGGTGCAGACTTTTTATGTGCTTATGGGTTGTTAGTTGATGTTGCTAATAGGAGATTAGTGGACGCTGTCTGTTTTACCTCACTGCCCTGTACAGCTCGGGGAGCTGGGTCGACAACCCTGGCTAACGTTACAGCACCAGGGGGTAAGTACCAACATTTGCTCACACAGTTCCCAGCACTCACGGTCCCAACTTTTTCGGCTACAGTAACGAAACACGGGGTCGAACACTTTATAATGACAAAAGGCCCGCCGATGTTCGCGCAACCTCGGTGTTTGGATGCAGCTAAACTGCCCAGCGCACGAGAGGAGTTTGCAAACTTAGAGCAGTTGGTCATCGTCAGGCGCTCCAACAGCCCATGGGCATCCCTGCTACACATAGTGCCTAAAGCCGGTCGTGGTGACCGTGCGGCGATTTCCAGCGCTTGAATAACGCCACAGAACATGATCGTTATCCCATTCTGCACATCCAGGATTCTTCCGTGCACCTGGCCGGGCTTTTTTTTTTTTTTTTTTTTGTTACTTATTTGTACCCGTAGGTAGACTTGGTTTGCAGTCTGGTGACAAGCCACCGGCTGCTGGTCGCTGCGTGCGCGAGCGCCCTAAACCTACATGTTTTTGGTGTGCGGGAGGAAACCGGAGAAATCCCGGAGTAAACCCGTGCAACACGGGGAGAACATGGGCTGCGTGTTTTTTCAAAAGTGGATCTGATCCACGGATACCATCAGGTCCCGGTGCGCGCGGAAGACGGTCCAAAAACAGCGGTAATAATTCCTTTTGGCCTTTTCGAGTTTTTACACATGCCATTCGGCTTAAAAGGCACGGCGCAGACTTTCCATTGGATGATGGACGCAGTGCTTCGCAACTTGTCCTTCGTTTTTGTCTACTTAGGCGACATTCTGGTAGCTAGCATGTCCAAGGAGGAGTACAGCGCCCATCTCAAGACGGTTTTCCAGAGGTTGGAAGCGCACGGGCTGATAGTTAACCCGGTGAAATGCCAGTTCGGTGTACCAAAGATTGATTTTTTGGGGCCACTGCATTTCGCCGGAGGGGGCGATTCTGTTACCGGATAAGGTGCGCTCTGTGTTGGACTTTTTGCGTCTGCAGACCGTGAGAGCACTACAGGAGTTTTTAGGAATAGTTAATTTTTATAACCGTTTCCTTTTCCAGGCAGCCCAGTTGATGCAGCCGTTGTATGCCGCTCTTAAAAAAAGAAGCCCGCGAAAGCCATCGCTTGACTCCTGAGCAAGTCCAGGCTTTTACTAACGCCATAACAGCACTTGCAGATACCACGTTGTTAGCCCACCCGGATCCGTCTGCACGGATAGCGCTCACTACGAACACAACTGATGTTGTCATAGGGGCAGTGGTGGAGCAGTACGTCTTAGGTTTGTGGCAGCTTCTTGCATTTTTCAGCCGAACTTTGCGTGACAACGAACGCAAATACAGCACGTTCGATAGAGAATTGCTGGCTCTCCACCTGGCGATGCGCCATTTCCAGTTTTGGTTAGAGGGGCGCGAGTTTACCGCGTTCGTGGACCATAAGCCGCTGATGTATGCGATGGCCAAGGTCTCGGAACCGTGGTCGGTCCTGCAGCAACGGCATTTGGCTGCGATTTTGGAGTTTACTACCAACATTCAATATGTCGCCGGTAAGCTCAACATCATGGCCGATTGTCTGTTGCGCACGTTAGTCTCCCTGGTTTACATGGGAATAGATTTCCCCGCGATGGCCAAGGAGCAGGCCGGGGACACAGACATTTGCGCGCTCCAGTCTGCGCCTACTGGGTTAAGGCTGGAGAGCAGGGTGGTACAAGATGGGTGCCCTCCCTTGCTCTGCGATGTCTCCACTGGCCGCCCGTGCCCGGTGGTTTTGAGCTCTTGACGCTGTTGCCGTTTTTGAGTCGGTCCACTCCCTTTTGCATCCAGGAGTGCGCACTTCGGTGAAGCTAGTGGGGGTGAAATTCGTCTGGCCGTGCTTGCACAAGGACGTGAAAGAGTGGGCTGCAGCTTGCATCGCGTGCCAGGCGAAAGTGTACAAGCACACCAGAGTCTCCCTTGAGCCGTTCCAAATCCCGGCCAGGAGGTTTAACCGCATCCACGTGGATTTGGTGGGACCCCTCCCACTGTCGCAAGGTTTTACACACATTTTAACAATCGTGGACCGTACCACGCACTGACCCGAAGTGGTCCCGCTGGCTTCTATCATGTCCGCAGAGAGTCGTGCTTTTTTGTCAGCTTGGGTGGCACGGTTCGGATCCCCGTCGGACATCACTTCTGACAGGGGTCCACAATTCGTTTCGGAACTCTGGTCCATGATGGCCCAGAGCCTGGGGGTCAAAATTCTCCGCACTACCACGTACAACCCCCAGGCTAACGGGTTATGCGAGCATTTTCATAGGTTTCTTAAAGCAGCACTCCAAGCTTTGCTCATGGATGCAAATTGGGTCGACCGCCTGCCCTGGGTTCTTTTAGGGTTGTGCTCCGCACCTAAGGAGAATTTGGCAGCCTCCCCAGCAGAACTCGTTTTCGCCGCTACGGATCCCCGGAGAGTTTTTATTGGAAAACCCCACACCAGAGGCTGATCCGCCCGTGCAATTTTTGCACAAATTTGCATTTTTATAAATTTGGTATTAAAATCAGAATTTTTTTTTTTGGGGGGGGGCAATACATATTTGTATACTGCATTTGAAACCTAAATACCAGTTTAATGAAGGAATATTTGGATAATCAGATATTTTGTACAGCCCTAACTGATAGACCTTTATTTTTGTATCAGTCCACAATGTAAACAATATTCTACTGCATTTCATGAGAATATCATAACTCATAAATTAATTCAAAGAACTAAGTCAAAATAATCAAACTTTAAAATAAATGCTTCATATAGCTCTACTTGAATGACAAATATAGGAAATGATAAAGTTTAACTTTTTAAACAGAATTATTAAACTATAACTTTCACAATATTCTACTTTTTAAGCTGCACTAGTATAGTTCAGAACATCTGGTTTTTATGTACAGTAGTAGAACATCTATCACTTTGTCTGTTTTCTACTGCAATGATATTTTAAAGAGATATTACTGTAAACTACTTTGCTTTAACGGGATATGGCTGTGTTCAAAATTAACCAATCACATTCAAACTGATGTTAATGGGAGTCAGCACACACCTGCCACCTGCCACCATTTAAAGTGCCTCTGATTAACCCCAAATAAAGTTCAGCTGTAGGCTTTTCCTGACATTTTTGTAATCACATTTTACAGGACAAGCCATGGTCCGCAGAGAACTTCCAAAGCATCAGAGGCATCTCATTGTTCAAAAGTATCAGTCAGGAGAAAGGTACAAAAAAAATTTCCAAGACATTAAATATACCATGGAACACAGTGAAGACAGTCATCATCAAGTGGAGAAAATATGGCACAATAGTGCCATTACCAAGAACTGGACATCCCTCCAAAATTGATGAAAAGACAAAAAGAAAACTGGTCAGGGAGGCTGCCAAGAGGCCGACAGCAACATTGAAGGAGCTGCAGGAATTTCTGACAAGTACTGGTGTTTAGTACATGTGACAACAATCTCCTTTCTAGGGTGGCAAGGTGGAAGCCTTATCTTACAAAGAAAAACATCCAAGCCCGGCTACATTTTGCAAAAATGCATTTGAAATCTCCCAAACATGTGAGAAAATGCGTTATGGTCCGATGAAACCAAGGTTGAACTTTTTGGCCATAATTCCAAAAGGTATATTTGGCGCAAACAGAACACTGCTCATCACCAAAACACCATATCTACAGTGAAGCATGGTGGTGGCAGCATCATGCTTTGGGGCTGTTTTTCTTCAGCTGGAACTGGGGCCTTAGTCAAGGTGGAGGGAATTATGAATGGTTCCAAATACCAGTCAGTGTTGGCACAAAACCTTCAGGCTTCTGCTAGAAAGCTGAAGCTGAAGATGAAGAGGAACGTCATCTTTCAGCACAGCAATGACCCAAAGCAGATGTCCAAATCAACTAGATTCACCAGAAGAAGATTAGGGTTTTGGAATGGCCTAGCCACAGTCCAGAACTGAATCCGATCAAACATCTGTGGGGTGATCTGAAGAGGGCTGTGCACAGGAGATGCCCTTGCAGTTGGACAGATTTGGAGGGTTTTTGCAAAGAAGAGTGGGCAAATATTGCCACATCAAGCTGTGCCACGCTGATAGATTCCTACCCAAAAAGACTGAGTGCTGTAATGAAAGCCAAAGGTGCTGCAACAAAGTATTAGTTTAAGGGTGTGCATATTTATGCAAACAGGTTATTATTATAAGTTTTTTAGTTTTTATTTTTCCCCTTAAAAGATTTCAGTTTGTTTTTCAATTGGGTTGTACAGGTTATAGGTCACATTAATGGTGGAAAAAGTTTTAAAATGATTTATCTTGGTCTAATTTTTTAAAATCACAAAAACCTGGAATTTGGACAGGGATGTGTAGACTTTTTATATCCACTGTATATAATTCATGCTGTATATTCTCTACCTGTCCGCTCTGTCCAACTGGCCTCCTCCTGGTCCTGGCTAATTGCTGGATCTTTGTCTGAGTAACCAGGGGGGTGGGTTTTTTGCTGCCCAGATGCTACAAAAACATTTAGTAAAGCTGTTACTTTACTGCAAACACAGGCCATAAATTAACATTTTCTAAGTAAAATTCTGAGATATGTTTTACTAGGCCAAATGTTATTTCATTTCACTTGGCATTTTTCTTGGTAATAGCTAGCCACATGATAATTAGGTCTACACCTTCATCATCCATCCTCTGTCTTTACCTTTAGTTGCCACCTCCATGCCATTTGAAAATAAATGTTAGTTTAGCACACTTTGTAGCATTGTTATCCAAAGCCCTCTTTTTAAAAATTCCTGGCTTTGCTCCTCCGGGACGTTTTTCCTTCCATGTTTATCAGTTCACACAAGACATTAGTTGCAGCGCTGCTGCTGAACTGTCAGGACTGACCGACTACGGTAGGGAGAGGGGAATTCCCGCAGGGGGAGGAACATCTATTTCATCCATTTCCATGCATCCAGAGACTGGTGCAGTGTCTCCACTGTAGTGTGTCCTTTTACTGCACATTATTGGATTAAATTGATTGACTTTTTTTTCTCGTCACTGGAACACCGGCCCAGTAATGAACCAGTCCACCGGGAATCCTCCTGACTCTCCTTATGGACCACTCCAGGCCTGCTGTGTGACCCTGAAGTGTGACTATGGTCTTGGGATCACAAGGTCAAAGGTCAACATCAAAATGGCTTATAAAGAAAGCTAGGGTCACCAAACCTGGTACACAGGCTTACTCTGAGACTGTAACTTCTGACTACAGGTTTGGGGTCAAAAGGTCAAAGGTCAGGATTGGCACTTCCTATGCCATCTTGCTATAGAACGTGTAAAGTTCTCTAGGGTCACTAAACTTGCTACACAGGTTCATCTTGGGATCCTGCCCTACAACTATTGGTTGTATACTTTGTTGTATATTCATGGACGATGGGTTTATCGTAATTTGGTTCTGCCACAGTAATTACACTACTCACAAAAAGTTAGGGATATCTGGCTTTCAGGTGAAATTTCAAGATGCACCTAAAATGCACTGTGTAACTTGCTGTTCTCTAACAAGGTGCTTAACAGCAAAATTCACAACAGGTGTTTTTTTTTTTTTTTTGTAGCAATATGGCTGATCCATGATTTGACCAAGACATTTTCTGGTTCAATTAGAATTGGTATTTAAACAGTCCTCTTCATCACGCTGTTCACATTTTGTCATCATGAGACTAAGATGACACCTAATAATTGATCAACAGTACCTCACCATTGCATGGCTTCAAACAGGATGTTCTCACAGGGAAGTGGTCACTGATCTTGGAGTGTCACAGAGTGTCATCAGCAGGTTGCAACAGAGATACAGAGAGACTTGAAGAGTCACAGAAAGGCATAGAAGTGGACGTCCTTTGGCCACATCCCATGCTGATGACCGCTTCATTGTGAACGGTGCTTTGCAAAATCGGATGATGAATGCTACTCAACTCCAGGCACATTTGAGGGAGGTGAGAGGCACCTAAGTGTCACGTCAGACCATTCGAAATCATTTACATCAGCGTGTTCTGCATGCTAGACGACCTGCAAGGGTACCTGACTACACCACCGGGCACAAACGTCATTGTTTTGCAAGGCCCAGGGAGCATTTATGCTGGACAAGGGACCAGTGGGCCTCAGTGCTGTTTTCTGATGAAAGTCGATTCACGTTGAGCAGAAATGATACGCTACCAGCGATGTTGGAGACGTCAAGGAGAGCGCTATGCATCAGCCGCTGTTGTCACCAGACGAGCCTTTGGTGGTGGTGGTGTTACAGTCTGAGTCTACCTGAATAACATCATTAATCCAGTCATTGTGCCCTGCATAAACAACACAGGCCTAATTTCATCTTCGATGCTCCAGCTCATCAAGGTCGCATCATTAGGGAATGGTTGCTGGAGGCTGGGGTACCTCAGATGGAGTTGCCTGCACTTTCTCCAGACCTGAATCCCATAGAAAACCTATGGGATCAGCTGCGTCACCATGTAGAGGCTTGTAGCCCTGCAGCCCACAACCTCAATGACCTGAGGGCCACCCTTCAAGAAGAGTGGAATGCCATGCCTCGGCAGACAATAAATTGACTTGTGAACAGCATGAGACGTCGTTGTCAAGACGGAATTGATGCTCAATGGCACATGACAAGTTATTGAGACATTGACATTTTTTGTTGTGGTATACCCACCACTGTTGTTGGCTTTTGTTTCAATAAGTTGTTTAAGATGAGGAAATCACCACTGCATGCTTCTACTTAAATGCCCTACTTTCATGATATAATATCACTGTAGTGGGAACCTTTTACTTTTTCTATAAATTTCACCTAAAAGCCAAATATCCCTAACTTTTTGTGAGTAGTGTATATTGAAAAGTTGAAACTGCTTTCCATCAGTGAGTATTGAAATCTTCAAACAGAGGCGGGGGATATTGCACTCGCCTCAGAGTGCTCTTGTTCTTTGTGAAGTGAGTTTTAATATTGTAATACAGGGGTGGACAATTATGTGCCATGGAGGGCCATTCCACTGCAGATTTTTTGTTCCACCCAGTGTTTTCAGCAGGTGTTTGCTCTGATCAGCTTCAAGGATTGCTAATAATTGAAAATACTTGCTGAAGACACTGGGTGGAGCAGAAAACCTGCAGTGGAATGGCCCTCATTGCTCACCCCTGTTGTTATGGCATACATGTGCCACATTTTATAAGGTTAATACCCATGGAAAAATATATTTTGCACAATTTGGGCCATTTAAAGCTTAAATCTTTATCAAAATGAGTAAGTTCTCTACAACTTGTCTAAGCTGTGATTGTTTGCATTAACATTTTGTATCATAACTTCTGACTTCCCTCACCAGTGGCCGAGGTCTCTACCCTGCTCATTAGCAACAAGGCCACATTCATTTGTACCCTCCATGAGTGTTGTTGTATTTGTCTGAGAATTGCTGCTCTCCATAATTCGACTTTAATTAATTCCCAGCCAGATGGAAATTCCTGTAGTTGCTAATGAAAGAAATGGTGTGTTTCTCTTGAGGCGGATTGATCGAAAAGCAAGCGGCTTTGTTACAGTGCTCAGGGAAGAGAGGAATGCTAATAATTCTAAAAGGCTTACAGTTCTCTGGCAGTATCCATGGTAATTCTTCCCATACAATGGTGGCCTTTTTAGTGGAGTGGAAGGAGGGGTTCTCCTCCTCCATTGATTCAGTTTGCTGTAATATTAAGACCTCCTTTCACTTTTCTTGACTGTTTTATTATAAGATGTCGAGGTGTCTGTAGCACTTTACCCAGGATGGTGATTATCCACATGTATTGTTTATTCCAGATGTTGTTTTCAATCTGTGTGACTGATGTCTTGATGATTTTTTAAAAAAAGAACTTAAACAGATAGACTTTCTAATCTTGGTGTAAAGCAGAACCACAAAATCTCTGCTTTTTGCAGCACTTTTAATTTACCATTTATTCTTTAAAAAAAATTCAACATGCAATTTTTTTCCCCTAACCAGCTCCCTGTAGCTTCTGGGAAAAAAATCCACATTTATATGAAAAAAATGCAAATAATTTACAAATTTTATGAGAAACAAATTTATAAGACAAAACAGCGAATTTCTAAGGGAAAGGTAATAAATTGACATTTTCTAATTATACACAAAGTATGTCAGAAATTAGTGGGCCTTCTTGTTGATTGGCCCACTAAAACAAACAAGCAAAAAAAAACAACAACTTTACCCAATCAGTTAAAGCTCATTAACATTAGTGAGCAAGCTGGAAACTGAATATTTCAGTCACAGCTTCAAAGACAGCTTTTTAGACCGTCTGTAAAACAACACAGATGGAGTTTGGCCTGTAAACTACACAAATGTATACACCCTTGAGGATGTCAAAGCTTTAAAGGTAGAATATGCAGCATTTTACACTTTTCAGATTAGTGACGTTAAAACCGAGGCCTCATGGAACAATGGGCAACTTTGAGACAATTGCTTCACGAGCGACAGTGTTATGAAACATCTAATAAAGACTGCCATCTGGTGACTGACTGTCAGAACTGCATCAGAGTTGAAAAACCTGGGAAAAAAATCTCAATACCTTGTTTTTTTTTTTTTTTTGAGCATTTGGCCATCCGAGGTCTATTCAAAATTGGATGGCAGGAACAAACAATACAAAGCAAACAAAAAAAAAAAAATTCCCTCTCAAATTTCCCACAAGCCCTCAAGTCATGTGATGTAACTGACATAACGAGGCCTCGTTGACACAGTGCTCGACACTCACGGCACTTCCGCGTTATATTGCTCGAGTTGGTGTCGAGTGGGCGGTGTTGAACATAACATCACTATTTCAGATGCTGTATTATAGAAATATACTACTCACAAAAAGTTAGGGATATTCGGCTTTCGGGTGAAATTTCAGGATGCACCTAGAATGCACTATTAAAGGTAAACTTAATTTGACCTTCTCTAACCTTTTGAATGCATATTTCCAGCTGTTCAATGTTTAAGTACTTTTTGCATAACTTGCTGTTTTCTAACAAGGTGCTTAATGGCAAAATTCACAACAGGTGTTGGTTTTTTGTGGCAAGATGGCTGCACGTCCACACGCTGCTGCTAGACGCTCTGGACTGCTGCACTTGTTTCTGTGTTTTTCCTGCCTTTTTTTGTCCTCCTTCTGCTACAGACTAATTACCTACAGTAGCCAGAAACTTCTAGGCATTGGCCACCAACTTAACTCCGACATCTCCAGCGCTTATTCCAGCAATCTATACCACATCCCTGAGGAGATCTCCAGACCTCCGGGCACTCCATGGATTATTGGGCCCAGCAAGAGGCGCAGATGGCGCCGAGAGAGAAAGAAGAAATGAGGCTGCAGGGCTGGCCTCCGTGCCCAGCTGTGCAAACAATGCACCAAACCACCATTACCTTCAATTTTCTTCATGAATGCCAGATCCCCCGTCAACAAAATGGATGAGCTGCGATTGGAGATGGCCTACAATCACTACGTCCTGGGCTGTTGTATTCTGATTGTGACCGAGTCTTGGCTTCACCCACTCATCCCAGATGCCACTGTGGAATTGCCTGGCCAAACTACACTCCGTTTCGATCGCAACACTGATTCTGATAAGGGCAGGGGTGGTGGATTCTGTGTTTATGTGCAGACTTGGTGTAATAACAGCAGAACAATTCAAAGCCACTTCACACCAGACTTAGAGGCCATGTCCTTTCTGTGGAGGCCCTTCTAGCTACCCCGCGAGCTAACAGCAGTAATTGTAACAGCCGTTTGCGTCCCTCCAGATGCTAGCGTTAGCTTAGCACTCAACCACCTCCAGCACATCATTAGCAGGCAACAGAAAGATCACCCCGACGCAGTCCACATTTATTGCAGGGTATTTTAACAAAGACTGTACTCCCCAAATTCCACCAACATGTTAACTGAGCGGATTTTGGTTGCAGATCCACACCATCTGCATGCAGTCTTTGGTGGCTAAGATTTTTTTTCAAGAAAAGATTCAGTTTAGTTATCATAAATTCCAAAGGCTGTAACTTGAAAGTGGTAAAAATGGCTTACTGTAAATGAGAAAGATGTAGAATATGATCCAAAGTTTATGATGGGAGTAACTTTACGCATCTAATTTGCATAATGTGACGCAGCTACATCAGATTACATAACTTTCGGTCAAAGTGGACTTTGGACATATTTACACAAAGGACAGTTTTGTTTTTTTGTCTTTGTTTTTTAGTTTTTTGTTATCTTCAAAATATTTGAACCAGAAAATCAGTAGAATGTAAACAAACTGATAAAAAACATTAGACCTACTGCTTGTCATGTGTCACCATGTGTCCGTGTGCTCATCCCCGGTCCTTATTTTGTCTTCTGTCGGACATTTTTGCTTTCTCTCCCACATCTAGAAACAATCACATTTATCTTCTGATTTATTCCACCTTGATTTTGGTTAGATTACCCCGCGGAACCGGCAGTATTGTTCTCTCCGTCACTTGCAGCTTTGTTCAATGGCGGACGAAAAGTGTTCTGCTCCGGTCCATCTTGTGCTGTCCAGAAGGTAAATATCTCCTTTCAGAAGCTAACGAATCCCTTTTAGAGTAATAGTTGGCAAACTTTGGAGCAAATGCTTCCTCCCTGTGGAACTATATGTTGCGCAATTGTTTATACGGCCCTTCTTCTGCACCCCGGAAGTGATATGAGATTCGATGCGGTTCTGGTTTGCTAATCTCAGTCCTCCAGTGAAGACCAGTAAGCTATATGTGTCTGCCATCTAGTGATGTGAAATGCTTGGTACATCTGGGTTTATTTTGGAGTTTTTTTCATACTTTTTGACCAATCACGTGACAG
The DNA here is from genome assembly GCA_020510985.1 of Pholidichthys leucotaenia. Taxonomy (NCBI): domain Eukaryota; kingdom Metazoa; phylum Chordata; class Actinopteri; order Cichliformes; family Pholidichthyidae; genus Pholidichthys; species Pholidichthys leucotaenia. Next base: position 268,821,810 of record CM035838.1, read on the forward strand.
ATGCAGATCTGCGACACCAGCCACAGGAGAGATAGATCATGTAATCAAATATAATCCTGACAGGGGTGTCCCACAAGAGGGGAAAAACACTGGATCATGTTTACAGCAACATTAAGCGTGCCTACAGAGCCACCCCCTCCCTCACCTTGGACAATCAGACCATCTCTCCCTGCTTCTAATATCTGCTTAAATCTCCCTTAGGAAGAGTCCCCCCCCCCAACAAAACAAACAATTAAAACCTGGCCTGAAAATGCTCTCCTCTAGCAACAGGACTGCTTTAGCTTCACAAACTGGAACATCTTTGAACAGCAGGACCTGGACTCCTACACTGAGTCTGTCTTCTTTTACATTAAATGCTGTGTAGAAAACGTAACAGTCACCAAACACATCCAGGTCTTTCCAAACCAGAAACCCTGGATGACCAGTGAGGTCCAGTCTCTGATCAGAGCTCGCAACTCAGCCTTCAGACAGAGCGACAGATCTCTGTACAGCACTGCTTTAGCCAACCTGAGAAGAGGCATAAAACACGCTAAGAATGCCTACAGAAGGGAAGTGGAGCATTTCCTCACAGATAACAACTCCTGACAGATGTGGAGAAGCCTCCAGGCCTTCACCAACTACAGGGGCCAGTGGCCCCCAACATTGGACAGCAGCCTCACTCTGGCAGAAGAGCTTAACAGCTTCTTTTCCTGGTTTGAGCTCACATCTCCCCCCAACTCATCCTCCCCCTCCCCTCTCTCTCCCCTCTTCCGTCCTTCCCTCTCTCTCTACAGGTACATGAGGTGAAGAGGCAACTGAGAACAGTGAACCCCCGCAGAGCTGCTGGTCCTGACAGCATCCCAATAGTGGTGGTCAAAGCATGTGCAGACCAGCTGGCAGAGATCCTCACCAAGCTGTTCAACCTCTCCCTGATGCACGCCACTGTCCCCTCCTGCCTCAAGGCCTCCACCATCATCCCCATCCCCAAACATCCACAATTGACAGCCTGAATGACTACAGACCCATAGCATTCACATCTGTAGTCATGAAGTGTTTTGAACAACTGGTGTCCCATCACATCAGGGATTGTCTTTCCCCCTCCATCAATCCCCACAAGTTCGCCTACAGGGAGAACCAGTCTACGGAAGACACCATTGCCACCACACTCTACAGAGCACTGAGCCACCTGGAGAACCCAAGAAGCTACGTGAGGATGCTCTTTGTGGACTACAGCTCAGCTTTCAACACCATTATCCTGGACATCCTGATGAATAAGCTACACGTCCTCCAGATCCCCCGTCCCCCCACCTGCTCCTGGATTAAAAAAAACTTTCTCACCAGCTGCCCACAAACAGTCAGACTCAGCCCCACCCTTCCTCCACGCTGTTTCTCAGCACTGGCTCCTCCCAGGGCTGCATTCTAAGCCCTCTACTGTACTCCCTGTACACCTTTGACTGTATTCCAACCCATCCAACCACCGTCATCGTAAAGTACGGGGACAATACCACCTTGGTTGGGCTCATCACTGACGACGATGAGAAGGCATACAGCGTGGCGGTAGATAATCTGCTGCTATGGTGCCAAGCAAACAGCCTGAAATTGAATGTCCAAAAAAACCAAAGAAGTCATACTGGACTTCAGAAAGAACAGACAGGACCCCCCCCCCCCCCTAATTGGCAACCGCATGGACACCATTCCCACCTTCAGGTTCCTGGGCACCCACATCTCCTCCTTCCTCTCTTGGACTGTCAACACCAAGGCCCTGGTGAAGAAAGCCCAGCAGCGGCTGCACTTCCTCCATGTCCTGAGGAAAAACAACCTGAACCAGAAGCTGCTGCTGGCCTTCTACCGCTGCTCAGTGGAAAACGTGCTCACCTACTGTCTGGGTGTGTGGTACGCTGGCTCCACGGCCGAGAACAGGAAGGCTGTGCAGAGGGTCATCAACACCACCCAAAAAATCATCAGCGGCCCTCTGCCCTCCCTGGAGGACATCTCCAGATCCTCCTGTCTCAGAAAGATCGAGGCCATCACAGGAGACCCCTCACATGCCGCCCACCACCTGTTTGACCTGCTTCCCTCTGGACGACAGTTCAGAACAATCAGGTCCCACACCTCCAGACTGACAAACAGTTTCTTCCCCTGGACCTTCTGGACTGCAAACAGTCAGAGTCCCCACCCCCCTCCCTCTGAATGCTCACATGCATAGAACTGAGGACCTTTTTAATTATCACAATAACACACCTGTCTTTGCACTCCACACTTTCATATCTTTTGACCCATCTGTGAAACCACTACTATGTACATTTTCCATAATCCTTGGTCCATTTTACTCAATTGTATGTTCTGTACGCCACACTCTTACGTACATACACTACCGTTCAAAAGTTTGGGGTCACTTAGAAATGTCCTTATTTTTGAAAGAAAAGCACTGTTTTTTTCAATGAAGATAACTTTAAACTAATCAGAACTACACTATAATATCTAATATACATTGCTAATGTGGTAAATGACTATTCTAGCTGCAAATGTCTGGTTTTTGGTGCAATATCTACATAGGTGTATAGAGGCCCATTTCCAGCAACTATCACTCCAGTGTTCTAATGGTACAATGTGTTTGCTCATTGCGTCAGAAGGCTAATGGATGAATAGAAAACCCTTGTGCAATCATGTTAGCACAGCTGAAAACAGTTTAGCTGGTTAGAGAAGTTATAAAACTGACCTTCCTTTGAGCAGGTTGAGTATCTGGAAAAAATTATTATTTCAAATACAAATCATTATTTCTAACCTTGTCAATGTCTTGACTATATTTTCTATTCATTTTACAACTCATGGTGGTAAATAAGTGTGACTTTTCATGGAAAACACAAAATAATTGTCTGGGTGACCCCAAACTTTTGAACGGTAGTGTAGATACATCCATGAAGCCACTACCATACCGGTGTATATTTCCATAATCCTGGGCTACTTTTTATTTCAGTTGTGTGTTTAATCGTGTGTTCTGCAGCTGTGTTTTGGCTAATCCTTCTCTCTTACTTTATTGCACAGTAGCCTGATGGAGCACCCACACTTTCGTTGTACTGTACAACTGTACATTGACAATAAAGCCTATTCTATTCTATTTTATTCTATTGATCCATGAATTGATCAGTAATTTTTTTGGCTCAATTAGAATTGGTATATTAATAGTCCTCTTCATCATGCTGTTCACATTTTGATATCATGAGACCAAGACGAGCAGCCTCTGCAGTGATGCGGACGTTGTACTGGTCTGTTGTGGTGAAGAGGGAGCTGAGCTCTCAAACAAAGCTGTTGATTTACCGGTCAATCTACGTTCCTACCCTCCCCTATGGTCATGAGCTTTGGGTAATGACTGAAAGAATGAGATTGCTGTTACAAGTGGCTGAAAAGAACTTTGTCCGTAGGATTGCTGGACTCACCATGAGATAGGGTTAGCTGCTCAGTCATCCAGGAGACGCTCAAGCTGGATTCATGCTGCACCTCTGCTGTCTGCATATGTGTAACCGGAAACCTCGTGTGACGAAATTTACGCTATCGTCTCCATTCCGCTAGTGTCCACAGTGCTCCACTGTGGATGACCGCGTGCAGCCTGAATTTTGTGACCACGCCACCTGCCCATGAACTGAATGCGCTGAAAAGCGCATGCGCAAGACTGAACGTCCCATTCACGAGGTGGCGACAGCGGCACAGCATACCAAGACAAAGTAGATGAAGAAGGCAACAAGGAAGTGGAAGACGAGAATAAACATACATGAATCAAACATAAATACTTCAGCAGCAGCAGCATCTTCGTGGAAAAGGAGTGAAAAGGGGGAAGTCAAGCAGCAGAAAGCAAGCAGCGTTTCTTCATTGGTGAAAATCCTGGCGCGTCAGCGCATTGGCGCTACCTATTGAGTGGGAGTGAAACTATAAATGATGGTTGTGCGCATGCGTCAACCGCTTGGCCTGGGTAGATGAAAAAAGCGAGCATGAACAGCGCCACGTGTGTTCTGAGCTCTTCCAAAGCGCACGCGGACCAAAGTGGACTAGAGGGGAAATGCAGCATGAATAAGGCTTCAGAGTAGAACTGCTGCTCCTCCACATCGAAAGCAGCCAGTTGAGGTGGTTTGGGTATCTGATCAGGATGCCTCCTGGAGGGCTTCCACTTGAGGTGCTTTGTGCTCGTCCCACTGGGAGGAGACCCCGGGGAAGACCCAGGACACGCTGGAGAGACTACGTCTCCCAGCTGGCCTGGGAATGTCTCCTCTCTGAAGAGCTGGAGCAGGTGGCCGAGGAGAAGGAAGTCTGGGCTTCTCTGCTTGGCCTGCTGCCTCCGCCATGCAAACCTGAGGAAAAGTGGTAGAAAATGGATGGCTGGATGGAGGCCAAGACAATACCTCACAATTGATCAACAGTACCTCACCAATGTGAGGCTTCAAACAGGATGTTCTCAGAGGGAAGTGGCCACTGAGCTTAAATTGTCACAGAGTGTCATCACCAGGTTGCTACAGAGAGACTGCAAGAGTCACAGAAAGACATAAAAATGGATGTCCTTTGGCCACATCCCACGCTGATGATGGCTTCATTGTGAACAGTGCCCTGTGGAACCTGTGGAATGCTATTCAACTCCAGGCACGTTTGAGGGAGGTGAGAGGCACCCAAGTGTTATGTCAGACCATTTGAAACCATTTACATCAGCATGGTCTGTGTGCTGGCCGACCTGCAAGGGTACTTGACCACACCATCAGGCACAGGCATCATTGTCTTGCATGGACCAGGAAGCATTTGCGCTGGACAAGGGATCAGTGGGTCTCAGTGCTGTTCTCTGATAGAGGACAATTCACGCTGAGCAGAAATGATGGCCGCCAACAATGTTGGAGATGTCAAGGAGCACGCTATACATCAGCCACTATTGTCACCAGATGAGCCTTTGGTGATGGTGGTGGTGTTACAGCCTCGGTAGGTGTGTCTAGTCAATACAGAACTGCCCTACACCTTGTGAATGGTACAGTGACAAGCTGATAGTACCTGAATAACATCATTAATCCAGTCACTGTGCCCCTGCATGAACAACACATGCCTAATTTCATCTTCATGGATGACATTGCTCCAGCTCATCAAGGTTGTATCATTAGAGAATGGCTGCTGGAGGCTGGGGTACCTCAAATGGAGTGGCCTGCACTTTCTCCAGACCTGAATCCCATAGAAAACCTATGGGATCAGCTGAATCACTGTGCAGAGTCTTGAAACCCTGCACCCCACAACCTCAATGACTTGAGGGCTGCCCTTCAAGAGTGGAATACCATGCCTCAGCAGACAATACGTTGACTTGTGAACAGTATGAAATGTCGTTGTCAAGCTGTAATTGATGCTCAAGAGCACATGACAAGTTATTGAGACACGGTGACATTTTTTGTTGTGGTACACCCACCACTGTTGTCGGCTTTTGTTTCAATAAATTGTTTGAAATGAGGAAATCACCATTGCATGCTTCTACTTAAATGCCCTACTTTCATGATATAATACCACAATAGCATGAACTTTTTATATTTTCCATAAATTTTACCCAAAAGCTAAATATCCCTAACTTTTTGTGAGTAGTGTACCTTAAAATATAATTAGTGTCACAAAGTGCTGTACAATAAAATAGAATAAAAAAACAACTTGATAGACACCATTAAAAAAAGAAAAGAAAAAATAAAGAGAATCTTCACAGGCCCAAATGTAGGCTGTGTTTGAAAGTGGAATACAAAAAAGAGGTGTACGGTATATGTTGGCAATCACATGTTAGACTTTGACAAATATAAAAGGGACTAAATGGCACTAAGATTTATTTGATTGTGTGAATATTAATTACGGCATACCTAAATATTGAAAATGTATGGGACATCCAGTATTAGCGACTGTTTCAGATCTCTTGTTTATTTGTTTGTCAGATCACTTATTTGTGTGATCTTTTATCACTTATATTCAAGATAATAGTGTATCTTGCACTTTGGGGAATGGGAGTTGTTGAGTCATCATAATTATTTTAGTTTATCACTCTTCAGTGATTGAGTTCAGTGTAATATTGAATTTCTTCTGTGTATTTCAGGTTCCGGTTCCGCCGGACCAGTGGCGCCACACGAGTAGGCTGCCCGTTGCAACAGCCTTTTTTTATCTTCCTTCTTCTTTCTACGCCTTTCACTCTGTATATATATCACGGACGCACGGATCGCCCCGGGGGTCTCCCGGGTCGGCGGACGGAGCCACGGTTTGCAGCGGGAGACGTTACAGCGGGGAGGAGCTAGTGCTAGCTAGCACTTGGCCGCCGCCCGGTGCTAATGGGAAACTCGACATACCGGGAGCTGTAGCGAAAACGACGCGGGTGCCGGGCTGAAGTTTAGGCGGCGTGCAAGAAATATAAGACAGAATAATAAAGAGCGATGGCAAGAACCAAGCAGACCGCCCGTAAAATCTACTGGAGGAAGAAGCCCCCCAGGAGACAGCTAGCCACCAGGGCTGCTCGGAGAGGCGCTCCGGCCACCGGCAGAGTGAAGAGGCCTCGCCGTCACAGGCCCGTGGCTCTGAGAGAGATCCGTCGCTACCAGAAATCCACGGAGCTGCTCATCCGTAAGCTGCCCGTCCAGCGCCTGGTGAGGGAGATCGCTCAGGACTTCAAGACCGTCCTGCGTTTCCTGAGCTTCGCCGTCATGGCTCTGCAGGAGACCAGCGAGGCCCACCTGGTGGTCTCTTCTTCGCTAAGGGGGTCACCATCATGCCCAAAGACTCCCAGCTGGCCCGCCGCATCCGCGGAGAGAGAGCTTAGACTTTCTGCTGCACATTCACCAACCAACCATAATGCTCTGCACTGTGTGTCTATATATATACATTTATAGTAATATGGACATATGTTTATTAGATGTTGTTTTTTCTTGCCTTCTGATTGTTGCTCTGAGTGTTGCTATCCCTGTGCTGTTGCAATCCTGGAATTTCCCCATTGTGGGACTAATAAAGGCTTATCTTATCTTATCTTATCTTATTGTCAATAAACTCATGCAGTACTATAACAGAACAGGCTTACAAATATTTGAGACCCATTGCAGTGCATCATTTTATATTTTAGCAATAGTTTGTCATTAAAAGGTTTTTTAAAACTGTAATCAACCAAATTAACTACAAAAGACCCAATATTATTATACAAAGCAGAAGGACCCACTTGACTGCAACCGTTGCATCAGTGTTGCCTATTTGTTAGTAAATATTTAACTAAAAATGATTTATTTCATTATTTGGGTGTTTTTGTGTCTTGCATTTAGACCCTGTCACACCTAGACGATTTAGGCAGCATTTGCAAAACATCTGAAAAATTTGGAGAATACGCTGGTATACGTTGAATCAGTTATGGCTAAGTTTTGTCTAAGTTAAGAGTACACTGAAGAACGCTAGTATACAGCATAATTCACCAAGCTCCTCTGAAAATTTTCAGCATGCTGAAAAATTAAGCAGAAGGACCCGTTTGACTACAACCATTGCATCAGTACTGAAAAATTTCCAACATATCTAGCGTGTGGTTGATACGTCCTGCATTCGCAGAGCAAAGGTTGTTGGGAAGTTGTGCATTGGTTTACGCACATTATTTGTCAGCAACTCATAGTTACTCAGAGGTCAAAATATGTCAAGATTAATGTCTAGGGTACCCAAAAATTATTTCTAACATATGAGTAACACTCTTTGAACCTATGTGTAACTTATTGAACTGGTTTCTAACTTGGAGCTACCCTATAACGGCATATTTGCAGTGTTGGTTCACAGGAAAAACCTGTACACACACACACACAAACACACAGAGCTAAACACATGTACTTGTTCGTATAGCGGGACCTGTCGGGGATGTGTCTGAACACTTTGAAGCTACAGAAAAAAGATCCAAATCACTGTTTAGCCCTCCCCATGTTTTTTTTGTTGTTGGTTTTTTTTTTACCTTTGACTGCAGTCCATACCATCAGCTGTCCTGTGCTGTTCTGATAGATATGCCTAAATGTCAGAACACGGAGGAGGTGGATCCAATCAGGTGATCACTGGAAATGCAGAACTCAGCTGCTTTCCATGATAAATCACAGTCCCACTTTGCAGTTGGCTGCGCCTCCCAGCAAAAGCACACTCTGTGCATTATCTTGGGTTTTTTTTTTTGTCACTTTATTGAAAATAAACTTTTTTCATCACCATCAGTTATTGTGGCTTTGAGCCATCTCATTTGGAGAGTATCTGTAAAGTGGAGTGGACCAAAATCCCTCCTGAGATGTGTGCAAACTTGGTGACCAACTACAAGAAACATCTGACTTCTGTGCTTGCCAACAAGGGTTTCTTCACCAAGTACTTAGTCACGTTTTGCTTCGGGATCAAATACTTATTTCTCTTGCTCAAATGCAAATTAATTTATAACAATTATTTAATTTTTTTCTGGATTTTTTTGTTGTTGTTGATATTCTGCCTCTCTCTGTTAAAATAAGCTTACCATAAAAATTATGGACTGTTCATTTTTATGTATATTAAAAATTCAGCGGGGGATCAAATACTTTTCCCCACTGTATGCTGTATATACAGCGGGGAAAATAAGTATTGAACACATCAATATTTTTCTCATTAAACATATTTCTGATGGAGCTATTGACCTGAGATTTTCACCAGATATCAGTAACAACCCAAGTAATCCATACATACAGAGAAATAAAGGCAACCGTGTTCACACAACAAGTTATATTTAATAAAGTGGAATGATGCAGGGAATAAGTATTGAACATGGTTCGGGAAATTCATTTAATATTTAGTAGAAAAACCTTTGTGAGTAATAACAGCTTCCAGATGCCTCCTGTATGGAGAAACTAGGCACAGGCATTGCTCAGGAGTAATTTTAACAGATTCTTCCACACAAACTGTCTTCAAATCATGAAGGTTGCGTGGGTGTCTTCTATGAACTCTCATCTTCAGTTCGTTCCATAGATTTTTAATTGGATTCAGGTCAGGTGAGAGACTGGGCCATTCTAGCAGCTTTATTTTCCTTCTCTGGACCCAGGTGAGAGTTTCCTTGGCTGTGTGTTTGGGATCATTAGCCACGGTTACATGTGCAAAATTTCTTCAATCTGATTACAATTTAGATCAGAACTGTACTGTTTACATGGATCTTGAAAAAGTTGATCCGATTAGGACATGTGTTTCCATGTGTCACACGTTTGAACTGTTGGCATGGTGTTTGGGGGCTGATGTACAGTGCCATTTCTCCTCCAAACATGCTGTGTGTTGTAGCATCCAAAAAGTTCAATTTTGGTCTCATCTGACCAGACTATATTCTCCCAGTGTTTTACTGGCTTGCCCAAATGTTGTGCAGCAAACTTTAATCGAGCTTCAAAACATGCTTTTTCTTCAGCAATGGAGTCTTGTGAGGTGAGCAGGCATAGAGTCCTTGTCGGTTGAATGCATTACTGTTTGTGTTTTCTTTGAAACAGCAATACCTGCTAACTCTAGGTCTTTCTGGAGCTCTCCATAAGTGGTCTTTGGTCTCTTCTGATAATTCTTTTGACTCCTCTGTCAGAAGTCTTGCGAGGAGCTCCTGGTCATGGCCGGTTTATGGTAAAATGATGTTCTTTCCACTTCCGAATGATGGCTCCAACAGTGCTCATTGGAACATTCAGTAGTTTAGAAATGTGCCTGTAACCAATGCTATCATTATGTTTTGCAACAATAAGTTTGTGAAGGTCTAGAGAGAGCTTTCTGCTTCTACCCATCATGAGTTCTTTGTGGTGTGACAATCTGATATTCACCGACCTTTTTAAAGGCTATCAGTCAGGACTTAACCAGCTGAAATTAATTTGCACTGATGGGGGATGAGATGGCTTCCTAAATTCTGATAAATTTCAGCTGGTTTCTTGGTTTTCTATGCCGTTTTGCACCTGTTTTTCTTCATGTGCTCAATACTTACAGTGTTACCTGTGTCATTCCTGTTGTGTCTGGATGTAGACTCGAAATGACGAGGCCAGGTGCACGACTGAACTAACGTTTATTAATTGTAACACACCACACTACAATCACCAGGAAGAGGTGATTGCGAAGAGACCTGCCCCTCCCGCCTGCTGCTCTTTATAGGCACGGGTGGTGGTGGAAACGGAAGTGAGTGCCACCACACTGTGCCTCACAAATAAGAGCGCAAGAACTATATAAATAACTATATAACACCCCCCCCCCCACTTAGAATAGTCCAAAACACACTCACAATTCAGACCCTCCCCAATTTAGGACCCGAATCACACACTAAAATAACAGAAAACAATGTACTATAATTGCCCTACCACATTCACACCAAAGCAGCTAAAAACTAGGGAGGACGGGTGGACTATCGTCCAACCCCCACACGACAAGGTGGATTTATTCTGCCACCAGTAAAACAGATAAACAAAGTCCATTCCTAAATTAAAATAGCTGCCGTGTTCCTAAACTAAAATAAAATGTATAGAATAATCCTCAGAGCTACATACAACATATATAAACAACAAAATACTTTTCTCCTTTTTTTAAAAAAACATGCACTCAAATGCATCTTTGGGCGAGAGGCAGGGTGTACGCTGCCTCTCTCTCTCAAAGACGCTGGGATAGGCTCCAGCCCCCCACCCCCCCATGACCCGAAAAGGATTAAGCAGAAGAAGATGGATGGATGGATGGCACTCAAATGATCATAACTTCAGAACAACTGCAAACCCCTTAATAGGAACAACAACAACAACAACAAAAAACCCTACTATAACACATCACACAGACACATGTATATAAACTTACGGTCCACACGGCTAAACATAGGAGGAACTGGCCTGTGGGCCCTCCGGACCATCTCTCCATAAGTCCGTCCCTGAAGGCGGCCTGCCTCCTGGACCGCAGGTGATTGCATAGATACAGATGCATCTCCTCTTCCACGCCATCAGGCATGGAAGAGGAGAGCAGCTCTTGTCCTGGTCAGCTCTTGTCCTGGCCCACCACCTGGAGGCTCCCCCTGGGCACACCACAGCTCATTGGCGTGCCTCCACGAACCATCTGACAGCTGGAAACGGGCATCGCCTCATTTAGCCAAGATGCGCAGCCGCCCCTGGTGGTCCTCAGCCTGCTGTTTGGTCCATACTGGCTGTGGTCGCCCCTCTCCATGAGCCCAAACCAGGTTTGCGACTCCCAGAGGGGTTTTGCTCGGCTTGCAGTGTTTCTGCCTGGCACGCGGTCCCTCTGTGCCTAACGGTCTGGCCCCAACCTCTTTTAACTTTGCTGCAGCTGTCACCATTGTAGCTCCATGTTCACCGGCCCACTTTAGCTGAGCTCTGGGAACAGCTGAAGCCAGCTCCTTGGCATCATTCATCGTTGCAGGTGCTTCGCCGTGCCGCCCAGTACCCTCGTCCAGGGCGACTTGGGCTCTGGCACTGAGACCCTCCTGCAACGACTCTGAGCGAGACTGGTCCTGCTTGCCTTCCAGGGTGCTTGGCAATTCCTCATCCCACACTGCATCGTCCTCCACTCTTGTAACCGGCTGGTCCAACAATCCACAGCCCGACCACTCCTCTCCAGCACTGCTCTTGATGACGAAACCCAGACCATAAAAAAGTTCGCAGCCCATGATATTATCGCCATAGGCCATCACAGTGAACTTAAGGTTGGACATTTCCACCGACTTGTACCAGGCCGTCAATCTCAGCATTCCCACTGTGGACAGCCATCCACCTCCGTAGCCATAAAGTGGCAGCTGGGTCACCTTCAGTCCTGTAGTGCGGGAAGAATTTTCTCACCGTAGCCCAATTCAGCTGGGAGCACTCCGCCCCTGTATCGATCAGCAACGGCACCTCCACGCCATCCAGCTCCACCATCCAGAACGTGTATCCGTTGGTGTTCGGGGACACAGTGTGGACAATCTGCGGGGTGGGGGGAGTCGATTTCTTCTGCGGGCTCCCCTGCTCCGACACACGGCATACCCTGGCATAGTGATTCAAGCAGCCACACTTGCCGCAGCGTTCCCTCTTACTGGACAGTCCCTGGCCTTGAAGCGGTGCTTCACGGACCCGCAACCCAAACACATGAGTTTCCCCGGGGCAGACCTAAATCTCGCAGCGTTGGCCTCTGCAGCATTGTCTTCCACGCTCCCATCGCTGTCTGGGTCCGTTACTTGTGTGGCAACGGGAAACTCCAGCTGTCGACGTGAAAAATGCTAACTCAGCTCCAGCGCTAGCTTTTTCGCTGCCTCCAGCTGGAAAGCTAACTCAGTGGCCCCGGTTAGTGTTAAGTCACCTGGCATGATGAGCAGCTTTGTTCTTATAGCAGCATTGTTGGCACGCTCCGCCAGCTGGTCGCAAACCATCTCCTCCTCCAACGGCTCGAACCGACACTCACTAACCAGTAGTTTCAAGTTGGCTACGAACTGCTGAATAGGCTCGCCCACCTGTTGGCAGTGCTGTCCAAACTTGATCCTCTGGATGATGACGTCCGGGCCGTGAAAATGGCGTGCCATCAGCTCGACCATGTCCTCGAAATCGTCGGAATCGCCAAGTGTGCTCAATATGCGCTGGCCTTCCAATCCGAAGTTGTGCACCAACAGTGCGCGTGCCCTCAACTTGTCCATTCTGCCCAGATTCAGCGCCACCATATAAGTCTGGAAGGCGGCGTACCATCTTGGCCAGGGAACAGGTGGCTTGCCCGGGAGTTCCAGAAAAGGCCGAATTGGAGACCCACACGCTTCCATACCTGTTTAATCCTCATTGCCAATTGTTGTGTCCGGATGTAGACTCAAAATGACGAGACCAAGTGCACGACTGAACTTATGTTTATTAATTGTAACACACCACACTACAATTGCCAGGCAGGGGTGATGGCGAAGAGACCCGCCCCTCCTGCCTGCTGCTCTTTATAGGCACGGGTGGTGGCGGAAATGGAAGTGAGTGCCACCACACCGTGCCTCATAAATAAGAGCACAAGAACTATATAAATAACTATATAACAATTCAACTTTATTAAATATAACTTGTTTTGTGAACACAGTTGCCATGATTTCTTTGTATGTATTGATTACTTGGGCTGTTACTGATATCTGGTGAAAACCTCAGGTCAATGGCTCCATCAGAAATATGTTTAATGAGAAAAATGTTGACGTGTTCAATAGAGAGCCTAAGTCATGCCCCCTCTACTTCTGCATATGGGACCTTAAATTGAAAAAAATTCTCCATTGAAATAAATGGCAAGAGCAAATTTATCTTTTGATCCCGATCAAATTTTGCCACGAGTTACACATATGATGTTTGTCAATTTAAAAGATAATTTTCCACGTAAATGAAGTTGTCGGCTGTCGTATAATAACAGAGTAACATGATCATGGCGGGAGATTACTGAAACCTCACCTTCTGTTTCCTGACTGATGAAAAAAGGATCCAAAGAGGAGAAAAACAACACAAATGTAATTTAAGGTCTCATATGCGGAAGTAGAGGGGGCGTGACTTAGGCTCTCTATACTTATTTTCCCTGCTGTAAATAGCATTTATAGACTCCTTGCTGTATAGTAACTTTAATACTTTATTTAAATTGTCTTAACTATGCTGGACCTGACAGGGGAATGAGAGCGGGAACTGAAGGGATATGACGTGATCAGAGGGCATGGGGTAAAGGGGTGTGGAGGGAGAGAGAAATAAAGAAAAACAGAAAGGAAAAAAATACAAGAAACAATTGCTGCTTCTGAGAAGATCTCAGCACAGGCCTGATATCTGAAAGAGAACAGACAGATGTACAGCTGAAACCAGAAGTTTACATACACTGTATAAAAAAGATATAACAAATTTTCCCACTGTCTGACATTAAATCAGACTAAACCTTTCCTGTTTTAGGTCAATTAGGATTACCAAAATTATATCTATTCGCTAAATAATTTTTGGGAAAGCCCAGATGATGATGGCATGACTTTGGTTAATTGACAACATTTGAGTTAATTGGAGTCACACCTGTGGATGCATTTTAAGGCACACTTCTAACACACTGTTTGCTTGCGTGACTTCATGGGAAAATCAAAAGAACAGCCAAAATAGGAAGAGAATTGTGGACCTCCACACGTCTGGTTCATTCTTGGGTACAATTTCCAGATACCTGAAGGTGCCACGTTCATCTATTCAAACAATTATACACAAGTATAAACACCATGGGAATGTCCAGCCATCATATCGCTCAGGAAGGAGACTGATTTTATGTCCCAGAGACGAACATGTTTTGGTGTGAAATGTGTGTATCAACCCCAGAACAAAAGTAAAAGATCTTGTCAAAATGCTGGCTGAAGCTGGTAAGACAGTGTCATTATCCACAGTGAAACAAGTCCTGTACCGATATGTGCTGAAAGCAACTCAGTGAGGAAGAAGCCATTACTCCAAAAGCAATATAAAAAAGCCAGATTTGCAAATGTATAGTGGTGTGAAAAAGTGTTTGCCCCCTTCCTGATTTCTCATTTTTTTGTATGTTTGTCACACTTAAATGTTTCAGATCATCAAACTAATTTAAATATTAGACAAAGATAACACAAGTAAATGCAAAATGCAGTTTTCAAATGAAGGTGCTTATTGTTAAGGGGAAAAAATCCAAACCTACATGGCCTTGTGTGAAAAAGTGATTGCCCCCCGTTAAAACATAAATTAACTGTGGTTTATCACATCTTTGGAAAGCTGAGTTCAATTTCTCTAGCCACACCCAGGCCTGATTACTGCCACACCTGTTCTCAATCTAGAAATCACTTAAATAGGATCTGCCCGACAAAGTGAAGCAGACCTTTAAAACACCCTAGATCCTAGATGCTCAAAAGCTAGACATCATGCTACGATCCAAAGAAATTCAGGAACAAATGAGAAACAAAATAATTGAGATCTATCAGTCCGGAAAAGGTTATAAAGCCATTTCTAAAGCTTTGGGACTCCAGCGAACCACAGTGAAAGCCATTATCCACAAATGGTGAAAACATGAAACAGTGGTGAACCTTCCCCGGAGTGGTGGCTCAGTTGGTAGAGCATCCGCCCCACACCCGGGAAGCAGGGGTTCAAATCCCGGCCGGGTCATGCCAAAGACCATATAAAAGTGGAACTTCCTGCCGTCCAGCTTGGTGCTCAGCAATAACGGAATGGAGGAGGGAAATCTGTTGCGGCGCCTTGCATGGCAGCAGCCCTCTGATTCTGCACTGGGGTGTGCATGATTGACACTGTAGATAGGTAAAACACAATCTCGTTCTACTGTACATGATTGGTTGTACGGTTGAATGACAATAAGGGTGATTTATATGGCTGTGTTGTTAGACATGTATATGTTGGACACTGCATATGTGATTTAACCTCACGATGAAGGAGAGCCACAGAGCTGCAGTCCCCTGCGGTGCGGAGCCGCAGAGCCTGGACCCCCTGCGGAGGACAGGGGACAGAAGACTTCCTGACCGCTGAGGCTCGAGAGGAGAGAAGGGGGAGTTATGTAAATAAAAGGTTAATGAATGTGAATAAAGGGATTTTGGTAGAGATGTGTGATTTCCCCTGCGAGGGAAATGGTTTGATGTGAGAATGTTTAAAAGGGAGAACTTTGGTGTGTTCACCCTCTTTGTTCGCTGCTCAGGAATGAGAGCAGACAGTGGGATGATGACTTGAAATAAACTGGAATTAAATGCAATTCGGTTTCGTTATTCAAGTCTCCCCACATTGGTGACTGACAACGTTGAGAATGAACGAGGAAGGTCTCAGGGTCCCGGACTCACAGCGCTCAGAGCTGGCGAGTGCAGTGGCCGTTAAGCTGCCTGATTTCTGGCAGGATAACCCACGGTCGTGGTTTCTGCAAGCAGAGTCACAGTTCGCGCTCGCAGGAGTAACGGTGGATGACACTAAGTTCCACCATGTCATCGCTAAACTGGACAACAGCACAGCTCGGTGCGTGCAGAGCTTGGTGGAGCAGCCACCCGCGACCGACAGGTACGGCAAGCTGAAATCCACCCTCATCAAGTTTTTCACCCCCTCGGCCGAAGTGAGGGCGAGGAGGATCCTGTCTTTGCTAGACCAAGGAGGACACAGGCCGAGCGCCCTGATGGAGGAGATGATACAGCTGAGAGGGTTGGACAACGATGATTTCATTTTTCAGTTCATCTTCCTCTCCAACCTCCCGACGCATGCGAGAAGCACGCTGGCCGGCAAAAAGTGTCACACCCTGGAGGAGTTCCGGGAGCTGGCCCAGGAAGCAGACGGGATCCTGGACTCCTGCGGCGGGCAAGCAACCACAGCGGCGACCCGAGACAGCGGGGAGCCAGAGGCGGCAGACCCAGACTGGCCAACGACGGCGGCAGCACGGCCGCGACGAGGTGGAGCCAATGGTCCGGCGGCAGAGGCGCGGACACGACACAGCGGAGGAGAAGATCTCTGCTTTTACCATCGGAGGTTCGCAGAGAAGGCACGCAGGTGTGTGCCGCCCTGCAGCTTCAGGAGTTCGGGAAACGGCAAGACCGGGGGTCGCTAGCAGCTTCGACCCTCGGAGAACGCAGCAAGCTGCTCTACATCACGGATGCGCGCTCCGGACGAGAGTTCCTCATCGACACCGGAGCACAAGTGAGCTTCATCACCCCAACATACGCGGACCGGGTGGCTGGACCCCACGGTAGCGGAGCTACGGCGGCAAATGGCTCGAACATCAACACCTACGGGAGGAGGACCTTGCCTTTGTGCTTACATGGCCGCACATATGAATGGACTTTTGTAATAGCGGCGGTGAGTTTCAACATGTTGGGCGCGGATTTTTTGTGTTCACACAATCTGTTAGTTGATCTTGCTAATAGACGGCTGGTAAATGCACTCTCTTTTTACTCTCTCCCCTGTTCAGCTCGAGTGTCCCCGCCACCAGTACAGACCCACGTCGCTACAGCAGGTGGTAAGTTTCACACACTCCTCACCCAATTTCCAGCGCTCACTGTGCCCACTTTTTCAGCGACGGTCGCGAAGCACGGGGTGAAACACTTTATCCCCACATCTGGTCCTCCCGTGTTTGCAAAAGCTCGGCGCTTGGATGCAGTTAAGCTCGCCATTGCGTGCGAGGAGTTCGCCAGCCTGGAGAGGCTAGGCATCGTTCGTAGGTCGAAGAGCCGTGGGCTTCGCCGCTGCACATGGTACCGAAAGCTGATGGCTCCTGGAGACCGTGCGGGGATTACCGCAGGCTAAACAACGCTACGGCGCACGATCGTTATCCCATCCCGCACATTCAGGATTTTTCGGTGCACCTGGCGGGGGCGCGCATTTTTTCAAAGATTGATCTGGTTCGCGGCTATCACCAAGTCCCAGTCCAACCGGAGGACATTCCTAAAACAGCGGTAATAACCCCGTTCGGACTTTTCGAATTTTTACGCATGCTGTTTGGTCTCAAAGGGGCGGCGCAAACATTTCAGCGGATGATGGATGCCGTGTTACGCGATCTCCCTTTCGTGTTTGTGTACCTCGACGACATTTTGGTCGCGAGTACTTCAGAGGACGAACACGAAACACACCTCACAGCAGTTTTTAGGAGGCTGGGAGAGCACGGCTTAATAGTTAACCCAGCCAAGTGCCAGTTCGGCGTCGAGCGGATCGATTTTTTGGGTCACCGCGTCTCCCCGGAGGGAGCGGTTCCGTTACCAGATAAAGTACGCGCGGTAGCGGATTTTCCCCGTCCACAAACGGTCAAATCACTACAGGAATTCTTGGGGATGGTGAATTTTTATAACCGATTCCTGCCCCACGCAGCTCAAATCATGCAACTGTTATATGCCGCGCTCAAAAAACAAAAACTGACCCAGGCGGTCGAATGGTCCCCGGAGCGGGAGCACGCGTTCACAGAGGTTAAAAAAGCCTTGGCTGACGCTGCGCTCCTGGCCCACCCAGACCCTGCAGCACGTATCGCGCTGACGACAGACGCTTCAGATTTAGTCATAGGGGCCGTTATTGAGCAACAGGTAGCCGGAGTTTGGCAGCCTTTGGCTTTCTTTAGCAAATCTTTAAGCGCGGCTGAACGAAAATACAGCGCGTTCGACAGAGAACTGTTGGCGCTGCATTTGGCTATTCGTCATTTCCAGTTCTGGCTGGAAGGACGGTGCTTCACCGCTTATGTGGACCACAAGCCGCTCACATACGCCATGGCCAAAATTTCAGACCCGTGGTCCGGTAGGCAGCAGAGGCAGCTGGCCGCAATCTCGGAATTTACCACTGACATTAGGCACGTTGCGGGCAAATTCAATGTAGTAGCAGATTGTCTCTCGCGCGCGTTCACGACTCCAACACGCGCAGAGGCAGAACGGGCCACCGTGACCGCGCCGCAGGAGAGCGGCACGGTGGCGCGCGCAGCCCCGGTGCACGTGGGTATAGATTACGCAGCCATGGCAGCGGACCAGGGGGCGGACGCAGACGTGCGCGCGCTCCAGTCTGGACCAACGGGGTTAAGGCTGGAGAGCAAGTGTTTACAAACCGGTATGCCCCCCCTGATCTGCGACATGTCGACGGGGCGCCCGCGTCCGGTGGTTCCGGCCATGTGGCGCCGCCGTGTTTTTGACTCGGCCCACTCACTGGCGCACCCGGGGGTGCGCGCGTCGGTGAAACTAGTGGCGGAAAAGTTTGTTTGGCCGTGCCTGCGCAAGCACGTGAAGGAATGGGCAAAAACCTGCATTTCCTGTCAACGGGCCAAAATTCACAAGCACACAAGAGCCCCGTTAGAACCGTTCCGCATTCCGGCCAGAAGGTTCAACCATGTGCACGTCGACCTTGTGGGCCCCCTACCGGCATCGCAGGGGTTCACGCATCTTTTGACAATGGTGGACCGCACCACACGTTGGCCGGAAGTGGTCCCACTTGCGACGACCACGGCCGCGGAGGTGGCTCGCGTTTTTTTAACGGCTTGGGTGGCGCGCTTCGGGGTTCCGTCAGACATTACGTCCGATAGAGGACCGCAATTCATCTCTGAGCTGTGGTCAGCGATGGCCATCGGCTTAGGAGCCAAAATTCACCGTACTACGGCTTACCACCCTCAGGCTAATGGTTTATGCGAGCGTTTTCATAGGTCTTTGAAGGCAGCACTCAGAGCGTCGCTCACGGATGCAGATTGGGTAAATAAACTGCCATGGGTTTTATTAGGGTTGCGTTCTGCGCCTAAAGAGGACTTAGACGCCTCCCCAGCGGAGCTGGTATTCGCACAAACTCTGAGGCTGCCAGGCGAGTTTTTACCAGAGCACCCAGAGCCCCCACCTCTCTCTGCTCTGGGACTGTTAGTTGGCACGGGAGCGGACATGCTCCCGGGTCCGGTTCATCACGCTTTTCCACGAGTTTTCGTCCCCAAGGCTTTGAAAAATGCCGACTTCGTTTTTGTCAGGCGCGAAGCCCTAAAAGCAACGCTCAAACCACCTTACGAAGGGCCGTTTCGAGTGCTGGAGGCAGGTGATAAGCAATTTGTGCTAGATTTTGGAGACAGAAAAGAGACAGTCAGTATTGACAGACTAAAACCTGCTTTTGTCATGAAGGACGTGTCTGTACCGGTCGCAGTGGCGCCTCGACGAGGCAGGCCCCCGCAAAGGGCAAATAATCACTCTCTTCCTCAGTCAACAGAGCCGAAGCAGAAAGGCGCCGCAGGCAAGGCGGGGCCAGCTCACAGCAGATTCGGCAGACGGCTGAAGCCCAAGCGGCGCACAGACTGAATGTTGGTGTTGATTATTCAGTAGTGAGTAAGGTGTTATTAAATTTTAGGAAATAGTCTGTTCTTCATCGTTTGGGGGGGGTTATATGGCTGTGTTGTTAGACATGTATATGTTGGACACTGCATATGTGATTTAACCTCACGATGAAGGAGAGCCACAGAGCTGCAGTCCCCTGCGGTGCGGAGCCGCAGAGCCTGGACCCTCTGCGGAGGACAGGGGACAGAAGACTTCCTGACCGCTGAGGCTCGAGAGGAGAGAAGGGGGAGTTATGTAAATAAAAGGTTAATGAATGTGAAAAAAGGGATTTTGGTAGAGATGTGTGATTTCCCCTGCGAGGGAAATGGTTTGATGTGAGAATGTTTAAAAGGGAGAACTTTGGTGTGTTCACCCTCTTTGTTCGCTGCTCAGGAATGAGAGCAGACAGTGGGATGATTACTTGAAATAAACTGGAATTAAATGCAATTCGGTTTCGTTATTCAAGTCTCCCCACAATTTAATTAATTAGAGTGGCCGGCTGACCAAAATTTCCCCAAGAGCGCAGCGACGGCTCATCCAAGAGGTCACAAAAAACCCCACAAAAACATCCAAAGAACTGCAGGCCTCACTTGCTTCAGTTATGGTCAGTGTTCATGACTCCACCATAAGTAAGAGACTGGGCAAATATGGCCTACATGGCAGAGTTCCAAGACGAAAACCACTGCTGAGCAAAAAGAACATAAAGGCTTGTCTCAGTTTTGCCAGAAAACATCTTGATGATCCCCAAGACTTTTGGGAAAATACTCTGTGGACTGACGAGACAAAAGTTGAACTTTCTGAAGGTGTGTGTCCCATTGCATCCAACGTAAAAGTAACAGAGCATTTCAGAAAAGGAACATCATACCAACAGTAAAATATGGTGGTGGTAGTGTGATGGTCTGGGGCTGTTTTGTTGCTTCAGGACCTGGAAGACTTGCTGTGGTAAATGGAACCATGAATTCTGCTGTCTACCAAAAAATCCTGACGAAGAATGTCTGGCCATGTCTTCGTGACCTCACGCTGACGTGCACTTGGGTTCTGCAGCAGGACAATGATTCAAAACACACCAGAAAGTCCACCTCTGAATGGCTTAAGAAAAACAAAATGAAGACTTTGGAGTGGCCTAGTCAAAGTCCTGACCTGAATCCAATTGAGATGCTGTGGCATGACCTTTAAAAGGTGCTTCATGCTCAAAAACCCTCCAATGTGGCTTAATTACAACAATTCTGCAAAGATGAGTGGACTAAAATTCCTCCACAGCGCTGTAAAAAACTCATTGCCAGTTATCGCAAGTGCTTGACTGCAGTTGTTGCTGCTAAGGGTGGCCCAACCAGTTACTAGGTTTGGGGGCAATCACTTTTTCACACAGGGCCATGTAGGTTTGGATTTTTTTTCTCTTAATAATAAACACCTTCATTTAAAAACTGCATTTTGTGTTTACTTGTGTTATCGTTGCCTAATATTCAAATTTGTTTGATGATCTGAAACGTTTAAGTGTGACAAACATACAAAAAATGAGAAATCAGGAAGGGGGCAAACATTCACACCACTATACACAGGGACAGAGACCTTATTTTTTGGAGACATATTCTGTGGTTTGACGAAACTGAAATTGAACTGTTTGGTTACAATGACCATCGTTACATTTGGAGGAAAAAGGGGGCAACTTGCAAGCCTGAAAACACCATCCCAAATGTGAAGTATGGGGGTGGAAGCACCATGTTGTGTGGGTGTTTTGCTGAAGGAGAGACTGGAGCACTTCACAAAATAGATGGCATCATGAGGAAAGAGCATTTTGTGGAAATACTGAAGCAACATCTAATGACATCAGCCAGGAAGTTAAAGCTTGAATGCAAATGGGTTTTCTAAATGGACAATGACCCTAAGCATATCACCAAATTAGTTACTAAGTGGCTTAAGGACAACAAAGTCATTGTTTTGGAGTGGTCATCACAAATTCCTGATCTCAGTGCCATAGAAAATTTGTGGGCAGAGCTGAGAAAATGTGTGGGAGCAAGACGGCCTACAAACCTGACTCGGTTACATCAGTTCTGTCAGGAGGAATGGGCCAAAATTCCAAACTATTAAAACGTTTGACCCAAGTCATACAGTTTAAAGGGAATGCTACCAAATATTTGGAAATAGATGTAAACTTCTGATGTTGTACAGTACAATGAAATTGTGGATGCTCCACCAGGCTACTGTGCAATAAGGTAAGTGAGAAGAATTTGAAATAAAACAGTTACAGAACACACAAATAACCATATGACTGAGGTAAGGGTAAAAGTAAAAAAAACAAATAGCCCATTGGTATATACACAGGCACGGTAGTGGCTTCGCGGGTGGAACTATGTATGTAGGAGTGCAGAGTGCAGAACACATAATAGAATAAGATGGCCCAAGGATTATGGAAAATATGAACAGTAGTGATTTCACGGATGGGTCAATATACATGAAAGTGAGGAGTGCAAAGACAGGTGAGATATAGTGATAATTAAAAGGCCCTCAGGATATTTAGCAAATATAAAAACTATTTAGCAAATAGAAATCATTTTGGTAATCTTAACTGACCTAAAACAGGAAAAGTGACAGAAGTTTTTTTTTTTTTTGCAAATTTTTGTCAAAAAAGCCAAATTATTTTGACCATGATTTCATTTATGAAAGCAATAAAAGGTTGAAACATCCAAGGGTTGAATACTTTTTATAGGCATTGTAATTTTTAAAACTCTCACCATCAAAATGATGAGCAAAGAGAAGTTCCAGACGATAATTAACAAAAAAAAAAGCCAAGAAGAAAAGGAAATATGACAAAGCTTAGCTTGCCCTTGGATTCATTGTGGTTGTGGAGGGGCAGAGAAATAGCTATAATAATAATAATAATAATAATAATAATAATAATGGATTAGATTTATATGGCGCTTTACATGTCAAGCAACATCTCAAAGTGCTTACGGTGAGTCCATTATTCATTCACTCCAGACAGACAGCTGTGTGTAGGTGGGCTTGGTAATCGTTTGGCTCCCCAAAATGGGGAATAAAAAAACTTTTAAGAGCCACTGGTATAAGTGAACAAACAAATCAGCAGATTAAAACAAACACAGTCTCTGAACTTTTATGCTGACATGGGACTGAAACAGTGTCAGTGGTTCAGTCATGGTCTTTAGAAAGAAACCTCAAAGCTTTTTATGCACAATTAGAAGGAAAGCCTCAAACTGAACCGTCTGTCAGCCAAAAACACACTGTTCCCAGCGTTGCCACGATCCTCAGCGGCACCTGTTGTTTCACTGGCTGTGGCCCAGTCAGTCGCCGGCCCGGTCTCTCACCGGTGCGAACCCAAACCCAGTCCATTACTTGGAGCGGCGCTTTACTTGGTTTCCTGCATTGTTGTTGTGCTCCCGGTGGCTCTGCATGCTCGTTCGGCTTGGGACCTCTGTTGTGCTGTGGTGGTTCCATTGTCACTGTGTTCGTTGCGGACCCTTCACCTGTTGTCTCTGTTGTCAGTTGAGGCTCGTCTTGGGTGCAGAAGGTATCCGGTGCCTCTCCGATGTCGCTTGTTGAGGCGGACTCTTCACCCATCAGCTCAGTCGTAACCTCCATAGCTTGTTGAGCAAGGGTGCAGAAGCAGTCCGGTTCCTCCTCTCCTCTGTCTGAAGAGCTCTGCTGTGCTGAGTCATGCTCTGTGTTTATGCCCGGTTGCTGTTGCTGTGCTTCGGGGCTCTCTGCATGCTCGGGCTCCCTCTCCCATGGCTCTGGTTCTGGCTGAGCGAGGGACGGAGGCAAGTCCAGTTGCACCCCCTCTGGGTGGCTCACCTCCTGAAAGCGCGGAGTGGGCGCTTTGGTGTCAGTGCCATCCTTAGTTACCTCAACCCACACCACAACATTGCCCTCAAGGTCTGCTGTACCCAAACTGCTGTATCCGGATCATTCAAACCCAGCGCTGTCTCTGATAGCGAAGCCCAGTCTGTAGAAAAGGTCACATCCCATAATGTTGTCACCGTTCAATGCCACCTGGAATGTGAAGTCGTACACAACTTTTGACTTGTAGCAAACAGTCACTTCCACTGTTCTGACATTGCACAGTCTGTGACCACTGTATCCGTACAGCAGCGTTGGGTTCCTCCTGATTTTGTTGTTGGGGAAAAACTTCTTCACCGTGGCCCAGTTTAACATTGACCTCACCACCACTGTGTTGAGTAGGAGTGGTACGGCTACTCCGTCTAATTCAACCAAGTTGTATGAATAACCATTGACGTTGGGGCTTACCGAATGAATGGTCGTTATTGGCGGGCGGGCTGGCTTGCTTTGTGGGCCCCACAGTGCTGGAGACCGACACATTCTGGTGAAATGGTTCAGGTGCCCACACTTGCTGCATCGCTGTCCGCTTGCCAGGCAAAACCGTGCCCTGTCCTGGTGCGTTGGAGACTCACAGCCCCCGCAGATGGGGCCTCTTGGAGTGGACCTTTGGCTCACTGCATTCATCTTGCGCTCTTCTGCTATGTTCTCTTCTTCCTCCGTGTCCACTATGTTAGCTAGCATCATCTGCCCGGGTAGCTTCTGTGTTTGGCGCCCATCTAGCTCCGAGGCTAACGTCCCCGCTGTCTCTAGCTGTAACGCTAGCTCAACTGTGTTAGCTAGCATCATGTCATTTGACGCCATTAGCATCCTAGCTTGTAGCCTAGCGTTGCACGTATATTCATCTAACTGGTCCCGCACCACTTCATCTTCCAACAGTCCAAAACGGCACATGCTAGCCAAAAGTCCCAGGTCAGTGATGAATTGTTGAACCGACTCACTGACTCTCTGTCGTCTCTGGCGAAAACAAATTCGTTGTGCTATCACATTGTCTGGTCTAGTAAAATAGCTAGTCAGTAGCTTCACAGCATCCGCACACGGGTCCACTGGACCAAGCGTGTGAAGAATCCTCTGACCCTCTATGCCCAGGTTGTGGGCAAGCAATGCTCGCATCCTTACTTTATCCAATTCTCCCAGGTCCAACGCTGCAATATAGGTCTCAAATGCATCCAGCCATTGTGGCCTCAGGACGGTTGCGTCACCTGGAAGCTCAAGGAAAGGCTGTAGCGGTGTCACGCACGCCTCCATGGTTTAATCTCTCGTTGCCAAATGTTATATCCACAAACCTGGTAAAGAAGACGGACGAGGATGCTGTGCTGGAATTGAACTTTATAACATGATACTTAATAATAGAGAGCACGTGAACAAGCGTTGAGCTCCTAACTGTCCCTACCAAGGGTAAGTCACCAAAGAGATCATAACATGGCCGACTCTTCCCTTATGTATGTTGGTGTGATGACAGTACCAGCAGGCTACGTCATCACGCCACTCTCTGTTATAAAATTCCTTTCAGGTTCAGGTTCAGGTTACTTTATTTGTACCCGTAGGTAGATTTGTTTTGCAGTCAGGTGACATCCATATTTACAAACCACAATTACATTCAACATGAACACAAACACAGGCACACATGTAGCTGACTATAAACATGATAAAAGTACTCAAGGCTCCACCAATCAGGACATAGGACAAAGAGATATGAGAAAAAACAAGGAAATAAGAGAGAAGGGTCATATTAAAAAGTTAAAGACTAGTCAAAGAGGTTAAAAACTCAAAAGTCTAAAACCCAATAAAAGATTTAGAACCCCAATAAAAAACCTACAAAAATAAGTAAATATAAGATCAAATTAATAAATAGGTAACTAAATTATGTGCAATATGTTGTTACATCTTGTTCAACTCTTTAACAGCAGCAGGAACAAAGCTGTTTTTGTAGTGCTGGGTTTTACATTTTGGGACAGCAAACCTCCGTCTGGAGGGAAGAAGCTGAAAGTGGCAGTGCAAAGGGTGGGAGTCATCATTTAAAATGGAGGTAGCAATCCTCTGTACCTGTCTGGTGTACAGGGATGTCAGGCTCAGCTGTGACTCACCAAGCAAGCGACTGGACCATCTAACTACCTGATCCAAGGATTTCCTCTTTATAACACTTTTTACATTTACTGCTGTTTACAGCCTATTAATGTGGTCTTAGCATGCAACACATACCTTACAACACGTCTCTGGTGCACACTAGTCCCTCTGTATCTCTGTGGCTCCCTCACACTCGCTCTCTCGCTTGACCACTTGCTGGTGGACTCTATAATTGCATTTAAGAATGCGGTTCCAAATATGGTCAAACGTGATATAAATAAATAATTGATTTTTGGAAATGGACTGGCGGGTTGCAGTGGATGAGGGTGTGGGCCACCAGTTGGCCATCCCTGACCTAGAGGATGAAGGGATGGGGGGTCATTACTACCATCTGGTGTTGCCACTAATCTCCTGCAATTTCTAGTCTTCAAGCTAGCGCCTGGAGAATTCACAACATAGAGCCTTTAAGTCTACTGTTTGAGCCACTAACTGCCAGAAGAATGCTTTTACTAGTAGTTGAAGACATCTTTCTTTAATGGAAAATAAAGAAATTTATACTTTTTCAGTGGTTTTGCGCATGAATTTGGGTAACTGGGGTGGCTACCGGTGGAAAAACTTTGAAAACATCCCTGTTACCTTGTTCAGATCCACCATGGTCTCGTAGGACTCATTCAGTGAGCTGGTCTGGTTTGTCTCTGGTTGTTACAAGGGAACATGAACTCTTTGAATGATTCCCAAGTTTTCCACTGTACACCAACAGCCCAGGCTGTATTTTTTTTTTTTAAAATACCCACTCTGTATACATACTTATACTCACCCACTGGACAATCGTGTTTGCAGCTAGTTCATTAATCCACACTCCATCATTTATCTCTCTTCAGGCCTTATTCTGGCTTATTTTGTTACATGTAAGCCAGGTAGAGCTGTGATCACTTAGAACTCCCCTTGACAAATTCATC
Source organism: Pholidichthys leucotaenia (assembly GCA_020510985.1). Taxonomy (NCBI): domain Eukaryota; kingdom Metazoa; phylum Chordata; class Actinopteri; order Cichliformes; family Pholidichthyidae; genus Pholidichthys; species Pholidichthys leucotaenia. The sequence continues at coordinate 268,848,384 of CM035838.1, forward strand.
CACCCCCAACTGATACCTGTGATCACAGCTGGGTCATCAACCAGCGCTGGATCATATACAGTATCTTATTACAGATTTTATTTTATTTTTACTATAGTTTATTGTGATGCCGGGATGGCTTCTCTACCAATGGTATTAGCCTCAGGTAGCAGAGCCAGCCATTCACTAATTCAGGTGAGTTTCTGTGCATATTATAGGCCTGCATGAGGGAATGGTTCTGTGTTATATACACCATTCAAACCACGCACCCGTCCCTGAGCATGCTTTACTTGGACCTTTACCCTTTCACATTCAGCAGGTTTTACAGTAGTTAGGCCAGGCTCTGTCCGACAGTCCAAGCTAGCCAGTTCACTCCAACCTCAAATCTCAGTAGTGATGAAAGAGGGAGTATAGGGTGAACTGTGGCTCATTAGTATTTAAAGAATTGTGACCTGAAAAGTGGCACTTTGAAGAAGAATGTTGAACCTGGGTACTGCAGTGTTAAAACCCTGAAGTATTTTTTCATCAAGATCTCTGGCAACGCTTTCATCATGTGGAAAAAAGGCATATATCCCCTTTTAACTTCTGACATCCACTGAACTCCTCTGTGCATTTAGTTTGACTAACTACTGTTTAATACTGCTGCTGCACAAGCACTCCTTTGATACTTTGGTACCCCGGTTGGAAATCGCCGCCCCGTCAGACCACAGATTGTAGGACTTGTGGAGCAAACAATTTCTAATTATAGGTCAACCTTGTTTTGTGCGTCACATCAGTGGTCCTGTGCGTGTGCAGTGAATAAATCCAGACTCTTAGCCGACTTGTGATTGCTTACAGGAAACTTTATGTTTCTAATTCTGCCGCATGATCCAGTGTTTTCTATCGGCCTCACAGAAGCATTTATAATCAGAATCACTTCCTCGTTCAGCCACGGATGACTGCACTGTGGTGAACATGGGGGAAGCCCCAGGATGACCTCTTGTTTATTCCTCTGTTTCCCCCCAGTTTTATGTGTTAAAGGAGCCTACGTATTCCTTCAATTATATGGAGGATATCAGAGGTGGGTGGAGTGGCCAGAAATTATACTTGAGCAAAAGTAGCATATCCTTATGATGATAATTGCTTGGGTATGAGAAGTCAAGGGGTGTGGGGGGGACTTTAGTAAGGAAGTGTCTACAACAAGAATTTACTTGACTGGGGAGTTGTTCTGAGCCAGTTTATTCATTTAAAAAAATCAACAGAAGCAGTAACAAATACATGAACATCAGCAAGTTTTACACAAAATTCTACTGTACAGAGTAGTCTTGTTATAGGATACTTTTTACTCTTATTCGGCTACATTTTGTTTCATTGAAATCACTGTTAAAGTCATCCTTTTATTCAGGCTGAGGAAATATTTATTATTGTCTATCTGATTTGAATTGTATGTGGATGTATAGTGTATATTATATTTTTTCAGACTAAATAATTTAATAGGAAAATCAAACTAAATTGATAAGAGAAAGGTCACAAAATTTCAAGAAAACAAGTTGTAAATTTATGGTGAAAAGTACAAAATATAATAATAATAATAATAATAATAATAATAACAAAGAAACAAATTGATGAAATCCCAGGCAACATCAGCCTACTGGAAATCCAAAAGACAGCACTTCTGGGAACAGCACACATCTTGAGGAAGGTCCTCTCAATCAAGTTAAAAAAAAAAAAAAAATCCTCTAGCATCTCAGGGCCATGGGCCCGGCCCGAGAAGGCAAAAGCAGACAACTTGAAGTAAATTAATAACACAACATTACAAAAATAATTTATTTGCAAGTTGTCTGTATTTTTTCAACTGATTTAAGACAAATTTGCACCGCTGAATCCGAAAATGACATCTGTTTCTCTCGATCAGGTCAGGTTTTTATGCTAAGTTGATTTTTACAAAATCTTCTGGTCGAAGCCATTTAATTCACCTGTAAAATAAAAATACCAATTAGTCATAAACTGGCACATGAAAACTCTTCAAAGTTCGAGAAATTTCAAGAAATAAAAAAGAATTTTGCATCATATAAAGCGAAAATACCCGTACATGTAAACAAAAATGTAAAAAACATGTGGCCATAGTTCAAAAAGTTGACCTGATTGAGCAAAACCAATGTGATTTTTGGATTCAGCACATCAAAATTGTCCTAAATCAGCTAAAAAAAACTTAGACAATAAATTTGGTGTTGACCGGTATAATAATAATAAAAGTCAATAATTTACAGTAAATTCTCACAAATATATGAGAATAAAGTAATGTACAAAAAAGCTGCAAAATGTTAAAGAAAAATATGCATATTTTTGAAAAGAAAACATCAACTCTATGAGGATTTTTTAAAATAAATTTATGAGTAAATGTTGCATATTTATCATTTAAAAAAACTTGTAAATTATTTATTTGCATATGAACAATTACTGCTACAACAAGTTGCCAGATATCAAGATCAGCAGTAGACAGCCAGTCACTAGTACTGTAAATTTACTTGGAGGAAAAAGTTGTAATTGCACAAGGGGAAAAATGTGCAAATTTGAGAGAAAAACCTCATATACTGATGAAGCAAAAGTCGTGACTACTCATGTGTCTTTTTTATTTAGTAGACGCCTTCTTACTCAAGCAATTCTTTGGTGACTACTCTTATGGACCACACTCACGTGCCGTCACTGATCACATGAATTTGTTTATTTGCCATTTTGGGTATCATGCTACAGGAGTTACCTGGCAACTTCGTTTAAGCTGCTTGTCCACAGAGTGCATAAAAATGCTCTAAACCTATTTTCCTGGGTTCGTCACAGGTGCTCTTTAGCGACCGCTTGACCTGTCGATCAAAACTTGCCTTCGGTGTTTCACAGCTTGCCCTGAAGCTCTCTACTTAACTGCACTAACTGCATCAAACAGGTAAGAAGGCATGCATCACTCCAAGCTTTTGTTGTTAAATATTGATCATGGTATCCAAAAGTTTAACTGTTTTTTCAACTTTCATCACCCTGAATGCAGTGATAAAAATGCTAATCGCTGAGCGTTTTTGTACTGAGCACATTGAAAGCTGGATTACATAGAAAATGAACAGAAAATAGACGCTTAGAGCAGAAAAAACATGATCTGTGGACATGCAGTTGTACTCTGTGAAGAGGATAAATTCAAACTTTCCATCTAAATTATGCAAGCTTAAATGGGTGCACTTGACACTGACTACAAATTCTGGAATGCTCAGTAGGTATGTAGTTCTCACATCAGACAGCAGCAATCCTTAGTTTTCTCCTTCCAACATCCTTGGAAAAACAATAAAATGAAACTCCCTTGGTGCTAGAATGATTAGAGCAACCCACAGCAGCACAACACAAGGTAATAACATAAAAATGTTGGGGGGAAAAAATCATGAAACGGCATAGTTATGCCTCGGTGAAAACGGATGCACACGGTGATCAGTCAATGTTTCTGTGTGTGTGTGTGGTTGTATCTGTCTTTTCAGCTTGCCTGGTCAAAATCAAGTGCAACTAAAGGTTTGTATTATTGTATGGCCATATTTAATTGATTTTTAATTTGCCAGAATTTCGAGATAAGGCTTTGTTTTCAAAATAAACACAAATTTAACTCACCTTTATTGTCAATGGAGCCAGGAAAAAAGGTATTGTAATAACTATGCCAGGCCACTAGAGGCGGCACTGCGACTTTTTTTTACAGCACATGGATGACTTCCTGTCACAGTCGATCTCTAGCTGAGAGATAAATAGCGGTTATAAAATAGCGGTTACTGAAAAAAAAACACGTATTCAGCAACTACAACATTTATTCATCACATTGCTGTTTAGTTTTGCAAAGGAAGGACGAGGTATTTTCTTCCTGGAGTTTTCAGTTCATCGGTAAAAACTACAAGTCCTAACATTCCTCGCCTCAAAAACATGGTGGACTCACGGAGCACAGCAGACCACTGCAGCAGCACAGCGGAGAGCTGAACGCAGCATTAAAAAAAAAGAAACACTCAAAAGTAAGTTTTGGGCTTAAATTGTGCAGCGATTTCAATATTAAAACACCAATAACTCCTACAACTGTAATATTTGATTCTTAAAGCTTAAGTTACATCACATTTTTTTCCAATGTCTGATTTTTTTTTTTTCCGTATGGGGACTGCTTGGTTCTTTTAATTTAACCTGTTAAATAGTTTTCTCTAAAGTTCAGCTGATTTTTTTAAAGTCTTAATACTAATGTCAGTAATATAAAAACAGCACAGTGTGTCATGCTTCATTCGCTCACTTTAAAATGATTCACTCACTAAACCGAGCACTTTATTAAGCTTAGGAGAAACATGACATCTGTATTTTTTATATACAGTAAATCACATCTGTAACAATAATCACATTTTTATGCTGTTTTTCTTTCCTCTTTGTCTCTCTGAGGTCCATGGTGGTGAACCTGAGGGTCAGCAGTCAGAGCAGCTGTGAAGATAGCAGGCTGGAAGCTAAATAAGAATATTACATGTTTACTGTTTATACAAGAAACTGCTACTGTATTTCAATAAATGAATGTTTGGACAAACTTAGTTTTTTGCTAGACTATTTAAGAAACTCTCAATATTTATTACACATAAGTGTGAAACATTCCAAACTGTTATGCTTTTACTTTTGGAAATTTTGATATGTTTATCTGCTATTGCACGACATCGTGTAACTATACATGAATTCAATTAATAAAATCTGTTGCTCCAGCATTTTTATTTGTGCTCCTAATTTTATTCTTGTGCTTCTATATTTTTATGCTTTGGCGCAAAGGCAACATAGGGATATGGTAATCACTCCATTTGTCTGTGTATGTCTGTCTGTCTGTCTGTTAGCACCTTTTTAGCTCACCCACTCAAAATCAACTGGAACTAAAGGCTTGTATCATTGTATCGCCATATTTTCTCGACTTTTAATTTGCCACAATTTCCAGATAAGGCTTTGTTTTCAAAATAAACTCAAATTTGACTCACATTTACCATCAATGCAGCTGCAAAAAAAGGTATTGCAATAACTATGCTGGACCACTAGACATGGCAGTGTCACTTTTTTTTTTACAGCCCCCCCATGCTACCATGCCACAGGCACTGAGGCATCAGCACCTTGGTGCTTTCATTTAGTAAAGCAATATTACACACGGGGGTGTGCTGTATCAATGATCATAGTAACAATGATTTGTCATAGGCCAGATGTGAAGTGGAGGGCTGAAAACTTCACTGCAGTTACTATATTCATACCACACAACCTCAAGTGTAATAGAAAAGAATAGACCTATTATCATTTCACACACATGTAAACAAATTAATGTCCATTGCAAAAGTCAGTATTTATGATACATACTGTACTTGAGTATGTATGATATATGTATAATACTTACATTTGTTGAGTAGGGTTTGTGATCACTGTGAGATCACGCCGGTGGCTAGTTAGCATGCTAGTGATTTAGGTTTGGCACACTTCACTCACTTTTTCCTGTCATTTTCAGAAATAGTCCATCACCATTGCTAATCAAGCCAATTTAGCCAATTCTAGCTTGTGTATATATATTTTTTACAGACGTGAAATATGTTGCCGCTGTTTACAAGGATAGGACTTCCAGGTTGTAGAGGTATGATTTCTTTTCAAAGAACCCCTCACTGTGGAAATTAAGGTATCCATCACAGTATTACAATTCTCACATATCTATAACAAGCCACTGACAGAGTTGACAGCAAGTAACGGTTAGTAATTAACGGTTACTAGAACACTTTTGAAGCGGAGTGATACCTATCCAGAGAAACGTCAGAAGTGCGATTATCAGGGACTATAGTAGCTCTTGGAATCCCTGTTGTCCAGTCAAATTGCATGGTCAGAACTATCTTGTTGTATGATGTTTATCACATACATGACTTATAGCGTGATATCCAAAATGGCGGTGACAGCAGTTTGACCTATAACCGGGGGCGTTTGCTGCACATGGTCCATACTTGAGTAATGCACAACTTTTACATGAGTACAATTTTTGGTTAATCTAACCTGCTCTGATAATGAAGAAGCTATACAGCATTTGACGAAAATAAAATATAAAGTACCCATTAATAAAAACTTTACATACTCGATTATAATGGGTGAGATTATAAGTATTAGAATAAAAGGACGAGTTTTTCTTAAATATTTTGTTATTTCCTAATCTGTAGGGTTTTTACTATTCCCAGGTGTTTCCCCTGCTGGGACTTCCTGCATTTGGTCTCAACACCTGGAATAGAAGTAGAAATTGTCCTCCTCCTCGTTAGTCAGCTTCATTATCCAGAGTCCAGGCCTTAATTACCCCTAATTTATGGAGTTGGGGCACGCTGAGGCTGCTGTTACAAGCACTTTAGGGTTTTGGCTGAAGACTTTTTACTGCTCTGCAAATTAAGTTAATTGAACCATTTTTAGGTTGAGCTGGTTTAAAATATAACAGGCTATTAGTGATGGTTATTTCTCATAGACTGAACATTAATCTTAGTGTATTTTTATGCATGTGCTAACAGAAGCCTTTGAAGCATTCAGCCATGTCTTTCGCCACAATCAAACATTTGCTGTAACTAATGCAGGCTCTGTTGTTATGAGAGGAAAGAAAAGTGCCCTGCCAAATGTCAGTGTGACTCATGCACTCTGAAATCTAGGAAACTGCACTCTACACAAAGTTTACATTGAAATAACAGATTATAATTATATGACTGATAGAAATAGCAGATATATCATAATCATATGATTGATGGAAGTGGCAGAAACTGCTGTAATTATGAATATGACAGCTGATGTGGTCTCCCTCCAGGAGACCACAGCCTTTAAGTTTCTAAAGGGCCATAATCAGCAGCACACCAGGCATGCGCTGTGTGCTGAGGAAATTACCATGTTGTTTGGAATTATAGTTATTTGGACATGAAGGCAACGGGGTAAGTTTGGGAATGTGGCCTCATTGCTAAGCCTGTGTTCTTTGTGCAGACCTCAGGTTAATGGGTGGTGTTCTTTTATATCAGCAGCACTCACAGAAGCTCATACATGATTTGGCTAATACTTATAGAATGGAAAGGTTGTGTCATTCATTGTGTATCCAAGTAAAGTTAGACACCCTGACCATTAGTGGTAGGATTTGCCAGAGGCCCTAGGATGTGGTATTTCACAGTACTTGGGGAACAATACAATATTGTCATATTTATAAGTACTGAACTTGTCAGCATTTTTCCCAGTACATTAATTAATTTGAGGCTATTCATATGAAAAGTTCACCAGATGTTGGTATTTAAGAAATACACACGTACAGTGCATCCTGAAAGTATTCACAGCGCTTCACTTTTTCCACATTTTGTTATGTTACAGGCCTATTCCAAAATGGATTAAATAATTTTTCCCCAAAATTCTATACACAATACCCCATAATGACAACGTGAAACAAGTTTTTTTTTTTTAGATTTTTGCAAATTTATTAAAAATAAAAAACTAAGAAATCACATGTACATAAGTATTCACAGCCTTTGGTCAATACTTTGTTGATGCATCTTTGGCAGCGATTACAGTTTCAAGTCTTTTTGAATATGATGCCACAAGCTTGGCACACCTATCTTTGGGCAGTTTCACCCATTCCTCTTTGCAGCATCTCTTAAACTCCATCAGGTTGGATGGGAAATGTCAGTGACCAGCCATTTTCAGATCTCTCCAGAGATGTTCAGTTGGATTCAAGTCTGGGCTCTGGCTGGGCCACTCAAGGACATTCACAGAGTTGTCCTGAAGCCACTCCTTTGATATCTTGGCTGTGTGCTAAGGGTTGTTGTCCTGCAGAAGGATGAACCGTCTGTCATGTGCGCTTCTATGAGGCGCAGAGAGGACAGATCCAAGTGCAAGGTGTGCTGAAGACATTTATTCACAAAAAACAACATAAACGCCAAAAAGTGCTCACAGAACATAAATGCACACCAAGAATAACTTACAGAAAAGAAGCCTCTGAGCAGGGGAGCGCTCAGGAGAAGAAAAACACTTCAGAGGCTGGAACCATAGGATGAGGAGAGGTGAATCACAATTGAACCAATTTAACCGCAACCAAACAGAATCAGCAGTGCTTAAATATCATATGGTTTAATGAGGCGCAGGTGTGGGCAGGCTGAGCGAGCCGGCAACCTAATCAAACCAACTGCCCACAGCTGAGGTGACAGAAGGCAGTGGGCAGCTGGTGGGGAGCGTCCGGAGAAAAAAGGAAAAAACTGTCAACAAACCCCCAGACAACACCAAAGAAGCCCCCCCCCCCCCAAAAAAAAAGAAGCACTACACCAGTCAGGGTGGTAGGTGGGGAGAACTGGTAGGAGGGAACGAAAACATAGGGCCCGCTCCGGACCCGCACCCATGCTACATCAAAATCTTGGGCCCCCAAGACAGTTTAGACGGTTGGCCGAAGTCCCAGGCCAGCCGGAGGGCCAAGTGGAAGGAGTCGGGTGGCCTGCCCGAGAATATTGGCCACCCAGCCCAGCGGCTCAGTTTATCCGGCAGCCGATCTGAGTTCTTTATCCACCTGGACCACAGGGACGATCCAGGAGCCCCCCCCCCCCCATAGGAGGACCCACGGCGACATTGGGCAGACGAAGATCGAAGACCCAGACAGCGTCTAGCTGAGGAAGAGGAGAGATGACAACACCCTCGGTGCTCTGGAACAGGAGGACCGTATCATCCACGGAGGCTTCAGTCTGGAGCTTAGCCGCACCCGCGGTGGCTCCGGACTGGAGCTCTGCAGCACCCACGGTGGCTCTGGGCTGGAGCTCTGCAGCACCCACGGTGGCTCTGGGCTGGAGCTCTGCAGCACCCGCGGTGGCTCCAGGCTGGGCCAATACTGCACCTTTAGTGGACCCGGGCTGGGCCAATGCTGCACCCTCAGTGGGCCCCGGGCTGGGGCACAGTGCCCATAGCGGACCCAAACTGGAGTGCAGCACCCACGTAGGACTGATGCTGGGGCGCAGCACCCACGGTGGTCCCCAGCCGGGATGCAGTACCCGTGGAGCCTCGAGCCAAGGAGGTGGAACCCAGATGACGGCCTCAGGCAGAGGGGAAACTGCACCCACGGAGGTCCCGGGCTGGGATGGAGCACCTGTGCCGACCTCTGCTGGGGAAGCTGGACCCACAACATCTTCTGGTGGTGAGCCTGGACCCACGGAGACCTCTGGCTGGAGTGGATCTTCCCCAGCGACCCTGGGGGAAGACTCAGAGACAGAAGACAGAGGGACATGATCAGGGTTGCCGGCAGTGGCGGAGCCCGGCGAGGTGAGCTCAGATGCAGCAGGCAGCTGCACCCGGCTCTCCTCACCAAGAGTCAGGCAAGATTGCTCTAGAACAGAGATAAGAAAGACAAAGGAGAGCACTTGCCTGAGCTTGCGCTCCACCGCCGTCCAGGACTCTGTCGATCCAGATGATGGCGATGTCTCAGGCCCGGCCTCTTGGAGGTCCAACTTGGGTTCCCACTCCACCACAGCAGGCATGATGGTCGTTGCAGTCCTAAGACTCCCAAGTGAAAGGGACCATGCTGGTGGCTCATCAGCTGGGGGTTGGCTCCGTTCCGGCACTGGAATGGGCACTTCCAGGGCCACAAGCTCCTCCACCATCTGGTGGCTTTGCTCAGGGGCCGGAGGACACTCAGGGATAATCGGAGGAGACATGGAGAGGACAGGTGAGGAGTTATTGGCTACAGCAGGTGGGAAGAGCTCAGGGGACTGCAATTCCTGAGCCTCCCTACCAGGAATCAGGCAAGGCACATTATCAAGAATTAAAGAGGGAATAAATGCCACTTGCCTGTCATCCTGGTGTTTGATGTATTCTGCTGCAGCCGGTGAACAGTCATCCCTCTCCGTGTCCATGGAGGGCTTGGGCCCCTCAAAGGATTGTGGAAGGGCCGCCCCAGCTGACACAGAGGTGGGCGTTGCCGGGGGAAGCCTGGAGGACCTCTTGACAGCGGGAGGAATTGTTGAGGTGACGGAGGTTGCAGCAGCAGCAGAGGGAGATGAGGCTGTCAAAACAGCAGAGGAAAAAGAGCACGAGAGAGGCCCTGCTGTGGGAATTGTCAGGCTTGGCGAGGGGAAAATGGCTGTCTACAAGGAGGAAGCCTTCCTCTGACGGTTTGCTCTGGGATGATGTGGCCGCTGTGAGACAGATGGAAGAGACAGAGGTATGGGTGGTAGTGGAGGCAGATAGAGGCCGAGTACCCGGGGATGGTAGCGCACACTGGGTCTGACCTCCTGCAGATTAGCAACTCCACCCCAACAATCCATCTCGTCCTTCCGGGATCTGCAGCTTTGAGCGTCGGCTGCCATGTCCTCAAGTATGGCCACATACCTCAGCTCGTCCCGACTCCAGCTTCTCCTCCTTCCTGGTGAATCCATCGCAGGCTCCCACAGGCAGGTGAGTGAAAAAGGCACACAAAAATGGGAAAAAGGGCACAAACACACCCGCTGGATCTTTTACCTGGCGGTTTAAATTCTGTCATGTGCGCCTCTATGAGGTGCAGAGAGGACAAATCCAAGTGCAAGGTGTGCTGAAGACATTTATTCACAAAAAACAACATAAACGTCAAAAAGAGCCCACAGAACAAAGATGCACAATAAGAATAACTTACAGAAAGGAAGCCTTTGAGCAGGGGAGCGCTCAGGAGAAGAAAAACACTTCAGAGGCTGGAACTGTAGGATGAAGAGAGGTGAATCACAATTGAATCAATTTAACCGCAACCAAACAGAGAATCAGCGGTGCTTAAATATCATACAGTTTAATGAGGTGCAGTTGTGGGCAGGCTGAGCGAGCTGGCAACCTAATCAAACCAACTGCCCACAGCTGAGGTGACAGAAGGCAGTGGGCAGCTGGTGGGGTGTGTCCGGAGAAAAAAGGGAAAAACTATCACAAAATCAGAAAATAAACAAAACAGACCATACAATAATACTAATGACAACCAGACAGAACTTAGAATTAACATGAGTGTCTGAGTTCAGTAACACACGCTCAGCCACAAGACACCGTCGCCCCAGTCTAAGGTCAAGAGCAGGTTTTCATTCAGGATGTCTCTGTACATTGCTGCATTCATCTTTCCCTCTATCCTGACTAGTCTCCTAGTTCCTGCCGCTGAAAAACATCCCCACAGCATGATGCTGCCACCACCATGCTTCACTGTAGGGATGGTATTGGCCTGGTGATGAGCGGTGTCTGGTTTTCTCCAAATATGATGCCTGGCATTCACGGCAAAGAATTTAATCTTTGTCTTTTAGCACCTTGGGGGAGCCAGATTATTTAGCATCTCAGACAAGAGACAGTGGATAAACATGGGAGAACAATACGCAGGAGGTTCCTGGCGAGATAGCAGGAAGGAGTCAAGGACGTAGGGGGTTGAATGCAGTGTGATGCAAATGTCATGTTGTGTGTGGAGAAATGCCATGAGACTTAAGAGGAGAGTGCCTGCTGAAATGTTCGGTCTGTTCTTTGCTTGTGAGATGTGAGTGTGTAATAAATCGTCTGAAATGAATCTGCCTCTTCATTTACACACTCCACACTGGTGACCCAAGACGTATTATGGAACACGAGGCAAGATCCCCGGAGCCGGCCCGGTCAGGAAGCTACAGCAAGGCGGCAGCCATCCCACAGACAGCCCGGACTGGAACCTCCAGCCACGCGTGTGCGGTTTCAGTCAAGCTACCGGATTTCTGGCAGCACAACCCGCGCTCTTGGTTCCACCTCACCGAGGCCCAGTTCGCCCTCCAGGGAGTAACGGCAGACGACACCAGATTCTACCATGTGGTCACAGCACTTGATGCCCACACAGCTCAGCAGGTAGCGAGCCTGCTCGATCAGCCACCAGCCAGCAGCAAATATGAGGCGCTCAAGGCTGCGCTCATCCAGCGCTACATGCTCTCGGACTGTGAGAGAGCGGAGAGGCTCATGACGCGGACCGAGTTAGGAGATGGTTCGGCCGTAGATCTGATGGAGAAGATGCTGGCGTTAATGGGCACGGATGACGGGCACTTTCTGTTTGCCCACCTCTTCCTCTGGAACCTTCCAACAGAGGCGAGAGCTGTTCTGGCCAATTCGCCATCGCTGGCCGCATGCGACTACTGTGCGCTAGCCCAGGAGGCAGACCGGATCATCCTCACCACCAGGGCGATCACAGTCAACGCGGCAGCGGCGGAGCCCAGCGAGGCGACCAGAGGAGGCGAGGAGCCACCGATGGTAGCAGCAGCGGGGGCCAAGGAGCGCCAGAGAGACACGCTCTGTTTCTACCACCGCCGCTTTGGAGAGAAGGCACACAGATGTGCGCCCCCGCGCCAATTCAAGCGCTCGGGAAACGCCAAGGCCAGGGGTCGTAGCAGCTGCAACCCTCTGTGAAGAGAACAAGCTGCTCTACTTGACGGACGCACGCTTGGGGAGGCGTTTCCTTGTGGACACCGGAGCCCAGAAGAGTTTCATCCTGCCGACCTACGCTGACCGGCTGGCAGGACCTAGCAACCCCGAGATGTTGGCAGCGAATGGCTCGGATATTAAAACCTTTGGTGAGAGGACTCTGCTCTTATCTCTACGCGGCCATACATATGAGTGAACTTTTGTCGTAGCAGCACTGAATTACCATTTCCTGGGGGCTGATTTTCTGTGTGCACACGGTTTACTGGTTGATGTTGCTAACAGGCACCTGGTTAATGCACTGTCCTTTGACTCTCTCCCCTGTATAGCTCAAGTGACCCAGCCAACAGCACAAGCCAACGTCACAGCTACAGGCGGTAAGTTCCATACACTGCTCACTCAGTTCCCAGCACTCACGGTCCCGACGTTTTCCGCGGCCATCGCTAAACACGGGGTGGAGCACTTTATCACCACCACTGGGCCGCCCGTTTTTGCAAGACCTCGGCACTTGGACGCAGCTAAACTGGCCATAGCGCGCGAGGAGTTCACCAACCTGGAAAGGTTGGGCATCATCAGGCGCTCGAACAGCCCATGAGCATCCCCGCTACACATGGTCCCTAAGGCTGAGGGATCATGGCAACCATGCGGGGATTTCCGCAGGTTGAACAACGCCACAGCGCATGACCGCTACCCAATTCCCCACATACAGGATTTTTCTGTTCACCTCGCCGGAGCACGCATTTTTTCCAAAATAGACCTGGTCTGCGGTTACCACCAAGTCCCAGTGCGCGCTGAGGACATACCCAAAACAGCGGTAATAACTCCGTTCGGTCTATTCGAGTTCCTGCGCATGCCATTCGGGTTAAAAGGGGCGGCACAGACGTTCCAGTGCATGATGGATACAGTGCTGCGTGACCTCCCGTTCGTGTTCGTCTACCTGGACGATATCCTGGTAGCCAGTGCGTCCGAAGACGAACACGAAACCCACCTCACGATGGTTTTCCGGAGGTTGGAGGAGCATGGGTTAATAATCAGCCCGGTGAAATGCCAGTTCGGCGTGACAGAGATTGATTTTTTGGGGCACCGCGTCTCTCCAGAAGGAGCGATCCCGCTGTCCGACAAGGTGCGCGCCGTGGCGGATTTTCCCCAGCCTCAGACGGTCAGGGCGCTGCAGGAATTTTTGGGGATGGTGATTTTTTTATAACCGCTTCCTTCCCCGTGCGGCGCAGCTCATGCAACCATTGTACGCCGCGCTCAAGAAACAGAAACCCGCGGATAGGGTCGAATTGACCCCGGAGCGAGAGCAGGCGTTCTCGGAAGTTAAAGCAGCCCTGGCAAATGCCGCACTGCTGGCGCATCCGGACCCGGCGGCCCGCATAGCGCTCACCACCGACGCATCAGACGTGGCCATAGGGGCTGTCATGGAGCAGCGCGTCTCTGGGACTTGGCAGCCGCTCGCCTTTTTCAGCAGAACTTTGTGCGACAGCGAACGTAAATACAGCGCGTTCGACAGAGTTGCTGGCTCTCCACCTGGCCATATGCCACTTCCAGTTCTGGCTGGAAGGGTGCAGCTTCACCGCGTTCGTGGACCACAAGCCGCTAACATTCGCGATGGCCAAGGTTTCAGAACCGTGGTTGGGCCGGCAGCAGAGACAGCTGGCTGCGATCTCAGAGTTTACTACCGATATTCAGCATGTGTCGGGTAAACTGAATGTGGTGGCGGACTGCCTCTCGCGCGCGCCGTGGTGGCCCCAGTCTGCGTGGGGATAGATTACGCAGCCATGGCCGTGGAGCAGATTAGTGACGCAGACGTGCGCGCGCTTCAGTCTGGACCAACAGGGTTAAGGCTGGAGAGCAGGGTGCTGCAAGATGGCGGCCCCCCCCCAATCTGCAATGACTCCACAGGTCGCCCGCGTCCGGTGGTCCCGGTTGCGTGGCGCCACCGCGTGTTTGAGTCGGTTCACACTCTGGCACACCCAGGAGTGCGCGCGTCGGTCAAAATGGTGGGAGAGAAGTTTGTGTGGCCGAGCCTACGCAAAGTGAGAGAGTGGGCTGCAGCCTGCATGGCGTGTCAACGAGCCAAGGTACACAGACACATGAAGGCTCCCTTGGAGCCGTTTCGTATTCCGGCTAAGAGGTTCGACCATGTTCACATGGACCTCGTGGGCCCCCTCCTGCCATCACAGGGGTGCACGCACCTCCTGACAGTGGTGGACCGCACCACGCGCTGGCCAGAAGCGGTCCCGCTGGCGGCAACCACGTCTGCAGACGTAGCGCGTGCTTTCTTAACAGCATGGGTGGCGCGTTTTGGAGTCCCGTCGGACATTACGTCCGACAGGGGCCCTCAATTTGTTTCCGAACTCTGGTCCGCAATGGGCCGCAGCCTGGGTGTTACAATTCACTGCACAACCACGTACAACCCACAGGCCAATGGGTTATGCGAGCGTTTTCATAGATCACTGAAAGCAGCACTCAGGGCTTCATTGACGGATGCAAATTGGGTAGACAGGCTGCCGTGGGTTTTATTGGGGTTGCGCTCCGTGCCGAAAGAGGATCTGGAAGCTTCCCCGGCAGAGCTCGTTTTTGCGCAGCCACTACGGCTGCCCGGGGAATTTCTGCCAGATAATCCCGCGCCGGGCAGCTGCCCGTCTCAGCTTTTGCAGCGTAGCGCAAACACAGGCACGCTGCCGGGCCCTGCCCACCACAGTTTTCCGCGTGTTTTCGTGCCTAAAACTTTGAAGGGTGCGGAGTTCGTGTTTGTCAGACACAACGCCCACCGCCCTCCATTGCACCCACCCTATGATGGACCGTTCAGAGTGTTGGAAACAGGGGATAAGCATTTTTTGCTAGACTTGGGGGGTAGGAGGGAAAAAATTGGCATAGACAGACTCAAACACGCTTTCGTTGTGGCGGACGAGCAAGTGCTGTTGGCTAGGGCCCCTAGGCGTGGAAGACCCCCACGGAGAGCTCCCCAGGGAAACGATTCACCAGAGCAGCCACACGGACAGACTGAAGTGCCCCCCCTCCCCAGTCACAGCCCACCCGCAGTCAGACACACTCCCAGCAGCCCCCCACCAGCACAGCAGCGCCACGGAGGCGGTAAACCCCAGTTACAGCTGATACGGGAGGAGACGGAAGCCCAAGCAGCATGTGGACTGATATTCTATTGTTCTATCACAGCATGTGGACTGTTATTCTATTGTTCTATCTAAGATGCTGGGGGGGGGGAAGTTTAGCACCTTGGGGGAGCCAGATTATTTAGCATCTTAGACAAGAGACAGTGGATAAACATGGGAGAACAATACTCAGGAGGTTCCTGGCGAGATAGCAGGAAGGAGTCAAGGACGTAGGGGGTTGAATGCAGTGTGACGCAAATGTCATGTTGTGTGTGGAGAAATGCCATGAGACTTAAG
This sequence comes from Pholidichthys leucotaenia, assembly GCA_020510985.1. Lineage (NCBI taxonomy): Eukaryota > Metazoa > Chordata > Actinopteri > Cichliformes > Pholidichthyidae > Pholidichthys > Pholidichthys leucotaenia. Next base: position 268,864,172 of record CM035838.1, read on the forward strand.
AGGAGAGTGCCTGCTGAAATGTTCAGTCTGTTCTTTGCTTGTGAGATGTGAGTGTGTAATAAATTGTCTGAAATGAATCTGCCTCTTCATTTACACACTCCACAGTCTCGTCAGACCACAGGATTTTGTTTCTCATGGTCTGAGAGTCCTTCAGGTGCCTTTTGGCAAACTCCAGGTGGGCTGCCATGTGCTTTTTACTAAGGAGGGGCTTCCGTCTGGCCATTCTACCATACAGGCCTGATTGGTGGATTGCTGCAGAGATAGTTGTCCTTCTGGAAGGTTCTCCTCTCTCCACAGAGGAATGCTGGAGCTCTGACAGTGACCATTGGATTCTTCGTCACCTCCCTGACTAAGGCCCTTCCCCCCCGATCGCTCAGTTTAAACGGCCGGCCAGCTCTAAGAAGAGTCCTGGTGGTTTCGAATTCTTCCATTTATGGATGATGGAGGCCACTGTGCTCATTGAGACCTTTAAAGCAGCAGGAATTTTTCTGTACCCTTCCTCAGATTTGTGCCTCAAGACAATCCTGTCTCAGAGGTCTCCAGACAATTCCTTTGACTTCTTGCTTGGTTTGTGCTCTGACATGCACTGTCAACCTTATATAGACAGGTGTGTGCCTTTCCAAATCATGTCCAATCAACTGAATTTACCACAGGTTAAGCTGTAGAAACATCTCAAGGATGATCAGTGGAAACAGGATGTACCTGAGTTCAATTTTGAGCTTCATGGCAAAGGCTGGGAATACTTATGTACATGTGATTTCTTAGTTTTTTATTTTTAATAAATTTGCAAAAATCTAAAAAAAAAAAAAAACAACCTAACTTTTTCCACGTTGTCATTATAGGGTGTTGTGTGTAGAATTTTGAGGAAAAAAATGAATTTAATCCATTTTGGAATAAGGCTGTAACATAAAATGTGGAAAAAGTGAAGTGCTGTGAATACTTTCCTGATGCACTGTACAGTATAAAGAAATCAAAACATTTAAGTCCATAAATAAAGTTATGTGTAAAAAAAAAGTGGGATAAAACAAAAAATGTATTAAACATGGTTAATGAAATTTATGCAATACTTAGTGGAGAAGTTTTTGTTTGCAATCATAGCTTCAAGATATACACTACCGTTCAAAAGTTTGGGGTCACCCAGACAATTATTTTGTGTTTTCCATGAAAAGGCACACTTATTTACCACCATGAGTTGTAAAATGAATAGAAAATATAGTCAAGACATTGACAAGGTTAGAAATAATGATTTGTATTTGAAATAATAATTTTTCCCTTCAAACTTTGCTTTCGTCAAAGAATCCTCCATTTGTAGCAATTACAGCATTGCAGACCTAACATGATTGCACAAGGGTTTTCTAATCATCAATTAGCCTTCTGACACAATGAGCAAACACATTGTACCATTAGAACACTGGAGTGATAGTTGCTGGAAATGGGCCTCTATACACCTATCTAGATATTGCACCAAAAACCAGACATTTGCAGCTAGAATAGTCATTTACCACATTAGCAATGTATAGAGTGCATTTCTGATTAGTTTAAAGTTATCTTCATTGAAAAAAAGTGCTTTTCTTTCAAAAATAAGGAAATTTCTAAGTCACCCCAAACTTTTGAACGGTAGTGTATATATTATATATTTTTTATATATTATATTTTATATATTTTTTTATATTTATTATATATATATTTATTGACCTATTGCTCTTTTAAATCAAGATGTTAAACTGTTATCTAAGATCCTGGCTTTGCGATTAGAGAAGGTTTTGCCTCTTATCATTAAGGAGGACCAGACAGGTTTTATTAAAGGCAGAAGCTGTAGTCACAACATTAGGAGGCTTTTAAATATTGTTCACTTCTGTCAATCACAAGAAAACGACACTGTAATCATCTCATTGGATGCAGAGAAAGCCTTCGACAGAGTTGAGTGGCCTTATCTATTTAAAGTATTACAAAAATTTAATCTGGGGGATAACTTTATCAAATGGATCAAACTTTCGTATAATAAACCCTTAGCATCAGTCACAACAAATGGTTACAGATTGGATAATTTCCCAATTTATTGCTCAACATGTCAAGGCTGCCCCTTAAGTCCTGCACTTTTTGCCCTTGTGGTAGAACCTTTAGCTGAAGCCATCAGACAGGATCCAGCTGTCAGGGGTATAGATGTAGGGGAGACGCAACATAAAATTTCCCTTTATGCGGATGACATTTTGTTGTACGTAGCAGAGCCGGCTACCTCTGTTCCGTGATTGGTTGATATCATCAATTATTTTGGGTCTTTTTCTGGTTACAAAATTAATTTCTCTAAATCTTTAGCTATGCCCATGGGAAGCCTCAGAAATAGAATGAACTCCCTTATATCATTTCCATTTTGCTGGTCTATGTCAGGTTTTGTGTACTTGGGTATTCAGATTACTCCTATGTTCCATCAGATGTTTAAAGCCAATTTTAACCCTCTCCTAGACACTATAAAGAAGGATTTAAACAGGTGGTGTTCACTTCCCTTATCATTACTCGGCAGAGTGTCTGTTATCAAAATAAATATCCTGCCTAGGTTATTGTACCCCCTACAGACGGTTCCAATATTTATAACTAATAAGGTTTTGAAGTTATTGAATGGTTGGTTGAGTGATTTTATTTGGAGCAAAAGGAAGTCAATATTAAAAATGGTAAAACTACAACTTCCAAGTTCAATGGGAGGTTTGGATGTCCCTAACATTAAATGGTACCAAATAGCATCTCAACTAAGGTTTATAGCAGAATGGGTTAAAGATGATCCTACTTCTGTTTGGTTGGGCCTTGAAAAGTCACAGGTCTCCTGTTCACTGTTGGGTCTTTTGTCTTGTAAGAATTTAAAGTCAGTTAAAAATCTCTGTGATAATAACCCCATAATTTGCAATACTTTAAAGGCCTGGTTTATGACACGAACGCTTGAAGGAAGATCAGATTTAACTACTTTATTAATTCCTATTCAAGGCAATCCGGACTTTGTTCCTGGTATGATGGACAATGGTTATAATATATGGACAGTTAAAGGGTTAAAGAAAATCTATGACCTTTTTTGATGGTGCATTGTTATCATTTGAACAGCTTCAGGAGAAATTTGGTCTTTCTAAACAGAATTTTTTAGATACCTTCAGATCCGAGATTTCATAACTAGAAAGACCACACTCAATGTAAATGCCATAGTGTCTGCAGTTGAGCGGTTACTTCTTTTAGGCCCAACCAAAAAATTTATAACTCGCTGTTATAGTGCCTTAAGTCAGTCAGATGTGATGTGTATGTCAATTATGCAGGATCTTAAACAGAAATGGCAAAGTGAACTTGGTGTAAATATTTGTGAGGATTCATGGGATGCAATCTGGGAGTGTGCCAAGAAGATTTCAATATGCAATCGTGCAAGATTATTGCAATACAAAATTTTACATCGCTTACAAATCTCTCCCAGTAAAAGATCCAACATGAATCCCCAGCTTTCACCCACGTGTTTGAAATGTAAAATTTCAGTTGGTACCTATACTTATTGTGTTTGGTCTTGTCTTAAAATCCAAGCATACTGGCTAGATGTTGTACAAGACATGAATCAAATATTTGGTGTGAATGTAGACATGGATCCTTGCTCTCTGCTACTGGGACACCCAAACCAGGACTTACTTTTTGGAAGCTCTGCAAGACTGTACAATACCCTTGCATATGCGGCAAGAAGGAATATTTTTTTGTCATGGATATGTGACAAACCACCAACTAAAACAAACTGGCATAAAATCATCATGGAGTGTTTCCCTTTGGAATATTTAACATGTTTACTTCACTCAACAAAGAGATATTTTATGAAAATATGGACCCCATATCTCAAATTCTCTAACCTTATGGTGGCCTCGATTCTTGGGAGCGTTAACTTGGATTAAATATGACCTTTTTTTTTTGACCTGGTTTGTGGTGCTATGATGGTTACGCTCCTCTGTACAAATGTACAAGTGCTGGTTTATGTGTGTACATGTATGAATTTCTAGCTTACAGTGGTGCAAAAAAGTATTTAGACAGCCACCAATTGTGCAAGTTCTCCCACTTAAAAGATGAGAGAGGTCTCCAATTTTCATCATAGGTATACCTCAACTATGAGAGACAAAATGAGAAAAAAAAAATCCAGAAAATCACATTGTCTGATTTTTAAAGAATTTATTTGCAAATTATGGTGGAAAATAAGTATTTGCTCACCTACGGACAAGCAAGATTTCTGGCTTTCACAGACCTGTAACAACTTCTTTAATCCCTTGCACTCTGGTCAATTTCCCTAAAAACGCCAAAAAATAACGTACCCAAAGAAAATCAAAAGCTGTTCTTCAACCCTTTGCAGCATCTTCATTGGGTTGGTCTCATTTAAAAGGAAACACTTTGAATTTTTTGGCAAAAGAGTCATAATCTCTCTAAGTGCTCCTGCCACTGAGTAACAGTCATCTAAACATACTGAACTTGAAGAAAATAAATTTCGCCTGGGTGTTATTTTGGATACAAATGCTTGCAAATAACACACAACTTCAGATCCGGGCTGGAAAATGCAATGGAAATGTAGAACCAAATGTTATCCAGCTGAGGTCAAAATTTTGTAACAATACCACAAAAAATGAATATATTACACAGCTTTTTTCTTAGGTTGTTCCCAGGCGTTTTTGAACTGTGCCAAATTGTGCCAAATGGCACAGTTTGGAAAAACGTCTGTAACTTTTGAATGATTCAATATAGAAACTTCATCTTGGGCTCCAATGAAAGGTGAAGGGCTGTGTGTGTGTGTGTGTGTGTGGGGGGGTGTTGTTTATTCATTCATGAATGAATGAATGAACAAACAAGCCCCCACACACAAAGAAGCATGCCACGCAAAAAATGTATGGCCTTTTTTTCCAAGAAAAAATAACCTACAGTGCACTAAAAATTATACTAGAATATTTGTAATGTAGAAGATAACAACTCCCCCCCCCCCCCCCCCCCCCCGTTACAGAGGACGGACATCGCCCATCGCTACATGACGGAAAGCGGTGACGGTGCGCCGCGGTCTAATATGCACAGTTGGACTAAAATATCTGCAATATATCTGCAATCCGCTACAGAAGAGTAGCGGGGGGGGGGGGGGGGCGTTCACAACATGACGGGGGGGGCCGTTCGCAACATGACACCGATCGGTCAAAAGTCATTTGGATTACAATTTTCAGGGATAAAGAATAATTTAGCTTATAACACTTACCTGTCCACAACAGCAGCGTAGCTGGCGAACTTCTCTTCCTCACTGTCAGACGAACATGACGCTGGTCCGCTTGTTTCGGACTCGTGGTTCTGGTCACGTGACCCGGTCAAACCATAATTCCATTATTGCGGTTTTGCGCTTCCATGATTGCGGTTTTGGAGAACGATTTTTCCAAACAAATAAAAACAGTAGTAAGAAAAAAGACTGGCAAACGCCTGTGTGTCACCCAGCCTTACACAAAACAGCTTTCGAACTTCTGTGCTTCAATTGGCTGGCTGTATTCGCAGCATTTGGTAGGCGGGTCCTTCGTGCTAGGTTTTCAGTCATTGGTTCTTCAAGGTTTCAGAAACCCAATTCAAGGCTCTTATTAGTCGAATGAGAGGTCAATCACATCTAAACCAATCAAAGCACTCCTTTGGCTTTGTGTTCGCGGCTGTGTCTGTAGTGGAAGAACGGAAATGCAGCTTTTTTTTCAGTGCGCTCTAGGACGCAGCACCCTCATGCGCCCTCGTGTGCTCTAGGACGCAGAGACGTGCCCGCCCGCGGTACACTGGAGTGCAAGAGGTTAAGAGGCTCCTCTGTCCTCCACTCATTACCTGTATTAATGGCACCTGTTTGAACTCGTTATCAGTATAAAAGACACCTGTCCACAACCTCAAACAGTCAGACTCCAAACTCCACTATGGCCAAGACCAAAGAGCTGTCAAAGGACACCAAAAACAAAATTGTAGACCTGCACCAGGCTGGGAAGACTGACTCTGCAATAGGTAAGCAGCTTGGTGTGAAGAAATCAACTGTGGGAGCAATTATTAGAAAATGGAAGACATACAAGACCACTGATAATCTCCCTCGATCTGGGGCTCCATGCAAGATCTCACCCCGTGGGGTCGAAATGATCACGAGAATGGTGATCAAAAATCCCAGAACCACACGGGGGGACCCAGTGAATGACCTGCAGAGAGCTGGGACCAAAGTAACAAAGGCTACCATCAGTAACACACTACGCCGCCAGGGACTCAAATCCTGCAGTGCCAGACGTGTCCCCCTGCTTAAGCCAGTACGTGTCCAGGCCCGTCTGAAGTTTGCTAGAGAGCATTTGGATGATCCAGAAGAGGATTGGGAGAATGTCATATGGTTAGATGAAACCAAAATAGAACTTTTTGGTAAAAACTCAACTTGTCGTGTTTGGAGGAGAAAGAACACCATACCTACCAGGACGACTGATCCATGTAAAGGATAAATAAAAAAAGGGGAAGATATAGTGGGGTAAAAAAGTATTTAGTCAGCTACCAATTGTGCAAGTTCTCCCACTTAAAGGATGAGAGAGGTCTCCAATTTTCATCATAGCTATACCTCAACTATGAGAGACAAAATGAGAAAAAAAAAAAATCCAGAAAATTACATTCTCTGATTTTTAAAGAATTTATTTGCAAGTTATGGTGGAAAATAAGTATTTGGTCAATAACAAAAGTTCATCTCAATACTTTGTTATATACCCTTTGTTGGCAATGACAGAGGTCACACGTTTTCTGTAAGTCTTCACAAGGTTTTCACACACTGTTGCTGGTATTTTGGCCCATTCCTCCGTGCAGATCTCCTCTAGAGTAGTGATGTTTTGGGGCTGTCGCTGGGCAACACGGACTTTCAACTCCCTCCAAAGATTTTCTATGGGGTTGAGATCTGGAGACTGGCTAGGCCACTCCAGGACCTTGAAATGCTTCTTACGAAGCCACTCCTTTGTTGCCCGGGAGATGTGTTTGGGATCATTGTCATGCTGAAAGACACAGCCACGTTTCATCTTCAATGCCCTTGCTGATGGAAGGAGGTTTTCACTCAAAATCTCACGATACATGGCCCCATTCATTCTTTCCTTTACATGGATCAGTCGTCCTGGTCCCTTTGCAGAAAAACAGCCCCAAAGTATGATGTTTTCACCCCCATGCTTCACAGTAAGTATGGTGTTCTTTCTCCTCCAAACATGACAAGTTGAGTTTTTACCAAAAAGTTCTATTTTGGTTTCATCTGACCATATGACATTCTCCCAGTCCTCTTCTGGATCATCCAAATGCTCTCTAGCAAACTTCAGACGGGCCTGGACATGTACTGGCTTAAGCAGGGGGACACGTCTGGCACTGCAGGATTTGTGTCCCTGGCGGCGTAGTGTGTTACTGATGGTAGCCTTTGTTACTTTGGTCCCAGCTCTCTGCAGGTCATTCACTAGGTCCCCCCGTGTGGTTCTGGGATTTTTGCTCACTGTTCTCGTGATAATTTTGACCCCACGGGGTGAGATCTTGCGTGGAGCCCCAGATCGAGGGAGATTATCAGTGGTCTTGTATGTCTTCCATTTTCTAATAATTGCTCCCACAGTTGATTTCTTCACACCAAGCTGCTTACCTATTGCAGATTCAGTCTTCCCAGCCTGGTGCAGGTCTACAATTTTGTTTCTGGTGTCCTTTGACAGCTCTTTAGTCTTGGCTATAGTTGAGTTTGGAGTCTGACTGTTTGAGGTTGTGGACAGGTGTCTTTTATACTGATAACGAGTTCAAACAGGTGCCATTAATACAGGTAACGAGTGGAGGACAGAGGAGCCTCTTAAAGAAGAAGTTACATATCTGTGAGAGCTAGAAATCTTGCTTGTTTGTAGGTTACCAATTAATTCATTAAAAATCCTTCAATGTGATTTTCTGGATTTTTTTTTTCTTATTTTGTCTCTCATAGTTGAGGTATACCTATGATGAAAATTGGAGACCTCTCTCATCTTTTAAGTGGGAGAACTTGCACAATTGGTGGCTGACTAAATACTTTTTTTGCCACACTGTATGTGGACTGTACATTAAAATGAATTTGAAAAACTTTTAAAAATGCTATTTTAAATGCCCCTGCTATTCCACTCTTACTGACTGATTTAACACTAGGTCAGCTGAAACCGGAAGCTCTGCCCATAATCGTTCCTACAGCGGCACCTCCAGGAATAAAGTGGATAGCTAATTGGTTTTTATCATACTTGTACCCAAAACGCTGAATTTGTATTTACAACACTCATTAATAATTTTTAGTTCATTCTGGCAAAGCTGAAAGGAGTTAAGCGATGGTGTGGTGTACACGTCCAACAACAAACGCCATAACGTTCCTTTCCATGAGTAAGAGATGCTAAATTTTAAGACATAAAGACCATTACTGCTATAGGGCAGTGTCTGGGGTGTTGGGGTTTGTTTAAAGGAAAGAACTGGATACATGCATGTTAAGTTGTCATTTTATTTTATTGTGCCCCTGCTGACTTTTATGCTTGTTTGTAATCTATTTCTGAATGATTTTGTTTTATTTGCATTGATTTACCACCATGACCAGAGGGCTTTTAGACTTTTTCTTATTATTATTGTATTTCTTATTGTAGACTTTATTTCCCCATGGGACAATAAAGAAATTGAATTGAATTTAATAGATGCTGGCCATTCATTCATTTGCAGTATTTGTCCATGAATATGTACTGTTGGTGTATTTATGCTGAGAGATCCTTGTCAATGGGTTTTATATTTCTCTGCTGTGCTTATATGATGACTGAAGTGCAAGACTACATGTTTAGCATCACTTGGGATGCAGTAAGGCTAAATTATCCTTGATGCATGGCTTTCTTATCCTTGTGTGCCCTCCTGCTCTTCTATTTTTGTCTTTTGCTAACTGGGCATCACACCAATGCTGTCAATCTTTGTCTTTGATCTGAGAGTGAGCCATTTCAGCCTTAGTCCAGATATGCTGTGCCTCCGTTTCCTGTCATCACCCTGGCCTGGAGTGAACATCAGTAATTCTCCAGGCTGTGTTTATGAGCCTATCTTCAGAGGTCATCCTCCTCCTCCTGCTGCTGCTGCTCTGTGTAAATCCATGCTTGGAGGGTGACTTCATGGAGACGGCACAGACGTCAGGCTCATTTGGACGCTGGCCAGAATGATTTCATCCACAGTGCCGTGTCCAGCTGCTCAGCTGAAGGAGTGCTGTTCTTTCTTGACCTCCTCCCCTGACCCCTGAATCCACGAGGTGACTGGTGTGAGGATGGGAGTAATGTGAGTGTAACGCTATTCCCAGAAGCTCCGCCAGGGACTGACCACTGGCAGCCTGCCGCCCCCTCGGCGCCTGCTAAGCAGCACGGCCTCAGGCCTCTGCTGTTCCCAACTGAGAGGCCCCGTTTGTTCTGGACACACGCCAGCACTGAGCGGTTGGGGGCATGGCCAGGTCAGCTCTCTGGGGTGGTCTTGTAGTTCATGCGTGTGAATGTATATGCGGTGTGTTTGGAGCCATGATGATTAGCTTGTGTTTTGTTTTTGCGTGATTCAGTTATTTTTGCTTTGGTGTTAAGCCCTGAGGCTATAAGATCCCTTTCACTCTGTCTTTGTCGTGGCCCCCAGCATGTCCTGGGAATAGAGAGGAGGACAGCACATGAAAGATTACGGTTCTAACTCATTCTGATGGGGTTTTGGTCCTGAAGGAAACTTTTGTCTGTTAAAGGAGACAGAGAGTTGCTTGCTCCAACACAGTGTGTCTGATGCCATAATATATATAAAGGGTACTGCATCTCAGTAATATCAGGAGTTAAAAATCTCTGCAGCTTGTAAGGTCTCAACAGCCCAAAAAGATGTCTCCTGAGAGGAAGACAGCTCCACTGAGCTGTGTGTTGGGTTCTGTCACTCAGTCACTCTTTGAGCTAACACAGTCAATCTGGTATCAATCTGTGGGGAGGGGGTAGTCAAAGGTCAGAACCTGAAAAGGAGTCATATCTCCTCCTCCTCCTCCTGCTCCTGTGCTCAATCCAAAGCCGCCTCCTCCACGCTTCATCCACTGCTCTTGCCTTAACTCACCATTTGGAATCCATTATTCAATCAGGCTGAAGTTTTTCGTTAATTAAAAGGAGATATTTTCCACGATCCCTCTCAGATCAACGGCTGTACTCTGGGATCAGCCACTGGCAGTGAGATGGGTGCTCATCCAGCACCTCGAGTAAATCCCGGTATTTGTATATAGTGGTGGGCGAAGTCCACGAGTTGTTTTTAAGTTAGCAGTTTTGGAGCTGAGATTGGGGATTTTGTGGGTGCAGAGGATGAGGGAGAGGTGTTCAGCTTGGAATAGGAGTAGGGCTGTTTGTAAGAGACAGAAAATCAGAAGCAGCTGTTATGTGGTGGAGATCTTTTTCTGATGTTGTGGGTCATCTCTGGAGCCAGTTGAGTCTCAGTGCAAAATCGGGCCATGGGGCTTTTTAATTTTAAGGTCAGAAACAATTGTCCTCATATATGGAACTGTTTCTGACAGTGTTAACATTTTTATTATTATGACTTGGTAGCAGTGGGTATTTGCATTCCATTTCCATTTTTACAGTCCATGAAAATTATACATGTTATTCAAATATCCATTCTGTATGCGAGTAAAAATCTGTGATGCCTGCCAGGAAACTTCTGTCTAAATACATTTATTCATTAAAATGTCAAATAAAGGAACAGTTCTGACATACAGGTGCTTCTCATTGAATTAGAATATCATTGAAAAGTTTGTTTATTTCAGGAATTCAATTCAAAAAGTGAAACTCAGTATATTATTCTTTACACACAGAGTGATATATTTCAAGTGTTTATTTCTTTTGAAGAAGCCACTACCATATTTGTGTATATTTCCATAATCCTGGGCTATTTTTATTTCAGTCGTGTGTTTAATCGTGTGTTCTGTAACCGTGTTTTATCTAGTCCTTCTCTCTTACTTTATTGCACAATAGCCTGGTGGAGCACCCACAATTTCATTGTGCTGTACAACTATACAATGACAATAAAGCCTATTCTATTCTATTCTTTTAATTTTGATGATAATAGGTTACAGCTAATGAAAACCCAAAATTCAGTTTCTCAGAAAATTAGAATCTTACATAAGACCAATTAAAAAAAAAAATCAGAAATGCTGGCCTCTTGAAAAATACATCCATGTATGCACTCAATACCTGGTCAGGGCTCCTTTTGAATGAATTACCGCATCAGTGCAGCAAGGCAGTGATCATTAGCCTGTGGCACTGCCGAGGTGTTATGGAAGCCCAGGTTGTTTTGATAGTGGCCTTCAGCCTGTCTACATTGTTGGGTCTGGTGTCTCTCATCTTCTTGACAACACTCCATAGATTCTCTATGGGGTTTAGGTCAGGTCAGTTTGCTGGTCAACCAAGCACAGTGATATCACGGTCATTAAAGTGGGCACTGGTACTTCTGGCAGTGTGAGCATGTGCTAAGTCCTGCTGGAATATTAAATCATCATCTCCATAAAGCTTGTCAGCAGAGGGAAGCATGAAGTGCTCTGAAATTTCCTGGTAGATGGCTGAGCTGACTTTGGACTTGATAAAACCCAGTGGATCAACACCATCAGATGATATGGCTCCCCAAATTATCACTGACTGTGGAAACTTCACACTGGACCTTAAGCAACTTGGATTCTGTGCCTCTCCAGTCTTCCTCCAGACTCTGGGACCTTGACTTCCAAATGACAGGTCTTAGCACCTGATTTGGGGAGCCAAGATGAGACACCAGACCAAACAGTGCAGACAAGCTGAAGACTGCTATCAAAGCTACCTTGGCTTCCATAACACCTCAGCAGTACCACAGGCTGTGGAAGGCTGCAAAAATTGGCCGAAACATGTCAAGGTAAAATAAAAGAAAAAACAAAAAAACTTATTCACTGCCAGATAGAAAAGAAATTATTTCTATAGTACCACAGGCTGATTGACTCTGTGTCACGCCGTATTGATGCAGTAATTCATGGAAAAGTAGCCCCGACCAAGTACTGAGTGATCATGGACACTCAATACTGGGTTGGTCAACATTTCTATTAAAAATCCGTTTTTTTATTGGTGTTATGCAAGTACTGTCATGAACTGCCCAGACGGGGCAGGAATGGAAACCCAAACGCTGACTGTGAGTTTACAAACATTTAATTAAAACACAAAATATAACTGAGGCAAGAGCTTACAAGGAAGGATAACAAAGAGATGCGTGGGATACACGCAGGATAATAACGAGAGAAGTGTGGAACACATGCAGGACCACAGAGAAGAGGTGTGGGATACACGCCACGTTACCATGAGAATGACGCCGCCCCGAATTGTGGGGCTACATCTTTTAAATAGGACAAAGAGTAATATACCAGACAATAAACAGGTGTGGATAGCGAGGAGACAAGAGAGAGGATAATCAATCAGAGAACAAAACAAGACCGATCAGGTGGCCACCTGAGATCCCAGGACCATCGGGTGAGAAGGGCGGGTAACTCAGGTGGTCTACTAGAGTCCCAAGATCACCAGATCACAAGCTGAAATGTGTCGGGTGGCTTCCCAGAGTCCCTGAGCCACCCAAGCAGAAGATATAGTCTATCAGGTGATCTCCCAGCATTCCAACACCAACAGACCAGAGAACACGATCTGTCGGGTGGCCTCACAGTGTCCCTGAGCCATCGGACCGTGGAGCACAAAGCTATATTGAAGAGGAATTCTATTCTATTCTTAAAAACAGAGATCGAGTCTGAGTCCTGAACCCAGATTGGTAAGTGGTTCCACAGGAAAGGAGCTTGATAGCAGAAGGCTCTGCCTCCCATTGTAGTTTTGGAGATTCTAGGTATTACAAGTAATCCAGCATTTTGGGAGCATAGTGCTCTGTTAGGATGATAGGGTAGTATCAGATCTTTTATAGAAAAGGGGGCCTGTTTATTAAGAGCTTTGTAAGTGAGAAGAAGGATTTTAAACTTAATTCTAAACTCTATGGGGAGCCAGTGAAGGGAGGCCAAAACTGGAGAGATATGATCTCTCTTTCTAGAACCAGTTAAAACTCTTGCAGCAGCATTTTGGATCAACTGAAGACTTTTTAAAGATATTTTAGGACAACCTGATAAAAACGAGTTACAATAATCTAATCTAGAGCTAACAAAAACGTGGATCAGTTTCTCAGCGTCATTCAGAGACAAGATGCTCCTAATCTTGGCAATACTGCGCAGATGATAGAAGGCAGTCTTAGAAACAAATTTAATATGTGAATTAAAAAACAGATCTTGATCAAAAATAATTCCAAGGTTCCTCACAGAACTATTCAGAGTAAGAGTAGCGGCGTCCAAATTAAAAGTTTGATTTGGAAAGGTATTTCTAAGGTTTTTTGGACCAACAAGAATGACTTCAGTCTTATCTGGGTTTAATAGCAGAAAATTACAAGTCATCCAAGCTTTGATTTCCTTAAGACAGGCATCTAACTTGCCTAATTGATTACAATCATCGGGCTTCATTGACAGGTATAATTGTGTGTCATCTGCATAACAATGAAAATGTATACAGTGCTTTCTAATGATGTTGCCTAATGGAAGCATATATAAACTAAAAAGAGTAGGGCCTAACACAGATCCCTGTGGAACTCCATGACTGAGCTTAGAGTTGGAAGAAAACTCATTATTGACATGAATAAACTGAAGTCTATTGGACAAATAAGATCTAAACCACTGCAGTGAAGTTCCATTTAGTCCAACATAGTGTTCTAATCTATCAAGTAGAATATCATGATCGATAGTATCAAAGGCTGCACTAAGATCTAAAAGGACAAGCACAGAAACAAGTCCATTATCAGATGCAATAAGGTCATTAGAGACCTTCACTAAGGCTGTTTCAGTGTTGTGATGAATTCTAAACCCAGATTGAAACTCTTCAAATAAACTATTTCCCTGCAAGTGGTCAAATAATTGCGTAGCAACAACTCTTTCTAAGATTTTTGAAATGAAAGGCAGATTAGAGATTGGTCAATAGTTAGCCAAAACACCTGTGGTACATGACCTAAAGTTAAAGAAGAATTGATTATTTGAAGAATACGGCTACCAATAAATGGGAAGACTTTTTTAAATAACCTGGTAGGAATAGGGTCTAAAAGACATGTTGAAGGCTTGGATGCGGAGATTATTTTATCTAACTCTAAAAGGTCAATTGGAGTAAAATTATCTAAACAGATACCAGTTGAAAGACTTGTAGTAGTTGCTGTATTTAAGTTTACGGTGGGAAGAATCTGACTGATTTTATCTCTAATAGATAAAATTTTATGATTGAAAAAGTTCAAAAAGTCTTGACTAGAAAGCTCTAGGGGGATGCGAGGATTGACAGAGTCCTGACTCTTTGTCAGCCCGGCTATAGTGTTGAAAAGAAACCTGGGATTATTCTTATTCTCTTCTATTAATGCAGAGTAATAACTTGTTCTAGCTTTTCTAAGAGATTTTTTTTATAAATTAGGAGATGATTTCTCCATGCTAAATAGAATTCATCTAAATTAGTGGAATGCCATCCATCCATCCATCCATCCATCCATCTTCTACCGCTTTTCCGGAGGTCCGGGTCACGGAGGCAGTAGTTCAAGCAGAGAAGCCCAGACTTCCCTCTCCCCAGCCACCTGCTCCAGCTCTTCAGAGGGGATACCAAGGCGTTCCCAGACCAGCTGGGAGACATAATCTCTCCACCGAGTCCTGGGTCTGCCCCGGGGTCTCCTCCCAGTGGGACGTGCCTGAAACACCTCAAGTGGGAGGCGTCCAGGAGGCATCCTAAACAGATGCCCATACCACCTCAACTGACTCCTTTCAATGTGGAGGAGCAGCGGTTCTACTCTGAGCCTCTCCCGGATGACTGAGCTCCTCACCCTATCTCTGAGGGTGAGTCCAGCAATCCTATGGAGAAAGCTCATTTCAGCCGCTTGTATCCGCGATCTTATTCTTTCGGTCATTACCCAAAGCTCATGGCCATAGGTGAGAGTAGGAACGTAGATTGACTGGTAAATCGACAACTTTGCCTTAGAACTAAGCTCCCTCTTCACCACAACAGACCGGTGCAACGTCTGCATCACTGCAGATGCTGCTCCAATCCGTCTGTCGATCTCTCGCTCCATTTTCCCCTCACTCGTGAACAAGACCCCAAGATACTTAAACTTCTCCACTTGGGGCAGGAGCCTGTCCCCAACCCGGAGAGGACAATCCACCTTTTTCCGGCTGAGGACCATGGACTCGGACTTGGAGGTGCTGATTCTCATCCCAGCCGCTTCACACTCAGCGGCAAACCGTCCCAGCAAGAGCTGTAGGTCATTGCTGGATGAAGCCAACAGGACAGCATCATCTGCAAACAACAGAGATGAGATCCTGTGGTCACCAAGCATGACACCCTCCCTTCCCTGGCTGCGCCTAGAAATCCTGTCCATAAAAATTATGAACAGGATCGTGACAAAGGGCAGCCCTGGCGGAGTCCAACTCTCACTGGGAATGACTCCGACCGAGTGTTGGCAATATGAACCAAACTCTCACAACGGTCGTACAGAGACCAAATAGCTCGTAACAACAAGCCCGATACCCCATACTCCCGAAGCACCCCCCACAAAAATCCATGAGGGACGCGGTCAAATGCCTTCTCCAAGTCCACAAAACACATGTAAACTGGTTGGGCAAACTCCCACGAACCCTCGAGAATTCTTGAGAGGGTAAAGAGCTGGTCCGATGTGCCACGGCCAGGACGAAAACCACATTGCTCCTCCTGAATCCGAGGTTCGACCAACGGCCGGACTCTCCTCTCCAGTACCTTGGCATAGACCTTCCCAGGGAGGCTGAGGAGTGTGATCCCTCTAAAGTTGGAGCACACCCTCCGGTCCCCTTTTTTGAAGAGAGGAACCACCACCCCGGTTTGCCATGCCAAAGGCACTGCCCCCGACCTCCACGCAATGTTGCAGAGGCGTGTTAACCATGACAATCCAACAACATCCAGGGCCTTGAGGTACTCAGGGCGAATCTCGCCCACCCCCGGGGCCCGGCCACCAAGGACATTTTTAACCACCTTGGTGACCTCAGCCCCTGTGATAGGCGAATCATCCCCCTCATCCCCAAACCCTGCTTCCTCTGTGGAAGGCGTATCAGTGGGATTGAGGAGATCCTCGAAGTTTTCCTTCCACCGCCCGACGATATCCCCAGTCGAAGTCAACAGTGTCCCATCCGCACCATACACAGTGTGGACGGGGAGCTGCTTTCCCCTCCTGAGCCGCCGAACAGTTTGCCAGAATCTCTTTGAGGCTGACCGAAAGTCTTGTTCCATGGCCTCACCGAACTCCTCCCATACCCGGGTTTTTGCTTCAGCAACCACCTGAGCTGCACTCCGCTTGGCCTGCCGGTACACTTCAGCTGCTTCGGGAGTCCCACAAGCCAACCAAGCTTGATAGGACTCCTTCTTCAGCTTAATGGCCCCCCTCACCACTGGTGTCCACCACTTGGTTCGGGGGTTGCCACCACGAGATGCACCGACCACCTTGCGGCCGCAGCTCTGGGCCGCCGCTTCAACAACAGAGGTGGAGAACATGGCCCATTCAGACTCCATGCCTCCAGACTCCCTCGGAATGTGGTTGAAGTTCTTCCGGAGGTGGGAGTTGAAGACCTCCCAGACAGGGGCCTCAGCCAGACGCTCCCAGCACACCCTCACTATACGTTTGGGTCTACCAGGTCTGAATGGCTTCCTCCCCTGCCATCGGATCCAACTCACCACCAGGTGGTGATCAGTTGACAGCTCTGCACCTCTCTTTACTCGGGTGTCCAAGACATATGGTCGCAGGTCTGATGATACGATAACAAAATCGATCATCGACCTGCGACCTAGGGTGTCCTGGTGCCAGGTGCACATATGGACACCCTTATGCTTGAACATGGTGTTTGTTATGGACAGACTGTGGTTAGCACAGAAGTCCAATAACTGAACACCACTTGGGTTCAGATCGGGCAGGCCGTTCCTCCCAATCACCCCCCTCCAGGTTTCACTGTCGTTGCCCACGTGCGCATTGAAGGCCCCCAGTAGGACAATGGAGTCTCCAGAAGGAGCACCCTCCAGCACCCCAGTCACAGACTCCAAAAAGGGTGGGTACTCTGAAACATCATTTGGTGCATAGGCACAAATGATGGTCAGGACCCGTTTCCCAACCCGAAGGCGCAGGGAAGCAACCGTTTCATCCACCGGGGAAAACTCCAATATAGAGGCAGCAAGGTGGGGCGATACAAGAATACCCACCCCTGCTCGTCGCCTCTCGCCCGGGGCAACTCCAGAAAAGGCCAAGCTCCAGCCCCTCTCCAGGAGACTGGTTCCGGAACCGGAGCTGTGTGTTGAGGTGAGGCCAACTATATCTAGCCGGTATCTCTCAACCTCGTACACCAGCTCAGGCTCCTTCCCCACCAGAGAGGTGACATTCCACGTACTAAAAGCCAGTTTAGAAAGCTTGGGATCAGTCCACCAAGGTCTCCGCCTTTGACCGCCACCTAATCCACACAGCACCGGACCCCCATGATCCCTCCTGCAGGTGGTGAGCCCACTGGAGAGCGGACCCATGTAACTCCTTCGGGCTGAGCCCGGCCGGGTCCCATGGGTGGAAACCCGGCCACCAGACGATAGCCTTCGAGCCCCTCCCCCAGGCCTGGTTCCAGGGTGGGGCCCCGGTAAAGTGGAATGCCATTTTCTTTCTAATTGACGAGTCTTCTGTTTTAAGCCACGAGTTTCTGTGTTAAACCAAGGGGTTAGAAATCTCTGATTAGACTTTTCCTTTTTTAAAGGGGCCACCAAGTCTAGAGTCTGATGCAGAGAGGCTGTAACACTATCTACCATGCTATCAATTACGGAAGGAGCAGGCTGTCCATCTTTTATTTCCGTTGTGTTGACCCATGGTATAGAGGACACAATCTGCAAAAATTTGGTAACAACACCATCTGAAAGACATCTACTGTAGTAATATTTGTCTTTAGGAGTCAAATAATCAGAAATAGTGAAATCAAAGGTTAACAGACAATGGTCTGACAGTACAGGATTGTGAGGAGACACTACCAGATTTTTTATTTTTATACCATAAGTCTGAACAAGGTCCAATGTGTGGTGGAGATAATGGGTAGAATTTTCTACTTTCTGGGAAAACCCCATTGAGTGTAATATTGAATTAAATGCCTTATTAAGACAGTCAGTATCTACATCAACATGTATATTAAAATCCCCTACTATAATTATTCTATCTGATTTCAACACTAAATCAGCTAAAAATTCGGCAAATTCAGATAAAAACTCTGAGTAGGCTGAGGGAGGACGATAAACTATGGCAAAGAAAATTGGGTTTAAGCTAAGATTACTAACATGCCCCATACTGAGGGCCAGGCCCTCAAAGGAATTAAAACATGGTGTTTGCTTTACATTAACTATTAATTTAGAATCGAAAATTGCTGCTACTCCACCTCCACAACCAGAACGTCTAGGATAATGATAGTTTAGATAATCAGAGGGAGTTGATTCATTTAAACCAACATAATCATCTTGCCCTAGCCAAGTCTCTGTAAGAGATATTAAATCAATCTGATGATCAATTAATAGATCATGAACTAGTGGAGACGTGGGAGTTAGAGACCTAATATTTAACAAACCACATTTAATTTTTAAATTATGAGGAGGAACAGAGGCCAAATTATTAAATTTAGAAACTTGATGTTTAATTTGAGTTTTACCAACATTTTGTTTAATTACTTTGGGATGTTTATACATTATATTTTTATTAACTTTAGGTGGAGGAGACAAAGGTTCTCTAAGGGGGAAGACAGGGGCAAAGTTGAAGGGCTGCAGATGAGGAGTTGCTGCAGAAAGGCGTGTATTTATCAAGTTATGTTGTATTTGTCTTGGGTTATAATATTTTGGGTAACGAGAGACAGACACGATCTCTATGGGGTTATAAATTGAAGACTGATCTAAACAGTGAGGATTATTTGGATTAATAGGATTAATATGAGAAGTGGAAACAAAGAAGGGCTGGTTGGCAGACCCAGGAACTTCGGAGTGAGCTAATGCACCAAATTTCAGTCACTGTACTAAAAAACACTGAAAGGAATAGAACAGATTGTCCCTTAAAACACGTGCACCAAGTCTATTTGGATGGATGCCATCTGGCCTCATAAATGACTGGGTTGCGTTCGCGAGGCCCCCTACAGCGACTCGCGGACTCCCCCTTTTGGCTTAATCGGGCAGGCCTCCACGGAGTGCTGGTCATCTCCGCAATACATGCAGAGACCCAGCTCCCTGTGGCGCTGTTTCTCCACCAGTGGAAGCTTGGTCTGCCCGATTAGCATAGCCTCAGATTTGTCGGCGGACTCCGGAGCAGGTAATGCCAGGGGGCGAGACTGAGAGGCGCGGGCGGAAGCTCCGCTCGAGCGGCTGTAGGACTTCCGCTCGGCGCCCCGCTCTCTCAGCCTGTTGTCTAAGCTAATAGCTAATGAAATTAATTCGGACAGCCGTTCCGGCTGATCCCGGAAGGCCAGTTCGTCCCGCAGACTGGAATTCAGAGTGCGGAGGAAGATGCTGCAGAGGGCAGCATCGCCCCAGCCAACTTCCTCCGCTGCCACCCGGAAGTCGACAGCGCAATCGGCTGCCAATCGACTACCCTGGCGAAGGTTAAGTAGCCGATTGGTTAGCACGCTGTCACGATCGGAGTGATCAAAGACTTCGTTGAAGTCGCGCACGAACTGGGCATAGGTCAGGTTTGCGTAGCTGGGCCTCGCCATAACGGCGTAAGCCCAAGCTAACGCTCACCCTTCCAGGAGGTTGGCAACATACCCAGTCCGGCTATGGTCAGTCGGAAAGTCCCCGGGGACGTGCTGGAACACAGACTCACACTGGAGAAGAAACCCACGCGCTTCGCCGAGTTTTCCGCTGAAGCGTGAGGGTGTTGGAATGGGGGTGAGCTGGGTTGGCGGCCCTGGGGTAGCCTGGCTAGCTAGGGAAGCGACGGGAGCTGGCCCGCTATGCTGAGCCGGAGGGAACGCCTGCTGGGGATCCAGGCGGTCCAACCGGTGAGTGATGTTAGTGAGTTGATTGAGAATAACCTGCTGCTGATGAGCTATTAAATCCACTCGAGCCTCGAGGGTGGATAATCGGCGTGTGAGCCCGCTGTCTGCTGGGCCGCTTTGCTGGAGCCATACTCCAGCCATGTTGCCATGGAGCCAATGTTGATCTGTAAAAAATACAGTAAATTGTTTACTTGGGGTATTAATGTTAGTAATTTGTATAAAATTCTCATGGGTGTATCGATGGAAAAGAGGAGTTGGAATTAATAAGTGTTCACTTCTTCCTTCTCCCTTTCGAACAGTGTATACTGTAACTTTATTGCATTTGCTATTTGCTTGTTTTTTGTTATATTTTTTGTGTTCGAAATAAACTATCTATCTATCTATCTATACTGACATGATGTCGGGCCCAGGTAACACGCACACAGGCTCGAGTGAGATTCAAAAGCTTTATTGAACAACAACAGGTGTTTGGATGCGTGAGTGTGAGGTGTGAATGGATTGCTGGAGGACAGGGAGCGTCGAGGGCGGAACAGTGCGCCGTCCAGCCAGGCAACCCTAAGGGCAGAGCAAAGACAAGGGTGAGTAATGACCTTCACCACGCAGGGTTAACACACAAAGTGCTGCTTACTTGCAGGTGTCAAGGTGGCTGGCGTTGGCAAGTCGCAGAACTCCTGCCTGGAGGACAGCGCCCTGGTGCGCGCTCGGCGAAGCGAGGAAGGGATGGACGAGGATGGGGTGAAGGAGAGAGGAATCTGCCACCTGGAGGGTCCACCTGTGCACGGGGGAGAATACTGGAGAGCAGGTAAGAGAATGACAGCTTACGTGCATGAGGAACGAAGGCGCAGGCCGGGAAGGAACGGTCGTGTGCTGGAATTGGGAGTGTAGGCGAGCAGACGGCTCCAGGCCGAGGCTCCAGGCAGAGCGGGTTAAATAGTTGGAGGCTGATGAGGCGCAGGTGTGCGCGCGCCTGAAACAGATGACAGGCGAGAGTGAGTTATGACAACCTGCTTCTGACGTTCCTCATAATCAAGTCACCAATTACCAACGTCGTCTGGGGGGGCTTTGTCGGTGGTTTCTGAAGTGGTGGATAATTTTGTCGATGTTGTTGTTGTGATGGCGGGGTGATGCGCTCTCTTCTTTTTGGAGCTGGTGTATAATTTGGCACACCTAAAGTAGTTTTAATCCGGGGCTTGTGGGTTTGGGCCGCTGCTGAAGGAGGAGGAGGAGGAGGAGGGGCAGCCATGGGTGGATGATCGACGTCCAGGTGGGGAAAATCTTCCAGAGAAAGGATGTCTAATCTGTTTTCCAGTAGCAAGGGAAGAGAAGAGGCGCGGCCCTGTCTGGTCAATCGCTGATGTTTGCTAGTTGGCCCAACCAAGATCCAGGGCGTCCATTGAGGATGAGAAAAACCACCCGGGGCTTTGGGTTTAGCTCCGAGCTGAAGCCAGTGTTTATTGCTGGGGTCCTGGACATCTGAAGAGACCGCAGCAGAGGTGGAAGTGGATGGCGATGTGCTGAATTCACCCAGGTAAGTAGCTGTCTCTGCCAGCTGCGAGTCGGTTGCCGGGGCCGTTGTTCGCCCGAGAATTATAGTGTCAAGGTGGTCTTCAGCCTCCCGAATCTTATAGAGGTTGGAGAGTCTCACTCCCAACTCAGAAACCTTCCTAAGGTGGGACACACAGCTGACACACGTCGGGGATGGAGACATGATGTTCCAGGCGAGAAGTGGCTAGCCAGCCAGAGTTTTGACATCCTCAGGGACACATATGGCTGTAGTTTTAGAGATCAAAAAGTAATTCATGTTTTTTTTTTTTTTTTTTTTTGGGGGGGGGGAGGAGGGGTTGGTATACTTTATTAATCCCAGAGGGAAATTAGAGGGCATCCACCTGGATGGATGAGGCAGCCATGGTGCAGTGCCAATCCCTTTGCCATTCACACCTATGGCCACTTTTAAGCCTGCTTCATGCTGCAGTTCCCCTCTAGTCCGCTTTGTTACGCATATGCTTTGGATGAGCTTGGCAAGCAAGCGGCACTGTTCATGCTCACTTTTTTCATCTACCCAGGCCAAGCGGTTGACACTTGCGCACAGCCATCATTTGTAGTTTCACTCCCGCCCGATAGGTCGCGCCATGGCACTGACGTGCCAGGATTTTCACCAACAAAGAAACGGCGGACTTCTTCACAAAGTTTCTCTTCAAATATAGAGTCCATTTCTGCAGTTTGACTTCCCGGTTTTCACTCCTTTTCCACGAAGAGGCTGCTGCCGCTGTGAAAGAGAGTTTGTATGTATGGTTCATGTATGTTTTTATTCTCGTTTTCCACCTCCTCGTTGTTTTTTTCGTCTACTGATGTAACGTGAATGGGACGTTCAGTCTTGCGCATGCACTTTTCAACTTGTTCAGGTCGTGGGCAGGCAGCGCGGTCACAAAATTTGGGCTGCACACGGTCGTCTGCGGTCGAGCCCTCCGGACACTAGTGGAGTAGAGACGATGACGTAAATTTCGTCACACGAGGTTTCCGGTTACACGTACGCGGACAGCAAAGGTATAGCATGAAGCAGGCTATAGTGTCTCCATTTAACCTAAATTGCGTGATTTTGGCCTGTGGGACGAAACCAGAGTATGGGGAGAACATGCAAACTCCACACAGAAGGGTCACTGATGGTCAGGGGGTGGGATCGAACCCACAATGGTCAGGGGTAGAATTGATCCTGTAATCTTCTTACTGTGCTGCCACAGTGCTTACCACTGTGCCACCGAGCTGCCTGTGTGTTAATAATAATAATATAATAGTTTTGTTTTATATAGCACCTTTCAACCCCAAGGTTGCTTTCAAAACAAACACAGACAAACATAAAACAAGTTAACCAGGAAAAGCTTGCAGGAACAAGTGTCTTTTCAGCCTAATCTAAGGCTGCATTCAGACCAGGATAGTCTGGGGGTCTTGATTCAATTGGGTGGGGAATGGTGAGAATTTTCACACCTTTGTTTGGTTTGGTTTGGTTTGCATTCCCACAACACTTTACTCAAGCGGGCCAAACTGCTTGGACAACGTCAGGCAGTTACAACAACTGCTCATTTGTGGTGCTGTAGCCGAAACCACCACTGACTAGGAAGAAAAAATCTCGGTGAAGAAGAGAAATCTGGCTCATCAAATGGCCAGGACCGAAAACGGAAATCCGTTCCCTTCAGCCGGGTTGTTTGACAGCCACAAACAAATAAAAATAAAAAACCCCGCTGTCCGTATAAACTCCCTTTGCCGCCATCATGTTGCTAAACATTTTAAAAAGCCTGGTATTCTTGCGTGTATCCACAAGCAGCTGAAAAATCTGGTCCTCAGACTAAATATCTATCAGGGCTTGCATCTCCTCACTACTGCAAGTCTGTCCACGAGACATTTGCTAACTTTCCTCCTCGGCTTTCTCCAGTAAAAGGATTTCTTGGATCCACACAGTTGTCTTTATTGTTATTTTCTACCCAAAATGTGCTACGGTAAACACCACTTCCTCTTCTCACTACGTGTTGCTATGGTTACACAAACGCCGAGGGGCACTTCCACCCTTTGGTCTGCTGGATACTCCGTTTGGATTCACATGGCAAGTGAAGCGCACCAGACTTTGTTTGCAAGTGAACCGAGACCCCTGTTTTTGAGGGGTCCAGACTTGGCTTATTTGGTGCGCACCAGAGTTCCAGTGCGCGTTCAGACGGCACCAAATGAACCGAACTATCCACGGATAGTCCATTGGTCCGGACCAAACGGTGGCCATCTGAATCCACCCTAAAGGACTCCAAGATTGGTGCCTGGCGAACGGTCAGAGAGAGAGTTCCACAGGGTAGGAGCTGCCACACTGAAGGCACTGTTCCCAAAGGTTCTCCTGTAAGTACAGGGCATGGAGAGGAGACCTAGGTCAGCAGACCAAAGGTTCTTAGAGGGGTGGTGAACATGGACGAGATCAGATAGGTACTGTGGAGCCAGTGTATGAAGGGACTTGAGGAGGAGAAATTTGAAAATGATCGGGAATTTAATGGGGATCCAATGTAATTTTTTTCAGAGTAGGGGGGATGTGCTGCCATAGTTTGGTCTGAGTGAGAACCCTGGCAACTGAGTTTTGAACATGTTGCAGTCTGTCTAGAGTTTTATTGGTGACCCCGTGGAGGATGGCGTTACAGTAGTCCAGGCATGAGGTTACAAAGGCATGTATTACAGGTTCTGCAACAGAATCAGGGAGTGAGTTAATTATTACATTACTGTTTTAAAGCTCTTTAAAATGACTTCTGTGTTTCTTATTTTCAAGCTGTCTGCTCTGTGTGTTTATTAATATCCACAAGCTCATTATCTGATTGGACAGTTTTTTTAATTTCTGCATGAGAAATATGAAAACTTTAAACGCATCTGGGCCCCACATGGGTTTAATGCGGTTGAGCAGGTTTCAGTAACACTGGCACCATAGATAAAGTCTAGGTGGGCAAACACACATGGGGCCAATGTGGAACTTGTGGACAAAACCACATGGGGCCCATAAGACAGCCCAGGTTAAACCTATGGTGGGGCTGGGGTGTGTATGTCTGTATGTACTGTATGTATGTCATCTTCATCCTACGGATGGACTCTGCCGTCCGTCTGTCACAGAGTGCACATTGACACATTTTAATTATGTGTAAGTTTGATATCTGTCAGCACATTAGCTGGACACCTGGTCTCAGATGACTGTTTTCTGTGTGTGAACTGACAGAAATTGTACTGCTTTTTTCCTGGTAAATTAAAAAAATGCCCATCTAGCAGTGTGATGGGTCAAAGACAGTCTCATATTGGCCTTTGGAGCGTTTAATGAGGCTGCAGATGTCAACCCAGGTTGGTCTCTCTGGGATATTTTACAAGCCGTGGCTGGTTTTGAATTTGTAACATCCAGCCATACTGACAGTTCGCAGCTACAGGGCCCACAGATCATCACAAGACTCTCAAATCAGATGATATGGTGGTTGTTAGTCTTTTTCGGAGGGTTGTGTTGACAGCTTTTCCCCAGTTATGTGATCCTGTCATATGATACAAGAAGCTGTAAATTGTCAGTGCTTTGGTACATTCACAGCTGCATCCTTCTAATCATTATATTAGTAAGAAATTATAGTGTGGTGCATGTGTTTCTTTATTTTTTATTATTTCAACAGAGGTCAGTGACATATTTCTGGTTAAAAACTGGCTTGCAGGAATTATGACTCATCTTCAGGGCCCTCAAGCACAGATCCCCTTCAAAAACAAACTTCTGTGGTGCAGTGCATCTGCTGCAGCGTACTATTAGAGGTACATCCTCAAATCTGACTCAACGGCAGATCTCTGAAAATCTCAACTGTACATTTGTTTGTTGGCCTGATTAGATCTTCATTATGCTTTCACCACCTTCTCTCAAACCGATCGCTATTTGTTTGCCATTGGAAGAAGAGTTTTACCGTTTAAAATGTGATTGTGGCCACTGCTTTTATTGTCTGGTTAACCTCAGTGAGACAGATTAGCGTCTGTGTAGAAAAGCTGACTGTATCTCTGTTTAACAGCTGGGTGCAAACAAAAAAAGTTAGTCCTTCATAGCACTTTTTTAAAACACGTTTTTATTGAATTTAAACAATATAAACATACAGACAAATCAACAACAGAACAGTCCCATACTCTCCCACCCCACCCACAGACAGCCACCCAATGTAAAAGCAGAAAACAGATAGCAGTTAGAAGCACCAGTGACATGTGCACAGCTCAAAGCACAGAAAACAGACAACAAATCTAGCAACAAAGTCCCAGTCCAAGAAACCACCCCTCATGAGGAGGTCATTAAAGGAGGTCTTCCTTCAGGAAAGTGTTCTCCCTTGAAAAGTAAAACCTTTAGGTCACCAGGCAGATAGTTTAAGAAGAGAGTCCAAATCTTTAAAAAATGCTCCTCTTTCTCCTCCATAACTGCATGTAATCTCTCATGGGGGAGTGTATTAAACACCTCCTTGTACCAGAGGGTGATACTGGGAGGCTTCTTTTATCCAGTTATGCAAAATACATTTCCGGGCAATCAAGAGCAGTTTCTCAAGGAGCTTGTGATATACAGTGGGGTAAAAAAGTATTTAGTCAGCCACCAATTGTGCAAGTTCTCCCACTTAAAAGATGAGAGAGGTCTCCAATTTTCATCATAGGCATACCTCAACTATGAGAGACAAAATAAGAAAAAAAAAAAATCCAGAAAATCACATTGAAGGATTTTTAATGAATTAATTGGTAAATTCCTCGGTAAAATAAGTATTTGGTCAATAACAAAAGTTCATCTCAGTACTTTGTTATATACTCTTTGTTGGCAATGACAGAGGTCAAACGTTTTCTGTAAGTTTTCACAAGGTTTTCACACACTGTTGCTGGTATTTTGGCCCACTCCTCCATGCAGATCTCCTCTAGAGCAATGATGTTTTGGGGCTGTCGCTGGGCAACACGGACTTTCAACTCTCTCCAAAGATTTTCTATGGGGTTGAGATCTGGAGACTGGCTAGGCCACTCCAGGACCTTGAAATGCTTCTTACGAAGCCACTCCTTCGTTGCCCAGGCGGTGTGTTTGGGATCATTGTCATGCTGAAAGACCCAGCCACGTTTCATCTTCAATGCCCTTGCTGGTGGAAGGATGTTTTCACTCAAAATCTCACGATACATGGCCCCATTCATTCTTTCCTTTACACGGATCAGTCGTCCTGGTCCCTTTGCAGAAAAACAGCCCCAAAGTATAATGTTTCCACCCCCATGCTTCACAGTAGGTATGGTGTTCTTTCTCCTCCAAACACGACAAGTTGAGTTTTTACCAAAAAGTTCTATTTTGGTTTCATCTGACCATATGACATTCTCCCAATCCTCTTCTGGATCATCCAAATGCTCTCTAGCAAACTTCAGACGGGCCTGGACATGTACTGGCTTAAGCAGGGGGACACGTCTGGCACTGCAGGATTTGAGTCCCTGGCGGCATAGTGTGTTTCTGATGGTAGCCTTTGTTACTTTGGTCCCAGCTCTCTGCAGGTCATTCACTAGGTCCCCCCATGTGGTTCTGGGATTTTTGCTCACCGTTCTCATGATCATTTTGACCTCATGGGGTGAGATCTTGCGTGGAGCCCCAGATCAAGGGAGATTATCAGTGGTCTTGTATGTCTTCTATTTTCTAATAATTGCTCCCACAGTTGATTTCTTCACACCAAGCTGCTTACCTATTGCAGATTCAGTCTTCCCAGCCTGGTGCAGGTCTACAATTTTGTTTCTGGTGTCCTTTGACAGCTCTTTGGTCTTGGCCATAGTGGAGTTTGGAGTCTGACTGTTTGAGGTTGTGGACAGGTGTCTTTTATACTGATAACGTCTTCAAACAGGTGCCATTAATACAGGTAACGAGTGGAGGACAGCGGAGCCTCTTAAAGAAGAAGTTACAGGTCTGTGAGAGCCAGAAATCTTGCTTGTTTGTAGGTGACCAAATACTTATTTTACTGAGGAATTTACCAATTAATTCATTTAAAAATCCTTCAATGTGATTTTCTGGATTTTTTTTTCTCATTTTGTCTCTCATAGTTGAGGTATACCTATGATAAAAATTGGAGACCTCTCTCATCTTTTAAGTGGGAGAACTTGCACAATTGGTGGCTGACTAAATACTTTTTTGCCCCACTGTATGTAGCAGGAATTTTCAGTTCCCTAGAGGGAAGGCCGAGAAGGAAGACACCTGGATCTTTTTAAATTTTTAATTTGAAGATCCAATTTAATCCAATTTAATTTGAAGATCAAGCAGCAGTTCTGCTTGAACTGCTGCCTCCGCGACCCGGACCTCCGGAAAAGCGGTAGAAGATGGATGGATGGATGGATGGATGGAAGATCCCACTAATCTCAGATGAAATATTTGTCCGAAATCTTTTTGCACTCCCACAAACAGTAGAAATATGTTCCCCTCTCAGAATTACATTTACTGCACAGAGGGGACCGAGAGCGATTGATTTTATGTAAGGTAACAGAGATTATATGAAGTCTGTGAATTATTTTATACTGAGTTTCCCTTAACCTGTTGAATGTAAATGTAGATTTAATCAGGCGTAAAGCTGTATGCCAATCATCCTCTATATATTGAGTACCTAAATCTTTTTCCCATTTTCAAGCAATATCTGGCAATAAATATGTACTAGAGGATTCAAGGAGTGAATAAAATGATGCTATGAGATGTCTTCCATCTTTGCGCTCCCTAAGGAATCTCTCTACATCATTATCAGTGGGACCAGTACAAAAAGAGCTGACGTGGGAGGATCTAAAGTGTCTCAGTTGCAAATATACAAAGAAATGTTGTTGGGGGACATTAAATGTTGCTTGTAGTTGTTGGGAGGACATTAAAGTGTCATCTTTAATTAAGTCACCAATTACATGTATTCCTAAACTGTGCCGGGAAGAGAATACAGACGGACCAATACCAGCAGGAAAGTCTGGATTTTGAGTTACAGGAGACAGCAGAGATTTAGTATTTCTCCTTCCCATATATTTTGCTAAATCACGCCAGATCCTAATACTGTTGTAAATAATAGGATTCTTCTTAACTGTTGGTAATATTGTAGTTGCATCACAAGTGTGGACAGAATGCCCATGAATCAGTGCAAGTCTCCCTCCTGAGGTATGTATGTAACCACAGCCAGAAATGACGAGCATGGCAGGCCTAGTTGTTAAAAGTTATATTGGGTACTGAGAGGCCACCCATATCTGGATGTAGTTGCAGTATCCTTAACTTCTGCCTTGGTTTTTTGCCATGCCAGATAAAACCGGTGAGTGCCTTTTCTAAGTCCCTATTACATTTTTTAGATATGTACAAGGGAACATCTGTAGAGGATACAAAAGGCGAGGGAGAACATTCATTTTAATGAGACTGGTTCGACTCATCATGGATAGCAGGAGTTTATGCCACCGTTCTAAATTTTTTTTAATTTGTGTGCAGATTGGGGTGAAGTTCAGTTTCCACATATCATTCAAATCTGGGAACACTTATTCCAAGATATAGAAAGCCGTTAGCTGTCCACTTGAAAGGAAAATCACCTGTACCATCAGATGTATTCAGGGCTCCCAGTGGCATAGCTTCAGATTTATTAAGGTTAATTTTTTAGCCAGATATAAAACTGAATTTGGTAAAAATTTCAAGAATAGCAGGGATTGATTGTTTAGGTGACGTCAAAAATAAAAGATTATCGTCAGCGTTTAGAGCAATTTTATGCTCCATGTCAGCACTTTTTTTTTAAATGGGGTCAGCTCCTGAAAACATTTTGTCTTAATCCTATAGATATTTCTGAGGCAGAGACTTTTGTTTATCCAACATTTTTGAGCCCTAATACCTTCATAATTTGTGCAAACAGCCACAGAAAATCGCACGCTCGCACACATGCACACACATATAGTTTCAAAAGCAAAACTGAACCAATTTATCTTTATCTATACCAGAGCAGTGGTTCCCAGCATTTTTTCCTTAAATCTCATCCGCCAAAAAACAAAACAAAAATAATTTTATTTTAACCTTTATTTACACAGAGAAGGTCCATTGACAGGCGGCCTCTCTTTTTCAAGGGCGCCCTGTTCACACTCACACCTGGAAGCTGCCCAGTACAACCACAGACTGACCTGTGGCCACTGAGCAGCTCCACTGGAGCAGTTGGGGTTAAGGGCCATGCTCAAGGGCACCACAGTGGGGTTAATCAGAATCAGAATCAGAATGAACTTTATGAGGGTGGAGCAAACACTGCTATGTTATCTCTCCCACCCAGATCTGATCCTGCAGGTCCAGGGATTGAACGGCAGCCCTCCGGTCACCAGTCCACATCCCTAACCATTAGGCCACCACTGCCCCCAGTAAGTAATATCTTGGTGATGAAAACAGGCCTCAGATTTACTAAACAAAACAAACAAACAAAAAAAACCTGCACATTTGGGACAAAAAGCTGCAAATTTACATGAAAAAGTCACATTTTTGAAAGAACACTGATGCTGACACAATCCACTGAGGGAAGTACTCAGATGTTTGAGCAGAATTGCTCTCTTATATCTTGAGCTTCAAAGCTGGTATTTGGGACAGCTAATTTTTAGGTGGTTAGGCCTAGTGCCTTTTAAGCCAGTTATACTTCTCTGTTAGCCCCACACAGAGCCCACGGTGTACCTTACGCTCATGGCCTATGCCATTGTCAGCATTTGTACTTGTGTGCTAGTTTGAATGTTCACCTCACCTTCTGCTGAGGTGTGGAGTGATTTGTGTTTGTCGTGGGTTTTTTTTTGTTTGTTTATTGACAATTTAGAATCCCCAGTTTGATGCCAATTAACCTAACCTGCATGTTTTTTGGCATGTGGGAGGAAACCGGAGAAATCCCGGCGTAAACCCAGGCAGACACGGGGAGAACATGCAAACTCCACACAGATCACTGTTGGTCGGGGGCTGGGATCGAACCCAGGATCCCCCGGCCAAGGGTGAGTTGCTGTGCTGCCGCAGTGCTAACCACTATGCCACCGCACTGCCAAACCTGCCTCTCGCCCAAAGATGCTGGGATAGGCTCCAGCCCCCCTGCGACCCGAAAAGGATTAAGCGGAAGAAGATGGATGGATGGATGGATGTTTATTGACAAGCAGATTGTAATGGAACTAGAGCTGATATATGGTTAAAAAAAAAAAAAAAAACTTTAGTACGATTACTGCAACAGAGAAGAGATGATGTCTGAGAAAACGGTATACACGTCTTTGCCCGCTGTCCTCATTTGAAAATCTATGTTAGGACGACTCATACAACTGATATCTGCTGCTAACGTCCTTAATATTCTCCTGAAAGTGGTGCCACTATGAACGAGCAGACAAGAACCAGGAAATTTGTAAGAGGAGACGAAATGGATCAATGACAGCACTTGCGCTCTGCATCGCCACAATGGGTAGTTACAGTGGTGTGAAAAAGTGTTTGCCCCCTTCCTGATTTCGCATTTTTTTGTATGTTTGTCACACTTAAATGTTTCAGATCATCAAACAAATTTAAATATTAGACAAAGATAATACAAGTAAACACAAAATGCAGTTTTTAACTGAAGGTGTTTATTATTAAGGGAAGAAAGAATCCAAACCTACATGACCCTGTGTGAAAAAGTGATTGCCCCCTAAACCGAATAACTGGTTGGGCCACCCTTAGCATCAACAACTGCAATCAAGTGTTTGCAATAACTGGCAATGAGTCTTTTACAGTGCTGTGGAGGAATTTTGGCCCACTCATCTTTACAGAATTGTTGTAATTCAGCCACACTGGAGGGCTTTGGAGCATGAATTGCCTTTTTAATGTCATGCCACAGCTTTTCAACCAGATTCAGGTCAGGACTTTTATTAGGCTGCTCCAAAGTCTTCATTTTGTTTTTCTTACTGTTGGTATGATGTTCCTTTTCTGAAATGCTGTGTTACTTTTATGCCGGATGTAATGGGACACACACCTTCCAAAAAGTTCAACTTCTGTCTCGTCAGTCCACAGAGTATTTTCTCAAAGGTCTTGGGGATCATCAAGATGTTTTCTTGCAAAACTGAGACGAGCCTTTATGTTCTTTTTGCTCAGAAGTGGTTTTTGTCTTGGAACTCTGCCATACAGGCCATTTTTGCCCAGTCTTTTTCTTATGGTGGAGTCATGAACACTGACTTTAACTGAGGCAAGTGAAGCCTGCAGTTCTTTGGATGTTGTTGTGGGGTCTTTTGTGACCTCTTGGATGAGTCATCGCTGTGCTTTTGCAGTAATTTTGGTCGGTCGGCCACTCCTGGGAAGGTTCACCACTATTCCATGTTTTTGCCATTTGTGGATAGTGACTCACACTGTGCTTCGCTGGAGTCCCAAAGCTTTAGAAATGGCTAGAAAATTGAACTCAGCTTTCCAAAGATGTGATAAACCACAGTTAATTTATGTTTTAACAGGGGGCAATTACTTTTTCACACAGGCCCATGTAGGTTTGGATTTTTTTTACCTTTACTTGTGTTATCTTTGTCTAATATTTAAATTTGTTTGATGATCTGAAACATTTAAGTGTGACAAACATACAAAAAATGAGAAATCAGGAAGGGGGCAAACACTCTTTCACACAACTGTATGTCTTTGAATCAGAATCAGAATCAGGTTTATTGCCATTGTTCATGTAGTACACAAACTAGGAATTTGTCTCGGTACAATGCTGCAACATTAAACATGATAAGATAAGAGAAATAAACTATACATGTAATAAAGTGTAGGATAAGATTAAGTGATACTGGTCAACAGTTAAAATATATATTAGCCAGCAGCAGATACTGTGGAGAACTATATAGTGCAGTCGGTAATGCAGGAAGAAAACAGTGATGATTGACATGAGTCTGGTTGAGCTGCTGTACATGGTGCACGAGAGTCACTTAGTGTTCAGCAGTCTAATGGCAGAGGGGAAGAAGCTGTTCATGTGACGGGAGGTTTTAGTCTGGATGGACCGAAGTCTTCTACCAGAGGGGAGGGGGGCAAACAGTACATGACCAGGGTGTGAGGGATCGGCTATGATCCGGCCAGCACGCCTCCGGGTCCTGGAGATGTACAGATCCTGGAGAGATGGGAGCTTGCAGCCGATCACCTTCTCAGCAGTGCGCACGACGCGCTGCAGCCTTAGTCTGTCCCTGGCAGTGGCTCCTGCATACCACACGGTTATGGAGGTGGTGAGGATGGACTCGATGATGGCTGTGTAGAACTGCACTAACATCTTGGTGGGTAGCTTGAGCTTCCTCAGCTGCCGCAGGAAGAACATCCTCTGCTGGGCTTTTTTGATGAGTGAGCTGATGGTCAGCTCCCATTTGAGGTCCCTGGTGATGGCAGTGCCTAGGAAGCGGAAGGAATCAGCAGTGGTGATGGGAGAGCCTGAGAGGGTGAGGGGGGGCAGAGGAGTAGTGACTTTCCTGAAGTCTACAATCATCTCCACTGTCTTCAGAGCGTTCAGCTGCAGGTTGTTATTGCTGCACCAGGACGCCAGCTGGGCCACCTCTCTCCTGTAGGCGGACTCGTCGCCGTTGGAGATGAGCCCGATGAGGGTGGTGTCGTCCGCAAACTTGATCAACTTGACAGACTGGTGGCTGGAGGTGCAGGAGTTGGTGTAAAGGGAGAAGAGTAGGGGGGAAAGTACACAGCCCTGGGGTGATCCGGTGCTGATGCTAGTATAGTCTGAGACAGTCTTTCCCAGCCGCACATGCTGCCTCCGGTCCGTCAGGAAGTCGATGATCCACCTGCAGAGGGAGTCAGGCACGTTGAGCAGGGACAGCTTGTCCCGGAGCAGAGCGGGGCGGATGGTGTTGAATGCGGAGCTGAAGTCCACAAACAGGATCCTGGCGTAGGTTCCCGGGGAGTCCAGGTGCTGCAGGATGGAGTGGAGGGCCAGGTTGACTGCATCGTCTACAGACCTGTTGGCTCGGTAGGCAAACTGCAGCGGGTCCAGGAGAGGGGTGGTGATGGACTTGAGGTGGGACAGGACCAGGCGCTCAAAGGACTTCATGACTACAGAGGTGAGCGCTACAGGTCTGTAGTCATTAAGTCCAGTGATCCGTGGCTTCTTGGGGACAGGGATGATGGTGGAGGATTTGAGGCAGGACGGCACGTGGCATAACTTAAGGGAGGTGTTAAAAATGTCTGTGAATACAGGAGCCAGCTGTTTCGCACAGAGTCTCAGGGTGGAGGGAGACACGCCGTCTGGGCCGGGGGCCTTGCGCGGGTTCAGTCTGGAGAACTGCTTGAGCACATCCTGCTCACTGATGATAAGGGGAGGGGGGGAGGTGGGGGGGGGGGTGCCTTAAATGAAGTAGGGAATGTGGAGGCTGTGGAGCTGGAGGGAGGGGGGGAGTTGGACACAGATGACGAGGTGTCAAAACGGGCATAGTGTTGGGACAGTCTCTGACAAAGGGCTTTGTCATCCTGACCTTTAGGAGCCTGAGGCCGATAGTTGGTGATCTGCCTCAGTCCTCTCCACACGGAAGCCGAATCATTAGCAGTGAACTGCTGCTGGAGTCTCTCTGAGTACACAGATTTAGCCCTCTTCAGCTCTCTGTTAAACCGGTATTTAACCTCCCTGTAGCAGTCCCTGTCTCCACTTTTCAGCGCTGCTTCCTTCTCCTTCCTGATCTGTCTGAGCTTAGCTGTGAACCAGGGTTTGTCATTAGAGTAACTCACCCTGGTGCGTGATGGAAGAATGTTCTCTTCACAAAAGTGGATATATGAGTTCACAGTGTCCGTGTACTCATCCAGATCATGCGTGGCTCCTTTAAGCATGCCCCAGTCAGATATTTCCATGCACGTTTCCAGCTTCTCCTCAGCATCACTGGTCCGTATCTTCGTAGTGCTCACAACAGGTTTAGTGAGCTTCAATCTCTGTCTGTATGTGGGAATGAGGTGAACCATCACGTGATCAGATAATCCCAGCGCAGCTCGAGGGACAGCGCGATATGCGTCTTTCACTGTGGTGTAACAGTGATCCAGTGTGTTTAATCCTCTGGTGGGGCATTTAATAAACTGTTTGTAGCGGGGGAGATCGTGGCTCAGATTGCACTGATTAAAGTCGCCAGCCACAATAATCAGCGAGTCTGGAAAACTCCGCTCTGTGTGTTGAATGTGATCCGCGAGCACGCGCTGAGCTTCGCGCGTGTCCGCGTCGGGAGGGGCGTACACAGCGATCAGTATAAAAGAAGCAAACTCCCGTGGGGAATAAAAAGGCTTGCAGTTGATAACAAGAAATTCCAAGGCAGGAGAACAGTGTTTGGAAATTTCCGTTACATCAGAGCACCAGCTACAGTTGATGTAGAAGCAGACACCGCCTCCTGTGGTCTTGCCGGAAAGCTCTGTGTCACGATCAGCACGGAAGAGCTGGAAGCCGTCGAGGCGCAGCGCGCTGTCCGGTATATTTTCCCGGAGCCAGGTCTCCGGGAAAATATACCGTGAATAGAGTGCAGCTATGAACACTTGGCTCGCGATGGAGAAAGTGGTGCCCAGTTTAAAATACGGAGCCACAGTATTGGCCGTGATTGAACCGTGAAGAAGTGAATATCAGGCTACAGCGTAGGTACAGCATGGCTACGGTGTAGGGACTGTGGCTGCTTGTAACTATGGCATTATTTTGAAGCAGAAGCATAAATTAGGCTTTAGTTAGGCAAAAACATACTTCGTCTACTTTACACACTTTACAACTGTAACCTTCTCTAATGTTTCTTTTTGCCATTATTTCTACAAACACTAGAGGTCGCCTAAAGTTAAAATGCACATAAACTTGCTGATAAAAACAATCCTATAGCTCATTTTCAGTTGGAGGACAGTCTGTATTTATACCAGCCCATAGTTGTGAAGGAGAGCTGTGCTTGTTGATTTACCGGTCAGTCTACTGTTTGTTCCTGCATCTCTCATGGCTAAGAATTTTGAGTAATGACTGAAAGAATAAGATTGCAAATATAAACTTCCATGTACATTTACTAACACCCACTTCTTTTAGAAGTTTCACCTGTGCATGATTCATTTCCTGCCAGCCTCCAGCACTTGGACTGCGTCAGACGTTTGGATTATTATTGTTAGTATATCACACTAAATATTTCACCCACAGTTGTGAATAGAGCACTGAGGTTTTACATATTGCTGTGACTATTGCTGATGTTCTGAGCTGGAGATCCAGCTCTTAAAAACCAAACTCTCTGAGACGCATCCATTATAGAAATTGTGTGTGATATGGATAAATGTTTGCACTTACATCCCTGTGCTGGAATGTCTTTAAAATCAGTCATGCCCCGGAAAAACCCAATGCAAGTTTCTTAGACTCAGCAGAGGGACCTCCAGAGTCTCTGATGCCATCTGTGTCTATGTCCTCCATACCAAAAGATCTTCTGGTGTAGATGCAGCCCAGTATTGACTTCATAAAAAAAACAAAAAACTGCTGCTCTCCTCCATTCAGAGGAATTTAAACATGTTCCTGAGCCAGCTGCCCGCCTCTCTGTTTTACTATTTTAAGAGCCAGACGAGGGGGTGGAATTTCACTCCAATATTAATCATTTCCATCAGTGATGTGGGATGAAGAAAAACAGAGACTCAACTCTCCTGGAGCTTCGGGGCTGTTTCCATTAGGCGCGCTCATTCTAACGGCCTTAAACAATATAGGACAGATCATCTTTGTATTCATCCATATAGTGCATCACACCCACAGGAGGAGTCCAGGGGTCATAGAACAACTAATGAGAGAGTGAGAATTTTTTTGGTGAGCAGAAAGAAAGAACAGTGATATGGTAGTAGTGGTCTACCAGCTGCCGTCACCCCTAATCACTGACTCCACATCAGGAAGTGGCATTTGACATAATGACTAACTCACAGGAAGTGTGCACATTGCTCCGGGCTGATTAGCAGCTTATCAGCTTGTCCTCCTTTATTCTTTACATTGAACTGCGTACGTCTGATGTCAAAGGAGAAGCATTGTCACTTTTGGCTTCTTTAACCCAGTTATTTTCCCCTGCCCCCCTACCCCCGTGATGTTATCATATCCATTATTTTTGAGGTTCCTCAGAGAGACGAGAAGATAAAATTGCAGGATGTGGCATTCCCCCATATGAAATAATCATCCCTCTTCCTGCCCGTCCTATCATCTATGTGGTTAAGGGGGCGAGGGTGCAGAGGAAGGAAAAAGTGTGTGTAGGACCGCAGGCACGCTCACAAGCTTGTAGGGAGGATCACAAAGACTTTGGCTGGCGGGTGGCTGTGATGTGGTGACCCACTGATACACATGGGCACCATTCTGTCCCTGGGTGGTGGCAGCAGCCGAGTACAAGGCCCACCGGAAATCCCCATCCTTCTGCTGCATGACACAAAAACACTGCTGTGGCTTGGACTTCTCTCAAACCATGTTTTCATAGAGGATGGACAAGGTTTTTGAAAATTATTATTTAAAGGTTTTGTTAGTAATTGAAGACACCTTGTTGCTGAGCTGTTTTTGAATGGGGGTGGTGGTGTAATGGATGCAGTTCACTCATCAGCCACAGGTGGCAGTGTAGTGTCAGGGTAGTTTTTTTTAAGCCAAAGAATCCGTTCACTCAAACGTGGTGTAGGTTTGTAGGTTTGTGGGTTCATAAATCCTTTCTTCTGCCACGAGCGCACACACACACAAATTAGAAAATCTCTCTTAACTTAGAAATATTAATATTTTTCCACTTTAACAGCATGAGCAACTCATCACCATGCCATTGGCTATGATAATGTTTGTTTTTAGAGAGATTTTTTTTTTAAATTTTGTATACTTTATTGATCCCTAGAGGGGAAATTGAGGGCATCCACCTGGATGGATGAAGCAGCCACGGTACGGCGCTATCCCTTAACCATTCACACTCACATTCATACCTAGGGCCACTTTAGAATCTCCAATTAACCTAACCTGCATGTTTTTGGTCTGTGGGAGGAAACCGGAGAAATCCCGGAGTAAACCCACGCAGATACGGGGAGAACATACAAACTCCACACAGATCACTGTTGGTCAGGGGCTGGGATCGAACCAGGGATCCCATAGCCAAGGGTGAGTTGCTGTGCTGCCGCAGTGCTAACCACTGCGCCACCGCACCGCCAAATCTCACTCCAGTTGACAGTTCTGGTTTATCAATAAATAACTCCAAAGAGGAGGACTGAAAACTGTTTTTAATCGAAATGTCTGTGCATGTCACTGCGTAACGGTTTTGAGCGAATTAATGCTCCACTAAGAAATAAAGGCAGCTCATACACTGCATCAAAAACTTTGTTTGATGATGAAAACGAGGTGGACTGGTGCTATAAATATAGTAACAGTAACATACTTTCTCTAACTCAAACTTCACCTACACATAGTGCATGCGTTCTGCCAGTTTCACCACCTAAAATACATCAGCCACCTAACTAGATTTCTGAACTCTGCACTACAAAAACAAATTATATTCCATTTGAATAAAAAGCCTTACACTCAAGACATCTGGAAAACGTTTAAAAAAAACAAAAACAAAAACAAAAAACCAAAACTGCTGGACTCTCAACAATTCAGCTGCAATGAGAGATGCCGAGCAAAGAAGGGTTCGTGCTGTTGTAGGATGATATCCTGGGAACCCAACCTACTTCAGCAGTGGATGGGAAATGATGATGATGACGACAATGATGATGATGATGATGATGATGAAAGTGTTTTTTTTCCCCAACACATTCCCATTTTTACCTCTGAATAAAACTGGGGATTCTAAATTGTTCTTAGGTATGACTGTGACAGTGAATGGTTGTCTGTCTCTCTGTGTTGGCCCTGTGATGGACTGGCGATCTGTCCAGGGTGTACCCTGCCTCTCGCTCAAAGATGCTGGGATAGGCTCCAGCCCCCCCCCCCCCCGTGACCCAAAAAGGATTAAGCAGAAGAAGATGGATGGATGGAAAAAGTT
This sequence comes from Pholidichthys leucotaenia, assembly GCA_020510985.1. NCBI lineage: Eukaryota > Metazoa > Chordata > Actinopteri > Cichliformes > Pholidichthyidae > Pholidichthys > Pholidichthys leucotaenia. The sequence goes on from CM035838.1 coordinate 268,902,714, forward strand.
TTAGAATGTATTCAGTCTGCTTTACGGTGCCTTAAGAGCTCTTACTGTGGAAAAATCAGAAGAAAGTCAATAAGATATTGGCAGTAATTTCTTCATTTTGGAGTGAGATATAAGGTTTGTGGTGTGAGACAGAGAGGGCAAAAGAATGAGACTCACTCCAAAAGAGTGAGTGTTGGCAACACTGGATTATAAACACTGAGAAGACCCCTGTTCCTCCAATGTGACCCATGCAGCATCTCTCTCTGCAGAGCATAGATCACCTTAGTCAATGTTGCCAACTCTCACTCTTTTGGAGTGAGTCTCACTCTTTCTTCCCCTCTCTCTCACTCCACAAATCCTATTTCTCACTCCAAAATGATGAAATTACTGGCAATATTGTATTGTTTCTTCAGATTTTTCCCGCAGTAAGAGCTTTCAAGGCAGGATAAAGCAAACTGAACATGTTCTGAAACTTACTCTGAGGTAAAGAAGTGTATGCCTTGAAAAATATAACTGTTTGTGTGTTGTGTGTGGTGTTTAGTTAAGCGATGCATTTGGAACAGGACGCGGCCAATATATATTGGGCGCACCGCCATCTCACTGGGAGATGGTTAGTTGGTTGGTCAGTGGTGAGAGCTAAGAGTGAGCGCTATTATTGTGTTCACACTTGCTTGTATTGCAGCAGTCCTGTAATAAAGTTCAGTTCAACTACAGCATCTTCGTTCATCATCATTGCCAGGTTTGTGAACATAACATTGTGCATCTGCGTGCTCACTCCATCCCTATGCCCCAATTTCCCCCTTGCATAATTCCCTCTAAATCTCACTCCAAGCTTTTCTGAAAAGTTGGTAACTCTGCCTTAGTTGGAGAAGTTTCACTCAGACCCAGGGTTCCAAGTGCAGCCTGTTAGCATCAGAGCTAGTATAAGCGTATAGCTTGACTGAAACAAAGTTTTGTGTTTCGCTGTAAAGCTACTTCTTAGAAATAGAAGTATAACTTTGTGCAGTCATGTAAGGTCTTGTCCATGTTTATTTAAACAGGGGTTAAAGTTCTTGTCAACTGGAAAAATGAGAGAAAGAAACATTAAAACCATCAGTCATTCTGAGGTTAAGGTAAATTTTTCTCCCTCACATCTCAACACTTCCTAAAATTATTAAAATTAAAAGCTCTCAGAACGGCTTTGTTTCTTTATGTGCTTTTATTATGAAAAACCTTCAACCGAAAATGGCAGATAACGGCTAAAGGGTTTTCTGACAATAGAATTAAAAAAAAAAACTTTTTTGAAGAAGCCCCATGAAGAGACACAGAGCAGTGGCTAAATTTTTATTGATAAAAAAATACATATTTTGACTGAGCGACTTCATATTCAAGGATGCATACCCTCGTAACCTCAGCAAAGCACGTTGAAAAGCTTAGGCCAGTCTGACGAGCAATTCAAGAGATATGCGTGGAACAGACAGACACACAAACACACAGACAGAGACTTCGTGAATTTATAGATAGATATACCTACACAATAAATACATTGATAGTCAGATATTCAGTACAGCCTTTATTTTTCAACACTTTTTGTCTAAATATTTGTGCAAAACATGTAATGTGGTCATATACTTTATATAATTTTTGAATAAAAGTTCTTAAATATACAGTATATAAAAGAAATGACTCCTTTGTACCATTGTTCTAAAATTATGGCTCAAGAAATATTTACTGTTGAGTGTTTTTTTCATGATATCCAGCTGCACTAAATAATAAAATAACTTTAAAAAGCTGTGAGTCATAATTATTAGAATTCAAACAAAAAACAAGACTTGAAATATTTCACTTCATGTGTGATGAAAAGAGAATATAGTCAGAAAGAAAGAAAAAATATTTTCAGGATAATTTTTCATAAAGTTTTGAGCTGCACCTGCCAATTTAGAATAAATTAGAGGGCACTCAGAGAGCGCATACCTCTGCTAAGGCTCCCTCCCTCCCCTGCCCGTACCTCCGTCCATCCGTACACTGTGAGAGAGGGCTTAGGTGGAGGTATGCGCCTATGGATCACCTCCAAAATCTAATGGGTTCATCTGTAGTCCATGGGACAGCTCTGGTGAAAATTTCGTAAAAATCTGTTGAGTAGTTTTTGCATAGAGCACAAGTTATGCACCCGCGTCGATGCAGCAGCAACGTACATTCCTATTGCGTCGCCCAACGTGCCTGACCTCTCCTTCTCTGGAGAGGTGCACGTCAGCGACACAGGTCATAAGAGCTGTGATTGGTCTGCTTTGTCTCCTCCTTCACATTTCCTGGTTCCCATCACTGCTCTGCTCTGTGGAGGCACAACTTCCAAAGTAAGTTGGTTAAACAACGGTCCAAATTCAAAAGAATATTGAGGAAATAAGCACATACAGAACATTTTGTGGCTCGTCATAACCCCAGTAACTACACAGATTGTCAAATAACAGCAGCAGCGGTGGTCGTGCGGACCATTTTCTGACTTCTCTTTTTTTTGTGCAATGATTGTATGAAAAGTTGCTTTTTCTTATTAGGTCCAACTCCATAATCTGTTCTTGTCCATCACTATTTCATAAACAAAAACACATGACAAACACAAATCAAAAGCACTATATAAGTGCAGGTTAGTTAGTTAGTTAGTTTACACATCGGCTGAAACCTATTTTGGCAACGGAACAATGCATTTCACCCAACACACAAGAAAAAATTACAGATCACTTCGTCGGTGACTGACGTCAGTAATGGTGTTACTGTGATGCGGGTGCATAAATCCCGCTTAATCCTGCTAACAGACAAACAAACTGCAGCGATTACATTATCTCCTTAGCAGAGGTAATTAGAGGGAACAAAAGTGTTTCAAAGAAAAAAACACAGCCACTATTATGATGGTGTTGTGTACATTTATTATATATTACTGCAAAATCAGCTGTGGGTTTAGTTCATATGAAGATATATCAAAAAGTTATTATACCCTCCGGAGGGTACAATGTTTTTGACCCATTCATCAATTCGTTCCATTGAAATTTTCTGTTGCTGCCCCATTGGGTCCCAAGCCCCCCAGCGGGGCCACACTCTAGGCATTGGAAGGGCAATGCAACCCCCCACCCCACCCCACCCACCCACCCACCCTGCCCAGGTGCACCACCACAAAGCGGACCCGCGCCCACCCCAAAGCCCCAGTCACATGCCCCGGGAGCCACCAGACACTCACGCCCAGGGGAGGCGGTAGGCAACCCCATGCGCCAGAGGCAACCCACATGGCCAGGAGGTACCACACCTAACACCCCCTGTTGGACTGTCACTGACCATGTTTACATGCACTCAAGTAAACTGGTTATGATTGGATTTTTGGAGTTACCCGATAATTCAAGTGGCCATATAAACAGAATAATCTGATAAAGGCCATGTAACTGGGGTCATTAACTCAAGTAGTTTACCCTCCAATAACCAGTTTATTCAGTGCGTGTAAACACGACAGAACTGATTATTACATTTATCAGTTTATTCTCAGTAATTGGTTTATTGTGACCATGTAACCAGGGTCACTGACGATTACTCATATTAAACTGTCTGTAACTTCTGGAAACTCTGGGTTTAGTGACACCTTGTGGTTTATAAATTTTTTCTGAGATAACTGAAAACTCTTACTCTTAATGTCCATGTTGGAAAATGCAACAGTGTGTAGGCTGTAACAAAGAGTGTCATGACTGCACATTAGACTGCAAGTGAACACAGTCACGGCTGACGTGTACAGATGCAGTCAGCTCGTCACAAGATGCTGTGGCTGTCAGCTTAAATCCTCTTACTAATACACCCTTATACACACTCTGTGTTAGCTGTGGTGAAAAGACAGGTCTGTGCATGTGGCTAAAGAACAAAAGATGCATTAGCAGTGTTTATCACGATGGCATGGGGTCCTTGAAAATAAATGTGTTCTACTGTGTAACCCTTCTTTATTTCAACCTTTTATGCTGTAGTTATCACCAACACTATCTTGAAGCACAGGCACTGAGTGTGTGTATATCTCAAAGTGTCAAGTATTAAATGTAATTTGATCGGAAACGTCAACTAATGTTTAACAGTGAGTAAGTGAGAGTGTGTAGGTGATATGAAACAGATTCGCATTTTTGGGAAAGGGCTTAATGTAAAAATGTAAATAAATTACTAGAAAATCAACTTCTCTCAAACATTTTCAACTACTACATCACATGAAGCATTTATTACAGCATTGTTGCTGTGATGGCACATAAAAATGTTGATTCCTACTTACAAGTCTCAAGATAAACACTTTATATGTCACCATTAAAAACTTTCAGTAGCAGACATGATGGAGATTCCTTGTTCCCAATTTTGTAACACTTTCATATTTAACTGGAACTAAGTGAATGTCAGGTTTTATTAAATAAACTGTGAAACTACAGATGGAACACTTACTCATCAGGAAAGCATATAAAAGGTCATAAGGGTTTGTCTGTGTGATGCACTCACTTTCTTTGGTTGGCTTGCATGGGGTAGTAACTTAGCAATCAGTTCTCATGCAAAAATGCAATGGGTACTAGGACCAGGTAGGTTTGGATAATTTTTTTTTCCCTTTAATAAATGCAGTCATCATTTGAAAACTGCATTTTGTATTTATTCAGGTTATCTTTGTCTGATATTAAAATTTGTTTGATGATCTGAAACATTTAAGTGTGACAAATATGCAAAAATATAAGAAATCAGGAAGGGGCAAATACTTTTTCACAGCACTGTAATTGCACCTGGCTGTGAAGACCAAGATGACAAGGGACACTGGCCCTGATTTTAAGATTTTAAACAGCGGGTACTAATTTGCATGTGCAGTCTTAAAAACTGTGTATTTCTTTAGTGCATAATTTGTATGTGACAACAGATGGCCTGATTAAAAGGATTTAGCATGGCTCAGTGTTTCTGTCATGGAGAGTTTAGAGACTGACCTGCAAATGCAAGACAAATTTTGATCCCTGCAAATTAAAGGTGTTGGTTTCTAGCTTTTGGGGGGCCTTGTGCAAGATTGTGTTTTTTGGGGCTCCTATTTTTGGAATGGGAAAGAGTTAAAATCTCTCCTCTCCTAACAAAACCTTTAACACCAGAATAAACTTGAGCCACTGTTTAGATGAAGAGAAAAAATTTATACCATTACATGGAATAAAAAATTAACCAGTATCAGTATAAAGGTTGCAAAATTACATGAAAAAACTCACATATTTATAAGAAAAAAGTTGCAAATTTACAAGAAAAATTTTTTGTTATTTACAAGAAAAAAAAAACCCCAGCAAATTTATGAGAAAGAAGTTGTAAATATACCAGAAATAAATTACAAAATTTATGAGAAAAATTGCAAATTTACTGGAAAAGGTTACAAATTTACAAGAAAATTTTGGAAATTTACTAGAAAAAAAATCAAACTTATGGCAAAAAGATGAAACTTTAGGAGAAAAAAATTTCAGTTTTACAAAAAACCATCTAATTTATGAAAAATAACATAGTTGCAAATTTGCAAGAACCCCCCCCCCCCCCAGCACATTTATGAGAAAAAAGTTGTAAATTTAAAAGAAATAAATTACAAAATTTATGAGAAAAAGTTACAAATCTACTGGAAAAAAAGTCAAATGTATTAGAAAAATTTGGAAATTTAAAAGAAAAAAAAATTCACAAATTTATGTGAAATAGTTGGAAATTTGCAAGAAAAAGGATACAAATTTACAGGAAAAAAACAGTTCATAAAAAATCGCAAGATAATGAGAAATAAACTGGCACATTTGCATAAAAGTTACAAATTTACAAAAAAAAACAAAACAAAACAAAACATTGCAGATTTTCAAGGGAAAAAAAAGTTGAAGGCAATTTCAATTCTCCCCCCCCCCCCCCAAAAAAATGTTGAGGTTAACCTTGGGGCAGCTTGGGGGCCCATAGCATTTGCGTACTCTACTTTATAGCCAGAAACAGTTCTGGAACAGGCTAATAATCACAGCAATGAAGTCTTAGTATGGGAAGATGCTATATAGTGGCACTGTCTACTTCATTTTTTGCTGTCAAACTTGCATGTTTTAGTATCTGTAATCCTTTAGTAAATTAGGCACATAATTCAAAAATTAGCTTAAAACGCAAGCAGACTCGCTGATGGCAGTGGAGGACACAGTGCAGTCCAAGGACGGATATTTTTTTCACTCATAAGGAGTTGTTCAGAGCTCCTTGTGCAAGGATATAGAGTGATGATAATCAAGTCAGTGGCGGTAATGCACCTGTGAGTTGGTTGCCAACCATATATCAAATCTAAAAGAAGAAGAAGAAGAAGCTCACATACCAGTCGTACAACTTTTAGGAACAATCTGTATCAGAGAGACAGGAAATTGAATATGAAATTAATAGAAAATCCAGCCGCCACATAAGCGTTAACTGCAGCCACTGAACATTACTATTTCATTTTCATTTCATTTTTTTTAAAAATTTCTGTCAGATCTTACTTACTACAGATACTTACTCTTAAACCTAAGGCTCTGCAGTTAAGCCACAGTTAATTCAATGCACCATCTGTAGTCAGTCAGTGCACAGGAAACAACAGTGTTCAGATAGTCAGCAGCATTTCAGCTGAATAGGTGAGTCATTAACACAATTATGAGGAAGAATCTGGTTTTCCCTCCCCTGAAAAGCGGTAGCTACGTCAGACCTGCTCCTCTCTGCTGTTTACAGTCTGCCGTGGCCTTTGACTCCTCCCCAACTTTGCTGACCCCTACCCTTCCCACTCCTGCTCCAAATCCTGTATTTATTAAACAACCCACCACCTGTCTGAGCAAGAGGAATGTGTGTGCGCTCTCCGGGCTGAACAGCCACCGCTGCCGCTGCCAGATTCTGCCTCTATTTTGGTGGAGAAAGATTAACCGCTGGACGGCTGTGGTTTCAGGCCGGCCTTACAGGACGGTGAAGCCTGCTGGTTCTGTCATTAGCCGCCCTCTTTTTCCTTCCAAAAAGTACTCTTTCCCCTCAGTCGCACTGTGATGTGCCAGTGGGTTTTTGGAACACTGAAATAGCCTGTGTCTTGTTTTATTGGTCAGGCATTCAGTGAGAATTCCCCCTCCAACCCACAGCTGGCTCAGGAATGTCTTCCAACTCCCCTCTCAAGTCTCCACTCACTCCATTGCCTCCCCGCCCCCCCCATCCTGCCCCCCCCCCACACTGCTCCACATTTTATCTCTTTCCTTCAGTGCGTCCCTCTATCTGTCTGCCCGTCTTTTCATGGATGCTCATTAGGAAGGAGGCTGACGTGGGGAGAGGGTTCGAGCCAGTGCCAAAGCTCACAAACTGCTTTGCTGCAAACACAGAGAGTTGCTGTGGGGATGGGGTCGCATATGGCTAAATTGGATTTGTTCACTTTTACTATTTCTCTCTGTGCCTCAGGCTCTTCTCACTGTTGCTTTTTCCAACCCACCGTCTCGTAGGTTTAAGTTACAAATACCTGCCAAACTGAAACCACAAAAAAAATCAGAAAAAAATAACAACAACAGGGAAAGCGCTCATATTTAAAGCATTAAGGGTTGATGAGTCTGTTATGATTTTTGCTCTCACTTGATTGCATTTATGGACCAACTGTACTTTTCATCAAGTACATTTGACCATACTCTGAATTACAGTGATACTCTGATACTTAAAATTTAAAATGAAATTTCACTTGGATTAAGTTAGGGTGCACATGCACACAGTTACAGTATACTGCCACCCCTGCATTTCTGTCAGATAATGCGCCATTTCTTGTAGAAAATTGTTGCAAATGCTTTGGTATTCTCATGATCATTTTTTCTGTTTGCATTGGATCAACACAAAGAATCAAACTTTAACATTCAACAGAATTTTAAAAAATGGACAAAATTATTGACACCCTTAATAACTGGTAGCATGCCCTTTGGAAGAAATAAATGAAATTAGTTACTTCCTGTAACAGTCACTGAGTTTCTCACACCTCTCTATGGAAATCTGGACCACTCTTCTCTTGCCAGCTGCTCCAAGTCTCAGATTTGAAGAGGTCCTGCTGTTTTGAGATCTCTCCACAGGTTCTCTGTGGCAGTGGTCCACAACCGCAGGGCTGGTCTGAGGACCACTTGGTACTGGGCCGCTAAAAGTAAATATATTGTTCTCGTTTGTTGATTATCAGTCTGCTGCGTGTTTCACTTCCCATGCTTAAGTTCTTGCCTTTCGGCCTTGACACACCTGCCTCAGTAATTAGCGGTGATGCTCCACTATTAAACTCACAAGCTAGCTCACCAAAATGAATTAAAAGCAGTTGTCTATAGAGGGCTTCTTTAAATAATGGGAAAGGGCCCAATGATGAGACAGCAGATGAGACCGTCTCATTGTAGGGAAACAAGCTCAGCGCTCCCACTGATTCTGCAGCAAGGTGAATTTTTTTTAATCACACACTTTGTTTTATGCTGACCATTGCTTTTAACTGATTCAGTTACTTCTGGGAAGCATAAGTAATAAGCTAAAGCTATGAAAAAGTATTTGCCCACTTTCTGATTTCCATTTTTGCATATTTGCCACACACTTAAATGTTTCCGATCAAACAAATTTTAACATTAGACAAAGACAACCTGAGTAAATACAAAATGCAGTTTTTAAATGACGATTTCATTTATTAAGGGAAAAAAGCTATCCAAACCTACCTGGCCCTATGTAAAAAAAAGTAATTGGTAGCTGGTTGTGCTACCCTCGGTGACAACAATCAAGTGTTTGTGATAACTGGCAATGAGTCCTTCACATCACTGTTGAGGAATTTTGGCCCACTCTTCTTCGCAGAATTGCTTTAATTCAGCCACATTGGAGGGTTTGAGCTTGAGGTCACAAACTGATGGCTGGATAATCTTCTTCAGCGTTTTCTGGTAGAAAGCAGAATTCATGGTTCCATCCAGAAGTTCCATCCTGAAGTAGCAAAGCAGCCCCAAATCATCACGCTACCACCACCATGTTTGACTGTTGGTATGATGTTCTTTTATGAAATACTGTGAGAGTTTTATGCCAGATGTAACAGGATGCATGCCTTCCAAAAAGTTCAGCTTTTGTCTCATCGGTCCACAGAATATTTTCCCAAAAATCTTGGGGATCATCAAAATGTTGTTTTTTTGGCAAACGTGAGATGGGCCTTTGTGTTCTTTTTGGTCAGCAGTGGTTTTCGTCTTGGAACGCTCCCACAGATGCCATTTTTGCCCAGTCTCTTTCTTATTGTTGAATCATGGACCAGTGTCCAAACTGAAGCAAGTGAGTCCTGCAGTTCTTTAGATGATGTTCTGGGCTTTTTGTTTCTCATCTGTTCTTGAATTTCTTTAGATTGCCACATGATGTGTTGCTTTTTGAGATCTTTTAGCCTACTTCCCTTTGTCAGACAGGTTCTATTTAAGTAATTTCTTGATTGAACAGGTCTGGCAGTAATCAGGCCTGGGTATGGCTAGTGAAACTGAACTCAGCTTTCCAACAATAGGGTTAATCACAGTTAATTCGTGATGTAATGGCAGGCAATTACTTTTGACATAGGGCCAGAGAGGCTTGGATAGCTTTTTTCCCTTAATAAATGATCATCATTTAAAACTGTATTTTGTATTTATTCAAGTTACTGTTGTCTAATATTAAAATTCGTTTGATGATCTGAAACAATTAAGTGTGACAAATTTGAAAAAAAAAGAAGAAAGAAATCAGGAAGGGGGTACACACTTTTTCACAGCACTGTATGTAACAGTTTTCTCTCTGTGCAGGGTTTTTTATGGACACACAATTCAAATTAAACTCATACTGTTCAACTAAATATAAATGGGTCATAGTACAAGTTTTCTCTTTATAAATATAATCAAGTAAGAGTAAAAACATCATGCTGACAAATTCAGAACTCCCCAACACTTTGTCTTAAAATGTTGTAGATGCTTTTTTTTGAACTGTGCACTTGGCCATCATTCTGTTGTAAGACCCATAATCTCTGACAAGGGCCCAGCTTTCTGGCGCTGGGCCCTACACTGACCCCAGAATTATTTGGTTGTCATCAGATTTTATAACGTCTATAGTCAAGACATCCAGTAGCTGAAGCAGCAAAGCAACCCCTAAATGTCAGTGAACCTCCACCACATTGGACTGTAGGACCTGCAGCTGTGTGCAAGTGAAATTTGAAGGAACTCCTTTGCAGAGGTTACACTTGCTGAAGCAGATGTAAAAATTGTACTTTCATGAGCAGTTTTATTGCAGGATGCTTTTTACTTTTTGAATATGTTTCTGAGGAAAGCAACCATATTTTTACTTTGTCGTATTGTTCGAGTTACTGTTGATATCATTGATTTGGCCGAAGTTTTTTCTCTCCATTAGTTTTTTTTCCCCCAAATGTTTCATTTGTTGCTGTTTCATGAATTAGTTTGGATTACAGAACAAATGTGGCTTGTTAGAAACCTATGACAAAAATTTTTTAAAAAAATGACAAATTCATACATGGAAAAAAAAATCTAATTTAAATCTAAATTTACTAGCACTAAATTGCCTCCCTGCCACTTTTTTTTTTTTTTTTTGGAGTGCTTTGCAGACCCAAATCACAGAAATAGATTTTTAGATTTAGTATATTTTATTGATCCCCAGAGGGGAAATTGAGGGCATCCACCACCTGGATGGATGAAGCAGCCACGATATGGCGCTATCTCTTAACCATTCACACACACATTCACACCTAGGGCCACTTTAGAGTCTCCAATTAACCTAACCTGCATGTTTTTGGCATGTGGGAGGAAACCGGAGAAATCCCGGAGTAAACCCATGCAAACACGGGGAGAACATGCAAACTCCACACAGATCACTGTTGGTCGGGGGCTGGGATCGAACCCACGATCCCCACGATCCCCCTGCCAAGGGTAAACTGTGCTGCCGCAGTGCTAATCACTGCGCCACCGTGCAGCCCCCATTTATGTTATTAACAAAAGAAATGTTCACCAGACAAACCAGGAAATATCTTTGGTTCATGATTTTGGCAATAAAATACAAACTAGTACATACCCGTGCATACCCGTCCATGCCCGTAGAAACCAAGTATAAGCAAGTATTTCTGCATGCCCGTTGCTGAAGGGTCTCCTCCTGTGTGAGACGGCTGTGTCGTTCACAGTCATGCTGCAGGCATCACTGACAGAGATTTCTTGAATTTATAGAGTGCCTTCTGCCTTACTGAGTGAGATTTCCTGATTTCCTGCTTCGAATGGGTGTGGTTTAAAGTAGTGTGTCCTATTCGGTCTCAGCTTCTCTGTGCCTTGGCTGGCGTGCAGCGTTGGCAGCCAGCTGACTCTTCCGCATCTCCTGGGTCTCAGCTTGTCTGTGCCTTGCCTGGCGTGCAGCGTTGTTCACTTTGCGGGCATTTCGGGCTTCAAGTGACTCAGCACGTGCATGGCGCACTGCCACACGTTTCCTGTCTGTCTGTGGATCCCTTGTCTGTCATACCCTATGCTGGTGAAGGGTCTCCTTCTGTGGCAGGCATCACAGGACACTACATCATAGGTCGGCAGGCATCGTGAGTGATGGTCTATATGACATCATAAAGACATCAAGGCAGGCCTCATAGGACACCACATCATAGGTAGCCAGTCCTATTGTCTATATGATGGCATCGCCTATATGACATCATTGCGAGTCCTATGTAGCCTGAGATCATAGGATCATCATAGGACATCAGGCAGACATCATAGGCCATCCTATGATGTCCTATGATTGTGACAAACATTTCTTAAATTTTATAGATACTAGTGCATGCCCGTAGAAACCTGTGCATGCCCGTAGAGGGGATGCATTAGAACAGCATTCTTGCCAGTTACAGGACAGTTGCTATAGCAACACAGCACTGAGTGGCAATCACATGTGACGGCTTTTGTATGCAGCAAAACATAAAAATCACACAAAATATGCCCTGCCATCTGGGGCTGTTTGCCCCTGCCTGTTACTTCTTCTCCTCCCTGTCACTGTTCTGTGATATGCTGCTTACCTGTGTCTATATATGTCCTGTAGGGAGTCATGTGCTCTGTCTATGTGCCGTCATATAGACATCATATCTTTATGACGGCATTGCATACCCGTCCATGCCCGTAGAAACCAAGTATAAGCAGGTATTTCTGCTTGCCCATTGCTGAAGGGTCTCCTCCTGTCTCAGACGGCTATGTTGTTCACAGTCATGCCTGCGGCGTACTACTGGAACCGGAGGTGTTTCATGTTCATGGCATCTTTTCTGACGTGCAGCAGTTCTCCTCATTCTATTGCTCTCCATCTGGTTGGTCTTCTTCTTCGTTCAGACCACTGGTTGAGGGATAGGTGCGTCGTAATTCCAGTTCATGGGCAGGATCATGAAACTAGATCTGAGCAAAAAGTGGCTTTTGACCCTGTTCAGGAAGGCCCGTGCATGTCCGTAGAAACCAAGAAACCGGAGCACCCAGAGAAAATCAGCGCTTTGCTTGGCATTTTACACATTTGTAGTGTAGACTGGCATTCTCCAAGGTTACACATTTTTACTGTCAGCACCTCTTTAAAAACGACATTGCTGAGAAAGCGACGCTTTTGCTTAGTTTCTTCATCTTGAGCAAGAATACGAAAACTGCTTGATCTGGCAATGCTGCTCGCGGCAACGTAGAATTGGCCAGGGCTGCAGAAATCTGTTGTGCAGAAAACACGAATGCGCTGTAAAGACTGGCCCTGTGACTTATTTACGTTGCCAATTTTGAGCCATATGACGTCATAAAGACACATTAGTCTAGGCATCTAGGCATCATGAATGATGGTCTATATGACATCATAAAGACACATTTGTCTATGTGCTGTCATATAAACATCATATCTTTATGACGGCATCGCGAATCCTATGATGCCTGAGATCATAGGACATCCTATGATGTCCTATAAACGTGACAGACACACACACACACACACACACACACACACACACACACATAGATTTCTTGCTTTAAGAGAGTGAAGAAGATTAGGAGCACGGAAGTAAACTGAGAAAAACCTCACTAACTAGCAATGATGAACCAGCAAGGCCTTCTCTGCTGGCCTAAACACTATTGAATCACTGACTTACAGTTACACCCTACATTCTTATATTTGTTCCATGAGGATGTATTAAATTATTCCCGATATTCTTTTCTCATTTCATATTTCACAGCTTTTCTCTTGGTTGCCAGGATCAAAGAAACCTGCCTTGAGGCCTTCAGGAATGAAGGGTGCATGTGCCTGTAGCTTCAAATAAATGGTAATGAGACTGTTGCAGATTTTGAATTTGCCTCACAGGTGCAAGCTAGCAGGCATCTGATAACATTGGTGTTTTCACATCCTTTGATTGAATGGCCATGGTACATGTCCGCTGGTCCAGATGCAGTTGAGTGCGACCAGAGATGAGGTGTAACCAGGTGGAGTGAGAGAAAATAATTGCCATTGTGAAAACCAATAGTCAAAGAGCTCAGTCCCAGGGGAAAAACTCTCATTGGTCCTGCTGCTCAGAACACAAAGGCTGCACCTGATTGGTTGACGCATACAACTGTGGGTGGTCTTTCACCATATTTGAGCTCCTGGACAACATAGCGGGTAAACTTGCTCTGAACTCGTTAAAACTAACCAAAGAAAATTGTTTTTAACATCTGAGATGAGAAATGGTTGGTGCAGTTAATGAAACTGCTGGTTTAAAAGATCAGCACCACATCGCTACAGCTGATGGCAGAGGTGTCAAATACACTATATTTTACTCAAGTAATTAATATTAGGCAAAGCTAATTTCCTCCTCCGTGGATCGCCACCTTATAGTGGTGGAGGGGTTTGTGTGCTCTCACGATCCCAGGATCTATGTTGTCAGGAGGGCCACTTACCCCTGGTAGGATCTCCCATGGCAAACAAGTCCTGGGTGAAGGGTCAGAGCGTTCCAGTGGATCCCCATGAAAAAGTTAAAAGAAGGATCCAACGGGCACAACGGGCCACATGGGTCCACTCTCCAGTGGGCTCACCACCTGCAGGAGGGATCATGGGGATGATGGTGCCATGTGACTTGGGTGGTAGTCTGTCTTCTCTGCTTGGACTGCTGCCCCTGTGACCCGGACCCCCAAATAACTGGTCGAAAATGGATGGATGGAGAGCTACTTTTACTTGAGTATAATACTCTTTCCACCTTTGCTCCTTTGGGGTGTTTTTTAAATTAAAAGAAAAATCAGATGGGCAAATAATTAACGTGAAAACAAAAAGGTTGTCACAGCTGCAGAGGCATAAAAAATGATTTTCTTAAAGCAACACTTAAGAGTAAAAAGCTACCTTCCCCAAAGCACAATTTGTCCTGACATCTACTACTACTACTCATCGTCTGGAATGTCTCACGAGTTGCTCTGAGTCCTCAGCGGAGAACCATTTTGGGTGTTCAAATAAATACCTCTGACATGTGATGAGGCCGAACGTGTGCTTCCTGCCAAGCTACCTGCGCTCAGCTCAGTGTGAAGCTGTGGTGAGCCTAAAGGAGCATGCTCCTGGGGCTGATACTAAGCAAGCATAGCTGCTATAAAAAGTCAACCAAAACCTGTGACCCCGTCTGTTTCTAATGATTTACAGCCTTTGCTTTCCGCCCTTCACGTGGGGAAACAAAGGGAGTGCTGTTCAGGACATGGAGAGCACATTTGAAGCAGGTTTATTGATGGATTGGGTCAATTTTAAGGCACTCTTTTTTGTTCTGCAGCTGCCTGAGGTTTGTCTATAGTGAGCTCCAGATCCATTTTTGATGTGGAGTGATCAGTGGCTTCTGGAGGAAGTGGTACGCCATCGTAAAAAAAAGTTTTTATCATGTTTCAGTATCTTTCACTGCACAACTACACCCACTGTTTCCACTTCTTTCTCATCTCCCACCAGTGCTGCGTTCCTCTAACAGTCTGACTCATTTTTCAAACTTCGAGATTCCAGTTGAATGATTAACATGAATTCCTTAAGAGAAAATCACTAAAAACCATAATGAATAAGCTCCTCTGGCGCATGAGGGGTGGTTTGTGGGGCTTTTGTGAACTCCATGTGTTTTAATCCTCTCCCACTCCCAGTATGCCATTGTCCATCTAAACAAAACAGCAGAGTAGGGCATCATGAACAATACGGCATCTAAAGCCTCATGAAATATACATTATGCTTTTCATAGTCATCTGCACAGCTCTGTAGAACATCATCCTCCATGATTCCATGTGCTATAAGTGTACTGTGAGGGAAAGGAAAATAAGCTGCAGCAGCTCAGCGATGGTGGAAGAACTTGTTGATGCTGAAGCTAAAGTGAACCAGATGTACCCGACGGGACATGCTGCGTTGCTCTGTGCTGAGGTAACTCCCGAGTTCTGTTTTGAGATGGTATATAATTTACACACTCATATTTGATGCAGACTTTAAAGAGAAACAAGGAAGTGTTTTGTGCAGGTGTTACAGAAGTTGTTCCTCGTCTTGGCATTTGGAATGATCCCACAGGGGTCAAAAATGGTAATGTGAGAGAGTACGGGGAAAAAGTTCCCCTATATGATGTTTTGGTTGAGTGAAGGAACATTTTAGATGGAGGTAAAAAGGTCTCACTTCCTGACCTTGAATAATGATTAATAGTAAAGTCAGAGACATATTCAATCTGAAATTTCAATATTACTTGCAAGTCTTAAAAGATTTTGACCTCTGCCTTCCTCTGAAATGGCAAAAATACTTTTTTTCCTGAAGGATGTAAAAATACAGACTTAACATTTATGTGGAAAAGAATATGAAACAAAATAATCACTGTGTGATAACTGAACAAATGCAAGTCTTCCTTTGAAATTTTTCCTTCCTCTCTGATATATGAAGGGGGGCTGAAAAATTCACAGGCTGAAAAGTTCATAGTGGCCAAATTTGACCAAATGTGGTTTGCTTTTCAACTGCAGGGATCCAAGTGCTGCAACACTGATGAAGGAAGTGTGTGGACTGAAGGGGAGACTATGTTGAAAAATAAACCACATTTGGTCAAATTTGACCACTATGAACTTTTCAGCCTATGAACTTTTCAGCCTCCCCTCGTAGGGTCATTTTGAATCTGTTGGAGTCTGGATCTCTGTTAACCTCATATATTTCTAGACATTGACACAAAATATCACTTATTTGCCTGTTTCTACAAATTTTAGTTAGGCTGCAGGTGGAATCTGGATGTGAGTTGAGGATATATAGAGTAATGTGTGAGCAAGGACGTGGCAGTGGTGCACCTGTGGGCTGGTTGCCAGCCGCCGATCGAGTCTAGAAGAAGAAGAAGAAGAAGAAGAAGAAGAAGGACAGATAGGAGGCCGTTGGGACAGCAGAGGTGCAGCATGAATCCATCCAGCACTGACTGGATTTAACACTAGGTCAGCCGAAACCACACAGAGATTTCGTGAATTATATATAGAGTGACAAAGAAGTTGAGTGTTCAGAACTCCTTATAAGAATTCCTTGATGATAATCAAGTCAGTGGTGGAAATGCACCTGTAAGCTGGTTGCCAACCGCCAATCAAATATAAAAGAAGAAGAAGAAGGAATCTGGATGTTATATTAGTATTTATGGAATGGTTTACAGTACTTCCCTTTTATTTTATTTTTTTAGGTCAGATGTAAGAGCTGATTGAAACGATACAAGCATGCTGCAATATTCATTTTTCACATGATGCAAAATTTTTAGGTTGGTTAATTTAGGCTTGTGCATTAAAACAACTAAATAACTGCACAATCTTTTATAATTGTCATGACTCACAAAAATATATACAGTGCATCCGGAAAGTATTCACAATGCTTCACTTTTTCCACATTTTGTTATGTTACAGCCTTATATCAAAAGGGATTAATTTTTTTTTCACTCAAAATTCTACACACAATACTCCATAATGACAATGTGAAAAAAGTTTTTTTGAGATTTTTCTTCTTCTTCTTTTAGATTTGATTGGCGGTTGGCAACCAGCTTACAGGTGCATTACCGCCACATACTTCACTCTATATCATCACTCTATCTGGTCAGGAGCTGTAGTCCTTCTATCATCATTGCTGTGTCCAATCGAACCTCAACTCTATCTTCAGACATCACTCTTCTTCGTCTCCTCGTACTTCACTCTATATCATCACTTCACTTCATATCATCACTTCACACATCTTGGCCGTGGCAACTGCCACGGCCCCCAGAGGGGCCGCCAGAAACCACACACTCTCAGCCTCTTTGACAAAAAGCTAAGAAATCACATGTACATAAGTATTCACAGCCTTTGCCATGAAGCTCAAAATTGAACTCAGGTGCGTCCTGTTTCCACTGATCATCCTTGAGATGTTTCTACAGCTTAATTGGAGTCCACCTGTGGTAAATTCAGTTGATTGGACATGATTTGGTTCCAAGGTTGTCATAGCCAGGAGTGGCACTGGGGTTAAGCTCCCAGTGCTCATAAAATGCTCCTTATGGCGTGCGTCTCGAAAAGCCTCTGACAACTAAGTCCAACTCCTAGCCTGCCCGTGTGGTTTAGTCTCTAAGCCCGGCAGAACTGCTTTTACTAATAGGAGAAGGGGCAAGGGCGGATCTCTGGCGCCTTAAAACCAGATGCTTCGGGTAGATGGTGGCTCATCAACCTGGGAAGGTAGCCCATCTAGGGGAAGGTAAACCCTGATTTCAAACCTCCGCTGCCTTGCGGCACACCCGGTCACGGGAAAGGCTTCGGGAGTCAACCCTGAGGAAAAATCCGGAGTCGGAGCCCCTAAGGCAGTTCTCTGTTGTGCTCAACATTGTTCTGGCAGCTCCTGCGACGGCGCTGGTGCCAAACTGTAGCAGCCCTGCTGTTCCTTTGGGTTCATCAGTGACGTGGAGAGGGGGAACATGCTGCATGGGCAACATCTTGTCCTCCATATCTTCCTGCCCAGGCTTGAATCCTACCAACGCCCAACGCTGGAAGGCAGAACACCGGATCACTGGAGAGGACACTCCAGCTTCGCCTTTGGCGTAGACAAAACATGGGGAATGACAGTTACCGGTTATAAGCCACCGCTCAATTGGCGTAGAGCGCGGCGCCAGGGGTTGTTCCCGACGGTGGGAGGGATCATCGGATCTCACTGGACAGCTACTGCCCGCCTCAAGCTGGGCAGCCCCCAGCCAATAAGGTGTTGTCCCGCCACAGCCTGCTTTCCTCATTGGGTGCATGGGGATGAGGAGAAGTCCGAACAGCAGGCTGAGAGCCTTCGCACCAGGCAAGACAAAAAAACAAAAGAGACCAACTCTAAAACTGGGAACTTGGAACGTCCGCACTATGATGACAGGACTCGCTGCTAACCTCAAGGACATCAACGACACCAGGAAGACTGCCATCATCAATAATGAGCTGAAGAGACTAGGAGTGGATATTGCCACTCTCCAGGAAACACGGTTGGCTGACGCAGGCACACTGAGAGAGAAGGACTACATGTTCTACTGGCAGGGAAAGGGCAGTGACGAACACAGGGAACACGGAGTGGGCTTCGCAGTGAAGAACACCTTGCTGAAGATGGTGGAACCGGGCAGCAATGGTTCTGCACGACTCCTCACCCTCCGCCTCAACACCACTCAAGGCCCAGTCACCCTCGTCAGTGTGTATGCCCCAACACTGACAGCCACACCAGAGGCAAAAGACGAGTTCTACGAGAATCTCGCAACAACTGTCAGGATCATCCCCAACTCTGAACAACTCATTCTCCTTGGAGACTTCAATGCCAGAGTGGGTGCTGACCACGACTCCTGGCCCTCCTGTCTTGGACCATTTGGCGTGGGCAGAATGAACGATAACGGACAGCGGCTGCTCGAGTTCTGCACATATCACAATCTGTGCATCACAAACTCGTTCTTCAAGACCAAGCCCCAACACAAGGTTTCCTGGCGACATCCGCGCTCAAAGCACTGGCACCAGCTGGACTTGATCCTGACCAGGCGCACCTCACTGAAGAACATGCTAATCACCCGTTCATTCCAGAGTGCAGATTGCGACACAGACCGTTCATTGGTGTGTTGTAAGGTCAGGCTGCAGCTGAAGAAATTCCATCGTGCTAGACAGCCTGGAAAGGCACGGATTGACACCAGCAAGATGGCCCATCCAGAACTTGTTGAGCAGTTTGCCTCCACCTTTGAGAAGGAACTTGGTGTACCACAAGAAGAAGAATCTGCAAAGCAGAGGTGGGAGGAGCTGTGAAGCACCATCCACCGCACAGCCTTGGCTACCTTTGGGAGGAAGACCTCGACGTCACAGGACTGGTTTGATGCCAAGTTGACCGAGATGACCCCCGTCATTGAAGCCAAGAGCTCAGCACTTGCTGAATACAAGAAGTACCCAAACGAGAAGAATTTCCAGATTCTCAGGGCTGCGAGAAGCAAAGTTCAGCAGACTGCTCAGCACTGTGCCAACGAGTACTGGACTCAGCTCAGCCAAGACATTCAAACCGCTGCCATAACAGGGAACTTCCGTGGTATGTATGATGGCATCAAGAAAGCACTTGGTCTGGTTCAGAGCAAGACAGCCCCCCCTCAAATCCTCCACTGGGGAGATGATCACAGAAAAGAACAAGCAGATGGAGGGATGTGGAACACTACTCCGACCTCTACTCCAGACAGAACACCGTGACACCATCAACCCTTGATGCCATCGACTGCCTGCCATCCATGGGCGAACTTGACGCCGAGCCAACCATCGACGAACTCAGCAAGGCCATTGATAGCTTGGCCGCTGGCAAGGCACCCGGCAACGACGGCATACCCCCTGACCTGATCAAGCACTGCAAGACCGCCCTACTGCTGCCATTGCATGACGTCCTCTGCCAGTGCTGGAAGGAAGGTGCCATACCACAGGACATGAGGGACGCCAAGATCATCACTCTCTACAAAAACAAAGGGGAGAGAAGCGACTACAACAACTACAGGGGCATCTCCCTCCTCAGCGTTGTTGGCAAAGTCTACGCACAAGTTGTTCTCGTTCGTCTACAGAAGCTTGCCGAACGTGTCTACCCCAAGTCTCATTGTGGCTTCCGCACTGAGCAATCGACGGTAGACATGATATTCTCCATCCGCCAACTCCAGGAGAAATGCAGAGAACAGAACATGCCCCTGTACGTCTCCTTCATCGACCTCACCAAAGCGTTCGATCTGGTCAGCAGAGAGGGCCTTTTTAAGATCCTGCCAAAGATAGGATGCCCACCAAAGTTGCAAAGCCTCATCGAATCATTTCACACCAACATGCAGGGGATAGTGCAGCACGACGGCAACGTCTCAGAGCCATTCAACATACGCAGCAGAGTGAAACAGGGCTGTGTACTTGCGCCAACCCTCTTTGGGATTTTCTTTGCTATGCTCCTGAGGCATGCCTTCAGCACAGCAACAGAGGGAATCTACCTGCACACAAGATCTGACGGCAGGCTTTTCAACCTCGCCCGCCTGAAAGCCAGAACCAAAGTACGCGAGGCTCTAATCAGAGACATGCTGTTCGCAGACGACACTGCAGTCGCAACCCACACACAGCAGGAGCTTCAAACCCTGATGGACCGCTTCTCCCAGGCATGCAAGGACTTCGGGCTTACCATCAGCCTGAAGAAGACTAACGTCTTGGCGCAAGGCACGGAAGCACCACCAACCATCACCATCGACGACTACGAGCTGGAGGTCGTGAATCAGTTCACGTACCTGGGGTCCACAATCAGCAACAACTTCTCCCTTGATACAGAGATCGACAAGAGGATTGGAAAATCAGCCTTCACACTTGCTTGCCTCACCACACGAGTGTGGAAGAATCCCAAACTCTCTGTCAAGACGAAGATGGCAGTGTACAACGCCTGCATCATCAGCACACTGCTCTATGGGAGTGAGACGTGGACAACATTCGCCCGGCAGGAAAAGAGACTGAACTTCTTAAATTTGCGCTGCATTCGCCACATCCTGGACATATCCTGGCAGGACAAAGTGCCCAACACAGAAGTTCTGTCCCGCGCCGGCCTTCCCTCCATGTTCACTCTACTCAGGCAGCGCAGGCTCCGCTGGCTAGGCCACGTTCACCGTATGGAGGATGGCAGAATTCCCAAAGACGTCCTCTACGGAGAACTGGCGACTGGCAGGAGAGACGTTGGCCGCCCACAGCCGCGCTTTAGAGACGTCTGCAAGAGAGACACGAAGACCCTGGAGATCAATACAGAGTGCTGGGAGGACCTTGCAACGGACCGCTCCAAATGGAGAGGCACCCTGACCAGACAGCTCAAGGCAGGTGAAGAGAGACTGACTGCTGCAGCAGATGAAAAAAGGACCCGCAGGAAGAACCGCCACAGACCCAGCAGCACGGAGACCACCCACAAGTGCGACCTGTGTGACAGGGACTGCCATTCGCGCATCGGCCTGTTCAGCCACAGGCGGTGCTGTTCCAGCAGAGTAGACGTTTAGGATTCTCTTCCACGGTCATCATAGACCGACGGAGGCCGACGACGGACATGATTTGGAAAGGCAACACCTGCTTATATAAGGTCCCACAGTTGACAGTGCACGTCAGAGCACAAACCAAGCATGAAGTCAAAGAAATTGTCTGTAGACCTCTGAGACAGGATTGTCTCGAGGCACAAATCTGGGGAAGGGTACAGAAAAATTTCTGCTGCTTTGAAGTTCCCAGTGAGCACAGTGGGCTCCATCATCAGTAAATGGAAGAAGTTCGGAACCCCCAGGACTCTTCCTAGAGCTGGCCGGCTGTCTAAACTGAGTGACTGGGGGAGAAGGGCCTTAGTAAGGGAGGGGACCAAGAACCCAATGGTCACTCTGTCAGAGCTCCAGCATTCCTCTTGTCATGTCCTGGCGAGCGCTCGAGCCCTCCTTCCCGTTTCTTCTGCTTCCCTAATCACCTGTGTAGAATTTTGAGGAAAAAAAATCAATTTAATCCCTTTTGGAATAAGGCTGTAACATAACAAAATGTTGAAAAAGTGAAGCAGTGTGAATACTTTCCGGATGCACTGTATATATAAGTGGTTGGCAATGATTACAAATTTTGATTGTGATTAATCTCCACAAACTTGCATTTATTTACAAGTAATCCATATTAAAAGCACATTTATTTTTTTCTGTGTAAAGTACCTTAAACTTGGCATTTTTCAAGTTTTTCATACTCATTAACACGGGAGTGAACAAATGTGCTTGCTTTATGCAACTGCAAGTTTATTTAAAGCATTTAACAAGTCAAAAATTACAACAATTATCCAGAATAGTCTAAAAAAAAAAGCCCTCAAAAGTACTACAGAAATAGTAAAAACAATAAAACAGCTAGCAACCACTTATTACACCAGTTATCTTACCTGCTAGCCTTTAGCTTAGCTGTTAGCCTTCTTCATTTACAGCACTTCTGCCTATCCTGTCTTCTCTGTGGACCTCTTCTCTTCTCTTCTCTCATTTCCACTTCCGGTGGGTGCGAATGAGAGCATGAGTGAGGAGGTGCTGGGTGTGTGAGTGGCGCGAGTTTTGGATTATACTTTTTCACAACGTTTTGGACCTTTCTTCTGTCTTTTATTATTGACTGCATATTCAGGTAAGTTTATTTACACACTGCAAGGGTTTGGGTTTGGCAATATGTTTTTGACATGGGTCAATCTGTTTTATGCTGGAGCTGAGTGTTTGGTAAAGTTGGGGGCAGGGCTGAGTCGGCCAATCCCTGTACATCGGGGAATAAGGCAGGGTTGGCCGATCTCGGGTCAACTGTATAGCTTAGCTATTGAGCCTTTGCTGTGCAGGTTGTGCACTCAGCTAGGTGGTTTGACCCTGCCGGGGCCCTCCAGTAGTTGTCGTCCACTCGTCTTGTCTGCTTATGCAGACGACGTCAACATTTTCATCACATCCCATAGGGATGTACAGCGTTTGGTGGATTCTTTATCTATTTATGAAAAAGCATCTTCTGCACGGGTAAACTGGGGCAAAAGTGAGGGTTTATTGGTGGGGCAGTGGACACATCAAGACATTCCTCATCTACCTGGAGGTCTTCTGTGGGGGAAAGCCGGTCTTAAAGTGTTGGGGGTGTTTCTGGGTTCTGAGGACTTTGAAAGCAAGAACTGGGAGGGAATTAAGGAGAAGGTGTTTGCTGGTTTTTCTAAATGGAATTGGTAGCTACCACAGCTGTCATATAGGGGAAGAGTTCTGGTCGCCAGTAATCTGGTCGCTTCGGCTCTTTGGCATAGGCTTATTGCTTTGACACCGCCCAGGAGCCTGGTGGAGGAGGTTCAGAAGATCATCGCGGATTTCTTTTGGTCTGGTTGACACTGGGTGCGTGCGGCTTTTCTCTACCTGCCTGTTGCCAAGGGAGGACAGGGCCTGGTTGACATACAGTCCAAGATCACCTGTTTTAGGCTTCAGACTGTGCAACAGCTCCTTTATGGATGTGGCCCCTGCTGGATGGACACTGCAAAACTGCTCCTGAGGAGAGCTGGCCGCTTGGGCTATGATAAGCAGCTTTTCCTCGTGAAATCCGGGAAGGTGGACTTTACTGGACTTTCTGCTTTTTATACATCTGTCTTGCATGCATGGTAAGTCTTCACTGTAGCCCATATTCCTGGGGAGACACCAGGCATGTGGCTGTTGGAGGAACAACTGTTTTTCAATCAGTTCATGGACACTCAAATGCTGCAGTCTGTTAGTCTGCAAACTTGTTTAAGAGAGGCAGGCTGTACCAAGCTTGGTCATCTGATGAAGATGTCAACCACATCCATAGAAACGCTGAGGCGGTGTGCCAACATTACATCTGTCAGACTGGTGCATAAGGTGGTGAAGGAAGTGTGTGCTGCCCCGCCACGACCACTGAGAGCCTTTGCGGAAAACCGTACCCTTTCTGATCAATGGGATGAGGACACTGTGTCCAACTTTCCTGCCCTTTCCATAAGTCCAGCAGTGGGAGAGTGGCAGGAAGAAGAAGACCACCTGCTGTCTTTCAGAACTCCTCGTCTGGGCAAGTTCCAGTTTGCAGGGGAGAAGACGGTGTATCACATCTGTGTGAAGGTTCTAAATCTGCACTCTCTGACGGGGGTGAAAGAGTCGAAGTGGGCGGGGTTTTTGGGGCCGGTATTCTCCCCGAAAGGCAGCTGGCGGTCCATGTACAAGCCCCCGATTGAGAAATGGACGGCAGATCTCCAGTGGAGAATTGTACATGGGGCAATAGCTACAAATAAATACAGAGCGCACCTGGATCCTAATGTGGGGGAGGAATGTTTTTGTTCCCAAGTTGAGACCCTGGAGCATTTGTTTGTTAAATGTTTTAGTTTATCTGGGCTTTTTGATCTTCTGAAAGTGTGGTTTCATAATTTTGGTGAATGTTTTTCTTTTGGTTTGTTTATTTATGGTCCAAAGTATAAAGTGGCAAAGAAGTCTGTGCATACTTTGATAAACTTCCTATCTGGTACTGCTAAACTTGCCATCTGGCTGACAAGGAAAAATCGGACTATTAACACTGGCAGTATGGATCCTGTGTTTGTTTTTAAGGCCTTGTTAAAAGTCAGACTCCGGGTGGAGTACTCTTACTATAAAATGGTGGACAATTTGGAGGTATTCACCAATAGATGGACTGTAGGGAATATTCTGTGTTCTGTGGGAGAGGGGGATGAGTTATGTTTGAACTTTTGAAATGTGAGACACTTGGTGGAATGATGGTATCATGGTGATTTTATATTTTTGAATTGTACAATAAAGGGACTTTTTAAACCTCAAACCTCTCTTCTCTTCTCTTGTTTCTGCTTCTGGTGGGTGCGAGTGAGCGCGTGAATGAGGAGGTGTTGGGTGAGTGGCGCGAGGTTTGGATTATACTTTTTCACAACGTTTGGACTTTTCTTCTATCTTTTATTATTGGCTGCATATTCAGGTAAGTTTATTTCAATCTTTTGAGTGTGTTTGTGTTTTTGTTTATTTGGCGTTTTGCTGGAGGATGGCGTCCTTTGAGACGCCACCTCCGTCTATCCGGCAGGGAGTGTGAGGATAGTCCCGCCGGATAGCAGCATTACTGTGGAGGAGGTCCTTCTTGCTGTGGTGAGAAGGTGGGACATGATATGATCTGCTTTGCATCCCGAATGAATAAAGCTGTAGTTGTGTTTTTGACTGGTGAGGAGTGTGTCCACAGTCTAATTGGGAGCGATGTTGTTATCGGGGATACGTATGTACAGGTGTCCCCCTCATCTGTTCCATCAACGTGCATCACCGTCTCAGGTGCTCCTCCTTTCATCACTGACGAGCAGTTGGAGACGGAGCTTCGCAGATTTGGGAAATTTGCGGGCCCGTTTAGAACTGTGAGTTTGGGATGTAAGGATACCAAATTAAAACATGTAAAATCACTCAGGTGACAGGTGTTCATGTTTTTGGACTCGTCCACTCAAACACTAGAAGTGTCCTTTCGGGTCAAACATGGGGACGGCTCCTACATGGTGTATGCGAGCTCAGGACAGATGAAGTGTTTTGATTGTGGAGACGTGGGCCATAAATGGTTCGCTTGTCCGCACAAGCAACGGGCGGGAGGCGCTGATGAAGTCGCAGCTGAAACCAGCGGTGCGGCCTCCGCGCATGCCGCTACTACAGACGGCGTTGCGGGGCCTTCCGCCGGTCCTGCTCCGGAACCTGCTGCTGTGTCTGTGGACAGCCCGGCTGTGGCACCCACAGCCCAGCTTACAGTTGGGAGCGTGGCTGGTGATGAGGCTCAAACAGTCACTGATGGTGCGTCAGAATCTAGCTGTGAGAAAGAGTGTGTGAAATCAGCAGCTGTGGTTCCGGTAGCTGTTAACGTTTCTGAACAGCTAACAGAACAACGCCAGTCAGCTGCGATAAGTGGCGTTCAGGAAATTGTAGCTCATGATGAATCAGCTGAGACAGCTGTATCAAACAGTCAGTTAAGTTGTGATGATGAGGGAATGGATTCTGATTCTGACACTGTGTCCATTGGAGAAACTTGCAGTAAAAACACAAGTTTGTATTCACTGGAAGAAATAAATGTTTTTCTGGATGAAACCTACAAAAGAGCCGTTAAAGTCACTGATTATTTCAGTGACGCTGATAAATTTATTAGAGCTTTTAATGTGCTAAAAAGACAGGTTGGTCTTGACCTCCTGGATGAAAGAAAATGTTTTCGCCTTAAAAAGCACCTAACGGCCCTGCGTAAATCAGCAGGAGTAAAAAAGGTCATGCGCACCCGACAAATGAAATAGCTTGCATGGGTATGCACAGCACAATGTTCTTATATATTTACTGCTCTTTGCTCTCTCGGCCCTCTGTCTCCTCTTCTATCTCCCTATGCAAAACATAAAATTAGGATCCTTAAACATCAATGGTGGGAGGGACAATCATAAGAGGGGATTAGCTAGTGAATTGTTTAGACAAAAAAATCTTAGCATCTTATTTTTGCAAGAAACTCAAGTTATTACCTCCGCCAAGGAGGTAATGTTTTTACCGGGGTTTGTCTGTCTGTTGTCTGTCTGTCTGTTACCAACATAACTCAAAAAGTTATGAACAGATTTTGATGAAATTTTCAGGAAAGGTGTTTGTATTTGTGCAGCAGGATTACACAAAAACTACTGGATGGATTTGGATGAAATTTTCACCACAGGTGGTTCTTGTCCTACAGAGGAACCCATTACATTTTGGTGATAATCTGGGAATGCATACCTCAGCCAAGGCTCTTCTCACAGTGTGTCACCCACAATACTCCAAAACTAATGGACAGACTTTGATGCAATTTTCACCACAAGTGGCTCTAGGCCTACACACAAACCCATTACATTTTGGAGGTGATCCATGACAGACTGAAGGAGCCTTGGCGGAGGTATGCGCTCTCTTAGTGCTTTTCTAGTTTTACTTTTATTTCAGTCGTGTGTTTAGTCATGTGTTCTGTAACCTTGTTTTATCTAATCCTGCTCTCCTACTTTACTGTGCAGTAGCCTGGTGGCGCACCCACAATTTCGTTGTACTGTACTACTGTACAATGACAATAAAGCCTATTCTATTCTATTCTATTAGATAACTTTTTTTTTACTTTCTTCAAAGTCAGAAGTTTACATACACTATGATTACTATGCTTTTAAACAATATGGGAAAACCCAGATGATGATGTCATGGCTTTGGAAGCTTCTGATAGGTTAACTGACAACATTTGAATTAATCAGTCCCTCTGTAAGGGTTCCTGCCTGATCTGCCCACCTGCCTGCTTCTCTCCCTGCTGACTGGGCTTCTCTTCCTGCAGCTGCAAGCACCACATGTCGCCCATCAATGGGACATTATATATAGGACGCTCTCCCATTACTCTGCCCGGTGGCGTCTGCTCTACTACCTGCCTGTATCCTGCCCTGTATGTTAAACCTGTTCTACCTTGTGCTTTATGTTGCTGTAATTTGACCCCTGCCTGTCTCTAGACCCTATGTTTGTCTGTTGTTTGGATTTGTTTGCCTGCTCTTCCCTAGCCTGCCGTGCTATGATCCCTACCCACCTCTGGATTCTGGAAACTGCCTGTTGGATTGGATTTGGATAACCTCAGACTCGGTACATCATCATATTCCCAAGTAAATCGACTTACCACCATTTGCCTTCACTGACGTCTCCACTCCTTTTCCCCCCACTCTCAGGCCTGGCCAGCCTGCCACATTCTCCGTCTAGAGCAAACCACACCACCACCACCCTCCTTTGGATATGCATACCTTTGTGTCTGCTCTCTCCCTGCAGGGTTGCCAGACCTTTGTTGCAGTATTATTGCACCATTATCATTAATAATGGGCTGCACGGTGGCGCAGTGGTTAGCACTGCGGCAGCACAGTTTACCCTTGGCCGGGGGATCGTGGGATCGTGGGTTCGATCCCAGCCCCCGACCAACAGTGATCTATGTGGAGTTTGCATGTTCTCCCCGTGTATGCGTGGGTTTACCCCGGGATTTCTCCGGTTTCCTCCCACATGCCAAAAAACATGCAGGTTAGGTTAATTGGAGACTCTAAAGTGGCCCTAGGTGTGAATGTGTGTGTGAATGGTTAAGGGATAGCGCCGTATCGTGGCTGCTTCATCCATCCAGGTGGTGGATGACCCTCAATTTCCCCTCTGGGGATCAATAAAGTATACTAAATCTAAATCTAAAAAATCTAAATAAAATCATTGTTATGTGGCGATGTTAAAATAAGACACGGCGTCTGGAGTTTTAATGAAGTTTATTGATCAAATCATCGCCATCACGGAGCTCACCCCAGCTGCTGTATAAGCATGCTGGGGATCGCTCTCAGGCTCTCATGAGCTGTAGTCAGAAGCAGTCAGAAGAAGAACAGAGGGTGAACATATGAATTCAGCCACTTAAATACCCAGCAACGGACAATACATCAAAGGCATTTTATCATCAAAGGAAATGCATTCAGACATGTGACATTTGTACCACAATGCGAGCAGGAAGCATGAATGTTTGCATTTGCGTCATACATATCCACAGGATGCTGGTGCCTGAACTAAGCACAGGAAGGCTGCCTATTGATCTCAACACACACATCTCACTGTCCTGTTAATTGCTCTAGTCGAGCGCTGTGTTTGTCCGTGGCTGCTGTGGGGGGGTACCCCATAGTTAAACTTTACACAAATGCTCTCATCAGTGTCTGCTTCTGGGTTTGCAAACCTTGTCAGCACACCACCAGCCGTCAGACCCAGCGGACACTGTGATGAGAACACTTACGGACCACCTCAGTGC
Organism: Pholidichthys leucotaenia; assembly: GCA_020510985.1. Taxonomy (NCBI): domain Eukaryota; kingdom Metazoa; phylum Chordata; class Actinopteri; order Cichliformes; family Pholidichthyidae; genus Pholidichthys; species Pholidichthys leucotaenia. Next base: position 268,931,396 of record CM035838.1, read on the forward strand.
TCTGGAGCACTGTGCTGACCAAACAGCATCCCAGATTCAGGTTGTTCTTAGCCAAGCATCTAAAATATCGGAAAAGCTAACACAATTAGACATTACCTTACAGGATCTCATGGCAGTGTCCTCCATCACAGCTCAATCAGTGTCTGCCATCCATCCGGGTCGTATGTTAGTTGCCAGACCTCTGCGCTACGCTGGAAATCTAGGGGAGGCTAGCGGGTTCCTGCTACAATGTCAGTTGGTTTTTGACCGTATTCCTGACGATTTTCTATCTGATCGTAGCCGCATTAGCTTCATGGTGGGTCTCCTCGATGGGTGCACCCTCTCCTGGGCTCAAGTTATCATCCAGGGGCCAATTTCCATACTTATTCCTTCGACCAGTTTACAGAAGAGTTCGTCCGCATGTTTAATTATACTGACTGGGAGGGGAGCGCGTCCACACGGTTAATGAACCTTTGCCAGGGTACCAACACGGCGGCGGAACACGGTCTCGACTTCGGGTCCTGGCAGCCTAGGCGGGGTGGGGTGAAACGGTGTTTCGCTTGGTTTTCATTCATGGGTTAAACTCCAACCTCCACAATGAGCTCGCCTGTCTTCACGACGAACCAGAGCTGTTCGACACCTTAGTCTCCCTAGTGATTGAGTTTGACAACAGGCTTCACGAACAGGCAAGGGAATGACAATCTGGAGCCCGCTTTCTTCCCGCGTCACTTCACTTCGGCTGCAGCCCCTAGCTCTCAAGCCGGCTGCCTCCACTTGTGATCCACCCGAACCCATGGCTGTCTGCCGGTCTAAACTCACCCCATCCGAGCAACAGTGGCGTTTTGGCAAGAGGTCGTGCTTGTACTGCGGTCAAGTGGGTCATGTGGTAGCTCAGTGTCCCGAGAAGCCAAAAGATCTAGCCCGTCAGTCACAGTAGGGGGACTGGGGGGCGGTGCAGAAAATCCCTCACAATCTTATTTTGAGTTACCTGTTTGCCTGTTGCTCCAGACCACCGAGTACATGGGTATGGCCCTGGTTGATTCTGGGGCCAAACAAAATTTTATCTCTGAGAGTTCGGCAACCTGACTCAAGATTCCTTGTGGTCATTTACATCCGCCACGTAGCCTCATTGCCCTCTCTGGCCAACTCCCTTTCCAGGCCACCCAACCCACAGCCCCGGTAGCATTATTGGTGTCAGGTAACCATCACGAACATATTTCTTTCCTTGTCCTCTCCGTGACTACTTCCCCTATGGTTCTTGGATACCTTTGGTTGTCTACCCACAATCCCGTAATTAACTGGAGCAAGGCTGCAATCAGTTCATGGAGCCCCTATTGTACGGCAGCCTGTCTCCAGACTGCCACCTGCTGGCCCTATATACCTATTTAGTCCTCAGTCCCCGAGCCCCAAGATCTGTCTAAAATCCTCTTGGTATATCATGATTTGGCCCTTATTTTCAGTAACGTAAAAGCTCTCTCTCTTCCCCCTCACCGTTGGTATGATTGTGCCATTGAGCTCCAGCAGGGGGTCCCATTACCTTTCAGTAGGCTGTATAGTCTGTCCACTCCTGAAAGAGAGGCAATGGAGAAATACAGTGGGGTAAAAAAGTATTTAGTCAGCCACCAATTGTGCAAGTTCTCCCACTTAAAAGATGAGAGAGGTCTCCAATTTTCATCATAGGTATACCTCAACTATGAGAGACAAAATAAGAAAAAAAAATCCAGAAAATCACATTGAAGGATTTTTAATGAGTTAATTGGTAAATTCCTCGGTAAAATAAGTATTTGGTCAATAACAAAAGTTCATCTCAATACTTTGTTATATACCCTTTGTTGGCAATGACAGAGGTCAAACGTTTTCTGTAAGTTTTCACAAGGTTTTCAAACACGGTTGCTGGTATTTTGGCCCATTCCTCCATGCAGATCTCCTCTAGAGCAGTGATGTTTTGGGGCTGTCGCTGGGCAACACGGACTTTCAACTCTCTCCAAAGATTTTCTATGGGGTTGAGATCTGGAGACTGGCTAGGCCACTCCAGGACCTTGAAATGCTTCTTAAGAAGCCACTCCTTCGTTGCCCGGGGTGTGTGTTTGGGATCATTGTCATGCTGAAAGACCCAGCCTCGTTTCATCTTCAATGCCCTTGCTGGTGGAAGGAGGTTTTCACTCAAAATCTCACGATACATGGCCCCATTCATTCTTTCCTTTACACGGATCAGTCGTCCTGGTCCCTTTGCAGAAAAACAGCCCCAAAGTATGATGTTTCCACCCCCATGCTTCACAGTAGGTACAGTGGGGCAAAAAAGTATTTAGTCAGCCACCAATTGTGCAAGTTCTCCCACTTAAAAGGTGAGAGAGGTCTCCAATTTTCATCATAGGTATACCTCAACTATGAGAGACAAAATGAGGAAAAAAAAAATCCAGAAAATCACATTGAAGGATTTTTAATGAATTAATTGGCAAATTCCTCGGTAAAATAAGTATTTGGTCACCTACAAACAAGCAAGATTTCTGGCTCTCACAGACCTGGAACTTCTTCTTTAAGAGGCTCCTCTGTCCTCCACTCGTTACCTGTATTAATGGCACCTGTTTGAACTCATTATCAGTATAAAAGAAACCTGTCCACAACCTCAAACAGTCAGACTCCAAACTCCACTATGGCCAAGACCAAAGAGCTGTCAAAGGACACCAGAAACAAAATTGTAGACCTGCACCAGGCTGGGAAGACTGAATCTGCAATAGGTAAGCAGCTTGGTGTGAAGAAATCAACTGTGGGAGCAATTATTAGAAAATGGAAGACATACAAGACCACTGATAATCTCCCTCCATCTGGGGCTCCACGCAAGATCTCACCCCGTGGGGTCAAAATGATCACGAGAACGGTGAGCAAAAATCCCAGAACCACACGGAGGGACCTAGTGAATGACCTGCAGAGAGCTGGGACCAAAGTAACAAAGGCTACATCAGTAACACACTACGCCGCCAGGGACTCAAATCCTGCAATGCCAGATGTGTCCCCCTGCTTAAGCCAGTACATGTCCAGGCCCATCTGAAGTTTGCTAGAGAGCATTTGGATGATCCAGAAAAGGATTGGGAGAATGTCATATGGTCAGATGAAACCAAAATAGAACTTTTTGGTAAAAACTCAACTTGTCGTGTTTGGAGGAGAAAGAACACCATACCTACTGTGAGCATGGGGGTGGAAACATCATGCTTTGGGGCTGTTTTTTCTGCAAAGGGACCAGGACGACTGATCTGTGTAAAGGAAAGAATGAATGGGGCCATGTATCGTGAGATTTTGAGTGAAAACCTCCTTCATCAGCAAGGGCATTGAAGATGAAACGTGGGTGGATCTTTCAGCATGACAATGATCCCAAAGACACCACCCGGGCAATGAAGGAGTGGCTTCGTAAGAAGCATTTCAAGGTCCTGGAGTGGCCTAGCCAGTCTCCAGATCTCAACCCCATAGAAAATCTTTGGAAGGAGTTGAAAGTCCGTATTGCCCAGCGACAGCCCCAAAACATCACTGCTCTAGAGGAGATCTGCATGAAGGAATGGGTCAAAATACCAGCAACAGTGTGTGAAAACCTTGTGAAGACTTACAGAAAACGTTTGACCTCTGTCATTGCCAGCAAAGGGTACATAACAAAGTATTGAGATAAACTTTTGTTATTGACCAAATACTTATTTTACCGAGGAATTTACCAATTAATTCATTAAAAATCCTTCAATGTGATTTTCTGGATTTTTTTTTTTCTCATTTTGTCTCTCATAGTTGAGGTATACCTATGATGAAAATTGGAGACCTCTCTCATCTTTTAAGTGGGAGAACTTGCACAATTGGTGGCTGACTAAATACTTTTTTGCCCCACTGTATGGTGTTCTTTCTCCTCCAAACATGACAAGTTGAGTTTTTACCAAAAAGTTCTATTTTGGTTTCATCTGATCATATGACATTCTCCCAATCCTCTTCTGGATCATCCAAATGCTCTCTAGCAAACTTCAGATGGGCCTGGACATGTACTGGCCTAAGCAGGGGGACACGTCTGGCACTGCAGGATTTGAGTCCCTGGTGGCGTAGTGTGTTTCTGATGTAGCCTTTGTTACTTTGGTCCCAGCTCTCTGCAGGTCATTCACTAGGTCCCCCCATGTGGTTCTGGGATTTTTGCTCACCGTTCTCGTGATCATTTTGACCCCATTGGGTGAGATCTTGCGTGGAGCCCCAGATGGAGGGAGATTATCAGTGGTCTTGTATGTCTTCCATTTTCTAATAATTGCTCCCACAGTTGATTTCTTCACACCAAGCTGCTTACCTATTGCAGATTCAGTCTTCCCAGCCTGGTGCAGGTCTACAATTTTGTTTCTGGTGTCCTTTGACAGCTCTTTGGTCTTGGCCATAGTGGAGTTTGGAGTCTGACTGTTTGAGGTTGTGGACAGGTGTCTTTTATACTGATAATGAGTTCAAACAGGTGCCATTAATACAGGTAACGAGTGGAGGACAGAGGAGCCTCTAAAAGAAGAAGTTGCAGGTCTGTGAGAGCCAGAAATCTTGCTTGTTTGTGGGTGACCAAATACTTATGTTACTGAGGAATTTACCAATTAATTCATTAAAAATCCTTCAATATGATTTTCTGGATTTTTTTTTCTCATTTTGTCTCTCATAGTTGAGGTATACCTATGATGAAAATTGGAGACCTCTCTCATCTTTTAAGTGGGAGAACTTGCACAATTGGTGGCTGACTAAATACTTTTTTGCCCCACCGTATGTGAAGAAGTCAGTGAGTGCTGGCTTAACCCGTCACTCCTCGTCAGCGTTGGGGGCAGGTTTTTTCTCCGTGGGCAAGAAGGACGGCCCCCCTACATCCTTGTATTGATTTTTGGGAGCTCAACAAAATTACAGTGAAAGACAAGTACCCGCTCCCTTTCATTAACACTGCGTTCGATCTGCTCCAGGGCTTCTCAATTTACACCAAGCTTGACCTCAGAAATGTTTAACACCTCATTAAGATAAGGGAGGGTGATGAATGGAAGACGGCTTTTAAAACTCATTTGGGTCACTTTAAATATACCGTTACGCCTTTCAGCCTCAACAGTGGCCCTGCTGTGTTTCAGCATCTGATTAACGATGTGCTTCGAGACTTTCTGAACTCATTTGTATTTGTGTATTTGGATAATATCCTTATCTTCTCCCGTTCCACAGAAGAACATCAGGTACATGTCAGGATGGTTCTCCAGTGCCTCCTGGAGAGCCAACTGTATGTTAAAGCGTTGAAGTGTGAGTTTCTTACCGCCACCACTACTTTTCTTGGTTGTATTATTTCCCATGGCCACATCGAACCTGACCCCAAGAATATTAAAGCTGTCACAGATTGGCCTGTCCCCTCCACTCACAAGCAGCTGCAGCAGTTTGCTAATTTTTACCGCCGTTTCATTAGAAACTACAGCTCCATCGTCCACCCACTCACTGCCCTTACATCTGTGAAAGTTCCCTTTTGCTGGACCCAGGAGGCAAATGAGGCCTTCTCCAGTCTGTAGTCATGTTTTTCTGATGCCCCAATCCTAATTCAATCCGACCCAAAGCAGCAGTTTATTGCAGAAGTGGATGCTTCTGATATTGGGGTGGGGCTGGTACTGTCTCAGTGCTCGGTGGCTGACAATAAAATATAACCATGTGTGTATTTTTCTCAGTGCTTGTCCCCAGCTAAGAGAAACTGCGATGTCGGTGACTGAGAGCTGTTAGCAGTGAAGTTAGCTTTGGAGGAGTGGCGCCATTGACTCGAGGGGTCAGCTCAGCCCTTTCTTGTGTGGACTAGGGATGACTGTATCGATACTTAGGTGTAGATACTTCGATACCAGGTGATCGATACTTTGGAGTAAATACTTTTTTAAATATCGCAATACCACAATGTTAATACAAAACGTGCAATTTGTTTTCACTTTCTGAGATTTTTAGGCATTAAATTTATGTGTGAAAACCGGTGAAAAACCAGCCCAGGCATGGATTAAAGAGGGTCTGCCGTGTCACATGATTATGGCAGCCTATCAGATGTCAGAGCCAAAGACTCACTGTGCACTGGCAGCCTCAATCAAGCAGTCACGTGCTGTGTTCGGAATGTTCACTCACTCACTCACTCACTCACTCACTCCCTACTCACTATATAGTGAATTTAGATATAGTGGACTATACAGTAAACTCAATAGAACAATAAAATTAACGGCTTTCGAACACTACTGTGCTTGTTTGTGTGGCACGGTTAATGACGTCATCACGTGAGACAGTAAAACGTAACAAACTAACGGTGGTAAAAAAAAAACCCGAATACCTGCATGCAATTTGCAGTAAATATGTATTTAATCAAATCGTTTTTGCTGAATTAATAAATATAAATACCTTAAGGTAGTTTATGTTGTAATGTGAAGCTCTTCTCTCACTGCTCTGTTAGCTGCGCAATGCATTATGGGATATATTGATATAGTGGCTAATGTAGTGACCATCTGTTGTACACTACTTTTCAAAATGCATTGTGGGATATTTTGAGTGTACTATATAGTGAATGAAATTTTCAGTTAAGATTTCAAACAGCACTAAAAAATGGCTGATTCACTATACAGTGGGGCAAAAAAGTATTTAGTCAGCCACCAATTGTGCAAGTTCTCCCAATTAAAAGATGAGAGAGGTCTCCAATTTTCATCATAGGTATACCTCAACTATGAGAGACAAAATGAGGAAAAAAAATCCAGAAAATCACATTGAAGGATTTTTAATGAATTAATTGGCAAATTCCTCAGTAAAATAAGTATTTGGTCACCTACAAACAAGCAAGATTTCTGGCTCTCACAGACCTGAAACTTCTTCTTTAAGAGGCTCCTCTGTCCTCCACTCGTTACCTGTATTAATGGCACCTGTTTGAACTCATTATCAGTATAAAAGACACCTGTCCACAACTTCAAACAGTCAGACTCCAAACTCCACTATGGCCAAGACCAAAGAGCTGTCAAAGGACGCCAGAAACAAAATTGTAGACCTGCACCAGGCTGGGAAGACTGAATCTGCAATAGGTAAGCAGCTTGGTGTGAAGAAATCAACTGTGGGAGCAATTATTAGAAAATGGAAGACATACAAGACCACTGATAATCTCCCTCCATCTGGGGCTCCACGCAAGATCTCACCCCGTGGGGTCAAAATGATCACGAGAACGGTGAGCAAAAATCCCAGAACCACACGGAGGGACTTAGTGAATGACCTGCAGAGAGCTGGGACCAAAGTAACAAAGGCTACATCAGTAACACACTACGCCGCCAGGGACTCAAATCCTGCAATGCCAGATGTGTCCCCCTGCTTAAGCCAGTACATGTCCAGGCCCATCTGAAGTTTGCTAGAGAGCATTTGGATGATCTAGAAGAGGATTGGGAGAATGTCATATGGTCAGATGAAATCAAAATAGAACTTTTTGGTAAAAGCTCAACTTGTCGTGTTTGGAGGAGAAAGAACACCATACCTACTGTGAAGCATGGGGGTGGAAACATCATGCTTTGGGGCTGTTTTTCTGCAAAGGGACCAGGACGACTGATCCGTGTAAAGGAAAGAATGAATGGGGCCATGTATCGTGAGATTTTGAGTGAAAACCTCCTTCATCAGCAAGGGCATTGAAGATGAAACGTGGGTGGATCTTTCAGCATGACAATGATCCCAAAGACACCACCCGGGCAATGAAGGAGTGGCTTCGTAAGAAGCATTTCAAGGTCCTGGAGTGGCCTAGCCAGTCTCCAGATCTCAACCCCATAGAAAATCTTTGGAGGGAGTTGAAAGTCCGTATTGCCCAGCGACAGCCCCAAAACATCACTGCTCTAGAGGAGAACTGCATGGAGGAATGGGCCAAAATACCAGCAACAGTGTGTGAAAACCTTGTGAAGACTTACAGAAAACGTTTGACCTCTGTCATTGCCAGCGAAGGGTATATAACAAAGTATTGAGATAAACTTTTGTTATTGACCAAATACTTATTTTACCGAGGAATTTACCAATTAATTCATTAAAAATCCTTCAATGTGATTTTCTGGATTTTTTTTTTCTCATTTTGTCTCTCATAGTTGAGGTATACCTATGATGAAAATTGGAGACCTCTCTCATCTTTTAAGTGGGAGAACTTGCACAATTGGTGGCTGACTAAATACTTTTTTGCCCCACTGTATAGTACATTATATGGGGAAGGGGTGAGCATGTCAAGCACAGCAACGGTGACTCCCGTGCAGATTGAGCTCAGCAGTGTCGGGGGCGGCACAAGTATTACTTCTGGAATGTTACACCATTCATCCAAATTCTATGGTGATACCAAGCAGCATAATTTTGAAAAATCAACAAAATAAGCACTATTTAAGTTTGTAAAAATAATAGTGTAAAAATAAAATTAAATAAAAAACTAAATTAAATTTAAAGAAAAACATTGCACTGTGAAAAAATTTACACATATATGCTGCTTGGTATTACCATAGAATTTGGCTGAATTTACGGGGGCGGGGGGGATTTCAATGAATGGTGAAACATTTCAGAATTAAAAAATACTTGAATCCAGTTGACTTGACTGACTTTTATACAGCATACTTACCTGCCTGGATGACTGAGAATCTTCACCAAATTAAGAAATTGAGTTAATTTTGCATTCAATTTAAGTCTTAAATATTTTTATTATAAATGAATTATATTTCATTTTATTTTTATGTACTTTGCTCATTGTTCTATTTTATTATCATTTTATAAGCATTTCTTTCACATATTTATGTTCATGAGTTTTATTCATATTTCATATTGCCCTTGCAATAAAGTTAATGAAACTGCAATCATGTGATTTTCCTTTAAGGGGCAAAAAATATCTGTATGGGTATTGAAGAAAAAGTCCCATAGATTAATGGTATCGCATCGAAAGGAAAAATGCTGGTATCGCCTATCCCTAGTGTGGACAGACCACAAGAATCTCGAGTACATCAGGTCAGCTAAAAAGGCTTAATTCCCATCAGGCTAGGTGGGCGCTGTTCTTTGTCAGGTTCCACTTTACCCTCACCTACAGGCCTGGCTCCAAAAATACCAAACCCGATGCCCTGTTGTGCCAGTTTGTGGTGGAATCATCCACACCCAGGGTGGAAACCGTTGTTTCTGAGCCTGCCATTGTTGGGGCACTCATCTGGAACATTAAGCAGTGCATCAGGGAAGCTCAGGTCACCCACCCGGATGGATCTGGGGGGGGGGGGGGGCACCGGGCCGGTTATTCGTTCCAGCAGCCATGAAAGGAGATGTCATACACTGGCTCCACACAGCCAAATTCTCCTGCCACCCAGGGGTGGCGAGGACTCTCTCATTGCTCCAGCGCATATTCTGGTGGCCCTTGATGGATAAAGATGTGGAAGACTTCATCAATGCCTGTCCCCTGTGCTCTTCCGGGAAGCCCCAAGCCAGTCTGCTTCGGCCCCTCCCCATCCCTAGTCGCCCATGGGCCAACATTGCCTTAGACTTTGTTACAGGGTTGCCCCCCTTGAATGGACACACCGTGATCCTTACCGTGGTGGACAGGTTCTCCAAGGCCACACACTTTGTTCCCCTGAAAAGGTTACTATCTGCCTTGGAGATGGCACAGCTCCTGTCCAACCATGTGGTTAGGCTGCATGGCATACCTGTGGATATTGTTTCGGACCATGGGCCCCAATTCATCTCAAGGGTGTTGCGTCCCTTCTGCAAGTCCACCGTGGCCACAGTCAGCCTCTCTTCTGCCTATCATCCGCAGAGCAATGGGCAGTGCGAGTGGGCGAACCAGGAACTGGAGGCCATGCTTCGCTGCATGATGGCACATACTTACCTTGGATAGAGTATGCCCACAACTCGGCCATGTCTGCAGCTATGGATTTCTCCCCCTTTGAGGCCTCACTGGGGTACACCCCCCACCCCCGCTCTCCATCTCTGAGGAGGAGATTGCTGTCCCCTCCACTGTGGCTCACATGTCCAGGTGCGGCATTTCTGGAGGAACACCAAGGCTGCCGTGTTGAGATCTACCCAGGAAAACTCTAGGTGGGCCAACCGGAAGATGCATTCATTCCCCGCCTACAAGGTTGGCCGGAAGGTGTGGCTCTCAACAAAAAATTTTCCCCTCAAGACTGACTCCAGAAAACTCGCCCCCCGGTTCATCGGGCCATTTACCATCCAGGCCATTATTAATCCTGTCTCTGTGAAACTCAGCCTTCCCTCCTCGCTGCGGGTTCACCCCACATTCCACGTGTCACACATTAAGCCAGTATTTGCCAGCTTCCTTTGTCCCCATCAAAGCCACCTCTGCCCCCGAAGATGGTTGATGGTGGCCTAGTATATGCTGTGACGCACATCCTGGATGCTCACCGCAGGGGGCATGGCATCCAGTTCCTAGTGGATTGGCCCAGAAGAAAGATCGTCGATCCCAAGGTCTTTCATCATGGACAACGCTCTCATCAAGGACTTCTACCACCGACACCCCGACAAACCCAGAGTTACACCAGGAGGCATCCCTTGAGAGAGGGGTACTGTAAGGGTTCCTGCCTTATCTGCCCGCCTGCCTCCTTCTCTCCCTGCTGACTGAGCTTCTCTCCCTGCAGCTGCAAGCACCACCTGTTGCCCATCAATGGGACATTATATATAGGACACTATCCCATTATTCTGCCTGGTGGCGTCTGCTCTGCTACCTGCCTGTATCCTGCCCTGTATATTAAAATTGTTCTATCTTGTGTTTATGCTGCTATGATTTGACCTCTGCCTCTCTCTAGACCCTGTGCTTGCCTGTTGCTTGGATTTGTTTGCCTGATCTGCCCTAGTCTGCAGTGCTCTGACCCCTGCCCACCTCTGGATTCTGGAAACTGCCTATTGGACTGGATTTGGATAACCTCAGACTGTGCACATCATCATATTCCCAAGTAAGTCGACGTACCACCATTTGTCTTCACTGCCATCTCTACTCCTTCCCCCCCACTCTCAGGCCTGGCCAGCCTCCCACGATCTTCCCCTGGAGCAAATCACACCACCTCCCCGCTCCATTGGATTCACCCTTGGCATCCAGCTTCCCTGCATCAGAAGATTATCACCAAACCTACGAAGCAGTGGTCGGCTGTGCCATCCTAAGTGCTCGAGGGAGAGATTCCACAGGTCCTTCCTACCTACGGCTGTCAGATTGTATAATCTAAATACTGCTCATAGAGGCTGTACTATTAAATGTCTCAACTCTGCACAATAGAAATCATCCCCTCCAATACACAGCTAAGACAATTACAATTATTATTGAGGGTGGCAAAACACTGTTCATTCAATGTGAAATGTACTGTCTGGGTTGATATTTATATTTTGCCGGGTAATTTAACTAAGTGTAATGCTGTTGATACCATCTAACTACAATGCTCCTGCACTGTGTACATAACTGTGTACATATGTATATTTATTTACTGCTTTGGCTAACCTATTCTTATCTTATTATCTTATTTACTATTGCGCTGAGTGCTGCTATCCCTTTGCTGCTGCAATCCTGTAATTTCCCCATTGTGGGACTAATAAAGGCTTATCTTATCTTATCTTATCTTATCTTACCTTATCTTAGTGTCTGTTCTCTCCCTGCAAGATCACCAGACCTTCGTTGCACTATTATTGCACCATTATCATCAATAAAATCGCTGTTAAACTTTACACAAACGCTCTCATCAGTAGCCACGGTTACATGGACAAAATTTCTTCAATCTGATTACAGTTCAGATCATAACTTTACCGTTTACATAGATCCTGAAAAAGCTAATCCGATTAGGATGTGCGTTTCCATGTGTCACACGTTTGAACGGACTAAATCATTTTGACATGCGCACGTCGACATTTCGACATTCCGAAAACAGTAGAAGAAGCAACTTCCGGTGTAAACAAGCCCCACTTCGTGTCTTTCTCTTTTCGAAATGGACCTGTATTGTGTTCTTCAGATTGTACTTTTGCTTCTGCTGGTCTCCGTAATGAAGCTACAAGTACATACTTCTGCATATAACGAACAGAGGGAGACAGCAGGATGATACAGACCAATTTTGTTTTACTCCCGCTATGTCTTCCACTAGCTGCTGTAAAGGCGGAAATACATCATGTTGACGTGTGGCTGACGTACAGACATGCACAGTAAATATATTTTCTGCCCAGCCTTCGGAATAAGTGTTTATATGCGCACCATTCGGATTAACAATCGGCATAACTCACCCGTCTCAATGGGAATGAAATTTTGATCCGAATGAGCGTGATTGGGTCAGAATATTCAGACTGGCGTGTTTACATGAAGCATTTTTATTCCGATCAGGCTTTTAATCCGGTTACTTGTGTCCATGTAAACATGGCTAGTGTCTGCTTCTGGGTCTGGGTTTGTAAACCTTGTCACCCTTCAGGATTTCACGTGATTTTTTTTGTTATTGTGGTAAATTGCGGGGCTCTCCTTGGGGATTTGCCTGAATCGCACGTTGGCTCATGTCCAGACAGGAGATTCACAGCTTTAAAGCTCATTAACAAGATGTAGTAGTGACTTTTACCTCTGAAGATGTATAAAATGTTACAACAGTAGCTGTAGTATTAGATTTGCTCATTTGTTTGTGATTTTACAGCATCTGTCCTCACATGCATTCCAGAGACAGTGGGGTGTGTTCAGGCATTCGGACGTTTTCTAACACAAACCTGGCACTTCATACATGCTTTCATTATGGAGACTTGAGGAGATGGAGGAATTAACTATGTGGGAAAACTTGCAGGTGAGTGTTTTTTTAAAAAATCACATTCTATTTTTTGCTGATGTGTTCTGTATACACTCACTGTAAACATGGAAGTGAGCGCAGTGCAGCACTGCATTGGTCAGACTGATGTTGTACACATTTGTGCGCTACTCGGGGACAAATTTGTTTGGTGAAATTGGCGGAAGTTGATGAAAGTTGGCCAAAATTGTGGGGAAGTCGCAGTGATCTGACAAAATTCAACTTATGCAGGACCCGCTAAATTTGCGGGAATTGGTAGAATTGCAACATTACAAAATCCTGGAGGGACTGATTAATTGGAGATACACCTGTGGATGTATTTTAAGGTACACCCCAAACACACTGCTTCCTTGAGTGACATGGGAAAATCAAAAGAAATCAGATAAGATATCATGAAGAGAACTGTGGACCTCTACAAGTCTTGTTCATCTGTGGGTACAATTTCCAGACGCCTGAAAGTGCCACATACTGTACATCTGTGAAACTAGTCTTGTACTGACATGGGCTGAGGAAGAAGCCATTACTCCAAAAGAAACATTAAAATCCAGATTACAGTTTACAATTGTACACAGGGACAAAGACCTTAATTTTTAGAGACATGTCCTGTGGTCTTATGAAACTAAAATTGAACTGTTTGGCCATTATTACCATCATTACATGTGGAGGACAAAGGGGGAAGCATGCAAGCTTGAGAACACCATCCCAAATGTGAAGTACAGGGGTGGCAACATCATGTTGTGGAGGAGTTTTGCTGCGGGCAATTGGTGCACTTCACAAAATAGATGGAATCATGAGGAAACAACTTCTTTTTTTGACTGCGCCCTTTAGGGGTCACCACAGTGGATCATCTGCCTCCATCTCACCCTATCGCTTGCATCTTCCTCTGTAACACCAATTGTCTCCATGTCCTCCTTCACTACATCCATGAATCTTCTCTGTGGTCTTCCTCTTTTTCTCCTGCCTGGCAGCTCCATCTTCAACGTCCTTTGTCCTATATATCCACTATCCCTCCGCTGCACATGTTCAGATCATCTCAGCCTTGCCTCTCTTACTTTGTCTCCAAACCATTTAACCTTAGCTGTCCCTCTGATGTACTCATTTCTAATCTTGCCCCTCCTAGTTACTCCCAATGAAAATCTTAGCATCTTCAACTCTGCCACCTCCAGCTCCATCTCCTGTCTTTTTGTCAGCACCACAGTCTCTAAACCATACGTCATAGCAGGTCTCACTAGTTTTAGTTTATTGGTTTATTTGTCAGGGACCATATACAGGAAAAAAAATATTAAACACAGGATAAAGATGCTCTGTACCAGATTATAGCATTCTCACTAATGCCCATCTGTTGTCCCTGAGGCAGGCAGGAAGATATTAAAAGCAAAACAGCACATATAGAAAGCAATTAAGGTCAGGTTTCAGAATCTGTTGTCCCTGAAACAAGCAGGGAGTAAGTTTAAAAGGTAAAAAGATAAGAGAAACAGCAAACATTTTACAATTTAAGAGTACAATTTCAAATCCCATTTAAGGGAGAGAGTCAATGCTGGCAGGCTTGATTACTTAAAATCCATTTTTTAGTTTCTGTGGAAAAGTCTCTGTAATTTGTTCTGGTCTTCAAAGCAGTGGGGAGCTTATTCCATTCTGTTATAGCTTTGTATGAGAAAGCTGATTGTCCAAAAGCAGTTTTACATATTGGGATGCAACAATGCCACCTAGAGGAAGTCCTTGTTATTCTGGTATTTTGTTCAGAAGTTAAGTACACAAAAGTCTTAAGAGGTGGGGGTGCAGAACCATGGATAATTTTTTAAAAACAACCGTATATTTGCATACATGTGTAGTAATCTGGACAGGGTCAGACCCTGTCCATGCTTTATGCTCTTTGCTGGACTCATTATTATCATCATTGGTATTTTCATTCTCATCTAAGTTTTCATTCTCACTGTTATTATATCACCTTCTTAGTTACGTTTGTATGTTGTATATTTTCCCTGCTTCATCATTTGTTTTTGAGTTGGCTTTTATTTTGACAGTGTCGTTCGTTTACTGCCTGTCTAGCATAGCTCATCCTCATTTACTAATTATTGTTCATGGCTGTTCCTCATCAGTTAATTATGTTCATCCCTATTTATTAGCATCACTGCCTTATCTCTGTGTTGGGTCCTAGTCATTCATAAGTTACTTTATTTATTTATTTAGCGAATGCAAAGTCCTTAAGCCAAGCAGTTGCCTCCTGGTTTGCTGTATGGAGGGTGTGTAATCCTCCTTCCAGTCTTTGGAGCGGGCAAGCCTCTATGATGTGTTCCATAGTTTGCTCCTCTCCACATGCGCACAGTGGGCTAGGGCTACTGCCCCATCTGTGAAGGTTGGCCAAGCAGGGGCCATGTCCAGTCCTGAAGCGATTGAGTGTAGACCACTGTCTCCTTGGGAGGTTGGTGCCCGGGACCTGTTGGTTGGGGTTTATCACCAGCTGTTTGTTTGGGACCTCCTTGGTTTTCCATTCCTCTTGCCAAGCTGTCTGGATGGTAAAGTCAGCTGGGGGAGGGTTTTTCCAAATCGGCCGTCTGGATGAAAGTCAGGCAGTGGGTGGGGTGTAGATATCTGCATGGATTGGTAAGTGAGGAAAATCTTTAACTTTTTGGAGCATCCTTTGAGTTAATGCTGCTCGCCGGATGTGTGGAGGGGCTATGTTTGACAGTACAGAGAGCCAGGGGAGTGGTGTTGAGCGGATTGTTCCAGTTATAGTTCTCATGGTTGAGTTGAGCTGGGTGTCTACATGGTGTGTGTAAGATGACCTGGACCAGACAGGGGCACAATATTCTGCTACAGAGTATAAAAGGGCCAGTGCTGAGGTGCGCAGGGTGGAGACTGCCGCCCCCCATTTTGCACCAGCGAGCTTGCAGAGCAGGTTGTTTCGTACTTTCACCTTAGCAGCCGTCCCCTTTAGATGTTCCTTGAAGGATAAGGTCCTATCAAGGGTCACTCCAAGATAAGTTGGATTTGGGGCATGCTTAAGCTTGAGTCCGCTCAGGTGGATGTTTAGTTCTCTGGCAGCTTTTGCACTGTGGAGATGAAATACACTGGAGACGGTTTTTGCTGGGCTTGGTTTTAGGCGCCAGATTTTGCAGAACTGGTCCAGTTTAGCAAGATCTTCCGTGAGCACCTGTTCCAGTGGTTCAAAGTCTGGTGCTTGGAATGCCAAACAGATGTCGTCTGCATAGATGAATTTGCGGGATTTTGTAGTAGGCAGGTCGTTTATGTAGAGGTTGAACAGAGTTGGAGCTAGAACTGAGCCTTGTGGGAGTCCGTTTTTCTGCATTCTCCATGCACTTGTGTTCTGACTGAGGTGGACTCTGAACCTTCGGTTGGTCAGCAGGGTTTTTATAATTGCTGTTGCCCAAGCAGGGATCGCCTTTATAAGTTTCAGGAGGAGGCCTTTGTGCCAGACCGTATCATAGGCGGCTGTTAAGTTACTCATTCCTGTTACTCATAAGTTACTCATTCCTGTATTTGCACAACTTTCTCATTTTTTCGCTGTTTGGGTTTCCTCCCCCAGCATTACTGCACTACTGCCGTTGTGGCTTATTTTGTGCTTCAGCCCTCATGTTGCATTTATTACCTCCGCCAGGCCGAAGGCCAGGAGGAGGTTATGTTTTTTTTGCCGGGGTTTGTCTGTCTGTCTGTCTGTCTGTTTGTTTGTCTGTCTGTTTGTCTGTCTGATGGTTAGCAAGATAACTCAAAAAGTTTTGGACGGATTTCGATGAAACTTTCAGGCATTGTTGGAAATGGTACAAGGAAGAACTGATTAAATTTTGGGGATGATACGGATCACCGTCTGGATACAGGAATTTTTTAAAGGATTCTTTAACATTGTCAGATACGGCCATTTTCAACATGTGTGCAGGCCCAATGAAGGGCGCTGCTCGTCGTGTCTGACGAACACAAACTCCGCCTTCTTCAAAGTTTTAGGCACAAAAGCACGCGGAACACAGTGCTGGGCAGGGCTCGGCAGTGTGCCTGTGTTTGCGCTACGCTGCAAAAGCTCAGACGGGCAGCTGTCCGCCGCCGGATTATTTGGCAGAAATTCCCCGGCCAGCCATAGTAGCTGCGCAAAAACAAGCTCTCTGCCGGGGAAGATTCCAAATCATCTTTTGCCGCGGAACGCAACCCCAATAAAACCCACGCCAACCTGTCTACCCTGTGTTTGCGCTACGCTGCAAAAGCTCAGACGGGCAGCTGTCCGCCGCCGGATTATTTGGGAGAAATCCTGTTTTGCCACGGAGCGCAACCCCCTTTGCTATATTATTCACTTTCTTTTAACCTGTACTCTTAATCTATTCGAAATAAAGATTAATTCATTCATTCATTCAATTGCAACGCCCGCAGCATGGGACTTTGCTGATGCAGGAGATGGACACAACACCAACACTTCAGTTTATTACCTCTGCCAAGGAGGTAATGCTTTTACTAATGAACCACTAATCCTATCATTGTGAATCCAATTGCTAGTCATATGTTTTCATGGTCAAGGAACCTGAAAACGTACACACAAACACTGTATGGGAGGGAACTGTGGCGCTTGGCGGAGGTCTGCGCTCTCCGATTGCTTTTCTAGTTTTTCCAATAAATCATGGTTAAATGTCGCCTTGCGAGTGAGTCCGTTAATCTGCCTCAGAGGGGTGTTTATGCTGGATGTTGAACTGAACACGACTTTATTTTGACTCACTCTCACAGTACAGGCGCTCCTGTCAGGCAGAGGTGAGGTCAAAGAGACCGCCCCTCACCCTCACAGCTCTCTTATACCCCGGGTGGCGGCAGAACCGGAAAGGTAAGGTGGAGCCACCACCTGTGTCACACAATGATATGTCCCAATAACAACATACCCCCCCCTTCAAAATGGTCCAAAAACACACACATACAATCGAGACCCTCCCCAATTTGGAACCCGAATCATACGCTAAAACTGAACAGACATTTTTGAAGGCCTATGACATACACACAAAACAACTAAAGCTAGGGGAGAACAGGTGGACTACTGTTCCACCCCCACACGGCTAGATGGATTATCTTGCCGTCTCCACTAAAACACAGTCCATTAAACAGAAAACTGCAGTGTTCCTAAACTAAACAGTATAAAACTCAAAACAATCCCATTAACAAAACTAATATACAACTCGGTTATCCCCCATTCCAACATCATGCAATAAACGTATTGCCCAACCATCAGTCTACCCCAATAAAGAAACCACCCCCCGGAAAAACCGTCAGACGGTTCCCCTCCAGAGCACCTTCTTTTCTTTGCACCCGAGGATGACCCATGTTGAAGCCCAAACATCTCCTTCTCCTCTCTGGTGTGCCACAACTTGTTGAGGTGCCTCCATGAGCCATCAGACAGCTGGAGATAGCCATCCTCCCCAACAGCCATCACTTGCAGCCACCCCTGGTCATCTTGCTGTTGGCATATGCCTCGAACACCTCTCAACCGGGCCTCCTCTCTGGGTCGGACCACATCTGCAACCCCCAGAAGAGCCCGACTTGGCTGCCAGTGTCCCTGTTTGGCACATCATTTTACCATGCCAGCCGGTCCTGCCCCACTCGCTTTCATTTTTGCTGCTGGCGAAGCCATTGTGGCCCCTTGCTCCTCGGTACCTTCCAGCCAAACTCCAGGAGTAGAATGGGTCATCCACTCGGCTCCATCCACCGTCACACGCGTCCCACCACTCTGCCCAGTTTCCTCAGCTAAGGTTACTTGGGCACTGGCACCGGGACCCTCCCACGATGGCCCGTGGTGGGATTGGTCCCACTCATCATCCAGAATACTTGGCCAAGGTTCGTTCCATACAGTATTGTCCACCACTCGCGGAACTGGCCGGTCCCACAAACCACGGCCCGACCACTCCTCTCCAACACCGCTGGTGATGGTGAAGCCCGATCCACAAAAGAGGTCACACCCCATAACATTCTCACCGCAGGCAGTCACTACGAACTTCAGGTTGGACACCTCTGCCGACTTGTACCTAGCCGTCAGTTCCACCAATCCCACCATGGCCAATCTTCTTCCACCATACCCACACAGCGGTGCTGAATGACCTCTTACTCGGTAATATGGGAAGAAACTCCTCACAGTAGACCAATTCAACACGAAGCTCACCGCACCCATGTCAATCAGTAGCGGCACCGTCACCCCATCCAATTCCACCATACAGTAGGTACGACCATCGGTGCTCGGAGAAACAGTGTGGATGACTGTGGGAGTTGGAGTGGGGGGTCCACATTGCGTCTTCGGTCCCCTCGCTCAAACCTATTACATGCCCTGGCAAAATTATGCAGGAGTCCGCACTTGCTGCAGCATTTTCCTCTTGCCGGACACTCTCTACCCTTATAACGGTGCTTGGTGGACCCACAACCCAAACACCTGGGCGATCCCAGGACGGACCTTATTTTCACAGCATTAGCACTTTCCTCCTCATCCTCCACGCCATTGTCACTGTCCGGGTCCACTGCCTACACCGTCAACTGTGATTCAAAATAGCGGAGTGTTGCTCTCTCACTGAGCTCTCGTGATAGCATGTCTGCTGCCTCACACTGCTGAGTTAACTCGATGGCCATGGCTAACATCAGCTTGCCCGAGTGCATGAGGAGCTTCGACCTTGCTGCCGAGCAAAGGGTATGTTCCGCCAACTGATCACAGACCATCTCTTCCTCTAATGCTGGCAATCCCTGGCCAGCTGACGTAGGTCTGCAACGTACCGCTGCACTGACTCGCTGGTCCACTGGTGGCGCTGCTGAAACTGAATCCTCCGGACGATGACGTTTTCTGGGGCGCGAAAATGTTGCGCCATTAGCTCAACCATGTCTTCAAAGCTACCACTGTCACCCAAGGTACTAAGGATATGTTGTCCTTCCATTCCCAAGTTGTGAACCAACAGTGCCCGTGCCCACAACTTCTGCAGTTTACCAAGGTTCAATGCCACCAAATAATTTTGGAATGCGACAAACCACCTTGCCCAAGGGACTGGTGGCTCACTGGGAACCTCCAAAAATGGCTGAATAGTAGCAACTCCCGCGTCCATACTTTTATCCTCGTCACCAAATGTTATGTCAGTAAACGAGAACCAAGGATGAGGCTGGACGTTGAACAGAACACTACTTTATTGTTGACTTACTCTCACAGTACAAACGCTCCTGTCAGGCAGAGGTGAGGTCAAAGAGACCGCCCCTCTTCCTCACAGCTCTCTTATACCCCGGGTGGCAGCAGAATCAGAAAGGTGGAGCCACTACCCGTGTCACACAATAATTTGTCCCAATAACAACACAACAGGTTTTCTCCCCCAGTGTTACCGCACTACTGCCGTTGTGGCTTATTTTGTGCTTCAGCCCTCATGCTGCATTTATTCTTCCAGTAAATCATGGTTAAATGTCGCCCTGCGAGTGAGTCTATTAATCTGCCCCAGAGGGGCAATTATGACAGTACGACCCGACCAAAAAAGGACTTAGCGGCAAAGGGAGGTCGGTGGCCGGTGGTCCCAATGTGGATGAGCAGTGGGCAACCCAGTTCATCCAGGACTTTGTCTTGGACGCCCGCACCTCCCGTATGCTGGAGGAGGCCCTGGAGTACCTAGACGCCGCGGCTGGGATTGTGGAGGCGCACCCCAGTCTGTGGAGATACCCCAAGCTGGCGGGACTACTGGGCACCATCTCCAACCTCCACCGGACATACCACAGGCTGGTGAGGAAGTCATGTGGGGCACTGGAGTTTGTGCCGATGGTGCAGCATCCCCTGACTCTGGCATCCATTTTCCCTCACCGCTCACCAGCCTCGCAGCCACACCACGGGTGGGGAAGGTGTTCGCTCAAGATGCCAGAGATTGTGCCAGCGAGACAGTGTCCCCTGGCCCCAACATCTTCAACACTTCCTTGCCACTCACCAGTCCCGGCACCACGGAAGCTTATGCTGATGGTGAAACGTCCCCTGGCTTCCACAATTTCCATACACCTCTCCTCTGCTCCAACACCAGCTCCTTGCTGCTGTGCAACAGCTCCTCATCAGGCGGTCACCGTAGCCACCTGGAGTGATTCGTCTGGTTCTCCAGCGGCAGGTTAAATAGCAGTGGCAGCCTCAGCAGCAACAGAGCTGGGGACAAGGCAAGTACTATTTTCTCATTTTTAAAAGCTAATAGTGAGGAGTTTTGCCTTGTTCCCAGTGAGGAGCCTCAGCAGCCACTTCCTATTGCTGCTGAGCCCTTATTTTTTGTTTCTGCTGCCACCTCATGTGTATTGCACCACTCACCTCTACTTGTTTCCCTGAGGTCATCTCCGCCTCAGTTGGGTCCATAATGGCGGAGGTGAGCTCCATCGCTGCCACAGCTTCTTTCCACATGCGCACTCCTGCAGAGACTACTTCACCTCACATGCACAACGCTGAGAGACAGCTTCTCCTCATGTGCACACCCCTTCAGAGACTGCTCCTCTCGAGGTCATCATTCCAACATCAGCAGTACCGGGATCCTTGCCAGTGGAAGAGCAGGAGTTAAGGCAAGTCCTCTTCCTTTATTTTTTAGTGCCTATAATAGAGAGGTCTTGTCTTGCTCTCAGTGGGGAGACCCAGTGGCAGCTTCCATCTGCTTCTGAGCTCTCCCTGCTGGGCTCTTCTGCTGGCCATTATGGTGTAGCCCCAACTCCAACCTGTCCCTCTTCCTCCCTGTCTGTGGTGACTGCATCTGAGAGAGATTCTTGGGCATTTGGGTTGGATGTTTTTCAGCCTCAGCCATCTCATCTTGAGGTCAGCACGCCCCAGCTGTCTCATCCTGAGGTCAGCGCGCCCCAGCCATCTCATCCTGAGCTCAGCGCACCCCAGCCTTCTCATCCTGAGTTCAGCACGCCCCAGCCATCTCATCCTAAGGTCAGCGTGCCCCAGCCGTCGCATTTAGGGGTCAGCGCGCTCAAATCATCAGCACCTGAGGTTGCCGCACCTCAGTCAGTGGTGCCTGTGGTCAATGTGCTTCAACCATCAACTCCTGAGGTCAGTGCACCTCAGCATCTGCCAAGCACGTCCTGTTTCCTGATTTTCCTGATCCATCTTGTCCCATGGTCTGGTGGTCTAGGGACTCTGGAAGGCCGCCAGATCCACCCTGATCCTCAATCTGGGGACCCATGGACTTGGGTAGGCCCCTCGACCCTCATTGTTCTCCGGTCCGGTGGTCCCAGGACTTTGGGAGACCACCCGACCCGTCTTGTTTTGTTTTGGGGCCTTGGACTTTGGGTTGCTCCCACAACTGGGTTTTTGTATTGGACTTGGTGGGGGGAAGGAGGTTTTTTTTCGGCCTGCTTGGCATTTTTCCCCACCACCCACCTGGCTGAGCGCGTCACTCTCTTCATCATGAGGTTGTCTGGGATCCGCCCTTAAAGGGGTGGGGGTTACTGTTGTGATCTGGACAGGGTCAGACCCTGTCCATGCTTTATGTTCTTTGTTGGACTCATTATTATCATCATAGGTATTTTCACTCTCACCTCAGTTTTCATTATCACTGTTCTTATATCACCTTCTCAGTTACATTTGTATTTTGTACATTTCCCAGCTTCATCATTTGTTTCTGAGTTGGCTTTTATTTTGACAGTGCCTTTTGTTTACTTCCTTTCTAGCATAGCTCATCCTCATTTACTAATTATTGTTTACAGCTGTTCCTCATCAGTTAATTATGTCCATCCCTATTTATTGATGTCACTCCCTTATCTCTGTGTTGGGTCCTAGTCATTCGTAAGCTGCTCATTCCCATATTCACACAAGTTGCTCATTTTTTTGCTGTTTGGGTTGGGTTTCCTCCCCCAGCGTCACTGCACTACTGCTGTTGTGACTTATTTTGTGTTTCAGCTCTCATGTTGCATTTATTTTTCCAATAAATCATGGTTAAACGTCGCCCTGTGAGTGAGTCTGTTAATCTGCTCCAGAGGGGCATTTATAACATGATCATATTTTTAAAGCTTAACATCTTGTGTTTGGCAAGTATACCACAAGGGTGATTCTGTCATGTCTTCTTACCCAGAATTTTGATGGATTGTTTATACAGGGATTCCAAGGGTTTCAGAGTCGTACTGTTGACTTGTGACCAACATGAGATGCAATAGGAGAAATGTGTCAAAATCATGGCATTCAGAAATGTTTTTGATCTTTTAGAGTGAGTTTCTGATGCATTGAAAGTTTGTAAGGTTATATTCCAGAGGGCAGCTCATCTGTTTTATATGCTTTTTAAAGCTGAGCGTAAGATCTAATGTGACACCCAAATACTTAAACTCTGTTACATTTTCTATATTTGCTCCATTTACAGTTATACTCAGATAGTGCATATGATTTTGTTTATAGGTAAAATACATGGCAGCTGTTTTCCCTACGTTCAGAGTGAGGTATGATTGATTAAGCCATTTTGACACTTTCTGCATTGCTATCATTAACTTGTCAGCCACTTGTTTTGCATCCTTTCCATGTGTGCAGATGACTGTGTCATCTGCATACATCTGAATTTTTATTTTCACATACTGATGGCAAATCATTAATATACAAAGTAAAAAGCAGTGGGCCTAAAATTGAACCTTGTGGTACTCCCATGGTGCATGCCTTTGATTGGGATACAGTATTGTTTATGCGCACACACTGGGAGTGGCCAGATACAGTAGATATGATTTTAACCAGATAAGAGTATTCATGGACAGTTTATATCCTGATAGTTTAGAAAGAAGGACTGAGTGATTGACCATATCAGGCTCCAAGCCATTGACGTGGCTCCATTTGATGGACATCCCCCGCTGAAAGAGCCGCCGCTGCATCAGTACCCAGGGGTACCGGGCTGATGCCGTCACCTCCCCGTTGGGCCACGATTCATTGTCCTGACTCCGCCTGGCAGACCCACCCTGACAGATAAGCCACTGGAACACCAACATCCTGGGTGCCCGGGTCGGTGTTGACCTCCAATTGCCAAATGCCGTGCTGTCGCCGTGGGTCTGCTGAAATAGTTGCTGTTGCTGTACTGGTGTTTGAAGGGACCATGTGCTGGGGATTCCATTGTAAACAGTCTAGCTGTGACTGCAGAGTTATCCACTTTAGCTGCTGTGCTGGTTGCAGAGGCCAGGTTGACCAAATTAGCTGAAACTGTCGTTCTGGCTGCGGTATCCAGGTTTCCCAGTTTATTTGCAGTTGTTCGGCTGGCTGTGGTCGCCAGGTTGACCAGTTTAGCAGTTGTTGGGCTAGCTGCGCCGGCCCGACTGGGTTTCCATTGTCCAACGGCTGTGGGCCTGGGTTTGCCTCCACATCTCCCACTATTAATATCATAGCTGCTAGGTAGATAGACCCCAAAACTGTCCTTCCAGGGCTTACTTGTACCCATTTTGCTGGAAGCACCCAGGCACGGTCATTGTCCAGAAATGTGGAGTACAGCAGATGTTGATGAGTAACCGTACCATTGTGGTTCTCAGTTGTGAGGTGCTGCCGCATTGATAATAAAAGTCAACAGACAGTTAAAACTGCACCAACTAGCCAGTGTTCCGGTGGTAGTTGAGTCCGTTTTGTGAATAAAGTAGGTCTAAAAAAATACAGGTTGAGGAGGTTTAAAAGGCTTAAAAGGAGATTTAAGAGAAGCACATGCAGAGCCTGCCAGTCTGTGTGTGTGTTCAGTGGCCATCTTGAAGGGTCTTGTAAATCTTCCCTTTCACTCTTGCTGCTACCCTTCTGTCACAAATCACCCCTGACACTTGTCTCCATCCACTCCACTCTGCCTGCACTCTCTTCTTCACCTCTCTTGTGCATTTTCCATTGCTTTGGATGGTTGACCCCAGGTATTTAAACCCATCTACTATCACAACCTCTACTCCTAGTTTCACAGTTACACCTGCCTCCCTCTCATTCACACTCATGTATTCTGTCTTGTTTCTATTGACTTTCACTCCTCTTTTCTCCAGAGCATACCGCCACCTCTCCAGGTTCTCTTCCACCTGCTCCCTACTCTCACTACAGATCACAATGTCATCTGCAAACATCATGGTCCATGGAGACTCCTGCCTGACCTCATCTGCCAGCTTGTCCATCACCATGGCAAACGAGAAGGGGCTCAGAGCCGATCCCTGATGTAACCCACCTTGAACCCATCTGTCACTCCTATGGCACACCTCACCACAGTCTCGCTGTCCTCATATATGTCCTGCACCACCCTCACATACTTCTCTGCTACTTCTGACTTTCTCGTACAGTACCACACTTCCTCTCTTGGCACCCAATCAAATGCTTTCTCTAGATCCACAAAGACACTGCAACTCCTTCTGACCTTCTCTATACTTTTCCATCAACACTCTTAAAGCAAACATTGCATCAGTAGTACTCTTTCTTGGCATGAAACTGTACTGCTGCTCGCTGATTGTCACCTCTCCTTTTAACCTGGCTTCAACAACTGTTTCCCATATCTTCATAGTATGGCTGATCAACTTTATGTCTCTGTAGCTACTACAGCTCTGAGCATCACATTTGTTCCTGAAAATTGGTACCAAAACACTTCTTCTCCACTCCTTAGGCATTCTCTCACTCTCCAAGATTGTGTTACACAATCTGGTTAAAAAGTCTACTGCCATCTCTCCTAAACCTCTCCATACCTCCACAGGTATGTCATGTGGACCAACCACCTTTCCATTCTTCATCCTCTTAAAAATTGCCCTCCCTTCTGCCTTACTAATTCTCAGGACTTCCTTGTTCACCATCTTTCTTTCATCCATCTTCCTCTCCCTCTCATTTTCTTTATTCACCAGCTCTTCAAAGTACTCTTTCCACCTTCTCAACACACTCTCGTCATTTGTTAGTATATTACCATTTCTGTCCTTAATCAACCTAACCTGTTGCACATCCTTTCCAGCTTGATCTCTCTGTCTAGCCAATCGATACAAGTCGTTTTCTTCTTCCTTAGTGTTTAGCCTCTCATACACCTCACTATATGCCTTTGCCTTTGCCACCTCTCTCTTTGCCATGCACCTACACTACTCACAAAAAGTTAGGGATATTTGGCTTTCGGGTGAAATTTATGTTCCATTTACAATTACACTCGGATAGTGCGTATGATTTTGTTTATTGGTAAAATACATGGTAGCTGTTTTCTCTACGTTCAGAGTGAGGCATGATTGATTAAACCATTTTGACAATTTCTCCATTGCTATCATTAACTTGTCAGCCACTTGTTTGGCATCCTTCCCATCCGATATGAAAGTCTCATTCGTCATGATCCGCATGTTTAATTTAAGATAAGATAAGATAAGATAAGCCTTTATTAGTCCCACAACGGGGAAATTCCAGGATTGCAACAGCACAGGGATAGCAACACTCAGAGCAACAATCAGAAGGCAAGAAAAAAAACAAAACAAAACAAAAAAAAAACCAAGCAAGCAAGAGCAGCTAATATACATATGTACATATTACTATAAAATATATATATACACACACACACAGACACACAGCCCTTCCCACAGCTTGAGGAAAGAACATTATGTAGAAATACTGAAGCAACCTCTCCAGACATCAGCCAGGAAGTTAAAGCTTGGGTGCAAATGAGTCTTCCAAACAAATAATGACCTAAGCCTACTGCCACATTAGTTACAAAGTAGCTTAAGGATAAAAAAGTCATGTTTTGGAGCGGCTATCACAAAACCCTGATCTCAATCCCGTAGAAAATTTGTGGGCTGAGCTGAAAAGACACGTGCGAACAAGGCGGCCTACAAAACTGTCTCAGTTACACCAGTTCTGTCAGGAGGAATGGGCCAAAACTCCAGTAAACTACTGTGAGAAGCTTGTGGAAGGATACCCAAAACACTTAACCCATGACAATGCTACCAAATATGAAGGAAATGTATGTAAACTTCTGACTTTGAAGAAAGTAATGAAAATTATCTAAATTTTTTTTATAAAATATAAAAAAATTATTTAGTAAATGGAAATAATCTTGGTTATCCTACTGGCCTAAAATAGGAAACGTTTAGTCTGATTTATTGTCAGACTATGAGGGAAAAAAGTTGTCTTTTTATAGTGTATGTAAACTTCTGGTTTTAGCTGTAAGTGATCCCAGAGTGGAAAATTACTCTACATACTACATTTATTATGAACATGGTGTGTTTAGCAGTTATTAAAAAAAACCAAAAACTTTTTTGGCCTCTTGTTCAGCCTGGTGGCCAAGTAAAAACAGTTTGGAAATTATTTTAAAGGGTGCCATTTGGGAGCTGCACACCTTGCATTCAAAACAGCCGATGGTATGGGTGAACCAGGCCATCTTACTGCTAAAACAAAATCAATCCATCATAGCAAACAAGTGAAGTGGGATATTTTCCAATGGCTGGGCCAATCATCTCAACTTTATTGAACTGAAGACCCACAAATAACAGCTGGAGACAGCTGCAGTAAAATCCTGCCAAAGCATCACAAAAGACAAAATCCAGTCATTGTTGTGTTCCTATGTTTAAGATTTCAGGTGGGTACTGCCTACAAAGGATTTTCAAAAAAACAAAAACAAACAAAAAACCCAAAACAGACATTTTAGTTGCATTAACTTGTCCATTACAGACTGTAAACATAAAAGGCTATGCTCAATAAAAAGAAACACTAATGTAATATATTTGTGCAGAATCTTGAATTCAAGTGAAGAGAGTACAGCTTTTATCCATTTTCATCACATAAATGTAGATGGCCCGACTGTGCACAAAATGTTTCTTGGTGAATGCAGTCTTTAAGTATCACATCATCAGCAAATTCCATACTAGCTGAATAGATATTTTGTGTCCTTCTGCATAACTGGTCCCAGACACAGACTTGATGATGGCTTCATTCTCTCTCCTTGGAAGAGAAAACAGATACAGGCAGACCTTGAGTCCTGATCAAGACACTGAGCAGAGTTTGGGCTGTTCTAACTTGCCTCATTCATACTTTGGTGAATGTAAACACCCAGAGCACACACAACGCAGACTGGAATGTCATGATAACAAAGTAACTCGTGTGACTCAAGGTTTTTTTTCTTCTCTTGAGGCAAACACTACCCATGGTGAGTTTTGCATATCTAATGTTTCAAAATGTGTGTAAGGGGATTTTCGAATAGAGGTCAGAGACAAGTCACAAAAAAGAGCATCACTGTTAAAATCTTTTGTTAACACATAAAAGGTGCCATTGAAAATCAAATTTGGAGGTTTTCACCACATGCCAAGTGCAAACAAGCTGTATTCAAACTTGACATAGTGCTTGCAAAGGTTTTTTTTTTTTTTTTTGACTGATATCTTAAAGATCCCATTCACTGAAAAATGGTGCTTTCATAGGTTTTAACCTTCTGAATTGTGCCTATTGGTCACATGACTATAAAAAAACCATAAAAACACTTAAAAAAACACACAGCCTTTATATCGTTTCTGTGTGTGTTTAGCCATTTAAAATCTGGCTTTGTTCCTCTACATCAAGAAAAGGTAAACCCAGCCATTGTTCTATTATTGGCCAGCATAGCTGCCTGCCTGCAAATGTTGATGAGCTGGGAGCCCAGCAGAGACACTTCAGAGCTAACAGTGCTTGTAGAGAGTGGGCTTACTGAGCATGGTTTAGATCATTTTCTTTAGATTTCAGTCACCCTAATAGAAGTCCCTGTTTCCACCTGGTTCACTAATCCACAGTCGACAATATTTTCCATGCCATTGCAGCTTATTTTGACATAATTTTTGCTGTGATGCTACATGAACCACAGAACCACATGAACCACATGAACCACAGATAAATGAGAGTGCTCTTCACTAGTGACCAGGCTAGTTTTAGGTGGCCAAGCGGGGATGCCATATTGGTGCTGATACGAAACACAAACAAGCCATTGAGTCACACAGACATGTACTACATTTTGTTCATTTTGGCTGAAGTTGAATATTATATGA
Organism: Pholidichthys leucotaenia; assembly: GCA_020510985.1. NCBI lineage: Eukaryota > Metazoa > Chordata > Actinopteri > Cichliformes > Pholidichthyidae > Pholidichthys > Pholidichthys leucotaenia. The sequence continues at coordinate 268,960,057 of CM035838.1, forward strand.
AATAAAGAGCACTCGTTGTCAGGTACAATGCCTGATCACTACACAAAGAGCAGAGATAAACAAACCTATCATCTGGTCAGTCACTGCAACAGATACTGGAGTCAGTTTGTCTTGGCCTGTCCTTGCCACTGATAATACCTCTATCTGCCAAGAATGTGCTGCTAGTGCAGCAAAAGCTAGCAGGACTCAAATACTTTGCAAGCAGTTTCATGAAATGGTCAGTCAGAAAGCAACTCATACCGGCTCGGACGTCGCCCGGGTTAACAAGGTCAGGAGTTCCTGGCAACGGAAGGCGAAGGACAGAGCTGTGTGGAGGAATTTGATCAGACCTAAATGAAACAGTCATTGTCGCCCCCGACAGACTGCGATGATGATGATGATGATGATTTAAACACTGATGTGACCGTTTTCAGCACCCAAGTATCCAACATTTCAAGATTGTCTCCCGTGTATGCAAGTGGTTTTTAAAAATGTTTTTCTTTTATCTTATATGCTTTTTATAGCGAGTATGGATTCTCATTGACAGAATTGTAATTGTGAGGACACCAAGTCCAAACAAATAGGGTAGGTAATTTGAGAAAAGCTTATTTTTATTATTATTATTAATAATAATAATAGTTAATAATGCTTATAATAATAATACATCAGATTTATATAGTGCCTTTCATAGACACTCAAAGACATTTTACAATGGATACATTATTCATTCACTCCACAGACAATGGTAGTGGTAAGCTACTACTGTAGCCACAACTGCCCTGGGGCAGACTGATGGAAACGTGGCTGCCAATCCACGCCAATGGCCTCTCTGACCACTACCAAACATTTATACACATTCATGTTCAGTGTCATGGACACTGGAGGCAAGGTGGGTAAAGTGTCTTGCCCAGGGACACAATGGCAGGATGTCTGGGGAGAGTGGGAATTAAACCATCAACCCACCGGTTATTAGACGACTCACTCTACGTCCTGAGCCACTGCCTCCCACATTTCCCTCCTCCATTCAATTTATGCTGAGCACCAAGCTGGATGGCAGGAAGTTCCATTTTTTTTATATGGTCTTTGGCATGGTCCAGCCAGGACTTGAACCCCGACCTCCCCGTTGTGGGGCGGATGCTGTACCTCTAGGCCACCACTCCAGTGGTATTCATAACATTCCGTATTAAACTTGTAACTTTCCAGCTTACTTATATGATAACAGTAAATACAATGAACTATTATTTGGAAATCCTGTTACCACAATAAGAGCAAGTGCAAGAGATGTCAACAGGACTATATCCATTACTACTACGGTGCCTAAATTTGCTCTCAAAATGTTAGCCGTGAGCATTCTAGCCAATTATATCTCTGTTCATTGAATTACCAGCTAGTTAGCTATCTTGGGTCACCATTCAGTTTCTGTGCTTATTGTACTCCAGGGACCGGTCATAGCCTATCGATCATATACAGTGGTGTGAAAAAGTGCCCCCTTCCCAATTTCTCATTTTTTGTATGTTTGTCACACTTAAATGTTTCAGATCATCAAACAAATTTAAATATTAGACCAAGATAACACAAGTAAACACAAAATGCAATTTTTAAAAGAAGGTGTTTATTATTAAGGGGGGAAAAAAATTCCAAACCTACATGGCCCTGTGTGAAAAAGTGATTGCCCCTTAAACCCAAAACTTAAACTGGTTGGGCCACCCTTAGCAGTAACAACTGCAATCAAGCATTTGCAATAATTGGCAATGAGTCTTTTACAGCGCTGTGGAGGAATTTTGGCCCACTCATCTTTCCAGAATTGTTGTAATTCAGCCACATTGGAGGGTTTTCAAGCATGAACTGCCTTTTAAAGGTCATGCCACAGCATCTCAATTGGATTCAGGTTAGGACTTTTATTAGGCCACTCCAAGGTCTTCATTTTGTTTTTCTTAAGCCATTCAGAGGCAGACTTGCTGGTGGGTTTTGGGTCATTGTCTTGCTGCAGAACCCAAGTGCACTTCAGTTTGAGGTCACGAACAGATGGCTGGACATTCTCCTTCGGGATTTTTTGGTAGACGGCAGAATTCATGGTTCCATTTACAACAGCAAGTCTTCCAGGTCCTGAATCAGCAAAACAGCCCCAGACCATCACACTAGCACCACCATATTTTACTGTTGGTATGATGTTCCTTTTCTGAAATGCTCTGTTACTTTTATGCCGGATGTAATGGGACACACACCTTCCAAAAAGTTCAACTTCTGTCTCATCAGTCCACAGAGTATTTTCCAAAAAGTCTTGGGGATCATGAAGTTGCTTTCTGGCAAAACTGAGACGAGCCTTTGTGCTCTTTTTGCTCAGCAGTGGTTTTCGTCTTGGAACTCTGCCATGCAGGCCATTTTTGTCCAGTCTCTTTCTTTTGGTGGAGTCATGAACACTGACCTTAACTGAGGCAAGTGAGGCCTGCAGTTCTTTGAATGTTGTTGTGGGGTCTTTTGTGACCTCTTGGATGAGTCATCGCTGCGTTCTTGGGGTAATTTTTGTTGGCTTGTCACTCCCTGGAAGGTTCACCACTGTTCCATGTTTTTGCTATTTGTGGATAATGGCTCTCACTGTAGTTCGCTCCCAAAGCGTCCCAAAGCTTTAGAAATGGCTTTATAATCTTTTCCAGACTGACAGATCTCAATTACTTTGTTTCTCATTTGTTCCTGAATTTCTTTGGATCGTAGCATGATGTCTAGCTTTTGAGGATCTTTTGGCCTACTTCACTTTGTTAAGCAGGTCTTATTTAAGTGATTTCTTGATTGAGAACAGGTGTGGTAGTAATCAGGCCTGGGTGTGGCTAGGGAAATTGAACTCAACTTTCCAAAGATGTGATAAACCACAGTTAATTTATGTTTTAACGGGGGGGCAATCACTTTTTCACACAGGGTGTCATGTCCGCTGCGTAACCTTGCAGCAGACATATAAATTGGCAGCAAGCCCAACGTGCAGTACAGTAGACGTGTTTATTACAGGGGAAAATGTACACAGAATGTCCAAATAACAGTTACCGATGAGAATGGGAAAGACAACCTGCTGCAAACCTAGTTGGCTTAAGGAAGTGCCTAACATGCTCCAAACAATCAGGAGTGGAGGGAGAAGGCAGAAAAATGGGGACTTACAGAAATGTTGGAGTGGAAAGGCTCTAAGTAACAATATGATCAGTCCAAGGGAAACAGCCAATAATCCGGTGAGTCAGGATGTCCATGTTTGGTTGACTGAAGCTGCCACCCTGACTGCGCACACTGCCTCCCTATAAGTACACAATATACTAACGAAGGCAAGTGGACACAGCCGTGTGACAAGCAGGTGTGTAATTAATTGGATGAATGTGTGTATGCGTGTGAGTGTGTGTACATGTGTGCATGTGGTGATCCAAACTGCTGGTGAATGTCTGGTGAGAGGAGGAAGTCATGGCCGTAGGACTGGCAGACAGCAAGGCTCAATCTGCCAGCTGGAATTAATAAGCAAGGATCAAAACCTACAGCCACAGGTCATGAACGGGGTTGAAAACAACCCCTAACATGACAGTGCCCCCCCCCCCCCAAGAAGTGGTATACCAGACACCCACCGTACCATTGAAACAGAAAACAAAACCTGCCCCCCCCCACCCAAAGGCCAACACAGCAAACCAGGGTGGGAGGTGGGGGAAAACAGGTTAGGAGAGATCAATCAGGACAAGAAAACACCACAAAACACAATGACACTTCCCAACCCCAAACTAACCCACCCCACCCCCAAGAGTCCCACAGTTCAGGGGGCCGGCCAGAGTCCAAGGCCCAGCAGGCAGCCCACAGAATAGTGTCAGGCGGCCTGCCAGGGTAAACAGGCCACCCGGCAAGGGAACTCAGTCTTTCGGGCGGCCTGCCCAAGTGGTTAAACCACCAGGACCGGAAGGGCAGGTGAGGTGGCGGCCTATCCACTGGGAGGCTGAGAGGTGGATGGCCAGACAAGGGAAGTGGAACCCCTGCGGTCACTGGCGGCAGAGGGAAAAGAACCCCAGCGGTGCTCAGCAGAAGGTGGAGGAACACCCACAGGGCCTCCAAAAGAAAAAGGACGACCCCAGTGTCCCCAAACTGTCCTGTGGCACCCTCAGTGGTCCCGACGTGAGACTGGAACTCTGTCGTACCAGCGGTGGACTGGGGCTGGGCCATGGCTGCATCTGTGGTGGTCCCGGCCTGGGACAACGTTGCACCAGCGGTGGCCCCTTCCCAGGACCTCATTGCTCCCACGGTGAGCCCTGACTGGGCCTTCGTTGTACCCACGATGGACCCCGACTGAGCCATGGTTGCACCCACGGTGGAGTCCGGCTGGACCCCTGCTGCAATCGCGGTGGGACCTGGCTGGGCCACTGCTGACCCCAACGCCATCTTGGCCATGGGCCAGCCGACCCGTAGGAGCACCCAAGCTAGGAAGCGATCAATCACAGGCACCCTGGATTGGTACTGGGTGTCCCCGACGACCGCCTCAGATGGAACCTCGGTGACCTCCAGTTGCGAAACTGGAACCTCAGACTCATCCGGCGATGGTGGACTCTCTCCGGCGACCCTGAAAAAGGACTCGGATAGAGAGGAGGAAGGGTCAGAGTCGCCAGCAGCAGCAGAGCCCGGCAAGGTGAGCTCAGGTGCAGCGCTTGGCTGTAGCTGGCTCTCCTCATCTAAAGCTACGCAAAAATGCTCTATTATAGAAAGGAGAAAGACGAAAGAGAGCACTTGCCTTAGCTCAAGCTCTACCGCCGTCCAGTACTCCGGCGATCTGGGTGATGTCTCCGCAGGCTTGGCCTCCAAGAGGTTCCGCTCAGGTTCTAACTCTGCTGTGGCGGCCTCCACAGCAGGTATGATGGTCACTGCAGTCTTATTTTCCCCAGTTGTCATGATCCACGCAGGTGACTCCTCTGGCGTGGCAGCTGGGACCTGATTCACCACTGCTTTGGGAAGACAATCCTCCCGGACCTCTGGCTCCTCCTGGTCCCGACTGCTCGGCTCCGGTTCCGGTGGGCAAACAGAGGAAAGTGGAGAGAGGGCTGGTGAACAGTTTCTAACAGCAGCAGGTGGGGAGAGCTCAGGGGGCTGCTTTCCCTGGGCCTCCCTACTGGGAATCAGGCAAGATATTTCATTATTAATGGGACTCAAATGAAAAATAACTTGCCTGTTCTCCTGGTTCAAGATGTTGGTTGCTGCTGTTGCTTGGACGTCCTCACCCGTCCTTCTGAGAGAGGCGGTGCTAGGCTCCTCTGTAGAACATATGGGAGCCACCCCTCTCACCACAGGAATGGGAGACCCCGGTGAAGAAAGCACTGCCTGCGGATTGACCAAGGAAGAAGACCTCGCCGCGGATATGGAGGGAGATTCTTCAGACGGAACTGCTTGGAGAAGTGACTGATGATCAGCTGCGGGGGTAACAGGGCTTGGTGTGGGAGCAGGAGCAGTTAGTGGGGCTGAATTGTTCTTCCAGGATTCAACGTCGCCGACCTGATCACGGTCATCTTGGATCGGGTGATGGAGAAGAAGGAACGATGGTCGCTGGCGAAGAAGAGCGTTTCTGTTTAGGCTTGGTGCGGAAAGCCCTTCTCCTCAGGTCAGGAAAAGCCTGTTCGAGCACGCAGACGGAGGACAATAATTCGGCGTACTGGGGATAATTCCAGAGGCCCGGGTGAGCTGCCAGAATATCCTGAGCCTCAATGAGGCAGTCCCACTTTTCTCCGAGGCTGTAGGCGTCATTGGCGACGTACAGGAACCCCCGGAGAGGCGCAGTTGCCCATTCCTCCTCCACACTGGGATGTCCCGCTGCCCATCCACTTCTGCCGGTGTGGAAACGGCTCATCGAGGACATCATGCTCCGAACAGGTTAGTTGGGAAAAACACACAAAAAATGAAAGTAACACGCTACTCACTGCTTGGGCTCTTTGTTGTGGCAGCTTACTGTCATGTCTGCTGCGTGAACTCGCAGCGGACATATAAATTGGCCGAGAGCCCAATGTGCAGTAAAGTAGACGTGTTTATTACAGGGGAAAATGTACACAGAATGTCCAAATAACAGTTACAGATGAGAATGGGAACTCACTGCAAACTTAGTTGGCTTAAGGAAGTGCCTAACGCGCTCCAATGTGTGTAATTAATTGAATGAGTGTGTGTGTGTGTGTGTGTGTGTGTGTGTGTGTACATGTGTGCATGTGGTGATCCAAACCACTGGTGAATGTCTGGTGAGAGGAGAAAGGTGTGGCCGTAGGACTGGCAGAGAGCAAGGCTCAATCTGCCAGCTGGAATTAAAAAGCAAGGATCAAAACCTACAGCCACAGGTCATGGACGGGGTTGAAAACAACCCCAAACATGACACAGGGCCATTTAGGTTTGGATTGTTTTTTTCAAAACTCTATTTATTAGTTTTCAATGCAAGAAAATAAATTCATACAAGGGGGTTAGGGCAAATATTAAATGCACCATCAACAGAGCAAAACCCAGTTGAGTAATTCAGCAATATAGGAAAGCTCAGCCTTATTGAAATTAAGTAGATTAAAGAAAGCCAGGATCAGACCACAATACTGTCCCCCCTCATCACACATCCAAATCCGGAACAACATTAAGCATTAAAATACAAAAACAGCCAATCAAAAAAAAAAAAAAAGCCTGCCATGCCCAAGTAAATCACGTAAGGTCAGACATATTAGGAAAATCTAACTGTCTGACATATTTAAAAAAAGGGTCCCAAGTCCTATAAAATTTCTCATTAGAGCTTCTTAACACATGTCGAATCTTCTCCAGATTGAGACAATTGAGGATTTCTTTTATCCATTGGGTGTGTGAAGGCTGTTGGAGATTTCCACTTAAGTAATATTGTACGTCTAGCCAGCAAAGTAACAAAGGCAATAAAATTTGATTCTGTTGATGTAAGCGATACAGCCGAAGCAGTCCCAAACAAACCCATCAAGACATTAGGCTCAATGTGTTTTCCAATAACACTTGATAGGGATTTGAAGATTTCAGCCCAGAAATATTGCAAGACAGGGCAGGACCAGAACATGTGAACATAGTTTGCTGGGGCTAGGCGACACCTGTCACAGATCGGATCTACAGCCATGGACAAAATTGTTGGTACCCCTCTGTTAATGAAAGAAAAACCCACAATGGTCACAGAAATAACTTGAATCTGACAAAAGTGGTAATAAATAAAAATTCTATGAAAATTAACCAATGAAAATCAGACAATGCTTTTGAATTGTGGTTCAACAGAATTACTTTACAAAACAAACTCATGAAACAGGCCTGGACAAAAATGATGGTACCCCTAGAAAAGATTGAAAATAATGTGACCATAGGGACATGTTCAACCAAGATGTGTCCTCTAATTAACATCACAGGTGTCTACAAACTTGTAATCAGTCAGTTGGCCTATTTAAAGGGTGACAAGTAGTCACTGTGCTGTTTGGTGACATGGTGTGTACCACACTAAACATGGACCAGAGGAAGCAAAGGAGAGAGCTGTCTCAGGAGATTAGAAAGAAAATTATAGACAAGCATGTTAAAGGTAAAGGCTATAAGACCATCTCCAAGCAGCTTGATGTTCCTGTGACGACAGTTGCACATACTGTATTATTCAGAAATTTAAGATCCACGGGACTGTGGCCAACCTCCCTGGACGTGACTGCAGGAGGAGACGGATAATACGAATGGTAACAAAAGAGCCCAGAACAACCTCTAAACACATTCAAGGTGAACTCCAAGGTCAAGGTACATCAGTGTCAGATCGCACCATCCGTCGTTGTTTGAGCCAAAGTGGACTTCATGGGAGATGACCAAGGAGGACAGCACTGTTGAAAACAAATCATAAAAAAGCCAGACTGGAATTTGCCAAACTGCATGTTGACAAGCCACAAAGCTTCTGGGAGAATGTTCTATGGACAGACGAGACAAAACTGGAACTTTTTGGCAAGGCACATCAGCTCTATGTTCACAGATGCAAAAATGAAGCATAGCAAGAAAAGAACACTGTCCCTACTGTGAAACATAGAGGAGGTTCTGTTATGTTCTGGGGCTCCTTTGCTGCATCTGGTACAGGGTGTCTTGAATCTGTGCAGGGTACAATGAAATCTCAAGACTATCAAGGTATTCTAGAGAGAAATGTGCTGCCCAGTGTCAGACAGCTTGGTCTCAGTCGCAGGTCATGGGTCTTGCAACAGGATAATGACCCAAAACACACAGCTAAAAACACCCAAGAATGGCTAAGAGCGAAACATTGGACTATTCTAAAGTGGCCTTCTATGAGCCCTGATCTAAATCCTATTGAACATCTGTGGAAGGAGCTGAAACATACCGTCTGGAGAAGGCACCCTTCAAACCTGAGACAACTGGAGCAGTTCGCTCATGAGGAGTGGGCCAAAATACCTGCTGAGAGGTGCAGAAGTCTCATTAACAGTTACAGAAATCGTTTGTTTGCAGTGATTGCCTCAAAAGGTTGTGCAAGAAAATATTAAGTTAAGGGTACCATCATTTTTGTCCAGGCCTGTTTGATGAGTTTGTTTTTTAAAATAATTCTGTTGAACCACAATTCAAAAGCATTGTCTGATTTTCATTGGTTAATTTTCATAGAATTTTTATTTATTACCACTTTTGTCAGATTCAAGTTATTTCTGTGACCATTGTGGGTCTTTCTTTCATTAACAGAGGGGTACCAACAATTTTGTCCACGTCTGTAAACATCCCTGTTTCCCATTCTACAGTTTATAATATATCTCATGTCATTCTGGGTTATTTTGTTATATTTTCGCCTTGATGCTTTATTGAACTGTTTGCATTAACATGCCAGATGGTCAGAGGCAATCACTGTAACCGGATACAGCATGTCTCGGCAGGGAGGTAACTGACATACTGCCTGGCTTTAGCTTAACTGTCAGTTGGTTTTGATCACTTTTTTTTTTTCTATAGAATCTATTCACCCCCACTAGAATTCTTGTTCATCTAACAATGCTTGACCATATATTTTGTTAAAGTTTTATTTTCTCAAACTGGGATCCAAGGCTGCTAGCAAAAGCAAGCAGTTTAGCCACTCATTTACATATATAATAATATAATCATATAGGCTTAATGTTTATGCTGTGTGCTATTCTATATGCTCCAAAACAGCACCATTCTCTCATCCCAAATTCAGCACTGACAATATGAAGCTCCATTCTTAGGTAAACACAGTAGTTGCACGGTGGGGCCCCGCTGTCCGGGTTCATTGTCGAGGAGCTGAAGGCATGCTTGGACACACCAGCCGAGGATCAGTTTGCTTTTGTTGGACCCATCTAAGGTCCACGCTGCTCCTCGTGACATCAAAGGGCCATGTCAGTGTCTGTTAGCAAAGATTAGAGGCGGCACAAGCCCAACTCAATGGAGCATGATCAGTTGAAGCCACGGTGCTCCCTCAGGATGACACCGTGTTGTATTAGGAGACAGCCAAGTCATGCGGCACTGACAGAACACCCAAACACGGAGAGGTGTTGTGGAACCTGCTAACAAAAATGTGGAGGACAAGAAGTCTGCAGGACAAGCAGAACATGATGGAACAGGGATAGAATGTCAACTTTCAGGTGCATGTTATTACACACTATGGATACAAGTCTTTGGCGCTCCCATTTTTCTAGATGACCATCTGTGAGGTCAAACACTGTTATTGTTGGACCAGTGGACCTCGCTCCAATCTCATTCTGGTCCATGGAAAAAGTGTTAGAAGGGGTTGAGGTCAGGGCTCTGCGTAGGCCAGTCAAGTTCTTTGAGAATAAACTAATCCAACCACGCGATTGGGGAACTTGCTTTGTGTTCTGGGGGTAGTCACACCAGACAGAAAAGAGCTGTCCTCAAACTGTTCCTACAAAACTGGAAGCATAGAAGAGGACGATTTCACTGGAAAGAAACACCCAAATTCAACAATGAAGCTGTGCCCAAAACCTTTGCACATACAGTGAGATTCTACAAAGACATTGTTGAATGACTCTTAGAACAAAGGCTGGCTACTGTGTTATCTCCTGTATATGTACTACTGAGCCAAATGTAAGTACAGCATTCAGCCATTTGATAAGAGCCACAATAGGACAGAGGTGAAGCAGGTTGGGAAGAGGATGGTGGGGGTCAGAAGTCACCACACAGGAGGCAAAACATCCTCTGCAATGCTCCGAAAAAACACATCCCCTAGTGTCACTGCAGCCAGACCTGATATCCTCTCTGTGGTCCAAACACAGCAGCACTCTTCCCTGCACACCTATTCTGTGACTAATAACACGCCCTGAAGAATGCATCTGTAAAAATGTTTAGATTATGTCAGACAGAAGGGGATGCTTCTTACAGTATCTCTTTTGGGTTTGGTGTGTGCTCATTGCACATAGTGAAGCTATATTTTTTCAAGCTGTGGATGTTGTTCTGATGGTGGTTGGGTAGAAGCCAATTAACCATCTTTATAGAAAATCATATATATGTTTGTACTTTTGAGGAGAATAGTATGAACTTGCTTAATTTAGAAGTAAACTTGTTTTGAAATATAAAAGATATGTTCTTGTGAGATCAAAGCAGCTATCCTTTTGTTTTTAGCCTATAGAAAAAAATAAACAGAAATGTGTGTTTTAAGAGCACATACTTCCACCAAGGTCCAGTGAGAATCTCAGTATTGAATTAAAATGAACAACAGATGGTATCTGATGAAATTTGGTACGTGTATTCATACATTTTTTGAAATGATCAAAGAAGGGTTAAAACAGATGAGAGATAAAATATCTTGGGAGTGTTGTCTTACAGCTAGAAGGTTATAGAACAGAACAGGGTCTGACCGTGTAAAGCTTGTCTGTTCTACTTATATCTGTGTGGGATTTTCCTTCTGAAATCCAAAGAAATACTATTTCAGATGGGGATTTTTAAATCAGTGTATATGTGTATATATGAGAGTGTGTTGTTGTCCCTCTGTCCTTTGACAATATGTAAAATGGTGAAATCCATAGTGGACCCCACATCTCACACCTACTGTCCAAAACAAATGAACAAACAAACAAAAAAACAGATTAAACCCACAAACATCCAGCTTTCGTTGACTATCCAAATACTTTCACTTGGCACTCACTCCTGGGTCAAATGACTATGCAATTGGTATTTAACAACCTAGGGGCAGATTTACTAACATGCTGCGCCATCACAAAACCCTGTTTTGGCGTTGAAAAACTACTGTTGAGATTTACTAAAGGGTGCAGTGGAAAGGCGTGGACTATGTTAATTTTGCGCCTGGCCTCATTGCATATGTATTTGTGGGAGCTGTCATGTCAAAGCGCAAATTTGAGGGAGGGGAGTATTTAAATGACTGGCGCAAGGTGATTTACTAAGGTTTGCGGTTGTCAGTCTCTTGGTAAATGCACCAGAATTTAATGTCCAAAAAAAGCTTGTCTTAATTCATCTGCCCCTGATGACAGCGATCGCCGAGACACCGGCAAGAACCGAGGAAGCGTGGCCAGAGAGACAGAAGCTTCTCCCTGCGCGTGACTTTATTTGGCATGACAGAACAGATTAACACGAACAGAAATGACCTCACAGAGATTGGTGTTGTGCTGAACTGGACATCAGCCGGCAGAGGATTTTTTTAAAAGTTAATTTATTTATGTATAGCCTAATAATAATAATAATAATAATAATTTATTTCATTTATAATGCACTTTACGTCTCATGGCAAAATCTCTACACAAATAAGATTAAGAACAAGAATAAAAGCAAACATTAAGTACACTAGTACATACCCGTGCATACCCATCCATGCCCGTCGAAACCAAGTATAAGCAAGTATTTCTGCATGGCCGTTGCTGAAGGGTCTCCTCCTGTCTGAGACGGCTGTGTTGTTTACAGTCATGCCTGTGGCGTACTGCTTGAACTTGAGGTGTTTTATCTTCACAGCATCTTTTCCGACGTGCAGCAGTTCTTCTCACTCTATTGCTGTCCATTTATGTAGCGTCTGGTTGGTCTCTGTGTTTGACCTGCGATGGACTGGCGATCTATTGCTGTCCATCTGGTGGGTCTTCTTGTTCTTGTTCTTCTTCGTTCAGACCACTGGTTGAGGGATAGGTGTGTTGTAATTCCAGTTCATGGACAAGATCATGAAAATAGATCTGAGCAAAAAGTGGCTTTTGACCCTGTTCAGGAAGACCCGTGCATGCCCGTCGAAACCCAGACACCAGAGCACCTGGAGAAAATCAACACTTTGCTTGGCATTTTACACATTTGTAGTGTAGACTGCCATTCTTCGTGGGTACTGCTTCGAATGGGTGTGGTTTAAAGTAGTGTGTCCTATTCTTAATTGGGTGACAGACTGACACATTGACAGAGATTTCTTGAATTTATAGAGTGCCTTCTGCCTTACTGAGTGAGATTTCCAGATTTACTGCTTCAAATGGGTGTGGTTTACAAAGTAGTGTGTCCTATTCGGTCTCAGCTTCTCTGTGCCTTGCCTGGCATGCAGCGTTGGTGGCCAGCTGACTATTCCGCATCTCCTCGGTCTCAGCTTGTCTGTGCCTTGCCTGGCGTGCAGTGTTGCTCGCTTTGCGGGCATTTCGGGCTTCAAGTGACTCAGCACGTACATGGCGCACTGACACACGTTTCCTGTCTGTCTGTGCATCCCTTGTCTGTCGTACCCTATGACGTGCTCGAACCTCAGGTGTTTCATCTTCACGGCATCTTTTCTGACGTGCAACACAGTCATGCCTGGGAGGTACTGCTCGAACCTCAGCTGTGTCATTTTCATGGGATCATTTCCTGACGGGCAGCAGTTCTTCTCACTCTGTTGCTTTCCATTTATGTAGCATCTGGTTGGTTTCTGTGTTTGACCTGCAATGGACTGGTGATCTGTCCAGGGTGTACCCTGCCTCTCGCCCAAAGATGCTGGGAAGATGCCCGAAAAGGATTAAGCGGAAGAAGATGAATGAATGAATGAATGAATGAATGAATGAATGATTGGTCTATATGACATCATAAAAACATTGAGGCAGGCATCATAGGACATTAAATCATAGGTAGCCAGTTGTAAAATACATCAAGGCAAGCACTGTGAATTATGGTCTATATGACATCATAAAGACATCATAAAGACATCAAGGCAGGCATCATAGGACACTACATCATAGGCAGCCAGTCCTATTGCCTATATGACGGCATCGACTATATGACAGCATTACGAGTCCTATGTAGTTTAGAAAAGCCTGGGATCAGTCCACCAAGGTCTCCGCCTTTGACCGCCACCTAATATAGCACCGGACCCCCATGATCCCTCCTGCAGGTGGTGAGCCCACCAGGGTGGATCCATATAACTCCTTCGGGCTGAGCCCGGCCTGGTCCCATGGGTGGAAACATGGCCACCAGACGCTAGCCATCGAGCCCCTCCCCCAGACCTGGCTCCAGGGTGGGGCCCCAGTAACCCCATACCGGGCGGGGTACACTGAATCCTTGATCTAGAATTTATCATGAGAGTCTGTTGGATCGTTCTTAGTCTGGCCCTTCACCCAAGAACAGTTTGTCTTGGGTGACCCTATCAGAGGCAAATTGCCCCGGACAACATTGCTCCTGGGATCACTGGGGCATGCAAACCCCCCACCATGATAAGGTGACGATCCATGAGGGGTATGGGAGGAGTTCGGTGAGGCCATGGAACAAGACTTTCGGTCAGCCTCGAAGAGATTCTGGCAAACTGTCCGGTGGCTCAGGAGGGGGAAGCAGCTCCCTGTCCACACTGTGTATGGTGCGGATGGGGTGCTGTTGACTTCGACTGGGGATATCGTTGGGTGGGGGAAGGAATACTTTGAGGATCTCCTCAATCCCACTGATACGCCTTCCACAGAGGAAGCAGGGCTTGTGGACGAGGGGGATGACTCGCCTATCACAGGGGCTGAAGTCACCAAGGTGGTTAAAAATCTCCTTGGTGGCCGGGCCCCGGGGGTGGATGAGATTCGCCCTGAGTACCTCAAGGCCCTGGATGTTGTAGGGCTGTCATGGTTGACACACCTCTGCAACATTGCATGGAGGTTGTGGACAGTGCCTTTGGCATGGCAAACCGGGGTGGTGGTTCCTCTTTTCAAAAAAGGAGACCGGAGGGTGTGCTCCAACTTTAGAGGGATCACACTCCTCAGCCTCTCTGGGAAGGTCTATGCCAAGGTACTGGAGAGGAGAGTCTGGCCGTTGGTCGAACCTCGGATTCAGGAGGAGCAATGTGGTTTTCGTCCTGGCCAAGGCACATCGAACCAGCTCTTTACCCTCTCGAGAATTCTTGAGGGTTCGTGGAAGTTTGTCCTATGATGTCCTATGATCGTGACACACAAACAGATACAGATTTCTTGAATTTATAGAGTGATGATGATGATACGATTACACACCAGGACATCCGATGATCTGCAGGTGGATCATCGACTTCCTGACGGACCGGAGGCAGCATGTGCGGCTGGGAAAGACTGTCTCAGACTATACTAGCATCAGCACCGGATCACCCCAGGGCTGTGTACTTTCCCCCCTACTCTTCTCCCTTTACACCAACTCCTGCACCTCCAGCCACCAGTCTGTCAAGTTGATCAAGTTTGCGGACGACACCACCCTCATCGGGCTCATCTCCAACGGCGACGAGTCCGCCTACAGGAGAGAGGTGGCCCAGCTGGCGTCCTGGTGCAGCAATAACAACCTGCAGCTGAACGCTCTGAAGACAGTGGAGATGATTGTAGACTTCAGGAAAGTCACTACTCCTCTGCCCCCCCTCACCCTCTCAGGCTCTCCCATCACCACTGCTGATTCCTTCCGCTTCCTAGGCACTACCATCACCAGGGACCTCAAATGGGAGCTGACCATCAGCTCACTCATCAAAAAAGCCCAGCAGAGGATGTTCTTCCTGCGGCAGCTGAGGAAGCTCAAGCTACCCACCAAGATGTTAGTGCAGTTCTACACAGCCATCATCGAGTCCATCCTCACCACCTCCATAACCGTGTGGTACGCAGGAGCCACTGCCAGGGACAGACTAAGGCTGCAGCGCGTCGTGCGCACTGCTGAGAAGGTGATCGGCTGCAAGCTCCCATCTC
This sequence comes from Pholidichthys leucotaenia, assembly GCA_020510985.1. Classification (NCBI taxonomy): domain Eukaryota; kingdom Metazoa; phylum Chordata; class Actinopteri; order Cichliformes; family Pholidichthyidae; genus Pholidichthys; species Pholidichthys leucotaenia. The sequence goes on from CM035838.1 coordinate 268,975,119, forward strand.
TCCAGGATCTGTACATCTCCAGGACCCGGAGGCGTGCTGGCCGGATCATAGCCGATCCCTCACACCCTGGTCATGTACTGTTTGCCCCCCTCCCCTCTGGTAGAAGACTTCGGTCCATCCAGACTAAAACCTCCCGTCACATGAACAGCTTCTTCCCCTCTGCCATTAGACTGCTGAACACTAAGTGACTCTCGTGCACCATGTACAGCAGCTCAACCAGACTCATGTCAATCATCACTGTTTTCTTCCTGCATTACCGACTGCACTATATAGTTCTCCACAGTATCTGCTGCTGGCTAATATATATTTTAACTGTTGACCAGTATCACTTAATCTTATCCTACACTTTATTACATGTATAGTTTATTTCTCTTATCTTATCATGTTTAATGTTGCAGCATTGTACCGAGACAAATTCCTAGTTTGTGTACTACATGAACAATGGCAATAAACCTGATTCTGATTCTGATTCTGATTCTGATTCTGATCCATGGTGAGAATTGCTTTCAAATATTTTACCTGGTAAAATAAAGGTCAAATAAATAAAATAAATTAAAATAAATAAAATTAAAAAGCTTTCCTAAACAATGAATTCATATCCATAAAATAGGATAGCCCTTCCTACCTGGAGTGGACAAAATAAAAAGCACAGATCCATAACATCCCCTAACATTGCAACATCGTAGTAACTCAGTGACAGCAGTCTCTGCTGTGGCTATCTGAGGAATAAGTGAAATCGTTTGTGTTTAATTTTATTTATGTTTAATTTGTATTTATTATTTTATGTTCCAGACTTCAGAAAAGATAAAACGTACATACAGTATTTATGAAAAGTCATGGACTGGGAGACCTATAGATTTTGTTAAAACAAAGTTATTCACATAATAAAACCCCAGTGTCTCCATCAGACCATCATGACGGTTCTTGTGTTAATAAAATAAACACTGGTCAATAATCAATTTATTCGTGAGTAGTCCTTAATTTATGCATATTAAACAAAGGAGTCTGCCATGTGAAATGAAAATCAAAACTTTGATATATGACGAACAAATATAAACTATTTTACTGGGGTTTACACTTAAAAGTTTAAAAAAACTGCTATGCTCCACCGAACTGGCTGTGCCTGTGTTGATGACCCACTTTCTCATCAGGTGTGCCTGTGCGCAATTTTGTGGTGCTCTTGGTGGATGGCTGGGCATTGCTGAAGTGTCTGCGTCTGTGTTCATAATTTTGCGTGTTGTTAGTAGATCACTGGCAAAAATTGGCCACTCCCTGAGGCACTGTGTCTAATTTGCGCACTCGCTAATTTGCACTGCCTTAGCAAATCTGCCCCCCAATCTCTAATCCCTAATGTGAATAGCACGTTTAGTGAATCGGCAAATTTATGCAATGACATAGGTGTCAATGTCATTGCATTGTCTAATTTCACTTACTTGGCTGAAAAAAAGTGTAAATAATTTACATCGGTGCCTGTAGTGGCTCTTCTGTGTCAGTAAGTATGAATACAATCTTTCTTTTTCTTATTCTTCTCTCCTGCTGAGAAACAACTTCTGCAGCCACTTTGCCATGGAAATCCCCCCATGAAACTGAGTCATGTTTGAGTTCACAGCATTATTCAGGAGGGGCATACCAGTTGGGAAAATGTTACTGCCTCCTCCAGAAACTGCATCTTGATGTCAGCTGTTTTCAGCACTAAACAAGCGATGGATACAAACTGTCACGGAGCTCCACCAGTTCTTCTGTCTCTCAGTGGTGATCTCATTTTCAAACTAATTTATTCTCCCAGTAATGGCAGAATATCAACACTGATTGAATATTGCAACCAAACATTAAGTGAATGTTTGGCCTGAGTTGAGCAAAATCAAACTCATGCTGACACGAATTTGCATGTAGTTGCGTCGCCTGGAGCAAATACGTGTGTGCTTGTCTTTGATTTTGTATGCCATCAGGCCATGTTTCACATGGAGTATAAATAAATTACGAGACTAAATTGCCATTATATATCTAACTAACCTGCACTTATATAGCGCTTTTCTAGTCACAAAGACCACTCAAAGCGCTTTCACTAATACTAACCCTCTATTCTAAGGGCCTATAGGAAACAAATATCTAGGGACAATTTAGAACAGCCAATTAACCTAACATGCACGTCTTTGGATTGTGGGAGGAAACCGGAGCCCCCGGAGTAAACCCACGCAGCACAGGGAGAACATGCAAACTCCACACAGAAAGGTTCCAACCCCTGCCAACCTGGGGATTCGAACCAGGAACCTTCTAGCTGTAAGGCAACAGTGCTAACCACTGCACCACCGTGCTGCCCCAATATATATGCCGTAATAGGCTACAATGTGTCATTTTGTAACATTTTTGGGTGATGAGGTGCTGTGTGATTTTTTTTTTTTTCAATGTAAAGAGTGTGCCGGGAGGTCTTCAACTCCCACCTCCGGAAGAACTTCAACCACATTCCGAGGGAGTCTGGAGACATGGAGTCTGAATGGGCCATGTTCTCCACCTCTGTTGTTGAAGCGGCAGCCCAGAGCTGCGGCCGCAAGGTGGTCGGTGCATCTCGTGGTGGCAACCCCCGAACCAAGTGGTGGACACCAGTGGTGAGGGGGGCCATTAAGCTGAAGAAGGAGTCCTATCAAGCTTGGTTGGCTTGTGGGACTCCCGAAGCAGCTGAGGTGTACCGGCAGGCCAAGCGGAGTGCAGCTCGGGTGGTTGCTGAAGCAAAAACCTGGGTATGGGAGGAGTTCGGTGAGGCCATGGAACAAGACTTTCGGTCGGCTTCAAAGAGATTCTGGCAAACTGTTCGGCGGCTCAGGAGGGGAAAGCAGCTCCCCGTCCACACTGTGTATGGTGCGGATGGGACACTGTTGACTTCAACTGGGGATATCGTCGGGCGGTGGAAGGAATACTTCGAGGATCTCCTCAATCCCACAGATACGCCTTCCACAGAGGAAGCAGGGTTTGGGGACGAGGGGGATGACTCGCCTATCACAGGGGCTGAGGTCGCCAAGGTGGTTAAAAATCTCCTTGGTGGCCGGGCCCCGGGGGTGGACGAGATTCGCCCCGAGTACCTCAAGGCCCTGGATGTTGTTGGGTTGTCATGGTTGACACGCCTCTGCAACATTGCGTGGAGGTCGGGGGCAGTGCCTTTGGCATGGCAAACCGGGGTGGTGGTTCCTCTCTTCAAAAAAGGGGACCGGAGGGTGTGCTCCAACTTTAGAGGGATCACACTCCTCAGCCTCCCTGGGAAGGTCTATGCCAAGGTACTGGAGAGGAGAGTCCGGCCGTTGGTCGAACCTCGGATTCAGGAGGAGCAATGTGGTTTTCGTCCTGGCCGTGGCACATCGGACCAGCTCTTTACCCTCTCGAGAATTCTTGAGGGTTCGTGGGAGTTTGCCCAACCAGTTTACATGTGTTTTGTGGACTTGGAGAAGGCATTTGACCGCGTCCCTCGTGGATTTTTGTGGGGGGTGCTTCGGGAGTATGGGGTATCGGGCTTGTTGTTACGAGCTATTCGGTCTCTGTACGACCGTTGTGAGAGTTTAGTTCGCATTGCCAACACTCGGTTGGAGTCATTCCCAGTGAGAGTTGGACTCCGCCAGGGCTGCCCTTTGTCACCGGTCCTGTTCATAATTTTTATGGACAGGATTTCTAGGCGCAGCCAGGGAATGGAGGGTGTCATGCTTGGTGACCACAGGATCTCATCTCTGTTGTTTGCAGATGATGTTGTCCTGTTGGCTTCATCCAGCAATGACCTACAGCTCTTGCTGGGACGGTTTGCCGCTGAGTGTGAAGCGGCTGGGATGAGAATCAGCACCTCCAAGTCCGAGTCCATGGTCCTCAGCCGGAAAAAGGTGGATTGTCCTCTCCGGGTTGGGGACAGGCTCCTGCCCCAAGTGGAGGAGTTTAAGTATCTTGGGGTCTTGTTCACGAGTGAGGGGAAAATGGAGCGAGAGATCGACAGACGGATTGGAGCAGCATCTGCAGTGATGCGGACGTTGTACCGGTCTGTTGTGGTGAAGAGGGAGCTTAGTTCTAAGGCAAAGCTGTCGATTTACCAGTCAATCTACGTTCCTACTCTCACCTATGGTCACGAGCTTTGGGTAATGACCGAAAGAACGAGATCGCGGATACAAGCGGCTGAAATGAGCTTTCTCCGTAGGATTGCTGGACTCACCCTCAGAGATAGGGTGAGGAGCTCAGTCATCCGGGAGAGGCTCAGAGTAGAACCGCTGCTCCTCCACATTGAAAGGAGTCAGTTGAGGTGGTATGGGCATCTGATTAGGATGCCTCCTGGACGCCTCCCACTTGAGGTGTTTCAGGCACGTCACACTGGGAGGAGACCCCGGGGCAGACCCAGGACTCGGTGGAGAGACTATGTCTCCCAGCTAGTCTGGGAACGCCTTGGTATCCCCTCTGAAGAGCTGGAGCAGGTGGCTGGGGAGAGGGAAGTCTGGGCTTCTCTGCTTGAACTGCTGCCTCCGCGACCCGGACCTCCGGAAAAGCGGTAGAAGATGGATGGATGGATGGAGTGTGCCGTTGCTCAAAAAAGGTTGAAAAACGCTGGTTTGGATAATTATGTAACACTGGTAAGACAAACTATAAAAAGGACGAAGATAAATAAAAATATATCAGTCACCACTGTCTCACTGGCTTCCATGCAGACTTCTGTTGTTTACAACTCTGTTTTCTTACAAGCCCTGGGGGGAAAATAGCTAACTGCTAGCAGGTTTACCCATATTTACAAAATCTGCTTATCTTGTTTAATTTTGGTTTAAAAGCAGCTTATAATAGCTGGGTATACTCCAGTTTCTCCTTTGACCCTGACTTTGATGGATGGAAAATATCAGAAATTTTTTGCAATTTTGTGAGTATCTGACTTCAGCTCGGCCTTAATTTACCAGTAAAAGAGAAGATGGGAGAAAAACCATGTAAATACATCCATTAATTTTTCCACAAGAATGACAATAAACACAGACACAAACCCACAAATAGATCTAGATGTGTCTTCTCTTGTCATGTGAGTAAGGGGAGGGCAGCAAAGCTTTCTTCGTCCTCACGTTAGTCCTGTATAACCACAGGGTCCACGTTTGTCAGAATCAGAAAAGAATCAGAAAAGATTTATTGCCAAGTACATTAACAGATCACTGATAACATACGAGAGAATTTGACTTGACACAGAAAATGAACCTGCATTTCCAGTGACACGGCTGCATCGGGGACGCGCCTGCCTTTGTATGCCCTTCTACACTTGGCTTGATCAAGGACATCCTCAGCAGTGAAGTTCACAATGCTCATGTCATCCTTGATCCAGTCGAGCCACCATTTCTTTGGTTGTCCTCATGGTCTCTTCCCCTTGGGCTGAGATGCAGGGCCATCCTTGCCACAGAGTCCTCTTTGCTGTGGACAACATGCCCATACCATTACAGCCATGTCACTTGCCTCTTCCCAGTGATTGTTGCCACTCCCATGCACTTTCACACATCCTCGTTCTTCACAAGACTGTGCAGGATCAGGCCGAGGTTCCAGTGCAGCATGCACATCTCCAGTCTGTTGTGTGTTTGCCCATATTTTGCTGCAGTAGTGCAGCATTCGCATCTGTGTAGGGCCACAGGGAGGATCACAGTACTGAGCCAACATATTTAGAGTGCGTAATAGTCTCCAAGGCAGCATCATTTATACTGACCATTCCATCTGTTTGGTCTTCAAATTTCACATACTCAGTTTTTGTGATGTTCGGGCGCATTCCATTCTCGCCCAGCCTCGTCCCGCACTGTTGCATTTATTGTTCCAAGTGGTCTCGGTCTTCGGCACTGTTGCAGGGGGCATGTTTGTGATGAACGTGCCCCATTGTTTGAGTTTGTTGTGTTGAATTTATCATTGATTTATTCTGTCTAGATCTTTAGTTTGTTTGGCATCCCTCGTGTCTTCCCTGTCTTATCTGTCCCCCTTTTCCTTCGCCTGGTTTGTATTTACAGTATTTTTGGTTCATTTGTTGCTTGGTTTCAGTTTGAAAGTACTTCCTGTATTGGTTTGGTTTCAGTTTTAATTTGGTGGTTTCCCTTCCTGTTATCCATTGTTCTGATTCCTGACTTATGTTTCTGTTATATAACCTTGCCCCAGCTGTTTTCTATTTCTAAATATTAGTTTGTGTGTTTAGTTTGGTTTTCTTGGTTTGCTCCTCGTGGCGACAAAAGCCTTGTTTTGATGTCCTCCTCCATGTTCCCTGGCTCCCTGGTTTGTAACCTTTTGTTTCTTGTTTCTTTAGTTTATTTGCAAATGTGTTTAAGTTTGATTAGTGTGTTTTCCAGCCACTGCGCTGTGCTTTGTTTTTCATTATTAATACATCACATTTTTAACTGGATTCCACCAGCATCAGGGTCTTTCTCCTCCGTGCGTGCCCGGACTCTTAACATGTTCCTAGGACCACGTCGTCTGCATGCAACAGCGTCCATGGGCGGGGCAGCCAGAGATCGGCCGTGACTGTGTCTGTACACAGGATAAGGAGGAGGGAATAAAGGGGAGGAGGGACAGATGCACGCCTACTGCTATGGGAAATGGAAGTGATGTTCCCACCGGGCATTGTACACTACTATTGATGCCATGGTGCAGCAGGTGGACCCAGTGCACATAAGCTTCAGGCAGTTTGTGGGATCGAAGTACGTGCCACAGGAGGGCATGTGGGACTTGGTCGAAGGCTGCCAAAGACCCATCACCTCCTTCCTCCTCCTCATGGCGGAAACAGGTGGGGCGTACCTTCAGTAGCATCCTACGGCGGTGTCCAGTCAAACAGTAAAGCCCAACTGGTCGCATCTAAACAGGGATCACAACCTCAAGCACTTGAGTCTGACATCCTATTTGTGTCACCAAGAGAGTCAACCCATTTGGTTAGCCAAGTAGAAATACTTGTATTGACTCTGTCACATAAGGTTTCTATTCTCTACAACCAAGTGTGAGTATTACATATAGTCAGATATACAGTGGTGTGAAAAAGTGTTTGCCTCTTTCCGATTTCTCATTTTTTTTGTATGTTTGTCACACTTAAATGTTTCAGGTCATCAAACAAATTTAAATATTAGACAAAGATAACACAAGTAAACACAAAATGCAGTTTTTAAGTTAAGGTGTTTATTTATTAAAGGAAACAAAAATCCCAAACTACATGGCCCTGTGTGAAAAAGTGATTGCCCGCTAAACCTAATAACTGGTTGGGCCACCCTTAGCAGCAACAACTGTAATCAAGTGTTTGCGATAACTGGCAATGAGTCTTTTACAGCGCTGTGGAGGAATTTTGGCCCACTCATCTTTGCAGAATTGTTGTAATTCAGCCACATTGGAGGGTTTTTGAGCATGAACTGCCTTTTTAAGGTCATGTCACAGTATTTCAATCGGATTCAGCTCAGGACTCTGACTAGGCCACTCCAAAGTCTTCATTTTGTTTTTCTTAAGCCATTCAGAGGTGGGCTTGCTGGTGTGTTTTGGATCATTGTCCTGCTGCAGAACCCAGGTGCGCTTCAGCTTGAAGTCACGAACAGATGGCCGGACAATCTCCTTCAGGATTTTTTGGTAGACAGCAGAATTCATGGTTCCTTTTACCACAGCAAGTCTTCCAGGCTCTGAAGCAGCAAAACAGCCCCAGACCATCACACTGCCACCACCATATTTTACTGTTGGTATGATGTTCCTTTTCTGAAATGCTCTGTTACTTTTACGTCGAATATAATGGGACACACACCTTCCAAAAACTTCAGCTTTTGTCTTGTCAATCCACAGAGTATTTTCCCAAAAGTCTTGGGGATCATCAAGATGTATTCTGGCAAAACTGAGACAAGTCTTTGTTCTTTTTGCTCTGCAGTGGTTTTTGTCTTGGAACTCTGCCATGCAGGTCATTTTTGCCCAGTCTCTTTCTTATTGTGGAGTCATGAACACTGACCTTAACTGAGGCAAATGAGGCCTGCAATTCTTTGGATGCTGTTGTGAGGTCTTTTGTGACCTCTTGGATGAGTCATCGCTGCGCTATTGGGGTAATTTTGGTTGGCCGGCCACTCCTGGGAAGGTTCACCACTGTTCCATGTTTTCACCATTTGTGGATAATGGTTTTCACTGTGGTTCGCTGGAGTCCCAAAGGTTTAGAAATGGCTTTCTGACCTTTTCCAGACTGACAGATCTCAATTACTTTGTTTCTCATTTGCTCCTTTAATTTCTTTGCATCGCAGCATGATGTCTAGCTTTTGAGGATCTTTTGGTCTACTTCACTTTGTCAGGCAGGTCTTATTTAAGTGATTTCTTGATTGAGAACAGGTGTGGCAGTTATTAGGCCTGGATGTGGCTAGAGCAATTGAACTCAGCTTTCGATGGGATTACCGATTCGATTGGATTAGATGTTTCGATTAGAGCTCCGTCTGCTGGCGGATTCTATAACTGCATTTAAGAATACAGTTCCAAATATGTTCAAATGGGATATAAATAAATAATTGATTTTTGGAAATGGACTGGCATGCCACAGTGGATGATATCGGGTGCCGCAAGCGGCCTGTGGGCCGCCAGTTGCCCATCCCTGAGCTAGATCAACTTAATTCATATTACTCATAAGTCTGGTTGGTGCAACTAACATAAGGCCCATTTATCAGACTAGTCCTAACTGAGACTGGCTTAGCAATTAAAACTAGCTTTAGTAGTAGCGGTAACATGTCACAAGGCGAACTCAAACTTATCATGACTACAGACACAAAAGGGTTCAACAATGTACAAAACTGCTAACATGTTGTAGGAGCCATAAAACTTGTGATTAAGAGCCTAAGTTTATCAATAAGTATTTAACTGATGTTTGCATCAAAGGTGCTCAAGGAATATTTTCCCATAGGCTTCTGTACTGTACAATCAAACCTATTTTTGCAACCAGCTTAATAGCTCCACATCTGCTTTCCTTTTCAAAGCCCAAACCTACATCCATTTCAAATACAATAGATGCTCTTTACAGATTGTTTGTCTGTCTGTGTAGACTGCTGGTACGGCCATTCAGATTTAGCTTACTGCTTTCATTAGAGAAAGAGGTGTTTTATCGGCAGGTGTGACTCTTGACCCTTCCCCTGTCTGCAACTGTCAACACATCCAGCCCCGATGCATGAGCTCAGGCATGGGGAGACATGCCGCACCACCACTGGCTTTGTCTGCTCACCTGCTCACTTGAATACAATATCCACTGTGTTAAACAGCAGAGGCGCGCTCAGGTAATGGCTTTTCACTCTGCACCCTCCTGTCTCCTTTTTGCATTTTGGGCTTTTTTTCTTGACAAGGGAAAAACCATGAAAAATATAATTGAGTAGAGAGTGTATATATTCTGACAGGACCATTTTTTTCTTGTTGGTGCAGTGGAAATGTCATTTTGTACACCGGACTGCCCCCTGTGAGTAATAAGGAGGAGACTGATTGTAAACTACTTGCTGATGTTCAGCAGGAATTTGTTAACTGGAGATGATGTCAAAGCTCAAACATCTATTGGCAATTTACCAGCAAGTTTCCTTAATTTATTTTCTGGACAGCAGGGTTCATCTTTATACAATGATAACATTCCTGGCAAGGCTCCTGGAAGACACATACACAAACATGAAACACACGCAGCTGACACGCGCTCATACTTTCATTCAACCGGCAGATTATTCCAGATGTTTCCTAAATGGATGAAAGGCAGGGAAGCTCCTCACAGACCCCCATTAGACTCAACTAATCGTTGGAAGCCGACCAGCTGGAACCACCCAGGCCTCCATACTGTTTCTTCCTCAGTCATCCCACCCAGCCAAAGGCACAGAGTTGGGATTTACTGTATATCCACAGAAGGCTCCAGACTCTGTGACTCTGTGGTGCATGCGGCCCTTGACATCATCCACGGTGGCGTGCCAGTCCATTTCTTAAAATCAATTATTTATTTATATCCAGTTTGAACATATTTGGAACTGTATTCTTAAATGCAGTTATAGAGTCCGCCAGCAAAAAGAGCTCTAATCAAAACCTAGGTGTCCGCTCCTGCTAGTGGATGAGCCAGAGCGAGGGAGGCACAGATGAAGGGAGCAGTGTGGCCCGGAGTACGACTTTTAAGGCATGTATGTGTTGCATGCTGAGACCACATTAGACTCAGCAAGGCAAGGGGAGCCCTCCAGCCGGGCAGCAACTGCCTCTCCGCTCCACCGAGAACGACGATACTCACCCGGCCGTTGCACCATGCACACCAGGGCCGTCTCCGCCGGCTTGCAGGCTGCAAACCTGTCCCCTCAGGTATTTTAGCAGGGACACTGAGGTTTTTCCAAATAAAATTAATCATTGCTGTCATATTTTCATGTCTATGGATAAGACATGTAATTTAAAAGAGGATTTCTTGCTCACACAGCCAAAAACTGAACATGTATGTGAAGCTGAAAAGTTCATAGGCTGAAAAGTTCATAGTGGTCAAATTTGACCAAATGTGGTTTATTTTTCAATATAGTCACCCCTTCGGTCCACACACGTCTTCCATCAGAATTGCAGTGTTTGGATCCCTGCAGTTGAAAAATAAACCACATTTGGTCAAATTTGACCACTATGAACTTTTCAGCCTATGAACTTTTCAGCACCCCCCCCCCCCCGTATAATTTGCCATCTTTCCCAACTTGTAAAAAGCTGAGCTCCTGCTGGCTCCTTGGCTCCTCTGAGAGAGTCAAGTAGAGGTCTCGGTGCTTAGCCTGATTGGTTAATGTTATAACCAATCAGGCTAAGCAGGAATACTGACGTAGCTAGAAATACTCTGTCCAAATCTGCCTTTTGGGTGTGGGGGGTGGGGGGCTTAAGCAGGCATTCATACCAGAAAAACACATACTTGGGAGTTTGGAATGATTTTGCTCTTGATATGTCTTGTAAATCACAATAAACATGCTACTGTCTCTTTAAATATCTCCATGAGTATACAGGCATTAAAATAAAATTGATACACCAATTAAGTACAGTAAAATTTGCGCTACTACATATGTAACTTTACTTATTTCGGTCTTTAGGGGTGCCCTTTTTTTGGTTGAGCACCTGCCCCCTAAAATGTCTGTGCACGTCACTGAGCTTCACAATAAGTAAAATAAAAAATGAACTACAGAAGGCATGACAAGTTTATTCTTTTCAGTGCTTTTAATGCATGTTTAGAGTGCTTTGTCTGACATCATCCAAGTGGACAAATGATTTAGCTTCTTGTTTTGGACTGGTAGCAGGCAATAATTAGGCTTCTTCAACAGACTGGCCTTTCATCAGGAATCACTGATCCACCTCATGGAAATATCAGGATCTTATTAAATGTGTCACTGCTGCGCTGCAGAACTTGTGGTCAGGACTTACACTGAAATCCATTAAAATGCAAACACGGCAGCTTAGTGGAGTTCCAGCCACAGCCCGAGGTGTGCGAGCCACCCACGTTCCCCTTCTTTGTGTGTGATTAATGCAACATCACTGGAAGCCACAAACCTCTCAAAATGTCACTGGGAATCAAAAGTGGGAGTGCCTTTTACCTGAATGGGAACAATTATGGTGTTACCTCGGCCTGCACAATGGGCCCATTGTGCAGTGTATAAACTCTGCGGGCTGCTGGTGGATCTGAGGCTTGGCTGGATGAGAGCGGGACAGGGTTGAGGTGCTGAGCGAGCCCGCCATTGAATCACTCGCTTTGTTTGTGGACATATCCTGGGATTTTTGATCATATGGTTGGAATGGATTAAGCTATAAGAGAATTAGCATTTCTTGTATTCTGGGCTTCACATAGTGTCAGACACATGCAAAATGAGTAACCCTGTCTTCACGAATGTAAAATTATTCTTTTCATCATATTGTTCAAAATCCCTACGTTATTTGATTTTGTGTGTACTGTATGTTGATGAGTGGCTATGAATAGTTCTCTGTGGGCCACATTAATCAAGTGGTGTGTTACTCATGCAGCGCACGGCACTCTGCTCGTGCTTCCTTTATAAGGGAGTGTGTTGGTGTGTGTGTCACCTGCTGCAGCTCTTTCACCTGGTTGTGATTCACCTGCACATAGGCGCATGTCTCATCACGACAGCTCCTGTGTCTCAACAGGTGTGTGGAAGCAAAGCAACACAAACTCCTTCCCATGAAGGCATATTCAGCAAAGGACTATGGAAATGTGCCTTTAAAAGACTAACTCATCTCACAGTGGTCAAATTTGAATCCAGTGGAAGCTATTTTCAGAAATCTGCCATCTAACAATAATTAAAGCTGGTAGTTAACCTACAGTAACTTTTATCAGGCATTTGTTCTGACATTGGGGCCTTTTGTGTTTAGGATAGGACTGATAAGTTGGAAGGTATGAAGACTTTCTCTGAGGTTGACTCCAACTAGTCTGTGACTATGCTGTTATCTGAACAAGAAGGTGTGTGTGTGTGGGGGGGGGGGGCTGTTTATAACAATTTTTAGGACTATGAGTTTGATTACTCCTTCCTGCAGAGATAATAAACTCACAAAAAGTCAGTTCTGGTGTACACGGTCTCTGTTTATCTATCTTTACCGTAGAGAAGATAGATAAATTTCCACGACAGACTCGACATGTCCTGTTCTGCTGAAATGTGTCTGTATGCTGGAATCTTGTGACCCTGGAAGTGTGTACGGAGTGTGCCAGCCAGACCGTGTGTGTATCTCAGTTCCACAAACCGGCCAGACCACTTGATGATTCAGACCTGCTGTGCTCTACGTGTGTTTGTGTGTGTTTCAGGCTCTGAGCCTGCATAGCAGGGCTGTAGAGTGGAGTACAGTGGAGACTACCACAAAATCACGATAATAAGATCACAAAACACAGCCTCCGTGCTCAGCTCCCATAATCCCTCAGCTGATCTTGCAGCTGATCTGGCAGCAAGGGGCTCCCTGTTCCACTCAGTCAGCACATTGGCCACTTTCAACTTCATCCAGGTTGCTAAAGACGAGAAGATTAGTGCTCTCTGTCCACATTCACCACCTGCTCAAACCCTCCTAAAATAATATGTTCATGTGGCTGTGGCCTTTCAGCATTCTTTGATACTTATTCAAGGTGGATTTAATAATGTTGGTGTCCTTGTCTACACTATATCAAACTACTCTAAAAACCTTTCAGGACTCAAAGATAACACATGATGATGACATGTGTGTGTCGAGGAGGTTAATTAACTAGCCAGATGTCTGAAACTAATGAATGACTTACTGGCCTTCTATTCCACCTGTGCTCAGCTTAAATGGCTCTTCACGTCTGTCCAGGTTAGTTTGACAGTCATCCTGACATGACCCCAGGATAAATGCAAAAGCGTACTGACCTAACAGGTTATTTGAGTGTTAGTATACACGGATTATTAATGCTACGCTTCACGTCCCGGCAGGCACTGCCCTGTTTTTGTCATATAATATGACAAAATGACAGCAGCATTGCGAAACTAAACTGAAGTTTGTTTTATTTTCTTGCAAGTTTTCTTCAGAAAGATGTTTCTTAAGAGATAACACAGAAAACATGATGACGAAATGAGGCACTTTTTATGTCCTGGGACATTGAGTACTCAATGCTAGAAATGTTAATCATAACTCCGGAATATATATAGCCTTTTTTCTTCCTTTTCTCAGATTGACTAAGTGATATTTCCTTTAAAAAAGTTTCAGTTTTGCAGGGATGAATTTTGCATGAAACATGCATGAAACATGCACCAGAATTTGGGAGGGGAAAAAAAGACAGCACTATGTTTGAGAAGTCATCTGATGATTTATAATTTCAGGAAACAACATATTCTGTGTGACCTTTTGAAGAGAGGAAACTGCTCTGAAGTAGTAAAGATAAACGTGCTATAAATGTATTACAACACAAACATGCAGAAATTAGCTACACTTGTATTTTAAGCTCATTTATCATCCCCCACTTGGGGTTAAATGTGCAGGATTTTCACATATTAAGCACTTTCTAAAATTGCTCACATGTAACCCAACTTCTCTGACTTGCAACCTATGGCTTGTTTTTTAAGTGAGTTATTTTGGGACTAAATTTTATTTTTTTAAAAAGTACTATACCTAAAAACTTTTCTTTTGCTCCCAGCATAAGCAGAGAAGAGCACACTAACATTAGCTAATGGAGTCAACTAATCCCTAATGACAACATAACTAATACAAACTTTAAACACAAGATAAAAGAGAAAAACTTGACAAGGTAGGCACTGAGAATATGAATATAAAGTCAGTTGACTGCATCCAGGTAGATTCTGCTAATAAGCAGGTAACAGTCACAAACACACTGAATAGCAAATTTTAGCATTTTCATTAACTTTTTAAAATTCATTTGTATTTTGAAACAAGTATCAATAGACCTCTCACATAATGACATATTTCCACTTTGCAGTCTCCTACATGCAGGGTTGGCAACTTTCTCACAGCCAAATAAGGGACGGAGGGTTTTAACTATTGCTCGGTGCCACGATGTTGTGGACATTAGTGTTGTCATAATACTTGGATTTTTTTTTTACCTTTATAATACTGTAAAACACTGGTTTTCAATAACATCTTTGATGCAACTTTGAGCTAGAAAACACAACTACACTGCAAAAAGTCAAATATAAGTAAAATGAAATAAATTAAGGCTGTTTATGCTTGTTTTTTTGTCTGACAAGATATTTATTCTTGCTGTGCAGTTTGTGTAAGAAAATTTGACATGCTTTCCAATAGTTTTAACTTGTTTTATGCAGTTTGACAAGTCAAATTTTCTTGCTCTGTTGGCAGACAATTCCACTTAAAAAAATTCTGGCAATAGATAATTCTAGATAAAATTAGAAAAATATATCTGCCAACAAAGATTAAATTGCTTAAAACATGTAAAAACCTCAGATGCTACTGCCTTTGGCATAAAATTACATCAGTGAAGTGTTCCTGATTCAAACAATGCACAACATGGAAATGAGAGATGATGAGATGAGATGAGGTGCGATGAGAGATACTTTATTTCGAACAAAAAAAAGCAAAAAACAAAACAAATGACAAGTGCAATAAAAGTGACGTGTACAGTGCTCGAAAGGGAGAAGGAAGTTAACACTTATTTACTCCAACTCCTCTTTTCCCTTTAATACAACCCATGTGAAATATATACTGTACATATTACCTCAATTAAGAACCACAAGTAGACCGTTAACTATATTTTATACATAGCAACATTGACACCCATCCATCCCTACATACATACCATCCATACATCTATACCCAGCCCCAAACAACACAGATATACACAGTACCGTCCCACCTACCATACCATAGTGTCCCAGAGTGAGTTTAGTGCATCTTACATATTAATACTACTGTCATGATTGGTAATAACTGACAGCTCACGTGCAGGGAGTGACACCAGAGAAAACACAAGATGACACAGAGAAGAAAATTAATTTGAATTTTATTAATTCAAAAGGGAAAGCTTTGTTAATGAAAGACGTCACTTGCCAGAGGAAGACCCAGCCTGGAGGGAGAGACGAGAGCAGGTTAGATGAGGAGGGAGACTGAAAAGGGAAAATAGGACTACACTCACATGGGAGAAATAGAGAACCCGGCAGCGAAACCCAGCACAAACAGCAAACCAAGAGTAGAGGCTGGAAGGCAGGAGTAGAGCTGGGTGAAGTGTCTGACCGGGTGGATATGGCTGCTGAAGTGGTGGTGATGATGAGGCAGGTGAGCGCACAACAACCCCGGAGACGCACCACGAAGATGGTAGCAACCTGTAGAGGAGAGGACAGGAGGAGGTAATAAATTTCCTCTGAGAGAGAGACTATAACTTACTTGTTTTAATAGGTAGTATACCCAATGAGCCAGCGCTGAAGCATTGACAAGAAGGTCCTTTTAAGCGCTGGCGAGGCAGAGGCAGCAGGTGTGTTTCATCATGCAGGTGAGGAGATTGCTTCCAGAGTCAGTGAAAGTTGAACAGGAAGGGAGGGGGAGAGTGCGTTCACCAGAAACATGACAGTGCCCCCCACCCCCACCCCAAGGAGCGCCTCCTGGCAGTCCACTGGGCTTGTTAGGATATGCCTTATGAAAGGCCCGGACCATCCTCTTGTCATGGAAGTAGGAACCGGGGATCCATGATCTTTCTTCTGGTCCGTAGCCCTTCCAGTGGACAAGATATTGAAGTCCCTGGACCCGACGGCGAATGTCCAGAATTCTCTGGACTGTGTAGGTGGTTTGGCCATCGAGGATCCGAGGGGGAGGAGGTGGCTTCTGGGACGGTGGGGGGGGGGTGGGTGGGGGGGGTTGTTGGCAGGAGGGGTTGGCTGAGAGAGGGGCTTGATTTTGGAAACGTGGAAGGTGGGGTGAATCCACATTGCCGGCAGGAGCTTCAAGCGGACCATGACATCATTAATAACCCTGGAGATGGGGAATGGGCCCAGGAAACGAGGGGAAAGTTTCCTGGACTCCGTTTTCAAGGGCATCTGGTCCGCTGACAACCACACTTGCTGCCCGATAGAATACTTGGGAGCCAGAGTACGCCTGTGGTCTGTGTACTGGCGGTTGTGTTCAGCCGAATGAAAGAGAGCAGTATGAATGGCCTTCCAGAACTGGCGACAGCGGCGTGCGTGGGCCCCCACCGATGTTACTGCCACATCCCTCTCCGCCATGGTTAACAGAGGGGGAGTGTACCCCATGGATGTTTCAAATAGGGTCAGTCCGGTGGCCGTTGAGACAGCAGAGTTGTGTGAATATTCCACCCAGGTCAGATGGGCACTCCAAGTTCCGAGGTTGCAGGCTGCTACGCACCTAAGGGCGGCCTCCAAGGATTGGTTGGCGCGCTCAGCCTGCCCGTTACTCTGAGGATGGTATCCAGAGGTAAGGCTGACAGTGGTGCCTAAGGAGTGACAAAACGATTTCCAGACTTGGGAGGTGAATTGAGGGCCCCGGTCAGACACAATGTCCACAGGAATGCTGTGTAGGTGGATGACATGGATAGTGAGGAGGTTCACCATTTCCGAAGCAGAAGGTAATTTGTGAAGGGGCACCAGGCGGATCGCCTTGGAGAAGCGGTCCACACAGGTAAGGATAACGGTGTTACCTTGTGAGGGGGGAAGTCCGGTGATAAAGTCCAGGGCAATATGGGACCAGGGTCGGCTGGGGATGGGAAGTGGGTGGAGGAGACCAGAAGGGGGTGAAGAGTCAGACTTATTGCGATTACAAACTTGGCAGGCGTTGACGTAATCCAGGACGTCGGTCTGCAGAGTGGGCCACCAGAACATCCGACGGATGAGGTTTTTTTTTTTTTTTTTTTTGTTACTTATTTGTACCCGTAGGTAGATTTGGTTTGCAGTCTGATGACAAGCCACTGGCTGCTGGTCGCTGCGTGCGTGAGCGCCCTAAACCTACATGTTTTTGGTGTGCGGGAGGAAACCGGAGAAATCCCGGAGTAAACCCGCGCAACACGGGGAGAACATGCAAACTCCACACAGCTCACTGTTGGTCGGGGGCTGGGATCGAACCCACGATCTCATGATCCCCGCGATCCCCCGGCCGAGGGTAAAACTGTGCTGCCACAGTGCTAAACCACTGCGCCACCGTGCAGCCCGAGGTTGATGGTGCGAGTGATCCAAGGATGGCATGCAAAAAAGCTGGTGTGGCCCCACCTGATGACATCACTGCGGAGAGCGTCTGGGACAAACAGACCACTGTCAGGGCCCCCTTCTAGCTTGGGTTCCATGGATTGAGCCTGCCGGACCCTCTGCTCAATGTCCCACGTGAGAGCTCCAAGGAAACAAGAGGGTGGAACAATGGATTGGGGAAGGGAATGAAGGGTGGGGGGGTTGGGGCAGAACTGGAGGGAGAGAGCGTCCAGTTTAACATTACGGGAGCCAGGCCTATAAGTGATGATAAGATTAAATCTAGCAAAAAATAAGGCCCAGTGGGCCTGCCTGGCATTCAGCCTGTGGGCCGACCGAAGATATTCTAAATTTTTGTGGTCGATCCACACAATTACAGGCTGGGCCACTCCTTCCAGCCAGTGTCTCCACTCCTCAAGGGCTTACTTAACGGCCAAGTGCTCTCGGTCCCCTATTTCGTAATTCCTCTCGGCAGGCGTGAGCTGCTGAGAGAAATAAGCGCATGGATGAGCTTCTGATCTGAAGCTGAGTGCTGTGATAGGACAGCGCCCACCCCCGAGTCAGAAGCATCCACCTCTAGGATAAACTGGAGCTGGGGGTCGACCTGGGCCAAGATAGGGACATTGGAGAACAGGCCCTTCAATTTGGAAAAGGCCTGTTCAGCTGCCTTGGACCAACTAAAGGGCACTTTAACCGAGGTCAGTTGGGTAAGAGGCTGTGCTACTCCACTATAGTTTCTGATGAAACGGAGATAAAAATTTGCGAACCCCAAAAAGCGCTGGAGCTCCTTGCGGGAGTGGGGTGTAGGCCAATCTAGCACAGCCTTCA
This sequence comes from Pholidichthys leucotaenia, assembly GCA_020510985.1. NCBI lineage: Eukaryota > Metazoa > Chordata > Actinopteri > Cichliformes > Pholidichthyidae > Pholidichthys > Pholidichthys leucotaenia. The sequence goes on from CM035838.1 coordinate 268,993,544, forward strand.
CCTTGGCTGGGTCAGCCCTCAGTTCCCCCTCAGCTATGATAAAACCAAGGAATGAAGTGGAGCGGGTGGAGAACTCACACTTCTCGGCCTTAAAGTAAAGGTGGTTCTCCAGGAGCCGTTGTAGAATGGCCCTGATGTGGACTGTGTGTTCCTCTGGCATGCGGGAAAAAATCAAAATGTCGTCAAGGTAGACAAAAACAAATTGATTAACCATATTGCGGAGGACGTCACTGATCATACACTGGAAGACGGTGGGGGTATTGGTGAGCCCGAATGGCATCACCAGATATTCAAATTGCCCCAAGTGTGTTTTAAAGGCTATCTTCCAATCGTCCTTCTCATGAATGTGAACCAGATGGTAGGCGTTCCGCAAATCCAATTTGGTGAATACTTGCTCATGCTGAAGGAGCTCAAACGTGGAGTTTATCGGGGCAGAGGATACTAATCCTTAACAGTTATGGCATTAAGTTCCCGATAATCAATGCACAGAGGCCAGGACCCGCCATTCTTCCCGACAAAAAAGAATCCTGCCCCAAGAGGAGCCGATGAAGGCCGAATGAGGCTGGCGTTCAAAGAATCTTTAATATAGCTCTCCATCGCCTCCCTCTCCAGTCCAGAAATACTGTAGAGCCAGCTGGACGGCAGCCGCGCACCTGGGAGAAGGTCTATAGCACAATTGTAAGAGCCATGGGGAGGTAAAGAAAGCACTCTTGACTTGCTAAAGACCTCTCCGAGGTCATGATAGACTTCGGGTACTAGGCTGCGGTCCGGCGGCTCCACCGGAGGGGAGGAAATAGGTAGCAATTGTAAACACTCGGCCGAGCTAAGACAGGATGCCAAATAATATGGGCTCCAGGAAGAGATGGAGTTATGTGCCGAATTAATAATGGGGTTATGGTTCTGGAGCCATGGGAGCCCTAGAACCACCGGGTGACACAATTTAGGGAGAATAAGGAATGAAATTGTCTCCCGGTGATTACCGGAAAGAAGGACGGAGACCGGTCCTGTGTGTTCAGTGATGGATGCTATATTTTTGCTTGACAGTGTAGTGACATTCAGGGGCATGGCCAATTTGGTCATGGGGATACCTACATCCTGCACGAGGCGTGCAGAAATGAAGCTCTGCTCTGCCCCTGAATCAGTTAAAACATTGACTCTCCTCTCGACCCCAGGCAACTGGATGAGGGCCGAAATGGAGACGTTAACGGGGGAATGAAAAGATTTCTCGCCCGTCAGTCCCCCCCCCCCCCCCCACGGTTACTGACGGGCCGTGTCTTTTAGGCTTCAGATGGCACCTATGCAGTGTGTGCTTTAAAGAGCCACAGTACATGCATGCGCTGGATCTCCTCCACCGCTAGTGATCTTCCGGAGTCAGACGGACTCGGCTGAGCTCCATAGGCTTGGAGGAGGAGCCAGCTCCACCTGTGTCAGTAGCTGAAGAGGGCTTGTGTGCACTGGGCAGGTTGGAGGAGGCCTTGCGCTCCCTTGCGCGCTCATGGTATCAGTTGTCTAAACTGACAGTCTGATCAATAAGACCATCCAGGGAGGAGGGAACTGCATGAACCGCTAGGTCATCACGGAGGTTTACATTTAAACCCTGAAGGAAGACGCTGCGTAGCGAAACATCATTCTATCCAGAGGCCGGCGCGGCGACCCGAAACTCCACAGAGTAGTTGGCGGCAGACCGACTCCCCTGGCGGAGTGACATAACTCGGCTCATGATATTCCCCTTGCTCTCTGTCCGGTTGAACACGTGAGCGAATTCATTAACAAATCTATCAAATGAGTAATTGGGGCCCTACAGACTGTCGAGAATAGATAGGGCTTTCAGCTGGGCTCTATCTTGCAGCAGGAGGGTCATAAAATGAATTATAGCTGTATCGTCCGGGCACTCCCCACTGACCTGGCCCAGATCAAGCCGAACATGACAAAGAAAGCCTTTACATTTCCCCACCTCCCCCGCGTACGGGGCAGGTGAGGGAACGAAGGTAGTTTGGCAAACAGTGGAAGAAACCGGGGCGACCGGTGAAGGGGTAGAACCCGGATGAGACAAGTGAGTCAGTTGTTCGGTGCCCGTGCCCAGCTGCTGCATAATCGTTGGCAGCTGCTGCGTAAGCATGGGCACCTGCCTGTCTGTGGCATCTAAGCAATCTAAAGTGAAGTGTTCCGCTGATGTCGCTCCCGCTGAGCTTGCGCTTTGGCTGGCTCATTCTGTCATGATGGGTAATAACTGACAGCTCATGTGCAGGGAGTGACACCAGAGAAAACACACAATGACACAGAGAAGAAAATTAATTTGAATTTTATTAATTCAAAAGGGAAAGCTTTGTTAATGAAAGACATCACTCGCCAGAGGAAGACCCAGCCTGGAGGGAGAGACAAGAGCAGGCTAGATAAGGAGGGAGACTGAAAAGGGAAAATAGAACTGCACTCACGTGGGAGAAACAGAGAACCCGGCAGAGAAACCCAGCACAACCGGCAAACCAGGAGTAGAGGCTGGAAGGCAGGAGCAGAGCTGGGTGAGGTGTCTGACCGGGTGGATTTGGCCGCTGAAGTGGTGATGATGATGAGGCAGGTGAGCGCACAACAACCCCGGAGACGCACCACGAAGATGGTAGCAATCTGTAGAGGAAGAGGACAGGAGGAGATAATAAATTTTCTCTGAGAGAGAGAATATAACTTACTTGTTTTAGTAGGTAGAATACCCAACGAGCCAGCACTGAAGCATTGACAAGAAGGTCCTTTTAAGCGCTGGTGGGGTGGAGGCAGCAGGTGCGTCTCATCATGCAGGTACGGTGATTGCCTGCAGTGTTGGTGAAAGTTGAACAGGAAGGGAGGGGGAGAGTGCGGTCACCAAAATCATTACAACTACACCTCTAACATGAATTGATTTCTGTTTGTACATGTGAGCAAATAAATGCTGCGTGTCCACAAAACACGTTTTCTCAGCTGTGGGCGACTATTTTCTATTCATTCTCTATGTAGTTCAGCGTCTACAGCACTGAGCGCCCTCAGTGCTGAGATGCTCTCGGCGGTGGCTGCTTTTTGTCGCAGTGCTCAGAGTTGAAGAAATTTCAACTGTTCAGACTGCAGCTGAGCTCGTCAATGTCAGACCTTTCTAAGCAGCCAATCAGAATTAAGGAAGGGTGGTACATAGGATGGCGGTAAAGTCTGTACTCAGACTCCTGCTTTCCGTGTCATTATATTTTACATCCAGAGCTGCTACCAATGTGAGAATACATTTCTTGTCCATTTTTATTTAGAGATGGCTATTAAAATATAAGTAGACAGTCTGACCATAGGAAAAGTGGAAGTTCTGAGCTGTGATGGTCTGCGCGGCACAGACCATTTTTTCCAGAGCGCAGCGCGCAAACACTGAAAAAAGACACTCAGGGCGGTCGGGCAACAAAAAACACATTTGGTGGACACACAGCCTTATTGTGTTATCCTAACTTATAGAATGTATTTATAGATATCTGTTGTATGTATTGTATTTATACTCTAATCCCTTTCACAACATGTGGGACACCATGTGGCGTGTAGGGCGGTGCCTATCTCCGTTTCATTGACCCTCAGCTCAGCCACACAGCTACTGTGAGTAGTGAAAGCTACAGTGGGGGGGGGGGGGGTGTCAGTCCTCTGGTAGCTCTGTGCGTTAATTTTCCTTTCCCCGTTCTATTATGAGCACCAAGCTAGAAGGCGGAAAGTACCACTTTTATGTGGTCTTTGGCATGACCCGGCCGGTATTTGAACCCACAACCTCCCAGTTGTGGGGCAGATGCTCTATCAACCAGGCCACCACTCTGGTATTTATATGTACATTTTATTTATTGAATAAAATCAGCAGCAGCAGCAGCAGCAATGAAAAACCTGCACAGGTGACTGGAAAGCACTGCAAATAGCATGGTTTACCTTTTTAGAAGTTTTTTCTTCTGGCCTTCTTTAAAGAAAAATCTTTCATTGTCCTTTAAGTCCAGCCCACGAATATTGTCATACTGTATGGATGCATGCTTGATCCAGTCTACTTTTTAACGTTTGGAGTCCACTGTCCTACACACAGCTGTCTGATGTAAGCAGTCATGGCCTTTCTTCTCCCTTCGCCCTTGTCTTACAGGTGAGTGCTTTAATGGCTCACTTGTCTCTTCCATGCAGCAGCTCTGCCTCCGCTTGATGCTCCAGCTTAGAAAAATCCTTTACACTTTGGGATTTTTTTGAGCAATTCATTTTCCCTAAGCTCTTTTCCTCTCAATGATTTTATAAGTGCCACTTTCAAACTTTTTTGTGGACATTTTGACCAAGCTAATTACTTCTTACCTCTCAACAGTGCTTGCATAGTCACATGTCAAAACAATTCCTCTGATAGGCTATTGTTACGTGGTACCCATGTGAGGCACTTGTAAATTATAACAATCAGCAGCCACACATGAATATCAAGTGATGGACATAGAATTTGACTGATCTTTTTCACAGGCTCATGATAGGCCCTGATCTTTGTAGGCCCCTGGGCTTCAGCCCAGCCTAGTCCGTTCATTAAGGTGGCCTTGAATTTACGGGACAACGCACATCTCGCTTTGGGACAAACATATTTATCCCAATAAACGGGACGTCCTGGCTAAAACAGGACAGTTGGCAGCCTTACCTGCATGTCCATTTCCGGTTCCATTATATTTGCACACTTTGTAGTGCTTTCTCATCAATAAATCAGTTTTATCACTTTCACTTTTCATTGTACACACTGGAAATAGGCAACATTCACACTGCAGGTTTTCATGCTCAATTCTGACCCATGTCTGATTTTTTTTTTAATGACGGTCTGAACAACACAGATCCGATTTTTTTCACACCAGACCCAGGCCACTTTCATATGTGGTCCTAATTCGGATACATACTGTATCTGATATTTTCCAAAGCGACCTCAGTCTGAACAGTCATGTCACATGTCATCCAACTTTTTCCTCATTGAAGTGAGACAGACGCTACAATTCTGCAGTTGAGGATGCAATAAACATGGCAGACAGCTGATTTGTGCTCTCTTTTTAATCAATCTTCTTCCCTTTATCGCTGGATTGTAATTTTGTTGGCTCCTACTGCACAATAACTCCAAAATTTCGCAGGGTGGGGGGGTTGGGGCTGAAACCGTCAGACAAGCAGGCTCACAGTAACAGCACATTAAAAAAAAAAAAGTAACATCACATTCACTGGATGCTGCAAATTCCCTTTTCCTTGTAACCGGTACACCGTGAGGCCCGGCAGCTGTAATATCTAAAATGTAAAGTTAATACCGACATGACTGTGGAGCCGAATGGCCAGATAGTGTCACCATGGGATGAGATGCTGTCTCAGCGCTCAGCCCATGTTTTCCTTCATCCCTGCTTCTCATTGAGCAGCGTCTCAGCAGGCTCCCAGCTGGCAGCATTACGGACGGCTGGGGCCAATTAGTCCTCATCAGCTGGGGCGCTGCCAATGAGAATAAATAGGAGCAGCCTCGATGACTCGGGGCTGCGACATAAGCACTGCTAGGCTGAAGCCCCTTCGTCTGGTGTCAGCCTCTACTCCCCTTACAGCATTCCTGTGATTGTAACCCCGCTGTGAGTATGTACGCCTTGTTACCCCTATGTCCGGTACGAGCTCCCTGCTCCTGCGCTGTGCAACCTGTGAGTGTACCTCTGTACGAGTATCTGTGCTCTCCTCATCCCTCATCCCTCACCTTCAATAAAACATCACGACTCACTGGCTCGCCCTTGGCTCTTATTGCGTGGCTCCCTAGAGCCGCGCGTGACAGATAGAGGGATACAGGAAAGGGGAATCTGTGGCGGCTTCTCCTTCCTGTGCGGGACCGCTGGTACGAGCTGCTGACAACGTCAGTGGGAAAGAGCCCTACTGTAATCGCTACGATTATTTATTATTAACCTTATTTATCCTCTTAAAATTCTGGTGTTTCACCCATGGAATGTTTTACATTGGTTGGAAATTGGCTGGAATGCTAAGGGATTAAACAGGTAATCCTATTGAAACACGGGGTCTCATTTCCAAGAGAGCTGTTTAATCAATCAGTTCTGTTAAAGCAGAGCTGATCACAGCGGTCATCTGGCGTATAGAGGAATGAAGCTGGTCTCAAATTTATTTTGTGCATAATCATTTCTGAATGATATTAACATTTATTTTGCTGTGCTGTATCAAGGTGAAGAAGTTCGGTCCCCCTCAATCGTTTGGGGCTCATATTTACTTCTGTAAACAACGCTGTGTCTGACGTTATGTTTTCTTCTGCGCATACAGGTCACGTCATAGACCGTTCATACTGGAGTCTGATGGGGGTCGCATTTAAATTGTAATGTGAACGCCTACACAAAAATATCGGATCTCAGCAAAAAATCGGAATTGAGCATTCAGACCTGTAGTGTGACCGTAGCCATAGTGTACTGGCAAATTGTTTTTTTCTTTATAAAGTTTGTGTTTCACATTTTGATCGTTTTTGTAATCATACTGTGCAGTTTCATTGTTAGCCCAGTTAGTTTAGCATAGCACTGCTATCGTGTTGTTCATGTCTATGTTGTGTTATTTCTCTCCTATTCCAAATACCACTGGATGGGTTCTAATTGACCTGTGAAAATCACTGAAACATATTTCTGACTCCCAGTTGTTACCTGACTTGTTTTAATTTTACTTCATGTATACAGCATCCCTTGGTTATTGCTGTTAGCATTACTGATTGTTATTAGCCTAGTTAGCGTCCATACCGTTACCAACTATTAGTGACTTTGATTCCCCACATTCATCTGAGTTCATGTTGTGGGGGCATGGTGTTGGACTTCTCCACCCAGGGAACAATGGCCCCAAAGAGGAGGTATCACCGAAGGGTTCAGACGGGACAGTCAGGACTATGCGCCCCCCCGGGGAGAGAAGTAAAATACCGGGCTGCTGGGAGAAGAATGGAGGGTGGCGCCGGGGTTATATCATGTTAATGTGCCACACAGGCTTTGTTCTAAACATAAAGAGTACGGTCTGAAGTTCCGGGGCTCAATGCATGGAAATAAAGATATAAAAGATGGATGCACAGAGGCCCGGGATGTGCTTTTGCTATACTGTTCTTGTTGGAGAAAGAATAAAGTCTTGTGGTGTTCAGTTTGTTTCCTTGCCTGCATCCTTTCTCCACACTGGTGACCCAAGACGTGCCATGAAGGGTGAGACAAGCACAGCCCTGGAGACTTCCTGGAGGGAGAGCAACAACACCGCGTGCACTGTTTCAGTGAAGCTCCCGGACTTCTGGCTTCATGACCCAGCAGCGTGGTTTTTGCACATAGAAGCCCAGTTCACACTCCGCAGGATAACAACAGATGACATAAGGTACTACTACGTGGTCGCTGCGCTGGACACGCGCGCCACGCAACAGGTGGCAAACCTGCTCCAGGAGTCGCTGGCCCGGGGAAATACGAGGTGCTCAAGAGGATGCTTCTCCAGCGCTATACCCTTTCGGACAGTGAAAGGGCAGAGAAACTCCTAACCCGTTCAGAGTTGGGGGACAGATCAGCCATAGAGTTAATGGAGAGCATGTTGGCGCTGATGGGTAGAAACGACGAGTCTTTCCTGTTCGCCCATCTGTTCCTCAGGAACCTACTGGCTGCAGCGAGGGCGATCCTAGCCAACTCACCATTGCTAGTGATGAAGGACTACCGCACACTTGTGCAGGAAGCGGATTGCAGCATTTTAGCGACCAGAATGCTCAGCATGAGTGCAGCGACACTCGACGTCCAGGAGGGACTCCAGCGAGGTTGAGAAGCCGTGGGTGGTAGCCGGAGCAGATGCCAGGAGATGCAGGAATGGGGCGATCTGCTACTATCATCACGGTGTCAGTTCAAACACCCATCAATGCGTGCCACCATGCCAATTCAAGAAGTCGGGAAACGGCACGGCCAGCAATGAGTAGCAGCTGCGACCGCTGGCGAAAGAAACAAGCTGCTGTATGTCACAGACACATGTTCGGGGAGACGGTTTCTGGTGGACTCCAGCTCCCAGAAGAGCCTCATCCTGCTGCACAATGCAGACAGGGTGGCAGGGGGCAGCAGTCCCAAGCTTACGGCCGCCAACGGATCCACCATCAGGACATTTGGTGAGCGGACACTGACAATATGCTTACACGGACGCAACTTTCAGTGGAACTTTGTGGTGGCTGCATGTTCCGCCCCCATTTTTGGTGCAGATTTTTTATGTGCTTATGGGTTATTAGTTGATGTTGCTAATAGGAGATTAGTCGATGTTGTCTCTTTTGCCTCTCTGCCCTGTACAGCTCGGGGAGCTGGGTTGACAACACTTTCCAATGTTATAGCTCCAGGGGGTAAGTACCAACAGTTGCTTGCACAGTTCCCAGCACTCATGGTCCCGACGTTTTTGGCCTTTTCGAATTTTTACGCATGCCATTCGGATTAAAAGGAGCAGCGCAGACCTTCCAGAGGATGATGGACACAGTACTTCGCGATTTGTCATCAACAGCACATCAACCATCTCAAGACAGTTTTCCGGAGGTTGAAAGCGCATGGACAGTTCGGTGTGCCAGTGATTGACTTTTTGGGCCACTGCATTTCGCGGGAGGGCGCAATCCTGTTACCGGACAAAGTGCACGCTATACCGGAATTTCCGCACCCACAGACAGTGAGGGCACTTCAGGAGTTTTTTGGAATGGTTAATTCTTATAACCGTTTCCTTCCCCGGGCAGCCCAGCTGATGCAGCCATTGTATGCTGCGCTTAAAAAAAGAAGCCCGTGGAAGCCATCGAAAGGACTCCCGAGTGAGTCCAGGCTTTTACTGATGCCGAAACAGCACTTGCGGACACCGCATTGTTAGCCCATCCGGATTCGTCTGCATGGATTGCGCTCACGATGGATGGATCTGACGTTGCCATAGGGACAAGTGCAGCATAGGTTCATGGCAGCCACTCGCATTTTTTAGCCGGACTTTGCATGACAACGAACGCAAGACCAGCACATTCGACAGAAAATTGCTGGCTCTCCACCTGGCGATGCGCCATTTCCAGTTCTGGCTGGAAGGGCGTAAGTTCACCGCGTTTGTGGACCATAAGCTGCTGACGCACGTGATGTCCAAGACCTCGGAACCGTGGTCGGCTCAGCAGCAACGGCAATTGGCCGCAATTTCGGAGTTTACTGCTGACATTCAACACGTTGCCGGTTAGCTCAACGTCGTGGCCAATTGCCTGTCACGCGCATTAATTGCCCCGGTCTACATGGGAATAGATTTCCCTGCCATGGCCATGGAACAGGCCAGCGACACGGACATTTGTGTGCTCCAGTCTGCACCAACTGGGTTAAGGCTGGAGAACAGGGTGGTGCAAGAGGGGGCCCTCCCTTACTCTGCAACGTCTCCACCGGCTGCCTGCGTCCGGTGGTTCCGAGCTCTTGGCGCCATCATGTTTTTGAGTAACTCCCCTCCCTTTTGCATCCAGGAGTGTGCGCTTTGGTGAATCTAGTGGGGGCGAAATTTGTCTGGCTGCGCTTGTGCAAAGACGTGAAAGAGTGGACTGCAGCTTGCGTCGTGTGTCAGCGGGCCAAAGTGCACAAGCACACCAGAGCTCCCCTCAAGCCATTTTAAATCCTGGCTAGGAGGTTTGACCACGTCCATGTGGATTTGGTGGGACCCCTCCCACTGTCGTGAGGTTTCACACATCTTTTGACAGTTATGGATCGCACCACATGCTGGCCTGAAGTGGTCCTGCTGGTTTCTACCACGTCCGCGGAAGTGGTGCGTGCTTTTTTGTCAGCTTGGGTTGCACGTTTCGGATCTCCATCTAACATCACATCCGACGGAGGTCCACAATTCCTTTTGGAACTGTGGTCCGCGATGGCTCAGAGCCTGGGGGTCAAAATTCATCGCACTACCGTGTATAACCCACAGACTAACGGGTTATGCGAGCAATTTTCATTGATCGCTTAAAGCAGTGCTCAGAGCTTTGCTCACAGACACAAATTGGGTTGACCGCCTACCTTGGGTTCTTTTAGGGTTGCGTTCCGCACCGAAGGAGGACTTGGCAGCCTCCCCGGCAGAACTCATTTTTTTCTCAACCGCTCCGACTCCCCGGAGAATTTTTACCAGAAAGCCCCGCATCCGGGACTGCTCCACCCGTGCAATTTTTACACAGTGCAGAGGCTGTGAGCGTACCGGGCCCGGCCCACCATTATTTTCCCCACACATTCATCCCTAAAAGCTTGCAGAATGCTAGTTTTGTTTTTGTCAGGCACGATGCACACCGGACCCTGCTGGGCCCACCGTACAACAGACCGTTCAGGATGTTGGAACCTGGGGCGAAACATTTTGTGTTAGACTTAGGGGAACGTAAGGGGACCATCTGCATCGACAGGATGAAGTCCGCTTTTGTGTTGGCAGACGAGCAGGTGGTGTTGGCCCAAGCTCCCTGGTGCGGCCGCCCTCTGTTGGTGGCTACACAGATAGGTGATCCCTCAGCAGAGACCAGTGCTCGCGAAGCTGATGTATTTTCTCCCCCTCCCTTTTTCCCTCCAAAAACTGGCGTGCCCTCCTGTACACCCCGCCAGCAGGGCAGTTCGACTGGATCGGCGACCCCCCACTACAGCTGCTATGGATGCTAGCTCAAGCCCAAAGGACCGGGGGGGGGGGGGTGTTTAGGCCCATTCTGGGTGTTTGGGGGGGAGGGGCAGTGTGGGGGCAAGGTGTTGAACTTCTCCACCCAGGGAACAATGGACCCAAAGAGGAGGTATCACTGAGGAGTTCACACGGGACAGTAAGGACTATTCGCCCCCCGGGGAGAGGAGTAAAATACCGGGCTACTGGGAGAAGAATGGAGAGCAGCGCCGGGGTTATATCATGTTAATGTGCTGCACAGGCTTTGTTCTAAACATAAAGTGTTATGGTCGGAAGTACCGGGCCTCAATGCATGGAAATAAAGATATAAAAGAGGGATGCACAGAGGCCCGTGATGCGCTTTTGCTATACTGTTTTTGTTGGAGAAAGAATGAAGTCTTGTGTTGTTCAGCTTGTTTCCTCGCCTGCATCCTTTCTCCATAATGTAATGTTAATAGGAGTGAGTCAAAGTTTATTAAGCAAAGGACGCAGTTATCAAAGATCTAAGGCAGACAGCTTCTTTGTCCAGTTTGAGCACACCTTCCCCCAACTCTCCCCTCCCCCCTTCTTCTACAGGTGTATGAGGTGAGGAGGAAACTGAAAGCAGTGAAACCCTGCAGAGCCGCTAGCCCCAACGGCATCCCAGGAGTGGTGGTTAAAGCATGTGCAGACCAGTTGGCAGAGATCCTCACCAAGCTATTTAACCAGTCCCTGATGCACGCCACAGTCCCCTCCTGCTTCAAGGCCTCCACCATCATCTCCATCCCCAAAAAGTCCGCAATTGACAGCTTCACTGACTACAGACCCATAGCACTTGTGTGTAGTCATGAAGTGTTTTGAGCAACTGGTGTCCCAGCACGTCGGGGACTGTCTTCCCCCCTCCTTTGACCCCGCCAGTTTGCCTACAGGGAGAACCAGTCTATGGAAGACACCATCGCCACCACACTCCACAGAGCACTGAGCCATCTGGAGAACCCAAGGAGCTACGTGAGGATGGTCTTTGTGGACTACAGCTCAGCTTTCAACACCATCATCCCGGACATCCTGACCAATAAACAGCACCTCCTCCAGAAGGCCCCCCCCCCATACACACACACACACACACACACACACACACACACACACACACACTTGCTCCTAGATAAAATTCTTTCTTTCTCACCAATCACCCACAAACAGTCAGACTTAGCCCCCACCACTCCTCCACACTGTCTCACAGCACTGGCTCCCCCCAGGGCTGCGTGCTAAGCCCACTACTGTACTCCCTGTACAACTTTGACTATATTCCAACCCACCCAACCACCATCATCGTGAAGTACGCGGATAATACCACCTTGGTTGGACTCATCGCCGATGACAATGAGAAGACATACAGGGCGGAGGTAGAGAGTCTGCTGCTGTGGTGCCAAGCAAACAACCTGAAACTGAATGTCCAAAAAAACCAAAGAACTCATACTGGACTTCAGAAAGAACATACAGGGCCACACCCCCCTCCTCACAAATGGCGACCATGTAGAAACCGTCCCCACCTTCAGGTTCCTGGACATCCACATCTTGTCTGACCTCTCCTTCTCTGTCAACACCAAGGCTCTGGTGAAGAAAGCCCAGCAGCGGCTGCACTTCCTCCGTGTCCTGAGGAAAAACAACCTGGACCAGAAGCTGCTGCTGGCCTTCTACCGCTGCCCAGTGGAGAGCATGCTGACCTACTGTCTGGGTGTGTAGTATGCCAGCTCCATGGTCGAGAACAGGAAGGCTGTGCAGAGGGTCATCAACACCGCCCAAAAAAATCATCGGAGGTCTTCTGCCCTCCCTGAAGGACATCTCCAGTCCTCCTGTATCAGAAAGATCAAGGCCATCACAGGAGATCCCTCACATCCCACCCACCAACTGTTTGACCTGCTTCCTTCTGGACGACAGTTATCAATCAGGTCCCACACCTCCAGACTGACAAGCAGTTTCTTCCCCTGGGCCTTTCGGACTGCAAACAGTCAGAGGTCCCACCCCCCTCCTTCCGACCGCTCACATGAACAGAACTGAGTGTAGCAGTCGCTGTATATTTGTTTATGCTTGTTGCCATCACAACAGCGGAAGTTGAAGTACGTGACTGTTCTGGTGAAATCATTCTTTCCTTTGTAAAATTAAGAGAGTACTTATTTTTCTTTTATTTTCCATGCAATATGTGTTGAGGTCATTTCTGTATTATTTTCTAGTATAGTAACGAAAGTAAGTCTGTTTTGTGAGTCATGTGACGTCTGAATCCGGATGTTGTAAAAGCCACAAATAAAACGAGGGAAGTGAAAGAAAGAAGCCGCGAATCTTTGTGTGTCCAGACATTTTTCTACTGCTGGTCTCCAGGCAGACACTGTAAAAATGTGATTTGGTAGAACTATTAAGCTCTGTCTGAGTTTTGGAGAAAATATGATATAAACAGCATGTGTTTTTTTTTGTTTTTTTTATTTCTGAGCATTTTCACTGAGACTGGTTTGTTATTATTTTTTTAAGATAAGATAAGATAAGCCTTTATTAGTCCCACAATGGGGAAATTCCAGGATTGCAACAGCACAGGGATAGCAACACTCAGAGCAATAATTAAGAAGATACGGAAGATATAAATGAGAGCAGTGGATATACATACATACACATAAATATATAAATATATATACAAAGTGCGGAGCATTGTAGCAAGATGGAATAAACAGCATAACCGTCTACTTAGTTATCCTACATAGTATGAATATGTACCCATAAGTTTACTTTAAGTTTATTATTTTTTAGATTCTTTCAAGACCAGTGTAGGAACAGTGAGAACGTGGCCTTGTTCGGCATGCAGCTGTGCTATATATCCTGCTGTGAACTCCAGGCTTCAGCGTGCAGCTCTGCTACATATTCTGCATTGTGCTTCAGCGTGCAGTCCTGCTATCCATCCTGCTGTGCTCTCCAGGCTTCAGCGTGCAGCTCTGCTACACATTGTGCTCCAGACTTCAGCGTGCAGGCTTGCTCTCCATTCTGCTGTCAACTTCAGGATTTAGTGTGGAGTCCTGCTATCAATCCTGCTGTGAACTTCAGGCTTCAGCGGGCAGTACTGTTCTCCATCCTGAACTCCAGGCTTCAGCATGCAACCCCTGGTGCATATTCTGTTTTGATCTACAAACTCTAGCACTGATATCAGGTCATACAAATTCTATTTTTGTAATGATGTTCAGTTTCAATATAGGAGAATAAGCCAACTTTATTGTCATTCAGTCCATACAGCCAATCATGTACAGTAGAATGAAATTACGTTTCTCCTATCTACAATGTTAATCACATCTAGAATCAGAGGGGCCTCTGCCATGCAAGGCACTGCCACAAATAACTTTTCCTTCCCCCATTCTATTATGCTGAGCACCAAGCTAGAAGGTGGGAAATACCATTTTTATAAGGTCTTTGGTATGACCCAGCCGGGACTTGAACCCATGACCTCCCGGTTGTGGTGTGGATGCTCTACCACTAGTCCACCACTCCAGTCTGATGTAAGATTGATGAAATCAATAAAAATAAACCTATAAATAAAGGGGGTAAAAATACAACATTAAAAAGACAAACTGACCTGATACATGGTATTTTAAGGTATTTATCTGCATTAGGGTGTTCGTAAAAGTAGCATTTTGTTATTTTACCTGCTGAGTGAGAAGGTTTTTTGAGTTTAAGTCAGTTACTCCATGCAACATTTTACTTTCCTTGACTGACATTATTTTCTCTGTAAAAACTGATAAAATGTCAGTTGTGAGTGATAGTCAATCTCAGAATGGTGATGTAGAAGGTCAGATAGATGCTCAGTCAGAAACATCTGGAATCCTAGACTATGAGACTGATGCAGCTCAAAAATGTAAAGTAAGATCTGTTGCACAAGCACCCCATGGCAAGAATGAACAATCTAAAACAGTGTCTAAAGAGCCTTCTTCAGCCACAACAAAGACAGATAACACAAGAAAATCATCCTGTGAGTGTCATTTAACACCCATGATGTAAGAATTTAAAGAGCAAGAAGTTACTCAAAAAGAAAAGAGGTTCAAGTTGACTTATGAGAAATGAAAAGACAAAGTCAGAGATGTTCGGACAAAATTAAAGTGTAAATGCCCTGAAAGTGACTTATACAACATCATGGATGCAACTGAGAATCTTGAGTCAGAATTGAAAGACTTACACCATTCACAAAAAGTTAGGGATATTTGGCTTTCGGGTGAAATTTAGGAAAATGTAAAAAGTTCATGCTACAGTGATATTATATCATGAAAGTAGGCCATTTAAGTAGAAACATGCAATGGTGATTTCCTCATCTCAAACAATTTATTGAAACAAACACCAACAACAGTGGTGGTAAACCACAACAAAAAATGTCAGTCTCAGTAACTTGCCATGTGCCCTTGAGCATCAATTACAGCTTGACAACAGAATCAGAATCAGAATCAGAATCAGGTTTATTGCCATTGTTCACGTAGTACACAAACTAGGAATTTGTCTCGGTACAATGCTGCAACATTAAACATGATAAGATAAGAGAAATAAACTATACATGTAAAAGTGTAGGATAAGATTAAGTGATACTGGTCAACAGTTAAAATATATATTAGCCAGCAGCAGATACTGTGGAGAACTATATAGTGCAGTCGGTAATGCAGGAAGAAAACAGTGATGATTGACATGAGTCTGGTTGAGCTGCTGTACATGGTGCACGAGAGTCACTTAGTGTTCAGCAGTCTAATGGCAGAGGGGAAGAAGCTGTTCATGTGACGGGAGGTTTTAGTCTGGATGGACCGAAGTCTTCTACCAGAGGGGAGGGGGGCAAACAGTACGTGACCAGGGTGTGAGGGATCGGCTATGATCCGGCCAGCACGCCTCCGGGTCCTGGAGATGTACAGATCCTGGAGAGATGGGAGCTTGCAGCCGATCACCTTCTCAGCAGTGCGCACGACGCGCTGCAGCCTTAGTCTGTCCCTGGCAGTGGCTCCTGCGTACCACACGGTTATGGAGGTGGTGAGGATGGACTCGATGATGGCTGTGTAGAACTGCACTAACATCTTGGTGGGTAGCTTGAGCTTCCTCAGCTGCCGTAGGAAGAACATCCTCTGCTGGGCTTTTTTGATGAGTGAGCTGATGGTCAGCTCCCATTTGAGGTCCCTGGTGATGGTAGTGCCTAGGAAGCAGAAGGAATCAGCAGTGGTCATGTCAACGTCACATGTCTCATGCTGTTCACAAGTCGGCTTATTGTCTGCTGAGGCATGGCATTCCACTTTTCTTTAAGGGTAACCCTCAGATCATTGAGGTTGTGGGGTGCAGGGTTACGAGCCTCTACACGGCGACTCAGCTGATCCCATAGGTTTTCTATAGGATTCAGGTCTGGAGAAAGTGCAGGCCACTCCATTTGAGGTACCCCAGCCTCCAGTAGCCATTCCCTAATGATGTGACCTCAATGTGCTGGAGCATTGTTGTCCATGAAGATGAAATTAGGCCTGTGTTGTTCATGCAGGGGGACAATGACTGGATTAATGATGCTATTCAGATAGCATCGGCTTGTCACTGTACCATTCACAAAGTGTAGGGCAGTTCTGTATTGACTAGACACACATATGACGTTTGTATATGAACATTTATATATGAAAAGAAAAGCCGTCAGTCCAAGGACGGACAGTTTTTTCACACATAAGGAGTTGTTCAGAACTCCTTATAAGAACTCCTTATACAGAGATATAGATTGATGATAATCAAGTCAGTGGCGGTAATGCACCTATAAGCTGGTTGCCAACTGCCAATCAAATCTAAAAGAAGAAGAAGACACACTTGCCCAGACTGTAACATGGTGACAACAGTGGCTGATGCATAGCGCTCTCCTTGACGTCTTCAACATCATTGGCGGCCATCATTTCTGCTCAACGTGACTTGACTTTCATCAGAGAACACCACTGAGGCCCACTGTGTCACGACCCTCCTCGTGTGCTTTTACGCAGCGCGTCGAGGAGTGAGGAGGAAGAATGGATTTACTCGCAGGGTTACACCACAACACATTTATTAACCAAGAGGCAGACAGTTCCCAAAAATAAAGACTTACACAAACGATACAGCTTACACTAAACAGCTCACACATCAAGCGGGCAGTGGGTAGACCACAGTGTACCGTGGCCACAGGACAAATAATACACAAAAACTAAGCAGACTTACAAAAAGGATGACAGGGTTCACTACAAGACTCACACATCAGACATGCAGAGGGCAGATCACAGTGAACGGTGGCCATAATACTCCTCACAGACGAATCAATGGTCTAGCAATGCTTGACTGGCAAAAGCCACTTAAGTACAAGCATTGCTGGCATGACAAATTGGGTGCACCTGGGTGAGGCGCGGGAAAGGCAATCAATTCAATTCAATTCAGCTTTATTTATAATGCGCCGCATCACAACAAA
Source organism: Pholidichthys leucotaenia (assembly GCA_020510985.1). Classification (NCBI taxonomy): domain Eukaryota; kingdom Metazoa; phylum Chordata; class Actinopteri; order Cichliformes; family Pholidichthyidae; genus Pholidichthys; species Pholidichthys leucotaenia. The sequence goes on from CM035838.1 coordinate 269,010,591, forward strand.
AGCCGTCTCGTGGCGCCACAGTGCAGATAAAAAAAAAAAATCACACAGTCACAGAAAGACCCAGCAATCAGACGATCCCCTATGAGCAAGCACTAGGCGACAGTGGAGAGGAAAAACTCCCATTTGGAAGGAAGAAACCTCTAGCAGAACCAGGCTCAGGGAGGGGCAGTCGTCTGCTGCGACTGGCTGGGGATGAGGGGATAGGGAGGATGGAAGGACAGACATAAAGAACATAGCAGTAAGATGCCAAGTACAATATTGGAGGTCAACCAGCAGTATGGATCAGATAACAATAGAACAAGAGTGGGGTTAAAAGACACAAATACCCTCCTTAAACAAAAGGTATATTAAAAAGGAAGGATTTTACCCTGTTCTTAAAGATGGAGACCGAGTCTGACTCCCGGACCCAGAGTGGTAACTGGTTCCAGAGAGAAGGGGCTTGGTAGCAGACGGCTCTGCCTCCCACCGTACTTTTGGAGATTCTGGGCACCACAAGTAAGCCAGCATTTTGGGAGCGTAATGCTCTGTTAGGATGGTAAGGTAATATCAGATCTTTTATATATTGGGGGGGGGGGGGGCAGATTGTTAAGAGCTTTGAAAGTAAGAAGAAGGATTTTAAACTTGATTCTGAATTCAATGGGAAGCCAATGGAGGGAGGACAGAACCGGGGAAATATGACCTCTTTTTCTAGAACCAGTTAAAACTCTAGCAGCAGCATTTTGAATCAATTGAAGACTTTTTAAAGATACTCTAGGACAACCAGATAATAGTGAATTACAATAATCTAATTGTGAACTGACAAAGGACAAATCACTGGAGCGAAACCAGCTGGCTGTCAAGACAGAGGGGGCATGGTCGGACTGGGAAGTGCTACACATCGCCCACATGAATGTAGGCCAAAGAGGCTGCCTAGTAGCTGCCGGCCAGAACAGCGGCTACAGGCATGGAAAACAGAACAAATGACATAGAAGCAACAAGAACACAAAAGATAACACAATACACAAATATATCGATACCTGAGCCACAGAGAATGGTCAGAACCGAGCCTAAAGAACAACACCGGCTCAGTTCGTGACACACTGATCCCTTGTCCAGGGTAAATGCTCCCTGGCCCATGCAAATGATGATGCCTGTGCCTGATGGTGTGGTCAAGCACCTTTGCAAGTCGGCTAGCACACAGCCCACACTGATGTAAATTGTTTCGAATGGTCTGACGTGACACTTGGGTGCCTCTCACCTCCCTCAAATGTTCCTGGAGTTGACTAACATTCATCATCCGGTTCCACAGGGCACTGTTCACAATGAAGCAGTCATCAGTGTGGGATGTGGCCAAAGGACGTCTATTTCTATGCCTTTCTGTGACTCTTCCAGTCTCTCTGTATCTCTGTTGCAACCTGCTGATGACACTGTGTGACACTAAGCTCAGTGGCCACTTTCCTTTGAGAACAAAGCCTGTTTGAAGCCTTATTTGAAGCCTCGCAATGGCGGGGTACTGTTGCCCAACTGTTAGGGGTTGTCTTGGTCTCATGATGTCAAAATATGAACAGCATGATGAAGAGGACTGTTTAAATACCAATTCTAATTGAACCAGAAAATTTATTGATCAATTCATGGATCAAACACCTGTTGTGAATTTTGCCATTAAGCACCTTGTTGGAGAGCATCAAGTTATGCAAAAAGTAATGAAACATTGCAATGAACAGTTGGACATGTGCAATCAAAAGGTTAGAGAGGTCAAATTAAGTTCACCTGTAAAGGTTATAGTGCATTTTAGGTGCATCCTGAAATTTCACCCGAAAGTCAAATATGCCTAACTTTTTGTGAGTAGTGTATATGATGACATGCGTCTCCAAAATGCACCAAGCCAAGAAATGCAAAGAAAAATTGATGCATGCTCAGCTGGGGCTAATGAGGGTACACTTAACTGAGAAAGGAGAAGAGTTTGATGCTGAGACAGAAGGTGCAAGATTACGTATGCTGCTTGATAATGAATATGCAAGGTTCATCTATGGTTCCACAGTATCCAGAGCCACTGTACTCAGCCATAGATCTAATCACCTCTTGGAATCTCCAAGCATTTCTGCCAAACGAGCTGAAACAGCTGCCCAGTTAGCTGCAAAAAGGGCTGAAATGGAAATGGAAGCCACCATCGATGTTCAACATCAGCAGCTAAAAAGACTTGAAGATCAAAGAGATATTGAAATAATTGAAGCAAAACTCAGAGTGTATACTGAAGAGGAATTAAGGGTTAAAAGTGAGAGGTGTGCTTCTGTCGTCAGTAAAGTAAAGGTTGATAGTCCATGTTCTTCACATGCTGGATGTCAAGAGGGACAAATCACCAAAAATGAAGCCTCTTTTTAAATTAAATTAAATTAAATCACCCTTTATTGTCATTCAACCATACAACCAATCATGTACAGCAGAACGAAATTGTGTTTCTCCTATCTACAGTGTTAATCACACACACCCCATATATAGAATCAGAGGGGCCGCAGCCATGCAAGGTGCCGCGGACATTGCAAGAATCAATAGCCCTCACTCAGCTGCCAGCTCCAGAACGTTTACTATTTACTGGTGACCCCATTAAATTCACTGAATGGAGTACAAGCTTTAAGGCTCTTATAGAGAGACGTTGCTTAAACCCAGCAGATTGGTTGTCTGCCTACAAAGGTACATTGGTGGGGAAGCAAAGTCTCCTCTGGAAGGCACCTTCTATAGAAAGGATGAAGAGCCCTATTAGCAAACATGGGAGAAGCTGAATGCCAGATATGGTCACTCATTTGTAGTGTAATGTGTCTTCAGGGAGAAGCTTAACAAATGGCCAAAAATTGGTGCAAGAGAGTCTGTTAAGTTAAGGGAATTCAGTGACTTCTTGCAAACTTGTAGTGATGCTATGCCTCACATTAAGGGACTTCAGGTCCTGAATGACTGTGAGAAAAATCAGAAGATTTAACTCAAACTTCCCGACTGGGTGACATCAAGGTGGAATAGATATGCCACTGAGCAGCTAGATCAAGCAAAAGACTATCCCAGCTTTAGTGAATTTGCTTTATTTATTTCAAAGGAGGCACACATGGCACGCAATCCAGCGCCATCACTGCATGCATTAAGACCCTCTGAAGATAAGCCATTTTGAGAGCTCAAACATTCAAAAGCAAATGCTCTCGCTACAAATGTGAATGCATCACATGCATTGAGTACTAGGGCCAATAATGCTGAACAGGACAAGCTGAAAGCTTCAAATGAACCAAATAAATCTGGCACCCCTGCATTTACCACAACTCCAAACAACTGTGTGTGTTGCAGAGAAAACCACACCATCTATAAATGTCAAAAATTAATGGAAATGTCTCTGGTCGAAAGGAGGAAGTGTGTCCAGGAAAATAAGCTATGTTTTGTATGCTTGAGAAAGGGGCACAGGTCTGGCGATTGCAGGAACAGAGCCACATGTGGCATATGTAAAAGACACCATCCAACTCCACTGCATGAAGACCGCCCTTCAACAGATAAGCTTTCTGTGCAGGATGTACAGCAAGTGGAAGGAAGCATGTCCTCACTGTCATGCTGTGTGAATGGAGCTGATGGTGGGAGCACATCAATGATTGTTCCAGTATGGATCTCATCACCAGACACAGCTGATTCTGAAAAGTTGGTGTATGCATGGGTGGCGCAGTGGTTAGCACTGTGGCAGCACAGTTTTACCCTCGGCCGGGAGATCGTGGGTTCGATCCCTGCCCCCGGCCAACAGTGATCTGTGTGGAGTTTGCATGTTCTCCCCGTGTTTGCGTGGGTTTACTCCGGGATTTCTCCAGTTTCCTCCCACATGCCAAAAACATGCAGGTTAGGGAGTTAAGGGGCGCTTGCGCACGCAGCGACCGGCAGCTGGTGGTTTGTCACCAGACTGCAAAACAAATCTACCTACGGGTACAAAATAAGTAATAATAAAATGCATTGTTAGATACTCACAGTCACACATTTGTTGACCTAGAAGTATGTGAAAGTTTACGGGTGGCGAAGGAGCCAGTAAAACTAAAGCTTTCTACTATGATGGGAAGGGACTCAATCGTGAAGAGTCACAGAGTCAATGGATTGAGGATAAGGTTTTTTCTCAGATAGCATGATTTACCTGCCTCTAGCCTACACAAGGGATTTCATTCCGCTTGAGCATACACACATCCCCACCTCCGAGACAGCAAAAAGATGGAAGCACCTCGTAGTCATAGCTCAAGAAATGCCTGTGCTATTGGAATGTGGAATTGGGCTTTTAATTGGTTATGACTGTTCCAGAGCTCTGGCACCATGGAAGTGTCATTGCTGGAGGTGACTATGAGCCTTATGCTATTAAAACTGACTTGGGTTTGAACACTGTTAGAAGTGCAGCGCAACACCTGAGCTCCACAAAAGTGACTGGTTTGTGTCACCATTTATCTGTCAGAGAACTTCTTCCTGTGACGCCTACCACTATCATTAAAGCACTTGAGTCAGATTTTGCTGACACCAGACCAGGAGAAAAAAGCCTGTCTCAAGAGGATATTCAATTTCTACAGACCTTAAAAAGAAAAATCCGACAGAATGAGTATGGCCACCTCGAGATGCCTTTACCATTCAAGGTGCAACCACAGTTTCCAAACAATAAGTAACTTGCTGAGGTTTGACTGAAACTACTTGAGAAAAGAATGGAAAGAGATCTTAAGTTCAACAGGGACTATATGAACTTCATAGAGAACATCTTTAAGGACGGTGATGCAGAAAGAGTCGACGAGCCACCAACAGCAGGAAGTGCATGGTACAGTCCTCATCAAGGGGTCTACCACCCTAAGAAACCAGAAAAGATCAGAGTTGTTTTTGACTGTTCAGCAAAGTATGAAGGTACCGCTCTGAATGACCATCTGCTAACAGGTCCTGATCTCACAAATGGACTCACTGGAGTACTTTGTCGCTTTTGAAAACATCCTATTGCTGTCATGTGTGATGTGGAAAAAATGTTTCACAGGTTTCACGTTAGCAAAGAAGACCGAGATTATTTGCGTTTCTTACGGTGGGAAAACGGAGATATAAACTCTGACCCTGAAGAGTATTGCATGAAAGTTCACCTGTTTGGAGCATCCTCTTTTCCAGGCTGTGCTAATTATGGCTCAAAATACCTTGCCAACCAACATGAGGAGTACCCCTTAGCAGCCACTTTCATCAGAAATCATTTTTATGTGGCAAGGGGCAGTGGTGGCCTAATGGTTAGGGATATGGACTGGTGAGCAGAAGGTCGCCAGTTCAATCCCTGGACTAGCAGGATCAGATCTGGGTGGGACAGATAACATAGCACTGTTTTTTCCACTCTACTTAACCCCACTGTGGTGCTCTTGAGAAAGGGCTTTAACCCCTACTGCTCCAGTGGAGCTGCTCAGTAGCCACAGGTCAGTTTGTTGCACTGGGCAGCTTCCAGGTGTGAATGTGTGAGTGTGAACAGGGCATCCTTGAAAAAGAGGTTGCTCTCAATGGACCTTCCTTGTATAAATAATGGTTAAATAAAAACATTCATTCATTCATCTTCTTCAGCTTAATCCTTTTCGGGTCATGGGGGTGGGTGGGGGGAGACTGGAGCCTATCCCGGCATCTTTGGGCGAGAGGCAGGGTACACCCTGGACAGATCGCCAGTCCATCGCAGGGCCAACACAGAGACAAAACAAATAAATAAATAATGTGGATGCTGGCACAATAAGTCTGGAATCAGCTGAAGAAGCAATTCAGCTGGTGAAGGAGGCCCAAGCTTTGTGCGCTCAAGGAAAGTTGCACCTTCACAAATTTATTTTGAACGATTGAGAGGTATTGGGGTCTATCACTGCAACTGAATGCGCAACTGAGATGAAGAACATAGATCTCCACTATGATGATCACCCGGCACACAGAGTACTAGGAGTGAGGTGGAACACTGAGAGTGACTCCTTCACCTTCAAGTTCTCAGTAGATGAAAAAGCAGCTACACGTCATGGAATCCTCTCAGTCTTGGCCTCTGTACATGGTCCGTTAGGATTTTTTGTTCCATTCATCCTTCTTGGAAAAAGGGTTCTGCAAGAGATGTGTCAAAGGGGCACCGGCTGGAATGAACCATTACCAGGTGAACTTAAGCCAAGGTGGGAGAGTTGGGTAAACGATTTAAAGGACCTTGAAAAGATTAAAATCCCCAGATTCAAGATTCAAAGATTTTATTTGTCAAAACTACTGTATGTACAGGACATACAGAAGAATTGAAATGGTGTTTCTCTCACTCTTCAGTGTTGTGCACAATATAAAAAGAAAAGGAATAAGGCTTAAAAAAAACAGCAACAGCAATCTGTGTCCAGTAATGCTACCTGTAGTGTAAATGGTGACAAAAGATGGACCCAGACCTCCCATAGTGCAAATAAAGATACAGACATGGACAAAATTGTTGGTACCCCTCTGTTAATGAACGAAAAACCCACAATAGTCACAGAAATAACTTGAATCTGACAAAAGTGGTAATAAATAAAAATTCTATGAAAATTAACCAATGAAAATTAGACAGTGCTTTTGAATTGTGGTTCAACAGAATTATTTTAAAAAACAAACTCATCAAACAGGCCTGGACAAAAGTGATGGTACCCTTAACTTAATATTTTGCTGCACAACCTTTTGAGGCAATCACTGCAATCAAACAATTTCTGTAACTGTCAGTGAGACTTCTGCACCTCTCAGCAGGTATTTTGGCCCACTCCTCATGAGCAAACTGCTCCAGTTGTCTCAGGTTTGAAGGGTGCCTTCTCCAGACAGCATGTTTCAGTTCCTTCCACAGATGTTCAATAGGATTTAGATCAGGACTCATAGAAGGCCACTGTAGTCCAATGTTTCGCTCTTAGCCATTCTTGGGTGTTTTTAGCTGTCTTTTGGGTCATTATCCTGTTGCAAGACCCATGACCTGCAACTGAGACCAAGCTGTCTGACAGTGGGCAGCACGTTTCTCTCTAGAATACCTTGATAGTCTTGAGATTTCATTGTACTCTGCACAGATTCAAGACACCCTGTGCCACATGCAGCAAAGCAGCCCCAGAACATAACAGAACCTCCCCCATGTTTCACAGTAGGGACAGTGTTCTTTTCTTGCTATGCTTCATTTTGCCAAAACGTTCCAGTTTTATCTCGTCTGTCCATAGGACATTCTCCCAGAAGCTTTGTGGCTTGGCAACATGCAGTTTGGCAAATTCCAGTCTGGCTTTTTTATGATTTGTTTTCAACAGTGGTGTCCTCCTTGGTCGTCTCCCATGAAGTCCACTTTGTTTCAAACAACGATGGATGGCGCGATCTGACACTGATGTACAGTGGGGCAAAAAAGTATTTAGTCGGCCACCAATTGTGCAAGTTCTCCCACTGTAAAAGATGAGAGAGGTCTCCAATTTTCATCATAGGTACACCTCAACTATGAGAGACAAAATGAGAAAAAAAAAATCCAGAAAATCACATTGTCTGATTTTTAAAGAATTTATTTGCAAATTATGGTGGAAAATAAGTATTTGGTCAATAACAAAAGTTCATCTCAATACTTTGTTATATACCCTTTGTTGGCAATGACAGAGGACAAACGTTTTCTGTAAGTCTTCAAAAGGTTTTCACACACTGTTGCTGGTATTTTGACCCATTCCTCCACGCAGATCTCCTCTAGAGCAGTGATGTTTTGGGGCTGTCGCTGGGCAACACGGACTTTCAACTCCCTCCAAAGATTTTCTATGGGGTTGAGATCTGGAGACTGGCTAGGCCACTCCAGGATCTTGAAATGCTTTTTACGAAGCCACTCCTTCGTTGCCCGGGCAGTGTGTTTGGGATCATTGTCATGCTGAAAGACCCAGCCACGTTTCATCTTCAATGCCCTTGCTGATGGAAGGAGATTTTCACTCAAAATCTCACGATACATGGCCCCATTCATTCTTTCCTTTACACGGATCAGTCATCCTGGTCCCTTTGCAGAAAAACAGCCCCAAAGTATGATGTTTTCACCCCCATGCTTCACAGTAAGTATGGTGTTCTTTCTCCTCCAAACATGACAAGTTGAGTTTTTACCAAAAAGTTCTATTTTGGTTTCATCTGACCATATGACATTCTCCCAATCCTCTTCTGGATCATCCAAATGCTCTCTAGCAAACTTCAGACGGGCCTGGACATGTACTGGCTTAAGCAGGGGGACACGTCTGGCACTGCAGGATTTGTGTCCCTGGCGGCGTAGTGTGTCACTGATGGTAGCCTTTGTTACTTTGGTCCCAGCTCTCTGCAGGTCATTCACTGGGTCCCCCCGTGTGGTTCTGGGATTTTTGCTCACCGTTCTCGTGATAATTTTGACCCCACGGGGTGAGATCTTGCGTGGAGCCCCAGATCGAGGGAGATTATCAGTGGTCTTGTATGTCTTCCATTTTCTAATAATTGCTCCTCCCACAGTTGATTTCTTCACACCAAGCTGCTTACCTATTGCAGATTCAGTCTTCCCAGCCTGGTGCAGGTCTACAATTTTGTTTCTGGTGTCCTTTGACAGCTCTTTAGTCTTGGCTATAGTTGAGTTTGGAGTCTGACTGTTTGAGGTTGTGGACAGGTGTCTTTTATACTGATAACCAGTTCAAGCAGGTACCATTAATACAGGTAACGAGTGGAGGACAGAGGAGCCTCTTAAAGAAGTTACATGTCTGTGAGAGCCAGAAATGTTGCTTGTTTGTAGGTGACCAAATACTTATTTTCCACCATAATTTGCAAATAAATTCTTTAAAAATCAGACAATGTGATTTTCTGGATTTTTTTTCTCACTTTGTCTCTCATAGTTGAGGTATACTGATGAATGTGTTTAGAGGTTGTTCTGGGCTCTTTTGTTACCATTCGTATTATCTGTCTCCTCCTGCGGCCACGTCCAGGGAGGTTGGCTACAGTCCTGTGGATCTTAAATTTCTGAATAATATATGCAACTGTAGTCACAAACATCAAGCTGCTTGGAGATGGTCTTATAGCCTTTACCTTTAACATGCTTGTCTATAATTTTCTTTCTAATCTCCTGAGACAATTCTCTCCTTTGCTTCCTCTGGTCCATGTTTAGTGTGGTACACACCATGTCAATAAACAGCACAGTGACTACTTGTCACCCTTTAAATAGGCCGACTGACTGATTACAAGTTTGTAGACACCTGTGATGTTAGAGGACACATCTTGGTTGAACATGTCCTTATGGTCACATTATTTTCAATCTTTTCAAGGGGTACCATCATTTTTGTCCAGGCCTGTTTCATGAGTTTGTTTTTTAAAATAATTCTGTTGAACCATAATTCAAAAGCATTGTCTGATTTTCATTGGTTAATTTTCATAGAATTTTTATTTATTACCACTTTTGTCAGATTGAAGTTATTTCTGTGACCATTGTGGGTTTTTCTTTCATTAACAGAGGGGTACCAACAATTTTGTCCACGTCTGTAAACGATGAAACCAAGCAATCCTATATACAGAAAAGTAGAGCAGTAATACTCGTAGTAACAAGTTCAGTGCGGTAGTGTAGATGCAGGCAGTGACAGATAGGACGGCACATGAACAGTATTGCAATGACAGACAGCAGCAGATATGGCATTTGTGCAAATGGTTGCAGTAAAGTGCAGAGACATACAGCAGCAAATGTATTACTGTTGGTGTGCCAGTCTTTCTGTGCCAACAGCTGGGGTAGTTATTGTGCGTATGAGTGCGTTATGGTCCAGGAGGGGGGGCAGAGTTCAGGATTCTGATGGCCTGATGAACAAACCTGTTTAGCAGTCTTGTGAAGTGGGCCCAAAGGCTTCGGTACCTTTTCCCCAAGGGCAGGGTGCTGAAGAGGGAGTGTGAGGGGTGGGAGGTGTCGCCTACAATGTTGATGGCTCTGCAGGTGAGGCAGGTGAGGTAGATGTCCAAGAGGAGGGGTACTGATGATCTTGCTGGCTGCTTTCACTGTATGTTGTAGCGTCTTCCGGCAGGAGGCGGTGCACCTTCCATACCACACCATGATGCAGCTGATGAGGATGCTCTCAATGGTGTCCTGGTAGAATGAACACATGATGGGGGTGGGACTCTTGCTTTCCTCAGTTTGCGGAGGAAATGGAGGCGAGTTTGAGCTTTCTTGACCAGTGATGTGGTGTTGCTGGACCAGGTAAGGTCCTCAGAGATGGGCACCTCCAGGGACTTGGTGCTGTTCACCCTCTCCACAACTGCTCCATCGATGATCAGAGGGGGGATGCTTCAGACCAGATGCTTCACGCCCTCAGATTTTGGCAAGATCCTAACAGCTGATAATATCAGTGACTCCACCAGCCATTAACACCCAATCACCTCATCACAATGAAATCCTCTGTTCCACTTCCCCAACCAGGAAAATTTGTTAAGGAAGACTTCACGCCAAAAAGAGATGGAGACAAGTGCAGTACTTGTCTGAACAATTATGGAACAGACGGAGAAAGGAATATTTGGCCAACATCACTCTCAGGCAAAAATAGCATGCTCCACGACGGAATATTCAAGTTGGTGATATTGTGATTGTCAAAGAAGAGGAAGTCCTCGTAATGGGTGGAAACTTGCCAAGGTGTGCAATGATGATGATGGACTTACGCGAAAGGTTACAATGCAAATAGGAGACCAAGGGTCAAAGAAAGGACCTACAAAAAATCCATTGTTGAAAGATCCATTCAGAAGTTAATTGTTCTTGTTGAAAAGAGCTAAAACTGCCAGACCGATTATCACAATGCTTTAGGTTGTTGAGAGAAATTAATTGCATGTGTGTATTACTCCTTTTTCTGTTTATAATGAAATGTTTGAATTGAACTGAAATATTCTCCAAGTCTTTACGTTGATATAGTGTTCATATAATCTTTGGGTGATCCTAAATGTGCTTGGAAATTACCACTGATTGCATTCTGAATGTTAATGTATAATGTGTTAACCTGAAGTTATTCATTATTCAATGGTAATTTGGTGGGAATGTAGTGGTCGCTGTAGATTTGTGTATGCTCATTGCCATCACAACTCCGGAAGTTGAAGTACATGACTGTTTTAGTGAAATCATTCTTTCCTTTGTAAAATTAATAGAGTATTTATTTTTCTTTTATTATCAATGCAGTATGTGTTGAGGTTATTACTGTGTTATTTTCTAGTATACTAAGTACATCTATTTTGTGAGTCATGTGATGTCTGAATCCGGACGTTGTAAAAGCTGCAAAGAAAACAAGGGAAGTGAAGGAAAGCAGCTGCAAATCTTTGTGTTTCTAGATGTTTTTCTACTGCTGGCCTCCAGGCAGACACGGTAAAAATGATTTGATAGAACTATTAAGCTCTGTCCCATTTGAGTTTGGGAGAAAATATAATATAAACAGCATTTGGTTTATTATTTCTTAGCATTTTCACTGAAACTGGTTTGTTAACAGGAAGTGCCATGGGGGTGTTAATGTTTAATTTTTAAAATTAGTTAATTGGACTACTATAACATAGGGAATTGCACCTTGGGGGTTGCCGTAGCTTGGTCTGGGTGGGGCGGTGTGACGACAGGCGGGCTACGGCTGGTCTTATAAATATAAGAGTTCTTGTTAGTAATAAAGAGAATGTTCCTTCCAGCTCTCCTCTGGTTTGTGGTTATTTCAGGACGTAAAAATTGGGTACGAGGATAATAATGGAGGCATGCATTGGGCACATGCCTGTAATTCTGGAACACCCAGGTTTACCGGCCGTGTCATGCCCTCATTGGAAAAAGAGTTTCAAGGCGTTCGTGACAGCGGCGGGCCTGGACTCGGCCAGTGAAGAAAGGCAGAATGAGTGTTTTACCCCATCACCTCGGCACCAAGGGACAGAGGATCGCTCTTGGTCAGTGCCGGGATGTCTCGCTGGAGGAGTGCATGAGGGTGTTGGACAGAGAGTTTGGCGACCCCTCCACGGTCTCAGGTAGCTGGTGGGAATTCTTCTAGAGACGGCAACGGAAGGGTGAATCGCTAAGCTATTTTCTGCTGGAACTTCTTAGCCTGGCGCGTAAGGGTAACATTGGGCCGCAAGCTTTTGAACTGGTTAAGGACAGGTTAGCGCATGGCGCCAGATGCTCGCAGTTAGCAGCTAAGTTGCTGTTAGCCGCGGAGCCGACGCTATGGGAGGAAGTGCTGGAGTTGGCGAGGAAAGAAGACTCGGTGGCCCGGTTGGAGCAGAGGGCTGAGGCTAGCCAGGGGTCGCCCAAGCACAGTTTCCCGCCGAATGTAGAAGTTGCTGCGCTGTCAGAGCGGCGTAGTGGAGGCAGGAAAAAGAAGAAGAAGAAGGGGCGAGCGGCCTTGCGGGTGGGAAGACCCGGAGGCCCGGCTCAGGTTCATGTTGTGAGGATGGGGAAAGGCCCGCTGAAGTGGTACGTCCTCCAACTGGACGGAGTAGACGTATCATTTATGGTGGACTCGGGGGCCGAGAGGTCTATCCTGAGCCTCCCAATCTTGCGGCGTCTGTTCCCCACGAAACACATTAAGGGTGGAGCAGTGAGACTTTTTGGCTACGGCCATGCGAAAATCGAAATGAAAGGCACAGCGGACTTCGAGGTGACCTGCGGGTTGAAGAGGGTCGCTAACTTTACATTTCAAGTGGCATGCCAGGGGACCGACCTGCTGGGAGTTGACCTGTTGGGACGGTTAGGGTTTTCCATAACGGACCCTGAAGGCTTACGGGTGCTATCTATGGATGCGGACTGGTGCCTCTGCTGGCCGAAGCTATTCGTGGGTTTAGGCCGCATTGACGCATTTTATCACTGGCCTCTGGTGAATCAGAATCAGAATCAGAATAAGTTTATTGCCAAGCACATTTACAAGTAAATAACAGGTAAATATACGAGGAATTTGACTAGACACTGAAAACGTCATAAATGACATTCTCAATGACGCGGCGAGCCGTGGAGGCGCCTGTCAGCAGGAGGGGAACAGTAGGCAGAGGGGGAGGATGGACACAGTAGGAGAGAGAAAAAAGCATTGTTTATCAGAATAAAGTTCATATATGACCGATATTATGATTACAAGAAAAAAACTCTCAATGCACAATTAGCAAACAATAGAATCCACACAATGACACAAAGAGAGCAGTGAGTGAATATCTTCAGTCAGTATAAGTGAGTTGGGTGCATTGTGTAGTGTAGATGTGACAGTTGTTAGTGAGCAGCAGAGGGCGCCTCCTGGCAGTGGATAGATGTTATAATCATGTGACTTATAAACAAGTCCAGAGTCTATCTCTCTTGCTTGCAGAAGGCACATGGGCACTGTCCTTGAGGGTCCAAATCCGCTGATACGACAACAACTGATTGTCGATTGTTTGGGTAAGAGCCGGTCCTTCCGCTTATCTCAATCAGGAGGAATGTAAACACGGGGCACCAAACAAGGTCAAATCAAATCAGCACAGTGCACTCAGAGAATAGAATTTGTCCTCACCCGTGCAACTTCTGTGCTATCATATATGCAGGCTTAAACTGTTTTTCCATGGAAAGCACAGGGCTCCAGATGTATTCCTCCACTGAATCACTGTCATTCAGTTCACCGTTTGCCGCTACTCGTGCCTTCCCCTACTGGTCGAATTTGATGAAGGAGCTTGCCGGGTCTGCTTTGATCAGCTCTCTCACCTTCCTTCAATTTCTGATGCATCAGGGAGCTTCACAGCCAAAAATAGAAGTCCTGAGATCATAACCAATAATGTTTCCACGAATTCCAATGTCCATGAGTCTCCTCGCAGGTTCCAATTCTTGGGCTCTCCCTTGGCCCGATTCTTGTTGAAAAATAGTGACAATAGCACATTTAAGCTGCTTCCAAATCCATAATTTCCGATTAGATTAAGATTCAGCAGAAGAAGAGCGACTAGACACAGACAAAAACGCAACATTGCAAAGCTGGGAATAGGTCAGGAAGGCAGGATAGGGAGCCGGGAAGAAAAGCGTCTGCTCTCTTTGGAGGGCGGAAGTGAGAAATGAGAGCATAATGCCGAACATTCAATCGCTGAGGCGCCTCCCACTGGCACTGCTGGCTGAGGTGTTGGCGGAGCTGAATAGACTGTTGGAGGCGGGTGTCATCGAGAAGGCCGATGCTTCCCCATGGACTTCAAATCTCTTGGTGGAAAAGAAGAAAGGGGTGGCATTAGGCCTTGCATCAACCTCAGAGCAGTGAATAAGGTGGTTGTCCCGGATAAGCACCCACTGCCCACTGTGGAGGAACTGACAGCGACATTCAGTGGGGCGAAAGTTTTCCAAAGTTGGACTTGCGGCAGGGCTACCTGCAGGTGCCGTTACACCCGGACAGCAGGAACCTGACCGCCTTTGTGACGCACATGGGGGTGTTCCGGTACACCAGGATGTCTTTTGGCCTGAGCTCGGCACCGAGCTGCTTCCAGAAAGTCATGGCTACCATATTAGCCGGCCTGAAGGGGGTGGTCGTGTACCTCAATGATATCGTGGTACACAGGGCGTCAAGCGAAGAACACGACAGGAGGTTGGAGATGGTTCTGGAGAGGCTGCAGGAACACGGGGTTACGCTGAACAGTGACAAATGTGTCCTAGCGGCGGAGGTGATGGACTTTGTGGGTTTCCAGCTGTCAGGAGATGGACTGAAGCCTTTGGTTTCAAATGTGGAGGCAGTGCTCCGCCTCGCAGACCCTTCCTTGCCAGCGGAGATCTCATCATTCCTGGGGATGGTGAACTTTTATGGACGGTTCATTCCGAGATAAAGCAGGACGCACCTTGGGTTTGGTCTCCAGCCTGCTCAGCGGTTGAGGAAACTGAAATGGCAGCTCACCTCGCCCCCAGTCTTGGCCCATTTTGACCCAGACTGTGCTACGATCGTGACCTGTGATGCTTCTGGTTCCACCCTGGGGGCAGTAATGCCGCAGATGCAGGATGGTATAGGGCGTCCGGTCGCCTTCGCATCAAGATCTCTGTCGGGGGCTGAAAGAAAGTACACTGTCGGTGAGAGGGAGGCGCTGGCCTGTGTTTGGGCCTGTGAGAGGTGGCATATGTACCTCTATGGCCGGCGTTTCACGTTGAGGACAGACTGTCGAGCATTGACGACCCTGCTGGAGACTTCGGGGTCGGGCCACAGGCCGCTGTGTAGCCACAGGTGGTCTGAAAGACTCAGGGCTTACAACTTTGAGAGTAAGTACACTCCGGGCAAGGACAACGTCGTAGCGGACCTTCTGTCTAGGGCCCCGATGTGTGTTTTGGTGCCGGATGTGGAGGCCGTGGACCCAATCGAGACGTAACTGGTCCACACCCTACATGGGACTCTCCAGGACATTGTGTTTCCTGAAGAACTTTAGAAGGCTTCGGAGAACGACCAAGTGATGAAGAGACTGTGCACGGCAATCAGAGAGAGCTGGCCGGCGGAGGCGTCAGGTGACCTGGCTCTGTTCCATCAGTTCAGAGATGAGCTCAGCTGCTGGAACGAGGTGTGTGTGGCCAGGGGCCATTGTGTGGTTATCCCGGAGGTGCTGAGAGGGTGTGTGCTGGACATGTTGCATGAGGGCTACCTTGGGGTGGTTAAAGTCAAACAGCGTGGCAGGGATTCAGTTTGGTGGCCAGGGATTGACAAAGACATTGAAACGATGGTCAGAAACTGTGTCTCGTGCCTGGAGAGTGGTAAGACTGGTAGACCCCCACCTCCCCCTCTCTGACCGATCCCTTACCTGGAGGGGCCCTGGGAACACATCGAACTGGACATTTGTGGTGAACTGTGCGCGGCCCCCCCGGGCAGCAGATTCCTGGTGGTGGTGTACAACTTGTTTTCTAAATGGCCGGCAGTGCTTCCGACAGGCTCGGTGACGACTGAGGTCATTACGGGGTTCCTGTCATCGCTGTTTACTAAATGGGGGGACCCCAACTTCAGTGACTACAGACAACAGCCCACAGTTTATTTCGGAGGCTTTTGAGGGTTTCCTGAGAGTGAGAGGGGTTAAATACATCCGGACGGCAGTGTACCACCCACAGGCTAACGGAGGTGTGGAAAGGATTAATAGGACTTTAAAGAATGGGTTGAGGGCTCATCTGGCTGATGGGTTTTCATTCGTCGACGCTCTGCACAACACTCTGCTCCATTATAAGGCATTGGTGCACGCCACGACGGGTCGCTCCCCGGCGGCTTTGATGCTAGGGAGGGAGTTGCCGCTTCTGGTGAGATGACTGGGGCTGGCTCGAAGGGAGTGCAGTGAGGATTCAGGGGCACTGAGGTGCAGGGTCACGGAACGGCAACGGCGGATGAAGAACTTATTCAACAGGAAGCATCGGGTGAAAGGACATGGCCTGAATGTGGCGGATCGGGTGTGGGTCAGACACCCTGTATGCACCCACAAGCTTCAGCCGCTGTGGATTGGGCCGTGCACGATTGTGAGACGTAGAGGTTCGGACACTTTCGAGCTGGATGATGGGTCCAGGTGGCATGCAAGTTGGTTGCTGAGGTCCCCACCGGAGGTGGCAAGCAACCCCGCATTGGATGTTTTAAATGACTCTTTGGATTGGGGAGGTCAATCGGGTGCTGACCTTTGGATGGAGCTGTCAGTGCTGGTGGCGGAGTGTCCCTATGAGGGTCGCCCTGTTAGGGAACGCCGACGGCCAAAGTACTTAGACGATTTTGTTATCAGTAGGACTGGGAAAAGATAACAGTCTGGTATTTGATTTGTTTTGATTGGTGTTTGGATATGTATATAGTTGTCTTCTATTTTGCATGTTTGTGTGGTTATGGATTTTTTCGGTGGTGGGGGGGATAGCATAGGGAATTGTACCTTGAGGGTTGCCATAGCCTGGTCTGGGCGGGGCGGTGTGATGTCAGGTGGGCTTCGGCTGGGCATATACATATAAGAGTTCTTGTTAGTAATAAAGAGAATGTTCCTTCCAGCTCTCCTCTGGTTTGTGGTTATTTCAGGACGTAACAACTACCATAATTAATTACATTAATGTGTTAATATTCCCAGCCTTAAAAATCCATTTGAAAATTTGGCATGCAAATTTTCAAAGTTTTAAGTTTAAGATCTCCAGTTTCCCCACAGACAATTGTCTTTCATATGTCTACTTCACATGTACTGTATTTGGTTCTTAAGGCTGTAGTCCATGTAGAGGGGGAATATTCATTTTCACAGTTGGGAGGGAGGGGACAAACAGAACATTTTCAAGAGTAAATATTGAGGAGGACAGTAAGTATTAAACACGTTGTAGTGACCCAGCACGCTGCGGACAGACATTATCTCACACTCATCAGGGCTGGAGGAAACAGAGGACAATTTACATATGGACAGAGAGCCCCAGGGCGCAATCAGATGTGACTGTTATGGATGCGTCCTCGGAGAGGACGTCCGGGCCAGACGCCAGCTGATGTCATGCTAATGATGGGTATTGAATGACAATCACTATGCTAATGTGCCACACATTCTCTCTGTCTGTATAACATATAAAAGAGCTTGTTACACATGCCTAAGCAGCACAGTAGCTCACCGAGCTACAAAGCGCGTTTCAGTATGTTGGAGGAAATAAAACCTTGTACCCTTCCAGCTTGTCCCATCTCGCCTGTTCATATCCTGAATATCCTCTCGGCGCCACACCAGTAGGCTGCCTTTTGCAACAGCGGCTCGATTCCGAGTTTTTTTTTTTTTCCCTTCCTCTCTCTTTTGATCACTTTTTTTTTCACCCCACTTATATCACGGACACATAGATCGTCCCAAATGTCTCCTGAGCCGGTGGACGGAGCCACTGTTTATAGCAGGATACGATACAACAGGGAAGAGCTGCTAGCATTTAACCGCCACCCGGTCCCACTGGAAAAACTCGACATACCGAGAGAATTGAGGCGAAAGCGTCGCGGCTGCCGGGCTGGAGTAAGGCGGAGGACAAAAAATATAAGGTACAGACCCTCCCTTCCATCTGTTGTCATGGGAAATGTACGGTCGATACTGGGAAAGTTAGATGAGCTAGCGGCTATCTCCCGTTATGATAGCACTTACCGGGAGTGCTCTCTCCTTTTGTTTACTAAGACGTGGCTAACTGAACTAGCAGCAGATGCTAACATTGAGCTGGAGGGTTTTCACATGATACGAGCTGACCGAACACCAGAGAGTGGCAAAGCAAGGGGCGGTGGAGTGATAATGTATGTTAACAACAACTGGTGCAGACCGGGACATATCACTGTTAAGCAACGACACTGCAGCAAAGACATTGAGTTGCTAGCTGTTAGCATGAGGCCTACATATCTCCCGAGACAACACTCACACGTGATCTGCATTGTTGTTTATGCAAATCCGATGGCGAACGCTGGGACAGCGCGTGACGTCATCCATTCAGTAACCAGCAGGCTGCAGACAGAACACCCAGATGCTCTTCTCCTCATCTCAGGCGATTTCAACCACGTTTCACTGTCTCCCATTCTGCCCACTTTCACCCAGTATGTCACATGCCACACTAGAGACAATAAAACACTGGATTTGTTCTACGCAAACACTAAGGAGGCGTACACCTCATCACAACTCCCCCCACTCGGGAGATCGGATCACAACTTGGTTCATCTCCGGCCGGTGTACAAACCCCTAGTGCACAGACAACCTCCGGCCATGCACACTGTGGAGTTATGGTCTGAGGAGACAATGGACACTCTAAAGGACTGTTTTGAAGCCACTGCCTGGAAGCAGCTCTGCGATCCACATGGTGAGGACATCGATGGCCTCATTCACACCTTCACGGGCTACCTCAGCTTCTGTGTGGACAAATCCGGTCCCACCAAGACCATACGGCGTCACTCAAACAACAAACCCTGGATCAACCCTGAGATAAAAACACTTCTGAGAGAGAAGAAGAGGATCTTCAGGTCGGGGAACAGGGAGATGCTGAAGTCCGTACAGAGGGAGCTGAGGAGAAAGATCAGAGAAGGCAAGGACAGCTTCAGGAAGAAGATGGAGGACAAGCTGCAACAGAGCGACATCAGCGGGGTCTGGAGAAACCTCAAAACCATCTCGGGGCTCCAGAATACCTCCCCCCAGGCCACGGGGGGCAGGGAGTGGGCGAACAACCTGAATCTGTTTTTCAATAGATTTGACCAACCGCCCTCCCCCCTGTCTGCACAACAACCACTGCTGCCTCTAAGAAATCAAGTCCTGCTGCCCACTCCCCACTCCACCGACACCCCCCCCACTCCCAACACACAGCCCCCCATCCTGACCCTGACCAAGACCCAGGTGAGGACGGAGCTGAGGAAGATCAAGGCGAGGAAGGCGTCGGGACCGGACGGCATCAGCGCAAAGCTCCTCAAGTCCTGTGCAGACCAGCTGTGTGGGATTGTGACGTATATCTTGAACATGAGCCTGAAACTGGGGAGGGTACCACAGCTGTGGAAAACATCTTGTGTGGTACCTGTACCAAAAACTTCCCACCCCAAAGACCTGAACAGCTACAGACCGGTGGCCTTGACGTCCCACTTGATGAAGACCCTGGAGAGACTGCTCCTTGCTCATCTCCGCCCCCTGGTGGAACCAGCGATGGATCCACTCCAGTTCGCCTACCAGCATGGCATTGGGGTGGAGGATGCGGTGATCTTCCTCCTTCACCGTTCTCTGTCCCACCTGGAGAAGCCCGGGAATATGGTGAGGATCATGTTCTTTGATTTCTCCAGTGCTTTCAACACCATCCAACCGATGATCCTGAAGGACAAGCTGCTGCGCGCAGGGGTGGACCAGCACCTGTCATCATGGATCCTGGACTACCTCACGAACCGGCCTCAGTTTGTGAGAACCCGGGACTGTGTTTCCGACACGATCATTAGTAGCACGGGGGCCCCCCAGGGAACGGTGCTGGCTCCCTTCCTGTTCACTCTTTATACTGCGGACTTCTCACACAACACAACACATTGCCATCTACAGAAGTTCTCTGATGACTCTGCGATCGTTGGTCTCATCTCCAACGGAGATGAAACTGAGTACAGAGGGCTTATCCAGGACTTTGTGGACTGGTGCCATCGGAACTGCCTCCAGATCAACGCGAGGAAAACTAAGGAGCTGGTGGTGGACTGCCGCAGGCATGGGCAGCCCCTCACAGCACCAGTAAATATACAGGGAACAGACATCGAGATGGTGACATCCTATAAGTACCTGGGTATTCATCTGAACAATAAACTAGACTGGTCACACAATACTGACGCACTCTACAAGAAGGGACAGCGCAGGCTGTTCCTGCTGAGGAGACTCAGGTCTTTTGGTGTACAAGGGGCGCTGCTGAAGTCATTCTATGACACGGTGGTGGCATCAGCCATCACTTTTGGAGTGGTCTGCTGGGGCAGTGGCATTACTGCAGCCGATAGGAAGAGACTGAACAAACTGATTAAGAAAGCTAGCTCTGTCCTGGGGCAGCGCCTTGATCCGATGGAGGAGATAGGAGAGAGAAGGACGGTGGCTAAACTGTCATCTCTGCTGGAGTCCGAGTTCCACCCTATGCAGGACATACTGGATGCACTGAGGAGCTCATTTAGCAGCAGACTACATCATCCCAGGTGCACAACCGAGAGGTTTCGTAGGTCCTTCCTACCAACGGCTGTCAGACTGTACAACCTAAGCAGGGCTGCTCGCAGAGATAGCAAAAAGACGTAACAAACTAATAGTTTTTTTGAATGCAAAAGATGCAATAGACTTACACAATGGTCCTCTCCGGCATACAACTAGGAACATACCGGTCGCTATGGAGGGTGAGAATATGTATGGGCACATAATCATACCATGTAGGATAACTAAATAGACGGTTATGCTGTTTCATCCCACCTAGCAACAATGCTCTGCACTGTGTGTGTTTATATATTTACATATTTATTCCATCTAGCTACAATGCTCAGCACTGGGTGTGTTTATATTTATATATCTATATATTTATTCCATCTAGCTACAATGCTCCGCACTGTGTTTTTATATATCTACATATTATTCCATCTAGCTACATTGCTCCGCACTGTGTATGTTTATATACTTGCATATTTATTCCACCTAGCTGCAATGCTCCGTACTGTGGGTGTTTATATATTTACATATTTATTCCATCTAGCTACAATGCTCTGCACTGTGTGTTCATATATTCATATATTTATTCCATCCAGCTACAATGCTCTGCACTGTGTGTCTGTGTGTGTGTGTGTATATATATATTTTATAGTAATATGTACATATGTATATTAGCTGCTCTTGCTTGCTTGTTTTTTTTTTCTTGCCTTCTGATTGTTGCTCTGAGTGTTGCTATCCCTGTGCTGTTGCAATCCTGGAATTTCCCCGTTGAGGGACTAATAAAGGCTTATCTTATCTTATCTTATCATTTACCTCCACACTGGTGACCCTGGATGTGCATGGTGCGTCTCTCGACTATGCCATTTTCTCCACACTGGTGACCTGACGAGAGACAATGACCGTCTATTCCCGTTCACCGTGCTGTGGATTCCAGAGGACCAGAGAATGCCTCCATCCTCTTCATCCACACCGGAGTGCGCTCTCCAGAGCGGGCAACGCTGGGACCAACACGCACCATGAACGGCGACACGAGCGAACCGAAGGAAACAGCCTGAACGGGGAAGATCATCGGTGCCGTCTGCGTTGATTTCCACTAAGCTCCTCGACCCTGACTCACCTCTCGACAGCGAACTTTCTGCGCACAGAAACCCCGCACACACACCGCAGGATTACGAGGACAGCGCAACTTCCAGCTATGTGGTCACTGTGCCAGGCACGCGCCACGCACCAGGGACAAACCGGCTCCACAGACTTCTACATCGTCCTCCACCGCTGCACACACCCAAGAAACATGGCCAGTCGCCATCCTCGGAACCTTTAGGGCTGCTCACACACCTGAAGCAGACATGCAGCCCACACACGGGACTTTGTATGGGTTTCTCAGCCACAGCGCACAACGTGAATTTAGCCGATTGCTTTCCCCGATGATTTTAGGGTTGCTACCACACCTAAACCCAAACTGCCAAGTCCCTCACACAGCTTCAGTTTTTTTCACAGCTGCTATGCATCCTCGGGGAAGTTGGCCATTCGCCTTCCCCACATCCTCACAGGACTGAGCCGCAAGAGGAGTCAGAGTCTTAACTTTTTTTTTTTTTTTTTTGCACAGCAGATGCGGATCACCACCAAGTTTACCGGGAAAGTCCCTCACAAGGCGGATCCACATGCAATTTTTGCACGGCCCAGACACCTTTGATGTCGCGGGCCGGCACTCACTTATCCCATCCACCTCCCCCTCCTCCTCCACATCGTTCATCTTGCACCTCGCTGGTTCGTTGCACTATGCACGATGCGCACCGGCCCCGTGCTCCCATGATCCACAGCCGTTCAACGTGCTGGAACTCGGAGCAGAGCACACTGTCTTTTCCACCGCTTCCCCGCCCCCCCCCCCCCCCCCCCAAGGACTGACATGCCCTCCAACACTGCTCTACAGCAGGACAGTTCTACCAGAGCTGAAGCACAAAAGACCGGGAAGGGGGGGGGGGTCACAGCCCCTTCTGAGTGTTCTGGGGGGAGCCGTGTAGTGACCCAGCACACTGCGGACGGACATTATCTCACACTCATCAGGGCTGGAGGAAACGGAGGACAATTTACATACGGATAGAGAGCCCCAGGGGGCAATCAGATGGGACTGTTGTGTATGCGTCCTCGGAGAGGACGTCTGGGCCAGGCACCAGCTGATGTCATGCTAATGATGGTTATTGAATGACAATCACTATGCTAATGTGCCACACATTCTCTCTGTCTGTATAACATATAAAAGAGCTTGTTACACATGCCTAAGCAGCGCAGTAGCTCACCGAGCTACAAAGCGCGTTTCAATATGTTGGAGGAAATAAAACCTTGTACCCTTCCAGCTCATCGCATCGCGCCTGCTCATTTACCTCCACAATGTCAACATTTTTCTCATTAAACATATTTCTGGTGGAGCCATTGACCTGAGATTTTCACCAGATATCAGTAACAACCCAAGTAATCCATACATACAAAGAAATCAAGACAACTGTTCTCACAAAACAAGATATATGTAGTAAAGTGGAATGACACAGGAAATAAGTATTGAACACATGAAGAAAGAGAGGTACAAAAAGGCACAGAAAGCCAAGAAACCAGCTGAAATCCATCAGAATTTAGAAAGCCATCCCACCCCTCATCAGTGCATATTAATTTCAGCTGGTTAAGTCCTGATTGATAACCTGTTAAAAGGTCTGTGAATATCAGATTGTCACACCACAAAGAACTCATGATGGGTAGAAGCAAAGAGCTCTCTCTAGCCCTTCACAACCTTATTGTTGCAAAACATTATGATGGCATTGGTTACAGGCACATTTCTAAACTGTTGAATGTTCAAGTGAGCACTGTTGGAGCCATCATTTGGAAGAGGAAAGAACATCACTTTACCATAAACTGTCAACAACCAGGAGCTCGTCAGAAGAGTTATCCAAGAGCCAAAGACCACTCATAGAGAGCTCCAGAAAGACCTGTAGTTAGCAGGTATTGCTGTTTCAAAAAAACGATAAGTAATGCACTCAGCCGACATGGGCTCTATTCCCGCTCACCTCGCAAGACTCCATTGCTGAAGAAAAAGCATGTTGAAGCTCGTTTAAAGTTTGCTGCACAACATTTGGGCAAGCCAGTAAAATACTGGGAGAATAAAATGTGGTCAGATGAGACCAAAATTGAATGTTTTGGATGCCACAACACACAGCATGTTTGGAGGAGAAATGGCTCTCTACATCAGCCCAAAAACACCATACCAACAGTGAAGTTTGGAGGTGGGAGCATCATGATGTGAGGGTGTTTTTCAGCACATGATACAGGCAGACTTCATATAACTGAAGGAAAGATGAATGGCCAAATGTACAGAGACATCCTTGATAAGAACCTGTTATCATCTGTCAAGATGCTGAAGATGAAATGAGGGTGGACATTTCAGCAAGACAATGATCCCAAACACACAGCCAAGGAAACTCTCAGCTGGCTCCAAAGAAGGAAAATATAGCTGCTAGAATGGCCCAGTCTGTCACCTGACCTGAATCCAATTGAAAATCTATGGAACGAACTGAAGATCAGAGTTCATAGAAGACACCCACGGAATATTCAAGACTGGGCTAAAATCACTCTTGAGCAATGCCTGTGCCTAGTTTCTCCATACAAAAGGTGACTGGAAGCTGTTATTACCAACAAAGGCTTTTCTACTAAATATTAAATTAATTTCACCAAGTGTGTTCAATACTTTTCCCCTGTGTCATTCTACTTTATTAAATATAACTTGTTTTGTGAACACAGTTGTCTTGATTTCTTTATATGTATGGATTACTTGGGTTGTTACTGATATCTGGTGAAAATCTCAGGTCAATGGCTCCATCAGAAACATGTTTAATGAGGAAAATGTTGACGTGTTCAGTACTTATTTTCCCTGCTATAACTATTATTGTAGTAATAAACCTGTTTTATTGTATCTGTGTTTACATAAATATTTGACACCTCCTTTGTTTTAAGACAGTATTTACAAAATAGTTGCTTACAGCCTGAACATTGCTGCATGCTTTAGACTACTGTGAGGGGAGAGGTGGAGGAAGGGAAGCTTGCTGGTGATGCTTAGTGGGCCAAAATATTGTGAGGCATCCGAGTGGTATGGCCCAATATTTTAAAAGTAAAACAGAATCAGAATCAGAATCAGAAAAAGATTTAACAATCATATTGTTTGCATTTATGGTTAGCATGGGTGTTTCAAAGGCATTTAAAATATACATAAATTAACATAGGTTCATGATGATATTGGAGGGCAAAATTCTCTGACTTTTAAAGGCTGGCCATTATCTTTATTTGTGATCATATTAGCTTGTACTATAAATCAAGCCAAGCACCATCTTTTAGAACAGACTCCACCAATGCTGAAACTCCTTTTTTATTACATACAAAATCAGATCTGTTCAGATGGCTGCCAAAAGGATGTCAAAGACCTCTCTATCAGCGGCTCGAGTAGCAGATCAGTGGATAAGAATTTCCATAAAGAGTCATCATACTTAGTTTAACCAAGAATTGACTGATTGTTTTGTTCTGCATAGTTCAGTGGCTGTTTCTTCAGGCAAACCATGTGCTAATACTCTATAAAATTTTGCATGTGGACAAACACAATAGATCAACTGTTCCCCTCTCTTGCATTTCCTCTTCTTGTCTCTTTCTCCTTTATAAACTCACAAGCTTGTTATGTGAACGTGATTCGACTGAAGAGCTGCATCTGCTGGATGACTGTTTGGTCTGTCTAGTTGTGAAGGAAATATTCAGAGCTTTAACTACAAAAGCTTCAGAGTAGGCAGAAATTCTTCAGCCTTTTTGGTAGACAAAATTGAGGTACAAACTCCAGTTCCAATGAGGTTGGGACGTTGTGTAAAACATAAACACAGAATACAACGATTTGCAAATCCTTTTCAATCTATATTCAATTGAATACACTACAAAGACAAGATATTTAATGTTCAAACTGCTAAACTTTATTGTTTTGTTTCAAATTTTCACTCATTTTGAATTTGATGCCTGCAGCACATACTAGAAAAGCTAGGATGAGGGCAAGAAAAGGCTAGGAAAGTTGAGGAATGCTTTAAAAAAACAAACAAACAAAAAAACTTTTGGAAGGTCCCACAGGTGAACAAATTAATTGGAAACTGGTGAGTGTCATGACTGGGTATAAAAGGGAGCATCCCAAAAGGTTCAGTTGTTCACAAGCCAGGATAGGGCGAGGCTCACCACTTTGTGAACAACTGTGTGGGCAAATAGTCCAACAGTTTAAGAGCAATGTTTCTCAACATACAGTCACTAGGAATTTAGGGATTTCATCGTCTACAGTCCACAATATCATTAAAAGATTTAGAGAATCTTGAGAAATTTCTGCATGTAAGCGACAAGGCTGACAACCACCATTGAATGCCTGTGACCTTTGATCCCTCAGGTGGCACTGCATTAAAACCCAACACCATTCTGTAAAGGATATTATCACGTGGACTGAGGAACACTTCAGAAAATCATTGTCAGTTAACACAGTTTTGCCACTACATCTACAAGTGCAAGTTAAAACTCTTTACATGCAAAGCGAAAGTCATATATCAACAACACCCAGAAATGCTGCCAGTTGTTCTGGGCCCAAACTCATCTGAGATGGACTGACGATAAGTAGAAAAGTGTGCTGTGGTTTGATGAGTTCACATTTCAAATTGCTTCTGGAAATCATGGGTGTCGTGTCCTTCGGGCTAAAGAGGAAAAGGACCATCCAGATTATTTTCAGCGCAAAGTTCAAAAGCCAGCATCTGTGATGTATGGGGGTGTGTTAGTGACTATGGCATGTGTAATTTGGACATCTGTGAAGGCACCATTAATGCTGAATGGTACATACAGGTTTTGAAGCAGGATATGCTACCATCCAAGCAACGTCTTTTTCAGGGACATCCCTGCTTATTTCAGCAAAACAATACATTGTGCACGTGTTACAACAGCATGTCCAGACCATCTCCCACTGAAAATGTGGCACATTATGAAGCACAAAATATGACAACGGAGAGCAACTGAAGTTATACATCAAGCAAAAATGGGAAAGAATTCCACCTACAAACTTTCAGCAAATGTCCTCAGTTCCTAATTGTTGATTGAATGTTGTTAAGAGGAAAGGTGGTGTAACATAGTGGTAAACATGCCCCTGTCCCATCTTTTTTGGAACATGTTGCAGGCATCACATTCAAAATGAGTGACTATTTGAAAAAAACAAAAACAAAAACAAAACCAAAAGATGGACAGCTTCTTGCAGGACATCCAACTGAACTTTATTACGGAGAGCACTCAACTATATACAGAATGGGCCGTGCCCGCCTGACGTCATCCTGTGGGTGGGCACGGCATCCCAGACACCCAAATCCCATACACAACAGGATGGATGGATGGGATCTGAACCAAGGGGCAGATCTGAGATTTTTTTTTAAATTTCGTTAACATTTCTTGTCAATTTCTCTTATAAATATGAATCTAATGTGATGAAAAGATGTCTGTTTTTATGGGAGGTGGTAAGTGTGTAGAATATGTTGTGGATCCAAATAAACTCTTGATCTATTTAAGGCTATATGTGTTGGCGGATGTACGTGCCCATATGAGAGGCTTCTAGTCAGGGTCCTTTCAAGTTTTTTTGGGGTCTTTATGCAAGATTGTGTTTGGGGGACCCTATTTTGTAACGAAGAAGAGTTCAAACCCTTTAAAACTGAAAAAATATCTCCCCTCCTCACAAAAACATTAAATAACTGTGTAGATGAATATAAAAAAGTGAAATATTACATAGAATAAACATTTAACCACCCTGTTGCAAATTTACAAAAAGTAGTAAATTTATGAGGAAAAAATTGCAAATTTACAAAAACCCTAAACATTAAACATGATAAAAATGTAGCCACTATCCATACAAACAATGCAAGAACAAATTTGCAAGAACAAAGTCACAAATTTACAAGAAAAGATGGAAAATTTGCTAGAAAAAAGATGCAAATTTACAAGAAAAAAAGGAAAATTTTACAAAAAAATCCATAGCAAATTTATGAGAAAAAGTTTGAAATTTACAGAAAGGTCATAAACATCAAATAGAATTAAAATTAGCCCAAATTTTCCATGAAAAACATTCAAATTTACAAGAAAAAAATTACAAAATTTCCAAGAAAAAGTTGCAATTTTAGAGGAAAAAGTTTCAGTTTTATGAGAAACACCCTGCAACTTTATAAGAAAAAAATAGCCAATTTATGAGAAAATGCTGAAAATTTACAAGAAGAAAATCATAAATTTGCAAAGGAAAAAAGTTGCAGAAGAGAGATAAAGTTTAAGACAATTTTAATTCTCCCCTAAAAATGTTGACGGTGAAATTGTGGGTTGGGAACCTCTAGTGGCTGAGGGGGGCTGCCGCATTTGTGTATTCTGTTTTATAGCCAGAAGCTGCTGTTATTCTAGTTTTAATCATAGGCTGACTGGCAAGTAAAGAAATATGGTGTCTCACCTTTTCATTAAAAGAATTAAGAGTTGTAAATAACTGATCAAGAATTTCCCCACTGTGGGACTAATAAAGGCTTATCTTATCTTAAGATTACATTATGCATGTCATAGTTATGAATCTCACTGTTACTAACTACTATGTCTACTGCTACACTTCTGGTTCGTGTGCATAGTGTTGGACAATGCATCACTAGGACTCAGCTACGCAGGCGTCTGCCTGTACTGCTATCTGTGAGAGTTGCTAGTTAGCTTGATAAAGCCTGCAAAAATTAGTGAGTCCTCCACTAATCAAAGCTTTTGATGCAACATTTCACATGTTGTATCTGTATAAATGTTGTTCTCTGTCTATGTTGTTGTTGCTGAATAGTTTTTTCTTCTTTCTTTTCCTCATCCCCCCCCCCCCCCCCCCAACCAGCTGTGGCAGAGGACTGCCCCACCCTGAGCCCGGTCCCACAGGAGGTTTCTTCCCAGGTAGGAGTGCCCTTTTTGGGGGGGATTGAGCACCTGCCCCCTGACATGCCGGTGCTGGTAATTGCTTCTTCTTTTAAGGGAGTTTTTCCTTCCCATCGTCACTTAGTGCTTGCTCATAGGGGATCGTTTGATTGTACACATCTAGTGCCTTGAAATGACTTTTTGTTGTGATTAGGCGCTATACAGATAAAGATGAAATGAACTGAATAATGTAAAGTTAAAATGTTTGCTGTGAGTGCAATATGAAGCATAATTATACAAAGTGGAGTTGTCAGAGTAGAGTGTATCTCTGCATTTTTGAGTAGTTAAATATAGCTGTGTTTCTTTTATTTAGACAAGCTATGAAATGGAGACCAGCGAGCGTGTCTATAGTTAACTTTTCGTTGTTCAGTTTTTCCCCCAAACCACATGGGGAAAGCCACCAGGCATTTCCTTATAACAGCTCTCCTTATCTAAGTATAAAAAAATGAAAAACATTAGCTTCAGCCATGAATTCAATTAAAGTTCTAAGCCTCATCTTCAGAGCTTTCAGATCAAGTCCTCTCTGACTGAACAATGGCAGTAATCTAAAACACATTTAATGTTGCAAGGATTTGAAACTCGGTTCAAAATAACTACTGCAATACACAAACTCAGTATTGATCAAATGTTTTAAATACTCTGCTGCAACATTCAAGAAACTTAAAGCCCTGGCATGGTGCAGGAACGCAGTCAGAGTCTGAGGGTATGGGCAGAAAGAGCGGATCTGCTTGTGCAAGCCAAAGAACTTTAACAAAAGGAGGCGATCCCGCTTCTTCCCTCCCACCAAAGTAGTTCCTGAGTCTATCATGGCTGTCACCCAGGATCAGCAGGACTAATGGCTGAAGCTTTTTGTGTGCAAAATCCTGCACTGATCGCGCAAAATGAAGAATGAGCGTGCCCATCAAGGAAACTCTCCTGTCACTGGGCCGTGAAGAAGGAGGAGGGATGTGAGCCAGAGGAAGCCATGAGAATCAGATCTCCTTGGCTAATCTGGAGAGCGGAAGTCGTGTTATTTGTTGTGGAGAGACTGTGGTTTTAAACTTACAGAACTGCTGCAAAAAATTCTCACTCCCAACTTGAGTCACACTCGGCACACAGCACAGTGGGGAGCAATGTTGCATCAAAGGTGGAATGCTTCAGGTTCAAAATCCCTGGGTTGGCTGGAGGCTTTTCTATGTGGAGTGTGGATGTTCTCCTTGTACCTTCCAGAGTTTACTCATATAGTACAAAGATATGCATGTTAGGTTAATAAGCATTCCTAATGGTGAGGTCTTTTTCTTGGAGCAAGTCTGATTTAGAACCCCAACAAGTACTCAAAGACTATGAAGTTGAGTGAATGTTACCAAGAGTGACCTGAAAGCCATACTTGAAGTCCAGACCCAGCGAGCATGTCCATGTGGGCCTCACCATAGGTTAAAACTGGGCTGTCTTATGGATCCTGTTATGTCCACAAACCTGGCAATGACGACCAACGAGGATGCTGCCGGTTTACCAAATTTTATTACAAGAAAAGGTAGAATGTAAAGCACATGTACAATGGGCTGCCAACCATTTCTCATACCACTGAGTGTCTAGCTCCAACTAACCTGAGATGGTGGGCCGCCCAGTATATATCCTACGTGGTGACGTCATCTGCAGGATGCCGCAACACTCCCAAAACACCCAATATTCCTACACCACATTCCCCCCTTGCAAAAATTGAAAAATCTATAGTTAACTTTAGCAGCTGTGCCCTCCCCAAATTAGTAACTAATTCCCATTAGTCAGTCACACACATTACTTATTAATACTACTTAAACTCACATATGTTGCTTCAACACTTATATATCTTAAACATATTAAACATAATAGTCATTACTAGACAGGCATTATCAGTAAATCACAAAATTAGAGTTAGTTGTTCAGGTATTAAGTGATTCAAAGAACTTATTATTTCTATGTATTAATCATAAGGAACACTTTGGTTATTACTTAAAGGACATTTTTTAGTACAGAACACACACACTTGTTTTATTCAAGAACACTCGTTTTTTGTTTTTTTTAACATGAACCAAGGCCTAATGACTAGGGTCCGTGGGTAGACCACCACAGGACCCAACATGGCTAGATGGGTTATTCTGCCACCGTGTCAGCCGCACTCCTACCTGTACAGTCTTTTTCTTACGGGGAGAGTCTTTGTCTTCCACAGGGAGAACAGTTCTGCCTGAGGGGCTTTGTGGTGGGCCCATGGCGGCCTCATCCCTGGGGCTTTGTAGCGGGCCCGTGGTGGCTGCATCCCTGGGGCTTTGTAGCGGGCCTGTGGCGGCCGCATCCCTGGAGCTTTGTGGTGGGCCCATGGCGGACGTATCCCTGGAGGTTTTGGACCCCCTCTCCTCCTGAGCGCACGGAGAGAATGGAGTGTTGTCGGTGCTGTTCTGAATCACCTCGTCGGCATTGGTTTTGATAGACCCGGGCTCCTTCTCCTCCAGCTTTGGTTCTGGCTGTGGGGGAAACTGAGGCAAGTCCAGTCTCTGTTCTTTCTCCATATTGTCTTCACCGTCCGTTCCGTATCCACTCTCTGTGTTACGTTCGCTGGCTACACTATGCTCTTCAGCTGCGGCCACATCCGCGAAGCCTGGGTAAACTGGGCCTGGATCGCTGACCGTCTGCCCGCCGATTGTGAGAGTAAAACCCAGCTCGCAGAATAAATCCCACCCCGTAACATTTTCACCCTGGCGTGTCACCTGGAACTGGAACGCTGGAATCACTTTTTCGCCATGCTGCACTGCAAAAGTGACGTTCCTGCTGGTACTGGAGCTCCCGTCGTCCGGCAGTTTCACCATATCAGGGCGCCGGGGGGTGAGCCTCTGAACCGTGGCCTCATTCACTTTGGACTGCGTGGCGGCGGTGGCCACCAGCATGGGCACACTTATGCCGTCTAACTTCACTACACGCTGCAGTCCTGACCAACCTTCAGGGCCCACAATGTTTATGCCGTCTCCGTAGGGTGTGGGGTTAGCTAGCTTTCTGTCTCGTCAACAGTGGCGAGTTTTTACGTACCGTGCCACAATTTTGGGCTTAGCAAAGTAGCTAGTTAGCATCTGGACAGCATCATCATAATAGTCCATTGGGCCAAGCATTTGAAAAATTCTCTGACCTTCTGTACCCAGGTGGTGGACAAGTAGTATCCGCATTTTAATTTCATTCAGTTCCTCCAAGTCTAGTGCTGAAATGAAGACCTCGAATGCACGTAACCACTGTGGCCACGGGAGAGCTCGCTCACCAGGGGACTCGAGGAATGGCTTTAACCTGAAGCACACGTCCATGGTTTGTAATCTCTCATCACCAAACGTTATGTCCACAAACCTGGCAATGACGATCGACAAGGATGCTGCCGGTTTACCAAACTTTATTACAAGAAAAAGTAGAATACAAAGCACGTGTACAATGGGGCCGGCTGCCAACCACTTCTCATACCACTGAGTGTCTAACTCCAACTAACCTGAGATGGTGGGCCGCCCGGTATATATCCTAAGTGGTGACGTCATCCGCAGGATACCGCAACACTCCCAAAACACCCAGTATTCCTACACCGCAAATCCCATTTGGGTTTGTCTGTGGTTTCCATGTTGGTCCCATTTATGTTTACCCACAAGGTCTTTAAGCCCAAGTGGAGCTCAGATGGAGTTAAAGCGGGTAAACGGATTACAGTGCTGTGAAAAAATATTTGCCCCTTCCTGATTTGTGGTGTTTTTGCATATTTTTATTAAGGGAAAAAAGCTATCAAACCTACCTGGCCGTATGTGGAAAATGCAATCCAACCCCATGAATTGATTGTGATTAACCACATTTTTTTGAAAGTCAAGTTCAATTTCACTAGCCACAACCAGGCTTGATTACTGCCAGACCCGCTGAATCAAGAAATCACTTAAATAGAACTTGTCTGACAAAGTGAAGTAGGCTAAAAAAGAAACACATGTTGTGATCTAAAGAAATTCAAGAACAGATAAGTGAAAACACAGAACAACATCTGAAGAACTCCAGGCCTCACTTGCCTCAGTTTGAACACTGGTCGATGATTCAACAATAAGAAAGAGAATGGGCAAAAATGGCATCCATGGGAGAGGTCTAAGGGGAAAACTACTGCTGACCAAAAAGAACACAAAGGCTCGTGTCACATTTTCCAAAAGACATCTTGATGATTTCCAACACTTTTGGGCAAATATTTTGTGCACTCATGAGACAAAAGTTGAACTTTTTGGAAGACAAGTGATAAAAAGAACGTCATACCAACGGTTGTATTGGTAGTGTGATGGTCTGGGAATGCTTCGCTGCTTCAGGATCTGGATGACTTGCTGTAAGTGACGGAACCATGAATTCTGCTCTTTACCAGAAAATCCTGAAGGTGACCTCAAGCTCAAACAATCCAGTGTGGCTGAATTAAAAAAATTCTGCAAAGAAGAGTTGCCCAAAATTCCTCAGCAGTGATGTACAGTACAACACTTAATGCCTGTTATCGCAAATGCTTAATTACAGTTGTTGCCACCAAGGGTGGCACAGCCAGTTATTAGGTTTAAGGGGTAATTACTTTTTCACATAGGGTCAGGTATGTTTGGATAGCTTTTAATCTTTAATAAATGAAATCGAAAAAAGTTCATGTGGGCAAACATAGATGGGAACTACAGTTAGGCCCAGAAATATTTGGACAGTGACACAATCTTCATGATTTGAGCTCTGCATGCCACCACATTGGATTTGAAATGAAACAACTACAACGAAATTGAAGTACAGACTTTAAGGTTTAATTCAAGGGGTTGAA
The DNA here is from genome assembly GCA_020510985.1 of Pholidichthys leucotaenia. NCBI lineage: Eukaryota > Metazoa > Chordata > Actinopteri > Cichliformes > Pholidichthyidae > Pholidichthys > Pholidichthys leucotaenia. Next base: position 269,043,904 of record CM035838.1, read on the forward strand.
CAAAAATATATGATTAAACATGTAGGAACTGTAGCTATTTTTATACAAACGCTCCTCATTTCAGGGGCTCAAAAGTAATTGGACAAATAAACATAACCCCAAGTAAAATGTTACTTTTCAATATTTTGTTTAGAATCCTTTGCAGGCAATGACTGCCTGAAGTCTGGAACCCATGGACATCACCAAACGCTGGGTTTCCTCCTTTGTGATGCTTTGCCAGGCCTTCACTGCAGCTGTCTTCAGTTGTTGCTTGTTTGTGGGTCTTTCTGCCTTAACTTGACTGGCGCCTAGCGGCTGCCCCGGCCTTAGATGCACTCTGCAGAGTGTGCCCAAATGCCAAGTCACGTTTCGTTACCTTGTATTCATACATGTGTAATGACAATAAAGTTGAATCTCATCTCATCTCATCTCATCTTAAGTTTTGTCTTGAGCAAGTGAAATGCATGCTCGATTGGGTTGAGATCTGGTGATTGACTCGGCCATTGCAGAATATTCCACTTCTTTGCTTTAAAAAACTCCTGGGTTGCTTTTGCAGTATGTTTTGGATCATTGGTGAAGCGCCGTCCAATCAACTTTGCTGCATTTGGCTGAATCTGAGCAGAAAGTATATCCCTATACACTTCAGAATTCATCCGGCTGCTTCTGTCTTTTGTCACATCATCAATAAACACAAGTGACCCAGTGCCATTGGAAGCCATGCATGCCCATGCCATCACACTGCATCCACCATGTTTTACAGAAGATGTAGTGCTTTGGATCATGAGCTGTTCCAATTCTTCTCCAAACTTTCTTCTTCCCATCATTCTGGTACAGGTTGATCTTAGTCTCATCTGTCCAAAGAATGCTGTTCCAGAACTGGGCTGGCTTCTTCAGGTGTTTTTTGGCAAAGTCAATTCTGGCCTTTCTATTTTTGAGGCTGATTAATGGTTTGCACCTTGTGGTGAATCCTTTGTATTTACTCTCATGAAGTCTTCTCTTTATGGTAGACTTGGATACTGATACACCTACTTCCTGGAGAGTGTTCTTCACTTGAGTGGATGTTGTGAAGGGTTGTTCTTCACCATGGAAAGGATTCTGTGATCATCCACCACTGTTGTCTTCCGTGGACGTCCAGGCCTTTTTGAGTTCCCAAGCTCACCAGTGCACTCTTTTTTTCCTCAGAATGTACCAAACTGTTGATTTGGCCACTCCTAACATTTCTGCTATCTCTCTGATGGATTTCTTCTTTTTTTTTCAGCCTCAGGATGGTCTGTTTCACCTCCATTGAGAGCTCCTTTGACCGCATGTTGTGTGTTCACAGCAACAGCTTCCAAATGCAAACGCCACACCTGGAATCAACTCCAGACCTTTTAACTGCTTAATTGATGACAGGTTAACGAGGGAAGAGCCCATGCAGCCTTGTTATTTTTTTTTGCAGCCTTCTGAGTCAATTGTCCAATTACTTTTGGTCCCTTGAAAACGAGGTGGCTACGTATTAAAGAGCTGTAATTCCTAAACCCTTGCTCCAATTTGGATGTGAATACTCTCAAATTACAGCTGAGAGTCTGCACTTTAAGCCCATATTGATTATATAATTGTATCCTGAATATGTTTTCGTAAACAGCTAAAACAACAAAACTTGCATCACTGTCCAAATATTTTTGGGCCTAACTGTATATGGAAACTGCAAAAAACCCATGAGACTCGTAAAACAGCCCAGATTTAGCCTACTGTATGGTAGGTCCCACATGGACAGGTTGACTGGCCATAGTTGCATATTGTTTTCAATGGGCTTTACTGCGTACAGCTAACGGATAATTGGCTGCAGCAGGCGATTCAGCCATGTCATACAATAAAATAAACGAAAAAGTAGCTAATCTGACTTGCAAACAATAAATTAAAGAATTGAAATTTCTTTTTTTACACTGGTTTAGCTCAATCAAATGGTGATGGACCTTGGTTAAATTCATCTGAAAATACCGAAAAAGATCTTAGTTGTGGTTATAAAGTAACTTTGACTTGGTCGTGATGTGATTGGCTTCAGCTTGCATTTAAGGCAAAAGGGTGCCTTTTATGGTCAATCTCTAACTTGAGGAAGATGAGAAACATGTTGGACTGAAGGAGGTGGTGTGGCAGATGGCACAGTAACATTGCCTACAACCATGAGGCAAAAGATATTCCATTCTATTTGTCTTTTGTTTAATGTGGTTATTAAACTAAGTTATTTGAAAAAGCGTCTGTCTTTTCCTTGATTGTCACAGTTATGCTTCCGTGATTGCTATGGTTTCTGGCAATTTCTCCTCAGAAGTGTTGCTGATATTGCAAAACTGCTTTCCAGTTCAGTGTTGTTTCTGCTCCAGTTTTTCAGCACCAGCGCTGCCTATTTGGCAGTGAAAGTGGGTCTAGGTGTGCAAAAGGGATTCCCATTTTGCAAATTGTGGATTGATGTTAGAGTTGAAGGGGTGAGATGTTCTGCAGAATACTTTGAATAACCCTTACACAAAGTCGACTTCTTCTACACATGTTTTAGGACAAGACTGCAGTGAGACCTGCAGCTAATCCATATCTGATCTCTGTTAAATCTTAAGGCAACGCAGCATGCATTTCACTTTTATTGTGCTGCTTCTTTCATAAGAGATGCCCTTGTGAACAGGCAAAATTGAGCTCTGACCCAAATTCTTCTCTGGAGCCCTCAGCGCTCTACTTGCTCAGGTTTCTGTTCATGCTGAGAGTGGGATATGATGTGCTGAAAGCATGGTGCTGGGAACAAGTTGGCTGATTTGGCATGGACTCATCAAGGCCACCGCATTGGAAGCATCTCATCTCATTTGGGATCTGGCCCTTCTTCTCTCAGTATTTTGCTATGTTTTCCCCTCTCCCACAGGCACATGCACACAAGCTATATATCGCCATTAGGGCTGAAACAAAAGGCACGCTTTGTCTTCGCTGGCTCGCAAAAACTTCAGGGAATTTTGAGTGAGATGCTCCAGTTGCTGCATACTTTAAATATGTCACTTTCCTTCCACATACTTTCACAGTGACTGGACTTTGCAGAAGAAGTGCAGCCACTGACCAGGGGTGCTGGCTGACACTTGGAGGTGCATGGAGTGGATGAGCAAATATGTTTGTTGTTTAAGCAAGGGGTAATACCCCCCACCGTTTCCCGACAAAACTGCTCAAGGCGTTAGTGGAAGGACGGACACCATGCCTGCTTTGTGATATGACTGGCACTTAACAATGACAGTGTTCTTGTTTATTGGGAGGAATGTGACAATCTGGAAGAGAGCCAGAGCGGGATGATGACAGGCAGACTGCCTCTCGATGGTATCAGTGCCTCCCAATCTGCTTACGCATACCTCAACTTATCGGACATGCTTGTGTGACCGCAGTTTACAGTTTATATGGACATGACAGGAGGCTTTGTGAAACAGGTTGAGACTAACACTTTTAAAAAAGGGGGAAAAAAACAGCATTTTATCCATCAGAGTGGTTTCCAAGTGGTTCAAATTAACTCCAGAAAAACTGATAAGTGAACCCAGAGAGGGAAAATACCACAGAGAACAATAGATTTGTTCACAAAGATTTTTTTTTTTTTTGAGCACAGTGAATATTTTCCCCCCAGCAGCTCTCCTTGCAACCATTTGACAACCCCAGTTTATGTTTTACTAAAGTAAAACAATCAAGGAAGCGGAACAAAAAGAAAAGGACTGAGTAGAAGTAAAACTGCACACATAAAAATCACGTCCTGTCGGCAGTCCAATCTACTTTAATGCTGCTTTTTCACCTGGAGGCTAGCTCCCAGCATAAAAGCGAGTCACACTCAGCAAGGGTTTGTGAAAACAGAAATAAAAAACCAAAAGACCCAATCCTCCCCTCCCCATAAACGTACAACTGCCTCCCCCTCCCATGACTCCTAAAAGTCCACTACTCCTCCGCCTCACTATCCCACATTGTGTAACACATATTTACCAAACACACTTCCTCTAATCCTGTAATTTTAACCACTGCTTATTGCTTTTCTGCTGTGCGTCAGAGTCCCTCTGCCAAGTTTCATCGTGGAAACCAACAGTAAGAGTGCACCATGTGATTAGGTGATATTTTGCCTCCTTATTTGTTCCCTCTCCTAACAACCACCATCACCTTCATTCAGCCTTGTGACAGGTGTTGAGTGAGAGCTGAACGTCCCTCCTTTGAGCTGTGATGAGGGAGAAAATAACAAACACTGACAGCAAGCAATGAAGCAACTGCAATAACATGAAATGGGCAAAGCATTCTTGTTGGGAAGAACACAAAGCATATATCTCACGGAGTGGCGAATGCTGAGGAACGTTCACGAATGTTGTGATTGCTGGGGTTTCGTCAGGGTTTGTAAAAGGTTGCGCAACAATCCAATCTAACTTTATTTCTAAAGCACTTTAAAAAACAACTACAGCTGACACAAAGTGCTGTACATCAGGAATAAATAAAATGTGAAAGACATGTAAGACATAAAAATAAATAAAAGACAATAAAATACAGCTGAAAAAGTATAAAACAAGACAGGTAAAAATGACAATCATATAATAAAAGAAATAAAACAATTAAAATCAATGTCTCATGCTGGGTTGAAGACCAAGGAGTAAAAATAGGTTTTAAGATGAGTGTTAAAAATTGACAGTGAAGGGGCCTGTCTAATAGGCAAAGGGAGACTGTTCCACAGTTTAGGAGCAGCAACAGAAAAAGCTCTGTCCCCTCTGAGCTTCCTCTTCGATTTCGGTGTCTCCAGGAGCATCTGATAAGCTGACCTGAGAGACCGAGTAGGAGTGTAAGGGTAAAGAAGCTCAGAGAGGTAAGGTAGGGCAAGGCCATTTAATGATTTAAAAACAAATAAAAGAATTTTAAAATGAACCCTAAAGTGCACAGGCAGCCAGTGAAGGGAAGCTAAAATGGATGTAATGTGGTCCCTCATACGTGTTCCAGTTAAAAGATGTGCGGCAGCATTCTGAACCAACTGGAGATGTAAGAGGGAAGTCTGGCTGACAGTTTGCCAACAGCTTTTGTTAATGCAAAAACGCATCTTAATTTTGGTCAACTTTTCAAAGCAGGTGTCCAAAAAAAAAAAAAAAAGAGTCCTGATTATCTCAACACTACTAGTGTGCTAGGGGCTGTATATAGCTATGTCACCAAAAACACTTCATTGAAACTCACCTTTTTTCAGGGGGTTGGGCTTAAGTGAAACTTTAAAGCAAAAAAAAAAACAAAACAAAAAAAAACAGACACACGAGACATTTGAGTGATTTCACTCTTGATATGTCTTGCAAGTCATAAAAAAACATGTTACAAACATGTTAACAAGAAAAGTTTCATCAAGGTTCATAAAAGGTTGCAAAACAGTTCACCAACAGTTTTTTAAGGTTGCAAACAGTTTTGTCGTAAAGGTTCTGAAACAGTTGCTGTACCTGCAAAACAAAGAGAGCTTTAGCGACACTTGTTACAAACGTGTGTGGACGCTTACAACTATTTTGCAAACATTTGCAACTGTTTGCAAAAAAAATATGTTTAACATGTTAATAATGTTTTTGCAACAAGAAAAACTGAAACCTTAAAAACTTTTTCACAGCCTTTTCTGAACCCTGATGAAAACCAAAAAGTGCAGCATTTGTGAACGTTCCTCAGTATTTGCCGCTCCGTGAGATACAAAGAAACAGCATGGCCTGGTTGCAAATTGATATTATTTTTGATCAAGGACGTGTGCAGGTACAGGTTGTTGTTGCTCAGACAACAGCCCTTTTGCTATTGTCTGAGCTGCACCTCCAGAGGTAAATAATAATAATGATGGTTTAAAAAAAATGACTGTTGTGACTTTTTTTTTTTTATTAACGTGTCACTTTATAATAGTGAAGTTGCAGCTTTTTCTTGCTTCTCACATTTTTTTCACGTAACTTTGAGACTGTTGCATCCATACTTAGGCAATAACAAGTAGATGGTGACTCAGTTTACGGAGCTTTATTAGAATACTATTTACAATACAGATAAGGCTTACGGCACTCTCCTGCAGGCCAGTTGCCTCCACGACAAAAGAGGACTGGCCCCTTCCGCCTCCTCCTTTATACTAAGTGTGGGGTCACCACCGGAAACCGGAAGTTGACCACCCTAGTCTATTCCCCGTCCAACCCGGCCGCTATCTTACTATTACCAGCCTTTTACATACATAACATCAACCCCCCCTTCAAAAAAAAAGTGTCAGGCATACAGGTAACCCACCCAAATTTGTCTCCCGACTGTCATGAATTGAGCCTGTGTTCTCCTGCGGGCTCGGTTCTGATCTTTCTTGGTCATGTGTTGTGTTTTGATTTCTCTCCTGTGTCTTATTTTTGTGCTTGGCCACTGCTCTGGCCGGCAATCGTTAGGCAGCTGTTTGACCCACTTTTGGGTGGGCGCTGCCTAACATTCGCCGGTCCAACCACACCCCCCTCTCTCTGACAGTTAGCTGTTTGCCCCGGTAATTATCTTTCCCGTGCCTCGCCCAGGTGTTCCCAATTTGTTAGGCCAGCGGTGTTTGTACTTAAGCAGCTCTTTGCTAGTCAAACACCGCTGGACCATTATACGAGTCACACGGTCATTTCCCGTCGTGTGACCGTCATGTCTCAAAGGATTTGTTATTCGTGCTCCATGGGAGAATTGGACTTCTTGGACTGCACCTGCCCGTGAGTAAATTGTTTAGCGCTTCTCTGTGCGGTTAGCTGCTACCTTTATCTGGTAGTGTTTCTCCCTGCAGCTCCACTGCTACGCTTAGGCTGTTGCCCAGTTTGCTTCTCTGAGACAGTTGAGCTTCCTAAAGTCTTCCTCGCTCTCCCGAGTGCATATGTGCTATTTTGTATTATTTTCCTGTGGCCATGGTACACAGTGGTCTGCCCGCTGTTCGCTCCTGCGTCAGCCTTTTGTGTACATCTTTCCCTACCTGTAAATCTTTATTTTTGAACTGTGTTTTGTCAATAAATGTGTGTTTGGTGAAAACCCTGCGTTTAAATCCATCCATCCTTCTCCTCCTCCGTGCACTGTGGAAAAGCACACGGGGAGTTTATGAGACCGACTCACGCGCTAAACATAAAATATATACAGAAAGAAATAAACTGCCTATCCATTCATACAACCAAGGCTGGGGGGCTGGGTAGACTGCCAGCGCCCCCTACACGGCCAGACGGGTTATTCTACTGCCAACCTAAATCAGTCCGACTCAAAAGTAAAGCCATGTTTCTAAAAAAAAATAATCCCATAAAACAGCTCCTTATGAACACAACATACAAAAATCACGACATACACATAAACTAGTGGCGGCCCCCACCCCAACACCCACCCCACAGTAGGGCTGTGGGCTATATTAATCATAGATCCCATAACCTACATATGTTTAAGCATGTGAGAGTGTTTAGTGATTACATATGTAAAGCGACTTCACACCTCAGAACAGGACAAAGGGTCTCAACCGCCAGTGAAGATCAAAGAGCATCCCAGGCGCTGCGGTGGAGACCGGATGGGTTGCCCTGACCCCCCAGGGCCAGGTGGAGGAGTACGAAGACAAAAGAGGGGATTAAGATAGTGAGGGATGTCAGCTTTTGATATGCATGTCTTTTGTTATGTGTGAGTATAAGTTGGTAGAGCCGAAGGTGTTCGCTCTCTTACTTCTTCTGCTGCTGCACCTAGATGAGACTTGCTAGAGGAGCTGATAATAAACTTTGATTTATGGATCACATCGCCTCGTTATTTCAAGCTCCTCTACAGGGCACACAATAAAATAACCTGTGTTGGGTAACTTAGCTACTATAAATCTCCACTCAATAAAATCAAACAATCCAATCATACCCCACAAATTCAACTACTGGCTTGTATCCAATTAACAGTTTACCAATTCATTCCCACCATGGCCAATAAAACCCTCAAATCAATACAATCCAGTTTCTATGTAACACATAATTCACACAATTCAACCCACAAAATGTCATCTTCTTATCATTATCTCTTCTCCTTTTCTGTGTGTTTTTTTTTTTTTTTTTTTTGATAACCGGGGCACTAACACAGCAGTAAGTAACTATAGACATCAGGATCTGGGTTAAAATTTAAAATTAAAACACACACACAAAACACCCTCAGTCCTTGGACGGGTCTCTGTCCAAATGCCTCCGTCTTTTGACCTCGGGGCTTCTGCTGCATCGCCTTCTCTCCTCCAACGTCAGACGCAGCTCACTCGGATGCCTTCAGGTCTGGTCAGACACACGCCGATACCCATCCCTCCGGGCAACCTCCACCTGGAACCGCCTCTGGTCATCATGCCGCTTGCGTGGCCCGTGATCCTGTTGTACTTGAGCCTCAATTCTGGGCCAAACTCCGTCTCCAACCTGTGGGGAAGCCCTCTTCTTCCTTTCCTTTGTTTCTGATTATTATTATCTCGGTTCTGTGTTTTCTCCTGTCTTTGTTCTTATTATATGGTCATTTGGTTTATTATTTATATCTGGTAAATGTAAAATCCCACTTTTTTGGACAGAAATTGGCAGCTTTTAACTGAGACTTACATCCCCCTTTTTTTTTTGTGTGTGTCATGTCAGGCATTGGCTTGCTTGCTACTGGATAACCATGAAAATCGGTACTACCTGTCTCATGGGTTGGGCCGTCGGCGACTCAACCGGCATCCCCGCCCTTCCCAGGGCGTGGAGGGTAAAACAGGGCATCCTGGCAGAACTAAAAACAATATCTGTCACAGGTCTGTGGTGGACCACTCCCAGTTACACAGGGTGAGACTGGACATCCTGGCAGATAAACACATCTGTCGCAAGGTCTGTGGTGGACTGTGCCAGTCGGTGCATTGTGACATGCACTACACAAAGAGCAGAGATAAACAAACCTATCATCTGGTCAGTCACTGCAACAGATACTGGAGTCAGTTTGTCTTGGCTTGTCCTTGCCACTGATAATACCTTTATCTGCCAAGAATGTGCTGCTAGTCCAGCAAAAGCTAGCAGTACTCAAATACTTTGCAAGCAGTTTCATGAAATGGTCAATCAGAAAGCAACTCATACCGGCTCGGACGTCGCCCGGGCTTACAAGGTCCGCGCTGATCTGTTCACACTCCGACAGGCAGTGAAAAGTAAGCTAAGAGCAGGAAGACAAAAGAAGAGGAAAACAGCAACCTTGTATGTAGCAGAATGGAATGTATGCACTCTGTTGGACAGAACAACATCACAGCGCCCAGAAAGACAGACTGCGCTTGTGGCCCTGGAAATGAACAGGTACAATGTAGACATAGCTGCACTTAGTGAAACAAGATTGCCTGGATATGACAGCTTGGAAGACCATGGGTACATCTTTTTTTGGAGTGAGAGATCAACTTAAGAAAGGAGAGAAGCAGGAGTGGGCTTTGCAGTTAGAAAGGAAATAGCAGCAATGCTTGATGAGGAACCGGTGCCAATCAACGACAGGATAATGACTATGAGACTCCCACTACAGCGGAAGATGTATGCCACACTCATCAGTGTATATGCCCAAACAATGACCAATACAGAGGAGGTGAAGGAAGAGTTCTACAGTGATTTACATGAGACTATCAGGCGTGTACCGGCTGATGACAGGCTGATACTCGTTGGAAATTTTAATGCCAGAGTTGGTTCGGACACCGAGAAATGGAAAGGAGTGCTAGGCAGTCATGGAGTAGGCAAGTGCAATGCTAATGGAGAACTTCTACTTGCACTATGTTCAGAGTACAACCTTGTGATAACCAACACTCTATTTAAGCACAAGGACACACACAAGAAGACATGGATGCACCCAAGATCCAAGCACTGGCACTTATTAGACTACATCATAGTCAGGCAGAGAGACAGAAGGGATGTATTGGACACCAGAGCAATGAGAGGCACGGACTGTGGCACTGATCATGTTATGCTGAGATCTAGATAAAGAATTTGGAGACGAAAACAGCACTGCAGGACAGGTGCGAAGCCACCACGGAAGCTAAACACTAGTGCACTGAAAGACCAAAAGAAGCAGGAAGAACTTACACAGGAAATGGATGAAAACTTGAAAGACTGGGACAGCAGCAACTCAGAGAATGACATAGAAGAGAAATGGGCAACACTGAAGGATACGGTGTATCAGACTGCAAGTGATGTATTAGGCTACCCTGAGAGGAAACATCAAGATTGGTTTGATGAGCATGATGAACACCTGAAGAAACTACTAGAAGCGAGGAATACAGCTTGGCAGGAAAACCTACAGTGTAACACAAGGTCGAAGAAGAAGAAATACTCAAAGGCTCAGAGTGAGCTACAGAAGTACAGCAGAGAGATGAAGTCCAACTGGTGGGATGAAAAAGCGGAGAAACTTCAAACTGCAGCAGACAGGAAGGACGTGAAAACATTTTTCACAGGTTTGAGAGAAATCTACGGCCCTAAACCAAGAGGATTGATCCAACTAAAGGCTATGGATGGTGTAACAGTTTTGCAGGAGAAAGACAAGATCCTGGACAGATTTGCAGATCACTTTGACCAACTACTAAACAACCCTGGAGATCTCACTGAAGAGGCTAAAGAAGCTCTAGTGCAGCGACCAGTTGTATCAAGTCTGGATGAACCACCAAATTTTAATGAACTAATGGAAGCTATCAGGACAACACAGGATGGTAAAGCTCCAGGAAGGGATGGAATTCCAGCAGAAGTGTGGAAATTTGGTGGTGTTCAGCTGACCAACTGCCTGCACAAGCTCATCCAAGAGATATGGGATGCCCAGAAAGTACCTCAAGACTGGAAGGATGCAAGTATTGTGCCTTTGTTCAAGAAAGGTGACAGGAAGGATTGTGGAAATTACCGAGGTATATCACTGCTAGCCACTGTTGGTAAGATTCTCTCACGTGTACTACGTAACAGACTCAGTGAACACATCTCGCAGAATGTACTACCAGAAACCCAGTGCAGCTTTAGAAGTGGAAGAAGCACAATGGACATGATTTTCTGCTTGAAACAGGTTCAAGAAAAGTGTATCAAACAGAACATGCCGCTTTATGTAGTCTTCATAGACTTCAGTAAAGCCTTTGATACTGTTTCGTGACAAGGACTTTGGCAGGTACTCAAGAAATATGGTTGTACAGAGAAGTTTGTCAGCCTGATCGAGGTACTCCATACAGGTATGCAAGCAAACGTGGCAATAAGTGGTTCAGTATCTAAAGACTTTTCAGTAAGCAATGGGGTGAAACAAGGGTGTGTGCTGGCACCTACACTCTTCTCGCTATATCTGGCAGCCATGCTTGAGGTGGCCTTCAAAGACACTTCAGAAGGAGTATACTGTACATTCAAACAAGGAAAGAAGCAGACTTGTTCAATGTGGCACAGTTTAAAGCCAAGAGTAAGACATCGATAAAGGTAGTAAGAGAAATGCTCTTTGCGGACGACAGTGCTCTAGTTGCACACAGCGTGGAAGATATGCAATCTTTAGTGGAGAAATTTGCAAGAGCAGCTAGCCAATTCAGCCGCCAAATCAACATCAAGAAGACAGAGTGCCTTTATCAACCACCAAAGTTCCAATTATCAACATCACTACCAGAAGAGATCAGCATTGGTACAGAGCCACTAGTCAAGTGCAAGACTTTCAAGTACCTAGGGAGTACTGTTTCAGAGAATGCTAGGCTGGAGGATGAACTATCTCTCAGAATGGGAAGAATGAGCGCTGTGTTTGGAAACTTGAGGGAGAGACTGTGGAACAATCAACATGTGTCTATCCGTGTGAAATGCAAAGTGTACAGAGCGACAGTACTGGCTACTCTATTGTACGGTGCTGAAACTTGGACTGTCTACAGAGTGCAGGTGAAGAAACTCCACACGTACGTGATGAGACACCTTCGAGCCATAATGAACATCTCATGGAAAGACAAGATAACCAACATAGAAGTGTTGAAATGAGCTGGTCTACCATCAGTGGAGGACATGCTAATACAGATGAACCTGAGATGGCTCAGACATGTTGAGAGGATGGGCCACCAGCGTCTCCCTCGGCAGTTACTCTACTCACAGTTATGCGAGGGAAAATGCAATCAGGGTAGACCATGGCTCAGATTTAAAGACACTGTAAAAAGAAACTTGAAGAAGTTGGACATAGACAGGAGTTCCTGGCAGCGGAAGGCTAAGGACAGAGCTGTGTGGAGGAATCTGATCAGACCTAAATGAAACCGTCATTGTCGCCCACGACAGACTGCTATGATGATGAAATGTCCCTGCCTCGTCTTGTGTTCTGTATGTTCATTGTCTGTTGGTGTCATCGTGTCTCATGTGTCATAGGTGTTGTCTGAGTTCAGTCTTCCATGGTTCATTGTCATTATGTTTCATGTGTATCCCCTGTCAGTGATTGTATGCGCAGCCCTACCCCTGTTTTCTTCATGTGTCAGTCATGATTGGTCTCCTCACCTGACCTGTGTTGTCTTGATTACCCACATTTGTTTGTAGTGTTTGTTGACTTGATTTTGCCCTACTTAAGGGATGCCGCCCTTTAAATGGGTATGGTGTCCTCGTCATTCTTTGGCATTTATCCACGCTTCTGCCTGCCTGTTCTGTGCTTGCCAATTAAGTTAGTTCATGTCCTGTTTGCCTGTCTCATCTGCCTGAGTTTGGATTATTATTTACACCCTCGAGCTGGTCTGGGTTTGGACCAGCTCAAAATAAATCACCTGAAACTTTAAGTCTCACCCCTGGGTCCAATTATTACCACACCATGACCCCTCCACCCCCGCACATTACACTGGAACACACTGGCACACATGCTCCCTGTTCATTCATTCACTCCCCTAAAAAAATCCTACATTAATGCATAATCTATAGACTCCAACAGTAAGTCCACAATTAAAATGAAAATGTTGATGGAATAAAAAAAAAATAGTGTGAGATCATCACATAATTAAAATGGCAGGCGATTATATGATGATTGTTCTCTCCATTGAAATAACAGAAAAAACCCAGCAGATGCGGTTTCCCCATGAGCTCTGGAGCTGCGTGATTTCAAAAGATGCCACTGAAATATCATTAAACAATGCCCTTCAGACGATAGACCTCCTTTTTCCTGATTCTCATGGAATGCACTATAATAGTAATGTGCATTACATTGCGCACTGACACACCTCTTTGAAATGAGATGCCTCCTCCTAGCACATAGCAGGCGCACTGTCTACTGATAATTTGATAGCGTGACGCTAGCCATAAAAAACAGACAATGCGCTACAGAAGCTAACAAAAACACTGGCGGACGGCGGAAAGTCTGTCGTAAAAGTGCACAGATGACCGTCAAAATAGGGCCCTAAATGTCATATCTTAGCTCAAGATTTCTATTTGTTTTGATTATAGTAGCATGAAGCTTGAAGCTGATATACTCCAGAATATTCAAAGAGTTTTTATCCTTATCAGCAGACTTTGATCCTTTATTATCAGAATACACACTGAACAAACTGACATGTGTGGCTATGTCACTATGATGGATCAAATATCCTGTCTAGGCTCGTCCTGCAGTTGTCTTACCTCATCAAGAGGTAAAACTTCCCAGACAACTTGCACTATGACAAGGACAACACGGAAACCTGAGCAGGCACTGGCCAGTAAAGCTCATAATCCAGATTACACAAACAGCACTAAAAAAATTGCTCAATGTTTAAACCAGGGCTGAGATTTTTTTTATTTCAATAACCCAGGGACCTTTACACTTAGTTCTTGCCAAATGAAAAATCTATCAACACTTGATTCTGTGGTCCATGGGGCCCTTTGGGTGCATGTAGCCCAAGCTGGGACATGCACCCTGCATGTCAGGTCAGTAATTCAGACGTGTCAATCACCAACGAGCCACAACCGATTTCAAATCCCAAGAAAGCAGAGAAGAAAAGTAGCAGTTACAAACTGTGCTGGTTTTCCTCGTCAGACAGGTTTCTTTCCCATGCCAAACACCTTGGAGCTGCACAACATTTTCACCGTAATGAATCATTGCCTTGGATCCATCACTTCATTAGCAATGTTTACGGTTTACAGATGCAGCCAGCAGTAACGGACTGTGCTGCTCTGCAAGTCAGTGCAGCTCTTGTTGTACTAGAAAACAAAGCTGCATGTAAACACAAGGTTCAGAAGTGAGATCTAAACTTTGTTTTTGGCTAAGGCATTATTGGGGTCAATAACTTAATTGCAACATGTAGTATCTTTCCTGGACACATCTGGGAGCCATGGTTTGGTTTTTATTGCATGACATTTAGCTTAAAACAGTATGATTTAGGAGAATTAGACCAATGTTGATTTTGATTATTTCTTCATGTGACCCATATTGACCAATGTCTGCGGGAGAACAGCCAATATAAAAAACTGTGGTGGGAAAAAAACCACCACAGATACTTGGCCATTTTCAAATCTCAGCAGGCTGTGCAGTTGATGACTACCACCGAAAATACAAAGCAAGAATAGAGTGGGACTGCAAGAATACCACAACTAAAATAACTACAACAACAAAAAAAAAAATATTGTGGCTTTTCAGAAATTACTGCAAATGAATTAAGCAATTCATAAAGATAGTAATAATCATGAGCAAAGCAGATGTTCCATCCATTTATTCATTGATTGATTAATTTTCTGTTGCACGAGTGGGTGTTCCAGTCTAGAAGTCTGGACTTCCATTTTGCAAGCTACCATCTTCACCTCTACTAAGGCTTTTCTTTAGATCAACTAAAAGACACAATCTTTTCAATAAGTCTTGGTCTGCCTGGGGGTCTTCCCCCAGTTGGACATGTCTGGAAAGCCTCATAGAAACAGCAGGAGGTTTCCAGGAGCAACAAGTCAATAGTGTTTTCTACTAGAGGACAGTCACAACTTTAAACATGCATTTACCAACATGCATTTACGGGGAGGGCTGTGGCTCAGGAGGTAGAGCAGGCCGTCCAATAACCACATGGTTGGCGGTTCGAATCCCGCTCTCCCCAGATATCCTGCTGTTGTGTCCCTGGGCAAGACACTTCACCCCAATTGGGTCTGGAAGCGCCATGTTAGGCAGCATGCCACCGTGAATGGGTGGATAGCAGGATCTGTAAAGCGCTTTGGTCATCAAGAGATTAGAATAAAAGTGCTATATAAGTGAGTGCCATTTACCATTTTTGGTACAAGAAGCAATATCAAAGATAATCCATCATGATGCAGGTTTGTTGCACCTGTAAACTACTTTTATCTATTACCTTCAACTTTATTTTTCCATAAATTTGCAACTTTTTTTGATAAGTTTGCAGCCTGTTTCTTCACAAAATTGCATCCTCTTTCTCATAAATGTGCTTTATCCTTGTAAATTTGCAACTTTCTTCTCATGAATTTGTGGTTTGCTGTCAATTTGCTATTTTTTTCACCATAAATGTACAACTTTTTCTTATAAATTTTAAACTATTTTTTTTATAAATTTGTGATTTTTTTCTTGTAAATGTGCAACTTTTGTTCTTGTGAAACTGACTTATCTTGTAAATTTCTAATTTTTTCCTCATAAATTTGTTGCTTTTTCTTGAAAAAAAATCATCTTTTTCTTGTAAATTTGTGACTTTAATTAATTGTAAATATTTGTATTGCAAATTGCAATTACAACTGTTTTATGCCCCCAACACAATGTTGCATAGGGTCTTCTAAGAGCTAAAAAAAAATAGCCCTGATTGGAACTTTGAAATTTTGTTTAGCACATTGCAATTTTCCCAACCCAAAGGCACAAGGAAGCAACCCTTTCGTCCACCGGGGAAAACTCCAATATAGAGGCAGCAAGGTGGGGGGATACAAGAATACCCACCCCTGCTCGTCGCCTCTCGCCCGGGGCAACTCCAGAAAAGGCCAAGCTCCAGCCCCTCTCCAGGAGACTGGTTCCGGAACTGGAGCTGTGTGTTGAGGTGAGGCCGACTATATCTAGCCGGTATCTCTCAACCTCGTACACCAGTTCAGGCTCCTTCCCCACCAGAGAGGTGACATTCCATGTACCAAAAGCCAGTTTAGAAAGCTTGGGATCAGTCCACCAAGGTCTCCGCCTTTGACCGCCACCTGATCCACATAGCATCGGACCCCCATGACCCCTCCTGCAGGTGGTGAGCCCACTGGAGGGTGGACCCATGTAACTCCTTCGGGCTGAGCCCGGCCGGGTCCCATGGGTGGAAACCCGGCCACCAGACGCTAGCCTCATCATTTGTGCCTATGCACCAAATGATGTTTCAGAGTACCCACCCTTTTTGGAGTCTGTGACTGGGGTGCTGGAGGGTGCTCCTCTTGGAGACTCCAACTGGGGGACTTCAATGCGCACGTGGGCAACGACAGTGAAACCTGAAGGGGGGTGATTGGGAGGAACGGCCTGCTCGATCTGAACCCAAGTGGTGTTCAGTTATTGGACTTCCGTGCTAACCACAGTTTGTCCATAACGAGCACCATGTTCAAGCATAAGGGTGTCCATATGTGCACCTGGCACCAGGACACCCTAGGTCGCAGGTCGATGATCGATTTTGTTATCGTGTCATCAGACCTGCGACCGTATGTCTTGGACACCCGGGTAAAGAGAGGTGCAGAGCTGTCAACTGATCACCACCTGGTGGTGAGTTGGATCCAATGGCAGGGGAGGAAGCCATTCAGACCTGGTAGACCCAAACGTATAGTGAGGGTGTGCTGGGAACGTCTGACTGAGGCCCCTGTCCGGGAGGTCTTCAACTCCCACCTCCGGAAGAACTTCAACCACATTCCGAGGGAATCTGGAGACATGGAGTCTGAATGGGCCATGTTCTCCACCTCTGTTGTTGAAGCGGCAGCCCAGCGCTGTGGCCGCAAGGTGGTCAGTGCATCTCGTGGTGGCAACCCCCGAACCAAGTGGTGGACACCAGTGGTGAGGGGGGCCATTAAGCTGAAGAAGGAGTCCTATCAAGCTTGGTTGGCTTGTGGGACTCCTGAAGCAGCTGAGGTGTACCGGCAGGCCAAGCGCAGGCCAAGCGGAGTGCAGCTCGGGTGGTTGCTGAAGCAGAAACCCGGGTATGGGAGGAGTTCGGCGAGGCCATGGAACAAGACTTTCAGTTGGCCTCGAAGAGATTCTGGCAAACTGTCCGGTGGCTCAGGAGGGGAAAGCAGCTCCCTGTCCACACTGTGTATGGTGCGGATGGGGCACTGTTGACTTCGACTGGGGATATCGTCGGGCGGTGGAAGGAATACTTCGAGGATCTCCTCAATCCCACTGATACGCCTTCCACAGAGGAAGCAGGGTTTGGGGAAGAGGGGGATGACTCGCCTATCACAGGGGCTGAGGTCGCCAAGGTGGTTAAAAATCTCCTTGGTGGCTGGGCCCTGGGGGTGGACGAGATTCGCCCTGAGTACCTTAAGGCCCTGGATGTTGTTGGGTTGTCATGGTTGACACGCCTCTGCAACATTGCGTGGAGGTCAGGGGCAGTGCCTTTGGCATGGCAAACTGGGGTGGTGGTTCCTCTCTTCAAAAAAGGGGACCGGAGGGTGTGCTCCAACTTTAGAGTGATCACACTCCTCAGCCTCCCTGGGAAGGTCTATGCCAAGGTACTGGAGAGGAGAGTCCGGCCGTTGGTTGAACCTCGGATTCAGGAGGAGCAATGTGGTTTTCGTCCTGGCCGCGGCACATTGGACCAGCTCTTTACCCTCTCAAGAATTCTCGAGGGTTCGTGGGAGTTTGCCCAACCAGTTTACATGTGTTTTGTGGACTTGGAGAAGGCATTTGACCGCGTCCCTCATGGTTTTTTGTGGGGGGTGCTTCGGGAGTATGGGGTATTGGGCTTGTTGTTATGAGCTATTTGGTCTTTGTACGATCGTTGTGAGAGTTTGGTTCGTATTGCCAACACTCGGTCAGAGTCATTCCCAGTGAGAGTTGGACTCCGCCAGGGCTGCCCTTTGTCACGATTCTGTTCATAATTTTTATGGACAGGATTTCTAGGTGCAGCCAGGGAATGGAGGGTGTCATGCTTGGTGACCACAGGATCTCATCTCTGTTGTTTGCAGATGATGTTGTCCTGTTGGCTTCATCCAGCAATGACCTACAGCTCTTGCTGGGACGGTTTGCCACTGAGTGTGAAGCAGCTGGGATGAGAATCAGCACCTCCAAGTCCATGGTCCTCAGCCGGAAAAAGGTGGATTGTCCTCTCCGGGTTGGGGACAGGCTCCTGCCCCAAGTGGAGGAGTTTAAGTATCTTGGGGTCTTGCTCACGAGTGAGGGGAAAATGGAGCAAGAGATTGACAGACGGATTGGAGCAGCATCTGCAGTGATGCAGACATTGTACCGGTCTGTTGTGGTGAAGAGGGAGCTTAGTTCTAAGGCAAAGCTGTCGATTTACCAGTCAATCTACGTTCCTACTCTCACCTATGGTCACGAGCTTTGGGTAATGACCGAAAGAACAAGATCGTGGATACAAGCGGCTGAAATGAGCTTTCTCTGTAGGATTGCTGGACTCACCCTCAGAGATAGGGTGAGGAGCTCAGTCATCCGGGAGAGGCTCAGAGTAGAATCGCTGCTCCTCCACATTGAAAGGAGTCAGTTGAGGTGGTATGGGCATCTGATTAGGATGCCTCCTGGACGCCTCCCACTTGAGGTGTTTCAGGCACGTCCCACTGGGAGGAGACCCCGGGGCAGACCCAGGACTCGGTGGAGAGACTATTTCTCCCAGCTGGTCTGGGAACGCCTTGGTATCCTCTCTGAAGTGCTGGAGCAGGTGGCTGGGGAGAGGGAAGTCTGGGCTTCTCTGCTTGAACTACTGCGTCCGCGACCCGGACCTCCGGAAAAGCGGTAGAAGATGGATGGATGGATGGATGGATAGACATTGCAATTTTGGATTACAGAATTAAATTAATTAAAGTAAGTGTCCCTTACCTCACTGAATAATTTACATCTGTCTCCACCTCACCTGTTAAACTGAAACTGCATTATCATTATTATTATTATTATTCTTATTATTATTATTCAGTCCTTCATCTGAAGCATATCCCAGCATCTTTAGAGCGAGAGGCAGGGTACACCATCACCAGTCCATTACAGCCAACACAGAGAGACAGACAACCATTCACTCTCACATTTATACCCAAGGACAATTTATCCCCAGTTGATCGTGGTTATAACCGGAGTGGTGGCCTGGTTGATAGAGCACCAGAGGCCCCCTCTGGCCACACACGTACCTGCTTTTTTGTTGGTCTGATTTTTCACTCTGGGTTTGTATGCCGGCCTTAACAAGATGGTGACATCCAATATTAGCCACTGTTTAAGAACCGCTTGTTTATTTTTTTGTCAGATTGTGGAGAAGGAAGCAGGCGAGTCAACGAGCTGGATGACACAGAAACTTTATTCCAGCTCCAACATACGGTACAGTAAAAGAGCTCCCCGGTCTCTGTGCATTCCTCTTTTATATCTTTAATACCATGCATTGAGACCCGGAACTTCCAACCATCATACATTGTGTTTAGAACAAAGTCTGTGTGGCACATTAACTCTTTAACTGCCCACATTAAATGGATGGGTCACGTGCCCCCAGTGGCACAGCACAGCAACTGCACGTGTCAACTTATTGACGTCCCCCGGCTATACTGAGAATTTGTACTAATCTCTATTGATCTGACAGTTTAGAAGGTGGCAGACCCACGCCGAAGGAATCATAGCTGACATGGAATATAGCAAAGAAGGAGAAATCCTCATTCTTCTTCTTCCTTTTTCCGCTTTGACCTCACACATCAATGTGGATGCCACCATGTTTGGTCATCGCAACAGCAGTGATGACGGAAACTGCATGAAACGGGAAAAATACCCGCGTAATACAAACTAAATTCACGTGGGATAATCATAAGAGTTTGTAGATGTGGTACACGAGTGTACATTACTAAGTAAACATGTTACATCGAGGTCGATGTAACAAAAAAACCGAGCTCCCAGTCCCAAGATGGTGGCGCCCGTGGGTGGCATGGATTCCCACAGGAATAATGCACCAAACAGAAAAAATAGCCACATAATACAAACAAAATTCACCTGGGGTAACCATAAGAGTTTGTAGATGTGGTACACAGTGTAAATGGCTGAGCAAACACATAAACATCGGCTATGATGGATGAAAACGGACCGGTCACGTGGGCGGGCGAGCCCCCCTCTCGGTAACAGGTAAGAGAGAAATGTTTTCTTGACATTTTATTGATTTTCTGGTTCATATACTTTGAAGATTAGATAAAAGCATACCCCTGTAGACAAATCGGCATCAAAAAAACAGACCATTCTTTATGTAAATGTGTCCAAAGTCCACTTTTGACTGAGTTATGTAATTTATATAGCTGCCGCGACATTATGCAAATTAGATGCATAAATTTATTCCTATCTGAAACTTTGGATCATATTCTACATCTTTCTAATTGACAGTAAGCCATTATCTCTTGTAACTTTCAAGTTATAGCCTTGGAAATCTGAACTACTTTATTGACAAATTTTTTTACCACTCTTGCCCACTAGGAGGTGCCTTGAGTTGCCTTGCATTGTCCCAGGCGCCAATTTGGCAGTTAAAGGGTTAACATGACATAACGCCGGCGCCGCTGTCACACCCTTCTTCTTCCAGCGGCTCCAACATTTATTCCTCTCCCCCGGGGGGGGGGGGCACATAGTCCTTACTGTCCCGTCTGATACCCCCCGGTGACACCTCCTCTTTGGGTCCATTGTTCCCCCCTTCACCAGCTGCCTTCTCTCTGGGTGGAGAAGTCCCACACCATGCCCCCACACAGCCCCCCCGAACACCCAGAAAGGACACTCCCCCCACCCCGTCTTTTGGGTTTGAGCTGGTGCCCATAGCGGCTGAAGCGGGAGGGTCGCCGATCCAGTTGAACCACCCTGCTGGCGGGGTGTACAGGAGGGCACGTCAGTCTGTGGAGGGAAAAAGGGAGGGGGAGAAAACACATCCACTTCGCAAGCGCAGGTCCCTGCCGAGGGATCACCAACATGCGGAGCCACCAACGGTGGGTGTCCGTGACAGGGAGCTTGGGCCAACACCACCTGCTTGTGGGCCAACACCACCTGCTCGTCTGCCAACACAAAAGTGGACTTCAGCCTGTCGATGCAGACGGTCTCCTTACGTCCCCCCAAGTCTAGCACAAAATGCTTTGCCCCAGGTTCCAACACCCTGAACGGTCCATCGCACGGTGGGCGCAGCGGGGTCCGGTGCGCATCGTACCTGACAAAAATAAAACTGGCGTTCTGCAAACTTTTTGGGATGAAGGTGCGAGGAAAACAATGGTGGGCCGGGCCCGGTACATTAAAAGCCTCCATACTGTGCAAAAATTGCACGGGCGGATCAGCCTCGGGTGCGGGGTTTTCCGGTAAAAACTCTCTGGGGATCCGTAGTGGCTGAGAAAAAAAAAGAGTTCTGCTGGGGAGGCTGCCAAATCATCCTTAGGTGCAGAGCGCAACTCTAAAAGAACCCAGGGCAGGCGGTCAACCCAATTTGCATCCGTTGAGCAAAGCTCTGAGCGCTGCTTTAAGCAACCTATGAAAACGCTTGCATAACCTATTAGCCTGGGGGTTGTACGCGGTAATGCGGTGAATTTTGACCCCCAGGCTCTGGGCCATCGCGGACCAGAGTTCTGAAACAAATTGTGGACCCCTGTCAGAAGTGATGCCTGACAGGAATCCGAACCGTGCCACCCAAGCCAACAAAAAAACATGAGCCACTTCTGCGGACGTGATAGAAGCCAGCGGGACCACTTCAGGCCAGCGCGTGGTGCGGGCCACGATTGTTAAAAGGTGTGTAAAACCTTGCGACGGTGGGAGGGGTCCCACCAAATCCACGTGGACGTGGTCGAACCTCCTGGCCGGGATTTGGAACGGCTCGAGCGGGGCTCTGGTGTGCTTGTGCACTTTGGCCCGCTGGCACACGACGCAAGCTGCAGCCCACTCTTTCATGTCCTTGCACAAGCGCGGCCAGACAAATTTCGCCCCCACTAGCTTCACCGAAGCATGTACTCTGGGATGCGAAAGGGAGTGGACCAACTCAAAAACGCAACAGCACCAAGAGCTTGGAACCACTGAGCGAGGGCGGCTGGTGGCGACGTCGCAGAGCAAGGGAGGGCACCCTTCTTGCACCACCCTGCTCTCCAGCCTTAACCCAGTAGATGCAGACTGGAGCGTGCAAACGTCCGCATCCCCGGCCCCTGCATAGTCCTTACTGTCCCGTCTGATACCCTCCCGGTGACACTTCCTCTTTCAGTCCATTGTTCCTCCCTTCCCCAGCTGCCTTCTCTCTGGGTGGAGAAGTCCCACATTATCACCTTTCACCCAAAACGGGTATATCCACAGTTCCTTCCTTACTTCTCTCCGCTTTGCATCGAGCCCGTCTTTTCTCGTGAGCTATTACTCTCTTTGTATTATGCGCCCTGCAAACTTTCCTCGTGAGGTTCTTCCATTCCGCTCTATCATGTACTACCAATTGCCATTGATCTAAAACATCGGCACACTTCAATGCATTTTTGCATGTGTCCTTAAAACGGAGTTTGGGTCGACCTACTTTGCAAGAACCATGAGCCAGCTCACAATACAGGAGTTCCTTCACCGGCCTATCATCATTCATTCGACAGACATGACCTAACCAGCGCAGGCGACTCATTACAAGCTTGATCTCGATGTCTTCGACGTGTGCCCGCCGCAGCACCTCCTCATTGCTGATGAAATCGTCCCACTTGATGTTTAGTATCAGGCGAAGGTGACGCTGTTGGATTATGTGAAGCTGCCTGACTTCGTGCTGGTATAGGGTCCAGGTTTCGCTGCCATACATCAGGGGGGGCATAAGGCACTGATTGTAAACTGCGACTTTGGTAGAGACTGTGAGGTCATGCGAATCAAACACCCTCTTGCGCAGACGGCCAAAAGCCCACGATGCTGCTTGAATGCGAGATGCAAGTTCTTCCTTCATAGAGCAGTCACTGCTGACATAACTGCCGAGATACTTGAAGCGAGTAACGTTGGCCAATTTGATGTCGTCAATAAAGAACTCAGCTGTATTGCCAATACACATGGTCTCTGTTTTGACTGTGTTGATGCAGAGACCCATTCTCTTAGCGACGTCATTGTAGGAGGATAATAACGTCTGCAGGCCCTCTGGTGTATCACTGAAGATCGCGATATCGTCAGCATACTGAGCTTATCTAATATAATCTGTGAGGACTCTGGATTTCGCTTTTAATCTGTGGAGGTCAAAAAGATCGCCATCGTAACGCAGTCTGATCTGTACGCTGCAGGTGTGCTTGATTTCTTTGAAAGCGAGCCAAAGTAGGACTGCTGTGTACATGCCAAAGAGTGTTGGAGCTAGTTTACACCCCTGCTTGACCCCGCTGTTGTATTCAAGGGATTGGGTGAGTTCACCATTGATAGCAAGTCGGGCGTGCACGTCCGTGTATAGTCTCTTGATGATTCTTATAAACTTTGGAGGACAGCCAAGTTTGCCAAGGATGATGAAGAGGAGTTTGCGATTGACCATGTCAAACGCCTTCACAAAATCCATGAAAGCTATGTACAAACATCTGCGCTGCTCTCTTGTTTTTTCCATCAGCTGGCGAAGGGTGAAAATCCCATCTATTGTACTTCTACCGTTTCGATACCCTGACTGTGACTGAGGGTAGATATATTATGCTAACAGGTGAAGCCTCTGCAAGATAACGTCTGCGAAGACTTTACCGACAGCACTGAGCAGTGAGATTCCTCTGTAATTGCCACAGAGGCTTCTGTCACCTTTTTTGAACAGAATTGCGATGATGGCGTCTATCCAGTCGGTTGGGATAATCTCTGTAGTCCAGCAGATGTTGAATAGGACAAGTAGGAAAGCTCTTAAGCGACGTCCTCCATGCACAAGTACTTCAGGTAGAATACCATCTGGACCTGGGCTCTTTCCTAATCGGGTGTTTCTAAGGGCTTGGTCAAGTTCTTGGTCTTCAATCGGAAGGCTCATTGATTCGATAACTGGAAGCTGGTCTATGTCATCGACGATGCTCAAGTCAACATCCGTTGGTTGGTTTAATAAGTCGCTGAAGTGCTCAACCCATCTGTCCTTTATCTTGTCAAGAACAGTCAGGAGCTCACCATCTTTGGACTTCACAGGATGGGTGCTTCTGGATCTAGGGCCATAGACAACATTGAGGGTAGCATAAAACTCTCTGTGGTTCTTCTCCTAAGAGTGCCGCTCTGCCTCCTCAGCTCTGCGCCGAAACCAGTCATTCTTTAGCTCTCTGATCTGCCTTCTTAGAACATGCCTGTCCAAGCTCTTGTCTTGAAGCAGCTTTTGAATTTCTTGGTCCTGATCATCAAACCAGTCATTCTGCCCTCGTTTCTTTTTGCCGAAGACATGTGTGGCAGCATTCTGGAGAATAAGTCTGAGTTCATCAAAGTCCGCCTTACAGGTAGACAACTTTTCGTCTAGGAAGAGCTCCAGTAATGCTTTTTTGTCATCATCCAAATGTGTGTCTAGCTTCTTGGGAGGCCTTGTACCACTCTTCTTGTTTTTAATAAAGAACAGGCACTTAGATACCAGGAGCTTATGATCGGTGAAGCAGTTTGCTGCTTGATTGACTCGTGTCACTGTAACATATGGTTTTGCGGCCTTATTGGATAGTACATGGTCGATTTGGTGCCAGTGCTTTGAACGTAGGTGTTGCCATGTGTTATTTAAGGTGTTTTTCTGTTGGAACATAGTACCCATGACACTGAGCTGGAATCTGGTGCAGAATTCTAAGAGCATAAGCCCGTTGGGGTTCATTTTACCAACGCCATGTTTTCCAATTACATTCGGCCACGATTTCCAGTCCTTGCCCACTCGAGCATTAAAGTCGCCCAGGATGATGATGATGTCCATCTCGGCGGCAGATGTGCAGCTGCTAAGCTTTTCATAGAACTGCTCTTTTTCTTCCTGAGATCTTTGCATGGTTGGCCCATATACACTAATGAGAGTTAGATTGTTTCCTCCCTTTAGCTGTATGTGCATTGACATTAGCCTGTCGCTAATTGGTGTAGGGGTGATACCTTGAGCAGCTAGCCTGTTGGAAATAGCAAAGCCAACGCCAGCTGTTCTCTCTTCTCCTCCACTCCAGAAGATTATGTGACTCCTCTCAACTACGTTTCCGGTGCCAGGTCGCCAAACTTCGCTTAGGCACAGATGTCAATGGATGCTTTCTCGAGCTCACGACAGATAAGGGCTGTTGCTCTTTCAGGTCTGATTGAAGACTCACTGTCGTTGGTTGTATGGACATTCCAAGCACCGAGATTGAGGCATTGTTTGCATGAGTTCGAAACAGAAGGTCGATGGTGTTGTTCGTCGGTTACCCAGGACGCGGTAGCAGTATACAGACTTCATCCACTTATCGCCACTGCCGTATTGAGTGGCGCATCGGTTCCCCCGTATGCGGTAGCCATATCTTCTCTCCTTAACTGTACTTCCATTGAAAACTGTGGGGCTGCACCTATGGTGATGACGACACTGCTTGGCGCATAGGCAGTGTCCCTTGGCGAGGTGCTCTGTTGGTCGACAACACAGCAAAGCTGAGATGATCGCAGAGAAGCTCGTTGCATTTTGCTGTAACTGAAGCCGAGTAGACAGTCAGAGACGCCTGTCGCAACTGAAGCCGAGTTGACATTCAGAAGCGCCAAAAGTCCCACAGAACAGAAACAGTCCCGCCAGAAGTCCCACACAATGCCCCCAAAAGACCACTTATTTGTGCGATCTTTTATGAGTTACAGTGGTGTGAAAAAGTGTTTGCCCCCTTCCTGATTTCTCATTTTTTGTATGTCACACTTGTTTGTCACCGGAGTGGTGGCCTAGTTTGTAGACCATTCACCCCACACCCGGGAAGCCTGGGTTCAAATCCTGGCCGGGTCATGCCGACGACCATACAAAAAGTGGAACTTCCTGCCTTCCAGCTTGGTGCTCAGAAGTAATGGAATGAAGGAGGGAAATTTTTGGCAGCGCCTTGCATGGCAGTGACCCCGCTGATTCTAGATGTGATTAACATTGTAGATAAGAGAAACGTAATTTCGTTCTACTGTACACAATTGGCTGTATGGATTGAATAACAATAAAGCTGGCTTTACCTTACTTAAATGTTTCAGATCATCAAGCAAATTTAAATATTAGACAAATATAACACAAGTAAACACAAAATGCAGTTTTTAAATGAAGGTGTTTTTATTATTAAGGGTAAAAAAAATCCAAACCTACATGGCCCTGTGTAAAAAAGTGACCCCCCCCCCCCCCGTTAAAACATAAGTTAACTGTGGTTTATCACATGTTTGGAAAGCTGAGTTCAATTTCTTTAGCCACACCCAGGCCTGATTACTGCCATGCCTCTTCTCAATCAAGATATCACTTAAATAGGACCTGCCTGACAAAGTGAAGTAGACCAAAAGATCCCCAAAAGCTAGACATCATGCTGCATGGACTCCAGTGAACCACAGTGAGAGCCATTATCCACAAATGGCAAAAACATGGAACAGTGGTGAACCTTCCCAGGAGTGGCCAGCCTACCAAAATTATCCCAAGAGTGCAGCGACGACTCATCCAAAAGGTCACAAAAGACCCCACAACAACAACCAAAGAACTATAGGCCTCCCTTGCCTCAGTTAAGGTCAGTGTTCATGACTCCACCAAAAGAAAGAGACTGGGCAAAAATGGCCTGCATGGCAGAGTTCCAAGATGAAAACCACTGTTGAGCAAAAAGAACATAAAGGCTCCTCTCAGTTTTGCCAGAAAACATCTTGATGATCCCCAAGACTTTTGAGAAAATACTCTGTGGACTAACGAGACAAAAGTTGAACTTGTTGGAAAGTGTGTGTCCCATTACATCTGGCGTAAAAGTAACACAGCATTTGAGAAAAGGAACATCATACCAACAGTAAAATATGGTGGTGGTAGTGTGATGGTCTGGGGCTGTTTTGCTGCTTCAGGGCCTGGAAGACTTGCTGTGGTAAATGGAACCATGAATTCTGCTGTCGACCAAAAAATCCTGAAGGAGAATGTCCGGCCATCTGTTCGTGACCTCAAGCTGAAGTGCACTTGGGTTCTGCAGCAGGACAATGATCCAAGACACACCAGCAAGTCCACCTCTGAATGACTTAAGAAAACAAAATGAAGACTTTGGAGTGGCCTAGTCAAAGTCTTGACCTGAATCTGATTGAGATGCTGTGGCATGACCTTAAAAAGGTGGTTCATGCTCGAAAACCTTCCAATGTGGCTGAATAACAACAATTTATTATATGCACACTCTTTTCCTTATTCCACTTTAGCCGGGTCAACAGTTTCCGGTTCAGCTCTGTGCCATTGAATGGCGTTTTTCACTCAGTCACTGCAGGACTTACCCAAACTCACAGTAAATGATGTCAGTTGCTTGATTCAAGAATTATGTTAGACGTCGGTGACCAAAAAAGAGACAGGCTTCAGATTTTATGTTTCAAGCTACATCCACAATTACGAAGGTAAGCATTTTATGTAAAGTGTTAGCCATTAACATGTTAGCTACTGCAATGATACTGCTGTACTAATGTCTGTTTACGGCTGTCTCAGGTGTTTTGACGCCATTATCAGTCTCAGTTTCAAACAAGGATTTGACAACAGGGACGATAACTGTTAGGGCTGAGTGCTACAGATCGATGAAGAAAAGCAAAAAGCCTCACAGTTTGAGTGTAAGAGAAAGTTATCCTGCAGGTTCAGTGCAGGCTTGTTCATGGAAGGTTCCTGTTCACCCTATGATGTCGACATGATGTCCTATCACGATCATAGAACATCATAGGACGGCCTATGATGTCTGCCTGATGTCCTATGATTATCCTATGATCTCAGGCATCATAGGACTCGTGATGCTGTCATAAAGATATGACGTCTATGTGACGTCATATACACATAGCACATCATAGGACACCCAATGACGTTGGCATGATGTCCTATGAGGAATGATGTCCTATGATGATCCTATGATATCAGGCAACATAGGACTCGCGATGCCGTCATGTGTCTTTAAGATGTCATATAGACCATCACTCACGATGCCTACACTAATGTGTCTTTATGTTGTCATATGGCTCAAAATTGGCATGGTGAATGCCAATAATGCAGTATTAATGTTGTTATAGTGGCCAGTACTGGTTTCCTTTAAGAACCACTCCTCTAAATCAGTCATGCAAGACGGACTAAATCTAGCCCCATTTAAGTTTTCATGCAAATGGGATGTTTCAACTACTATTACTACTTAAATAAAAATAAGTTCTTGTCTCTATTCTTTGTAATGAAATGCTTTAACTTTTCATCATGTATGAAAACAAGACACTAGTAACATATTTTCTTCTCTCTTTTTATAGAAGCAACTTGTATAAGGGAGTTATTAGTTCACCACTGCCTGAACTGTCCACACTCAGGGTAGAGTGAAGTCTACCGTGATTTTCCCACTGACATGGCTCCACTAATAACAACTATGGGTATAGCCAATTATGTACCTCTGATTGACTCTGTGTTTGGAAAAGTGCAACAAGGTAGTGTATTATCCTATCACATGCCAGCACAGAGAGTGCCAAAGACCTGTCCACACACAGATGCCCCAGCTACCCCACAGCTTCCACTGCATGAATACAGACTGGGACCCCTCTACCTGTTCTTTTGTTTGCTCTGAACATCAGCAGCTCCACATGTCGTCTCTGGAGACATCATTTGAAATGGCACACAAAGTTGAAAACAATACAAAAGAACAAAGTTCATGTGTTGAGTGGCACCAGCTAAGGAGGCCCCATGTCACCTTGTCAAAATTCAGGGAGGTGTGTCACATGAGAGCACAAAGCTCAGCTGAAAATTTTGCCAAAAGACTTATGAGACCAAACTACCAGACAGCAGACATGAGGAGGGGCCTTGACATGGAACCTGTTGCAGTAGAGGAGTACTACAGAGCAAGGGAGGTCAACCATTATCTCTGTGGGTTCCTGATCCATCCAGACACACACCATGGATGGGGTCATCACCTGATGGGATTGTGTTTTTTTTTTTTTGTGGGATTGTGTTTTTTTTTTATTTTCTCTAACAACTCTGCGATCGTCGGCCTCATCTCCAGCAGACATGAAGCTGAGTACAGAGGGCTTATCCAGGACTTCGTGGACTAGTGCCATCGGAACTGCCTCCAGATAAATGCAAGGAAAACTAAGAATCAGAATCAGAATCAGAATCAGATTTATTGCCATTGTTCATGTAGTACACAAACTAGGAATTTGTCTCGGTGCAATGCTGCAACATTAAACATGATAACATAAAAGAAATAAACAATACATGCAATAAAGTGTAGAATAAGAGAGTAATACTGGTCAGCAGTTAAAATATATTAGCGAGCAGCAGATAATGTGGAGAACCATATAGTGCAGTCGGTAATGCAGGAAGAAAACAGTGATGATTGACATGAGTCTGGTTGAGCTGCTGTACATAGTGCACGAGAGTCAATAAGTCACTTAGTGTTCAGCAGTCTGATGGCAGAGGGGAAGAAGCTGTTCATGTGACGGGAGGTTTTAGTCTGGATGGACCGAAGTCTTCTACCTGAGGGGAGGGGGGCAAACAGTACGTGACCAGGGTGTGAGGGATTGGCTATGATCCGGCCAGCACGCCTCCGGGTCCTGGAGATGTACAGATCCTGGAGAGATGGGAGCTTGCAGCCGATCACCTTCTCAGCAGTGCGCACGACGCACTGCAGCCTTAGTCTGTCCCTGGCAGTGGCTCCTGCGTACCACACGGTTATGGAGGTGGTGAGGATGGACTCGATGATGGCTGTGTAGAACTGCACTAACATCTTGGTGGGTAGCTTGAGCTTCCTCAGCTGCCACAGGAAGAACATCCTCTGCTGGGCCTTTTTGATGAGGGAGCTGATGGTCGGCTCCCACTTGAGGTCCCTGGTGATGGTGGTGCCTAGGAAGCGGAAGGAATCAGCAGTGGTGATGGGAGAGCCTGTGAGGGTGAGGGGGGGCAGAGGGGTTGTGACTTTCCTGAAGTCCACAATCATCTCCACTGTCTTCAGAGCGTTCAGCTGCAGGTTGTTGTTGTTGCACCAGGACGCCAGCTGGGCCACCTCTCTCCTGTAGGCGGACTCGTCGCCGTTGGAGATGAGCCCGATGAGGGTGGTGTCGTCCGCAAACTTGATCAACTTGACAGACTGGTGGCTGGAGGTGCAGGAGTTGGTATAAAGGGAGAAGAGTAGGGGGGAAAGTACACAGCCCTGGGGTGATCCGGTGCTGATGCTAGCAGAGTCTGAGACGGTCTTTCCCAGCCGCACATGCTGCCTCCGGTCCGTCAGGAAGTCGGTGATCCACCTGCAGAGGGAATCAGGCACGTTGAGCAGGGACAGCTTGTCCCGGAGCAGAGCGGGGCGGATGGTGTTGAATGCGGAGCTGAAGTCCACAAACAGGATCCTGGCGTAGGTTCCCGGGGAGTCCAGGTGCTGCAGGATGGAGTGGAGGGCCAGGTTGACTGCGTCGTCTACAGACCTGTTGGCTCGGTAGGCAAACTGCAGCGGGTCCAGGAGGGGGGTGGTGATTGACTTGAGGTGGGGCAGGACCAGGCGCTCAAAGGACTTCATGACTACAGAGGTGAGCGCTACAGGTCTGTAGTCGTTAAGTCCAGTGATCCGTGGCTTCTTGGGGACAGGGATGATGGTGGAGGATTTGAGGCAGGACGGCACGTGGCATAGCTTAAGGGAGGTGTTAAAAATGTCTGTGAAGACAGGAGCCAGCTCTTTCGCACAGTGTCTCAGGGTGGAGGGAGACACGCCGTCCGGACCGGGGGCCTTGCGCGGGTTCAGTCTGGAGAACTGTTTGAGCACGTCCTGCTCACTGATGACAAGGGCAGGGGGGAGGGGGGGCGCCTTTGATGAAGTAGGGATCGTGGAGGCTGTGGAGCTGGAGGGAGGGGGGGAGTTGGACACAGATGACGGGGTGTCAAAACGGGCATAGTGTTGGGACAGTCTTTGACAAAGGGCTTTGTCATCCTGACCTTTAGGAGCCTGAGGCCGATAATTGGTGATTTGCCTCAGTCCTCTCCACACAGAAGCTGAGTCATTAGCAGTGAACTGCTGCTGGAGTCTCTCAGAATACACAGATTTAGCTCTCCTCAGCTCTCTGTTAAACCGATATTTAACCTCCCTGTAGCAGCCCCTGTCTCCACTTTTCAACGCTGCTTCCTTCTCCTTCCTGATCTGTCTGAGCTTAGCTGTGAACCAGGGCTTATCATTAGAGTAACTCACCCTGGTGTGCGATGGAAGAATGCTCTCCTCACAAAAGTGGATATATGAGTTCACAGTGTCCGTGTACTCATCCAGATCATGCGTGGCTCCTTTAAACATGCCCCAATCAGTTATTTCCATGCACGTTTCCAGCTTCTCCTCAGCTTCACTGGTCCGTTTCTTCGTAGTGCTCACAACAGGTTTAGTGAGCTTCAATCTCTGTCTGTATGTGGGAATGAGGTGGACCATCACGTGATCAGATAATCCAAGCGCAGCGCGGGGAACAGCGCGATATGCGTCTTTCACTGTGGTGTAACAGTGATCCAGCATGTTTTTTCCTCTGGTGGGGCATTTAATAAACTGTTTGTAGCGGGGGAGATCGTGGCTCAGATTGCACTGATTAAAGTCGCCAACCACAATAACCAGAAAGTCTGGAAAAATCCGCTCCGTGTGTTGGATGTGATCCGCGAGCACGCGCTGAGCTTCGCGCGTGTCCGCGTCGGGAGGGACGTACACAGCGGCGAGGATGAATGAGGCGAACTCCCGCGGGGAATAAAATGGCTTGCAGTTAATAAAAAGAAATTCCAGGGCGGGAGAACAGTGTTTGGAAATCACCGTTACATCAGAGCACCAGCTGCTGTTGATGTAAAAGCAGACTTCGCCTCCTGTGGTCTTGCCGGAGAGCTCTGTGTCACGATCAGTACGAAACAGCTGAAATCCCTCGAGGCGCAGCGCGCTGTCCGGTGTGTTTTCCCTGAGCCAGGTCTCGGTAAAACAGAGGGCAGCCGAGGAAGAGAGGTCCTTAAAACGCATCAGCAGTCTCAGTTCATCTACCTTGTTAGAGAGAGAGTTGGTATTGGACAGAAATATGCCAGGCAACGCCGTGCGCGTGCCTCTCCTGCGAAGCCGGACGAGAGCGCCCGCTCGTCTTCCTCTCTTTCGCCGTCTCACTTTTCGAGCCAAGCAATGAACCAGATCGGCTGCAGGAGCTAAAAAAACTGGGAGTAGGTCCGTGGGAGTGAAAGTCCTGATATTTAGAAGTTCTTCACGGGTATAAGAGCTCGCAGACACACAATTGACAAACAAAAACAAACAAAGGGCGCAGCAAAGCACCATGGCGACCACTGTGGGCGCCATCTTGCCATCTTAAGGAATTGGTGGTGGACTGCCACAGGCTAGGACAACCTCTCACAGCACCAGTAAACATCCAGGGAACAGACATTGAGATGGTGACATCCTACAAGTACCTGGGTGTTCATTTGAACAATAAACTGGACTGGTCACACAATACTGATGCGCTCTACAAGAAGAGACAGCACAGGCTGTTCCTCCTGAGGAGGCTCAGGTCTTTTGGTGTACAAGGGGTGCTCCTGAAGACCTTCTACGATTTGGTGGTGGCATCAGCCATCACTTTTGGAGTGGTCTGCTGGGGCAGTGGCACCACAGCAGCCGATAGGAAGAGAGTGAACAAACTGATCAAGAAAGCTAGCTCTGTCCTGGGGCAGCGCCTTGACCCAGTGGAGGCGATAGGAGAGAGAAGGATGGTGGCTAAGCTGTCATCTCTGTTGGAGTCTGAGTCCAACCCTATGGAGGACATACTGAACGCACTGAGGAGCTCATTTAGCAGTAGGCTACATCATCCTAGGTGCGCGACCGAGAAGTTTCGCAGGTCCTTCCTACCTACAGCTGTCAGACTTTATAACCTAAGCAGGGCTGCGCACAGAGATAGCAAAAAAACGTGACAACCTAATAGTATTGAATGCAAAAGATGCAACAGACTTACACAAAATGGTCCCCCTCCAGTATACAACTAGGACAATATCAATTGCTACGGAGGGTGACAATATGTATGGGTACATATTCATACTATGTGGGGTAACTAAATAGACGGTTACACTGTTTATCCCATCTAGCTACAATGCCCCGTACTGTGTATATATACTGTATTTATATATTTATGTGCACATATGTATATTGACTGCTCTTATTTTCTTATCTTCTAAATTATTGCTCTGAGTGTTGCTATCCCTGTGTTGATGCAATCCTGGAATTTCCCCATTGTGGGACTAATAAAGGCTTATCTTATCTCTATGCCTCCCTTGTAAGTTAGATGGAAATAGGTCTCTGCTACAAAACCAGAATGTGACAGTCTTGATTGGGTTAAGGTTAATCAAATCTGGACTTTTGATCTGATCACTCAAAACGTACTTGAAATAATTTGTTCATAAATAAGTGTTGTACTCTCTCTTCTTTATTTCACAAGTTTATGCCACTATAATACACTTTGACAATAGTTAGTACCTTTTTTAAAATGTTTTTTAAAAACTGTAAATATTTGTTTACAGTTTACATGATTATTGTATTTTATGCATTAATATATACTGCATGAATGTCTGTAGTTAACCACTGTAAAAGATAAAAAGCATGGGAGCATTTGTTTTGTCCAGAATATGGCAATTATCATAGAAGGTCAGATAAGAAAACCTGACAGATGTAAGGTCCAATATAAAGGGACTCATTAACTTGAGCAAAGGGTATATATTTCAAAATATTTCATGCAAGTATACACATATACAGTAATTGGTATTTACAGATTTCATTATAACTACACACAGATGTGTTTAAGATAAGATAAGATAAGATAAGATAAGCCTTTATTAGTCCCACAACGGGGAAATTCCAGGATTGCAACAGCACAGGGATAGCAACACTCAGAGCAACAATCAGAAGGCAAGAAAAAAAAACAAGCAAGCAAGAGCAGCTAATAAACATATGTACGTATTACTATAAAATATATATATATACACACACACACAGACACACAGTGCAGAGCATTGTAGCTGGATGGAATAAATATATGAATATATGAACACACAGTGCAGAGCATTGTAGCTAGATGGAATAAATATGTAAATATATAAACACCCACAGTACGGAGCATTGCAGCTAGGTGGAATAAATATGCAAGTATATAAACACACACAGTGCGGAGCAATGTAGCTAGATGGAATAATATGTAGATATATAAATATATAAACACCCACAGTACGGAGCATTGTAGCTAGATGGAATAAATATGCAAATATATAAACACACACAGTGCAGAGCATTGTTGCTAGATGGAATGAAACAGCATAACCGTCTACTTAGTTATCCTACATGGTATGATTATGTGCCCATACATATTCTCACCCTCCATAGCGACCGGTATGTTCCTAGTTGTATGCCGGAGAGGACCATTGTGTAAGTCTATTGCATCTTTTGCATTCAAAAAACTATTAGTTTGTTACGTCTTTTTGCTATCTCTGCGAGCAGCCCTGCTTAGGTTGTACAGTCTGACAGCCGTTGGTAGGAAGGACCTACGAAACCTCTCGGTTGTGCACCTGGGATGATGTAGTCTGCTGCTAAATGAGCTCCTCAGTGCATTCAGTATGTCCTGCATAGGGTGGAACTCGGACTCCAGCAGAGATGACAGTTTAGCCACCGTCCTTCTCTCTCCTATCTCCTCCATCGGATCAAGGCGCTGCCCCAGGACAGAGCTAGCTTTCTTAATCAGTTTGTTCAGTCTCTTCCTATCGGCTGCAGTAATGCCACTGCCCCAGCAGACCACTCCAAAAGTGATGGCTGATGCCACCACCGTGTCATAGAATGACTTCAGCAGCGCCCCTTGTACACCAAAAGACCTGAGTCTCCTCAGCAGGAACAGCCTGCGCTGTCCCTTCTTGTAGAGTGCATCAGTATTGTGTGACCAGTCTAGTTTATTGTTCAGATGAATACCCAGGTACTTATAGGATGTCACCATCTCGATGTCTGTTCCCTGTATATTTACTGGTACTGTGAGGGGCTGCCCATGCCTGCGGCAGTCCACCACCAGCTCCTTAGTTTTCCTCGCGTTGATCTGGAGGCAGTTCCGATGGCACCAGTCCACGAAGTCCTGGATAAGCCCTCTGTACTCAGCTTCATCTCCATTGGAGATGAGGCCAACGATCGCAGAGTCATCAGAGAACTTCTGTAGATGGCAGTGTGTTGTGTTGTGTGAGAAGTCCGCAGTATAAAGAGTGAACAGGAAGGGAGCCAGCACCGTTCCCTGGGGGGCCCCCGTGCTACTGATGATCGTGTCGGACACACAGTCCCGGGTTCTCACAAACTGAGGCCGGTTCGTGAGGTAGTCCAGGATCCATGATGACAGGTGCTGGTCCACCCCTGCGCGCAGCAGCTTGTCCTTCAGGATCATCGGTTGGATGGTGTTGAAAGCACTGGAGAAGTCAAAGAACATGATCCTCACCATATTCCCGGGCTTCTCCAGGTGGGACAGAGAACGGTGAAGGAGGAAGATCACCGCATCCTCCACCCCAATGCCATGCTGGTAGGCGAACTGGAGTGGATCCATCGCTGGTTCCACCAGGGGGCGGAGGTGAGCAAGGAGCAGTCTCTCCAGGGTCTTCATCAAGTGGGACGTCAAGGCCACCGGTCTGTAGCTGTTCAGGTCTTTGGGGTGGGAAGTTTTTGGTACAGGTACCACACAAGATGTTTTCCACAGCTGTGGTACCCTCCCCAGTTTCAGGCTCATGTTGAAGATATACGTCACAATCCCACACAGCTGGTCTGCACAGGACTTGAGGAGCTTTGCGCTGATGCCGTCCGGTCCCGGCGCCTTCCTCGCCTTGATCTTCCTCAGCTCCGTCCTCACCTGGGTCCTGGTCAGGGTCAGGATGGGGGGCTGTGTGTTGGGAGTGGGGGGGTGTTGGTAGAGTGGGGAGTGGGCAGCAGGACTTGATTTCTTTAGAGGCAGCAGTGGTTGTTGTGCAGTCAGGGGGGAGGGCGGTTGGTCAAATCTATTGAAAAACAGATTCAGGTTGTTCGCCCACTCCCTGCCCCCTGTGGCCTGGGGGGAGGTATTCTGGAGCCCCGAGATGGTTTTGAGGTTTCTCCAGACCCCGCTGATGTCGCTCTGTTGCAGCTTGTCCTCCATCTTCTTCCTGAAGCTGTCCTTGCCTTCTCTGATCTTTCTCCTCAGCTCCCTCTGTACGGACTTCAGCATCTCCCTGTTCCCCGACCTGAAGATCCTCTTCTTCTCTCTCAGAAGTGTTTTTATCTCAGGGTTGATCCAGGGTTTGTTGTTTGAGTGACGCCGTATGGTCTTGGTGGGAACGGATTTGTCCACACAGAAGCTGAGGTAGCCCGTGAAGGTGTGAATGAGGCCATCGATGTCCTCACCATGTGGATCGCAGAGCTGCTTCCAGGCGGTGGCTTCAAAACAGCCCTTTAGGGTGTCCATTGTCTCCTCAGACCATAACTCCACAGTGTGCATGGCCGGAGGTTGTCTGTGCACTAGGGGTTTGTACACCGGCCGGAGATGAACCAAGTTGTGATCCGATCTCCCGAGTGGATGTTTGAAATGTTGTGTCTTGAAATGTTTGCAAACATTTCAAGCAGGTAAAGATGGATATTGAACATACATGAACAATAAATAGAAAAAATTGCTATTAAACAGTTTGTGTGAGTATACTGATATTTAATATTATCCATCCATCCATCTTCTACAGTTTAATCTGTTCGGGTCGCGGGGGGTCTGGAGCCTATCCCAGCATCTTTTGGGTGAGAGGCAGGGTACACCCTGGACAGATTGCCAGTCCATTGCAGGGCCAACACAGAGAGACAGACGACCTTTCACTCTCAAATTCATACCGAAGGACAATTTAGAATCCCCAGGTGATGCCAGTTAACCTAACCTACATGTCTTTGGCCTGTGGGAGGAAACCGGAGTACCTGGAGTAAACCCATGTAGACACAGGGAGAACATGCAAACTTCACACAGAAGAGTCACCAGTGGTCAGGGGGTGGGATTGAACCCACGATGGTCAGGGGTGGGATCGATCCTGTGACCTTCTTGCTGTGCTGCCACAGTGCTAACCACTGCGCCACCGAGCTGCCCTATTTAATATCACACACAGTAAATTTGTTAAGCAGCAAATTTTGCTATTTACAAACATGTTTCACATAAGTGAACATATGTTTAATAACCATGTATACTTATAAGAAAAATGTTTATAAATAGCAAAATAAAACTTGTAAGTGCTGAATTTACATTTACTGTTTTCAGTTATGGATTTCATGCAGATTTGGACTGGTGGACCCCATACCGGTCAGCAAGGTCTTGCTGTTTTGAACCCCGTGCAAGGTAGTTCAGGAACAAAAAAAGGCTCATCTATTGGCTGCAGGGAATGAGTCTGTAAGAAGGAAAAGAAAAGGTTCATTATTTTTCTCTGACATTTTTTTGATAACATCGTTTTTTTGTCATGCCGGTCCATAGAAGAATCATACAGTATCAACGTAATTTTTAATACAAACACTTACTGTAGTATGATTCGGCTTGATGAAGTTGCCCTCTGCGCTTGGGTGACAGTGACCATAGATGACAGTGCTGGCTCTGTCAAAGTCCAGAAGTGTATAAGATGTTCATAGGATGCAAACCTTACAAAAAAAGGAGCCCACTGTTAAAATTTTCACTTCCAATAAAGTAAGCCATAACCTAAGAAAACACAAAAAGATAATGTAATCTTGTATCATACGTAGGGAGGGGACTCACGTGCTCATGTGAGTCCCCTCTCTTGCTTTGTCTTCCTTTTTTCCTTCTCTCTCTCCATCTCTTTTCCCCTCTACTTTATATGTATCATAACAAAAGCATTATTAAATAAGCTATCCCAAATAACATTCTACCAGTTAATGTCATCATATATTGCATATCCAGTACCCAAATGTAATACAGAATCTTCAGTATTTCTATTTACTGCAGCATTATAGATTTCCTATGGAAACTGCATATTGACAAGCCTACAGTATATGTACAGTGAAATAATCATCTATCTTAATCAAGTCATGTTAGGGTTTATATATATATATATATATATATATATATATATACTGTATATACTGTATATATATACTGTATATAATGTGAATGCTGTGGATATTGAAAATGGGCACTTTAATCATGTCAATTTAATATTCAATATTTTTTTTATCAGCAGCAGCAATATTTTTTCGGATAGATTGTTTACTACAAGATTTATTTTCTGTTATTCCATTTTTAGCTTTGTTGCTGTATTTCTTATCATGCCTGTTGTGCTACTTTTAAAACGCTACAAATAAACAGGGATTCTCTAATTCATAAACAGATCAGGACATAAACAAATCCATAAAATTAACACAGTTGGTGCATTCAGATTTACCTTGTGAAAAAATGGATGTCTCTGTCAGAGCCAGCAAAAGGCTGTACTCCAAACTGCTGCTTGATGGTTAGCTCCTCGATCTGTTGTTTTAGCTGCACAATCTCATCTCTGAGAGACATGTTTTCAGCCAGGGCCATGCCAACGATAGCAGGGTCCGGAGCCGAGGCGTAGTCATGATCACGGTGTATGCTAGCACTCTGGTTGCTTACTGTGTGATCCAATAGATCATCCTCCACCTGTCGTTGTATCCTCTCCCAGATCCCCAGTCTTGACTGTAGAATGGAGTAATTGTTCCATTCAAACAAAGAAGGGATTGCTCCCTTTTTTAACAGTCTTGGTCCAGTCTCAGATGATGGCTCACGGATGTCCTCCTGTCTGAAATGCTGGCTGCAGACTCTAGTATGGGGGGTAACTGTAAAGTTAACTCTCCGGATAGCAACGATCCATTTTCACCTGGTTTCTTCGTGTGACGGAAATGTATGAAAACCAGGTACTTTGTTGTACTTACTAGAGGCCTGACACAAAGCTCTCGTTTTTTTGAAATTTAAACTTCTTTTTCTGCGACATGTCGGCAAGACGACAGAAACAACAGCAACAGGCGTGGACCGGAAGCGATACGGCTGGCTAAGGATAAACCGGAATTGAAAAAAAAAGCTCTGTGCATAAAGCAAATTTTGCAAAGATGAGTGGGCCAAAATTCCTCCACAGTGCTGTAAAAGATTCATTGCCAGTTACTGCTAACGCTCGACTGCAGTTGTTGCTGCTAAGGGTGGCCCAACCAGTTATTAGGTTTAGGGGGCAATCACTTATTCACACAGGGCCATGTAGGTTTGGATTTTTTTTCTCTTAATAATAAACACCTTCATTTAAAAACTGCATTTTGTGTTTACTTGTGTTATCTTTATATATATTTAAATTTGTTTGATGATCTGAAACATTTAAGTGTGTCAAACATACAAAAAAAAAGAGAAATCAGGAAGGGGGCAAACACTTTTTCACACCACTGTATATTCATAATAGTGTATCTTGCACTTTGGGGAATGAGAGTTGTTCAGTCACCATTATAATTTAGTTTATATGTGTAGTTTATAGTCTATCGTCAAACTCATGCAGTACTATAACAGGACATGTTTACAAATATTTGAGACCCATTCTAGTGCATCCTTTTATATTTTAGCAATATTATAAGTACAAAACACCGAACATTACCTTTTTTTTGTATTTAAGATAAGATAAGATAAGATAAGCCTTTATTAGTCCCACAATGGGGAATTTCCAGGATTGCAACAGCACAGGGATAGCAACACTCAGAGCAACAATCAGAAGGCAAGAGAAAAAAACCCAGCAGCGAGTATACATATATATATACATATATATATATATATATATATATATATATATATATATATATATATATATATATACACAGACACACAGTGCGGAGCATTGTAGCTAGATGGGATAGGTATATAAATATATTGTAACGTCGGGGCCATGTTAAGGGGGGCAGGGATTTCCCAGCATGCTTTGCCAGTTTGAAACGTTACTGTATGTGTGTTAAATGTGTTATTTCTGAGTTATACTGCTGTGTCATTATAACTGCATTATAATGACCCAGCAGTGTTTAGCAGGATTAGGGCAAGATGTATCATGTGTGTGTAACCATGATTGAAACGGAGGTCTGGGAGAATGACCTCCCCTCCTCTCTGTGCTCAGAAGCAGGTTGGGGGTCGGGGTGTGAAAAATAAATCCCGTTGATCACAATCCTCTGCTCCATTTTCTTTGTGTGAACCTTGCAAACGTCACAATATAAACACAGTGCGGAGCATTGTAGCTGGATGGAAAAAATATGTAAATATATAAACACGCACAGTGTGGAGCATTGTAGCTAGATGGAATAAATATATAAATATATATATAAACACACACAGTGCAGAGCATTGTAGCTAGATGGAATAAATATGTAAATATATAAACACACACAGTGCGGAGCATTGTAGCTAGATGGAGTGAAACAGCACAACCGTCTACTTAGATATCCTACATGGCATGATTATGTACCCATACATATTCTCACCCTCCATAGCGACCATTTGTATTTGGCATCCACCTTGATGGATGAGGCAGCCATGGTACGGTGCCAATCCCTTCACCAGTCACACCTAGGGCCACTTTTATCTCCAATTAACCTAACTTGCATATTTTTATACACACCAGAATGACCCATTTGACTGCAACTGTTGCATCAGTGATGACCATTTGTCTGTAAATATATAAATAACAATGATTTATTTCATTATTTTGTATTTTTGTGTCTTGTTGTTGTTTAGTCAAAGCGTGCATATGTGTCCGCATATGATATGCAGTTGATCTGGCCATTCCACTCCACAATGAAGCGGCAGTTGGGACTGCCGTCTACCACTGACTGGGCAGGCTGGGCGTGCCTTGCCGTGAACGGACGTGGAGCGCCTGGTCGGACACCGGTGTTGGAGAAGCAGCAGCTGAACCGGCTGATCACAGTCCTTCACAGGGAGCCAAGCCCTGCCTGCCCGGTTAACAGGAGACTCGGCTGCTGCTTTACCAGTGTGCCAGTGTCCTTTGCAGCACCACGGGTCCCCACCAGCCCCCCATATTCTCCATGCTGAATTATCCATTAGACCTATGCAATCACATCAGCTTTATGGTATAACGTTTTTAAGCATTAAATATTAAGTATTATATTTTTTTAGTCAATTTTGTCACTTTTTGCTTCCTTAGTTTGCTCACGGAGCACTGTGATTACTGATGCCATAACGCTGCGTATTATCCAATCAGTACAGAGTCAATCCGAAACCCCGCCCACACTTCTAGAAGCCTAGGCATGAGACAGAGCGGTGACTAAACTTTTATTGATAAGAATTGAAGTGACATGTTTCAGGACCCAGGAGACAGACACTGCCACGGGCAAATTAGTGAACAATAATCTTTATTAGAGTGAAAGGGTGTGTAGTGCAAGCGTGAGCGTGTGGATAGTATCCTGGTCACTGGAACTGAGCACTCTGGACGGAGACCCGGCAACCCTGGAACATATAAGCACAGACCATTACTTTTGTCCCACGCTAATGACAAGCTATCAGTAGTGAGGCTTACTTGGGAGAAGTGCAGGTTACGTCCTGCTGAGAACCAGCGGCCGTGCAACGTGGAGGTGAAGGCGTCCGGTAACGAGCTGGGGCTTCCACCTGTGACTGAGACGAGGACAGGTCTTCCAGTGACTCCGGCTGTGACACCACAGACCGGGGCGATGACAAACCAGCTGATGACAAGACGAGTGATTCCACAGAACGTGGTGACGATGATAATCCAGACGATGACAAGGCGGGTGATTCCACAGAGCGTGGTGACCATGACAATACAGACGACGACGAGGTGAGTGATTCCACAGAGCGTGGTGACGAGGACACAACAGATGACGATGACACAAACTCCACCGGTAACGGTGGCCAGTACTCCTGTAACTGATACAGTAATAATTCAGGAATTTGTGGAGCCAGACGTACCGGTAGTCGTGGTGGTAGCGAGCCGCTACGTGAGCGAGTTGGCGTAACCCCGTCAGCTGGGGACGCAGGTCCGCCGCCAAGGGAGTCCACCTGTGCACAGGGGTAGAGGTTAGGAGTAGAGTAGCAAACAGCTCTCTTACGTGCTTGACTTTGAACTGATGTCCTTGACGAGGCGAGAGACGTTCTAGACGAGGCCAGAGAAGATTCTGACGAGGCAGTTCCTGACGAGACAGCTTCAGATGAGACAGCTTCCGACAAGACAGCTTCTGACGAGGCAGCTTCTGACGAGACAGCTTCTGATGAGACAGTCTCTGACGAGGCAGTTCTTGACAAGACAATTCCTGACGAGACAGCTTCTGACGAGACAGTTTCTGACGAGGCAGTTTTTGACAAAACAATTCTTGACGAGACAGACTCTGACGAGACAAGAGAATACCTTGACGAGGCCAGAGAACGGAGTTCTGGTTCTTTCTCAGACGAGGAGGACAGACGACTCCG
The DNA here is from genome assembly GCA_020510985.1 of Pholidichthys leucotaenia. Taxonomy (NCBI): domain Eukaryota; kingdom Metazoa; phylum Chordata; class Actinopteri; order Cichliformes; family Pholidichthyidae; genus Pholidichthys; species Pholidichthys leucotaenia. The sequence continues at coordinate 269,086,387 of CM035838.1, forward strand.
TGCCGGGCTGTCAGCAACGCTGGCTTTTAACAGCTGCTGATTAACCCCTGTGGATCTGTGCGCAGCTGGAGTTAATGATGCTAATGACGGCCCAGAGGCCGCCATGACATGAAGGGTTTATTTGCAAAAACCGATAAACGCCACTTCCATGAAAATTTCACTCTTTACATCAAACTGTTAACTTATAGAAGTTCAAATCGTTTTGTCTCAAAAGCCAATATGTCCTATGCTATAGACGCTACAAATTCAGGTTTTTCTTCAAAAGCCGATAAAGCCAAGAACATTTTTTTTTTTTTTTACAAAAGCAGATAACTCCACAGAGCAAATCAGCACTGGGCATTTGGGTCACGTGACTCATCTTGGCTGCCTTCCCAGTCTGCTCGCTCTGACTGATTTCCCTGGCTGTGTTCGGAATGTTCACTCCCTCCCTCCCTCCCTACTCGCTATATAGTGAATTTAGATATAGTTGACTATACAGTACACTCAATATAACAATAAAATTAACCACTTTCGGACACTACTGGGCTTGTTTTTGCGGCACGGTTAATGACGTCATCATGTGAGAGTAAAATGTAACAGACTAATAGTGGTAAAAAAATGAATACCTGCATGTAATTTATAGTAAATATGTATTAAATCAAATCGTTTTTGTTGAATTATTAAATTTAAATACCTTAAGATAGTTTATGTTGTGATGTAAAGCTCTTCTCTCACTGCTCCGTTGGCTGCGCATTCACTATATAGTACACTATATGGGGAAGGAGTTTCTCATTTTTTTCCAGCCTTATTCCTTTTCTTTTTATACTGTGCACACCAATGAAGAGAGAGAGAAACACCATTTCAATTCTCCTGTATGTCCTGTATGTGTAAGTGGTATTGACAATAAAATCTTTGAATCTTGAATTATAGCTTTATTATAGCTATATTATACCATTTTATTGATATGCCTAAATCAGTGTGCCAATCATGCTACATTGATGCTTATAAACATTCAAGTATGTTCCAGACAAACTAGCATGGTTTTTGGGACTTGTCTGTTTTTGCAGAAGAATTGCTTGTGGACTTATCTGTTTTTTAAAAAAAAGTACTAATAAATTGCCAAAAAGTAACAATGAGTTGATGTTTGATTTTTTGCTTATGTCCGAGATACTCATATTTCAAGTGACCATGTCTTAGAAGCAGATTTGGAAATACTAACACCTATAAACCTACAGATGAAAAAAGTGTTTTTCTCATTTTGAACACAACTGGACTTATCTGTTTTTGCAAAAGAACTCTTCAATTACATATTTTGACTGAGCCACTCCATACTCAGGGATGCACACCATCGCAACCTCAGCAAAGCACTTATAAAATCTTGGTTTGCCAAGCGCTTTAGTGACTGACTAGTTGTGATGCCGCATATTATCCAGTCAGCATGGCTGTGATGCCGCGTATTATCCAATCAGCATGGAATCAATCTGAAAGCCTGCGCACACTTCCTGAAGCCAGGGCATGAAGAGACAGAATGGTGACAGAGCAGTGGCTAAACTTTTATTGATAAAAATTACTTATTTTGACTGAGCAACTCCATACTCAGGGATGCACACCCTCGTAACCTCACTTATAAAATCTAAGGACAGTCTGTCGAGCAGTTTGGGAGATATCTGAGGAACAGACAGACAGACAGACAGACACACACACACACACACACAGATTTGGTGCATTTATAGATAGTGTGAATGTGTGTGTGAATGGGTAGACAGCAGGATCTGTAAAGCACTTTGGTCATCAAGAGATAAGGGAAAAAGCGCTATATAAGTGAACACCATTTACCATCATAGCAGTCTGTCGGGGGTGACAATGACTGTTTCATCTAGGTCTGATCAGATTCCTCCACGAAGCTCTGTCCTTTGCTCTCCGCTGCCAGGAACTCCTGACCTTGTTAACCCGGGCGACGTCCGAGCCGGTATGAGTTGCTTTCTGACTGACCATTTCATGAAACTGCTTGCAAAGTATTTCAGTACCGCTTGCTTTTGCTGGACTAGCGGCACATTCTTGGCAGATAGAGGTATTATCAGCGGCAAGGCCAGGCCAAGACAAAAAAGTGACTCCAGTATCTGTTGCAGTGACTGACCAGATGATAGGTTTGTTTATCTCTGCTCTTTGTGTGGTTATAAAAAATAATAAATCACCTGCTGATTATTTTCAATCAAAAGTTTATCAGAAGACTCCTGCTCTAAAAAAAAAAAAAAAAAATAATGCTCCAAACCTCCAGGAGCTGAGCGCTGATTGGCTGTGACGTAGGGGCGCAGTGAGGAGCAGGAGCTCCACAGACTTCACGAGTTCCGTCAGCTCAGAGGCGCTGAGCGGGGCAAGGAGAGCGAAGGTGGAGGGAGGAGGGAAAAAAGCGCCTTTACTCCTGCGAAGTCGCCGAGCGGCAAAGAAATAAAGCTTCGGGGGGAGCTTCACGGAGCCGGATCGGGGGCACATGGAAGCGCTATGTAGCTACCGGAGAGACGGCGGTGGATTTTCTTGTAGTTTCGCCCGAGAGGAGGCAAAAAAGTAAGGCGAGGTAAACATGCTTGCCCCGCTGCTGCTCCTGCTCCTGTGTAGGATTTCTTTCTGCCAATACTCCAGCGACCACTGCAGCTGGAAGGGAAGGTGAGTCCCACTGACCTATTTATTGTTATTTTTTTATATATATATAATTTAATATGTATGTACAGGTTTGACATGGGGCTGGGCTGGAATGACGTGAAACTGGATGAGCTACTTAACCAAAAAAAAAAAAAAAAGGATCGAAACTCACAGCGCACTATGTTCAGCTACCAAAGCCGCCGGGGCAGATACACTTGGACAAGTTCAGTAACGTGTTTGGAGTCGTGCTGGGATTTATGCAGGGCTGCTTAGTAACATGTTAGATTTATTTAAGCACTCTTCAATCAAAAGATGCACTCTTTTTACCCGTACGTTTTTATGTAAAACCCGTACTTTTACAAAAATACGTTCCGTCATACTCTGAGTTACTTTTGATTTGACTGATTTAAGCTGAGTTAAGAGTCCTGCTCAGATTTGAAATCAATATTGGAGAAAAAATGTTTCAAAATGTATGAATAAAAAGTTGTAAGTATGTGTGAAAAGGTCAGAAATTTATCACTAAAAGCTGCAAAACTTGAGGAAAAATTTAACAAATTTATTTTTGAAAGTCACAAATTTGTGACAGAATGTGCGACATTATCAGGGGAAAAAAGTCAGAAATTTACAAGAAAAATGTCACAAATTTATGAGGAAAAAGTTCCGGATTTATGAATTAAAAAGTTATAAATTTGTGTTAAAAAGGTCATGAATTGATCACAAAAGCTGCAAATGTGTAAAAAAAACCCTGATTTATCAGGACAGAAAAACTCACAAATTTAAGGGGGAGGAAAAGTTGAATTCATCAGAAAAAAAGTCAAATTCACAAGAAAAAAAGTCAGAAATTCATGAGGGGAAAAGAAAAAAAGTGGAAAGAAAATAAATTTTTAAGCATAAAATGCCAATTTTCTCACAAGACTGTGAAAAAAAAATCCTATAAAAAGTCACAAAGTTTATGTGAAAAAATAATACTTTTATGAGAAGAGTCAAAACCTTAAAACAAAACTAGAAAGTCATAATTACACAAGTGATATTTGTGTGACAACCCCTACTTATACATGAGTATACAATCATAACATAATACTTGAGTTCAAATGGAGACTCTCCCCACCTCCTTGTGTATTTATGGTATTTTTTTTTAATCATTAAACTTGCACAATAACACCAGAATTATCTGATTTGTAATGTTAGCCATTTTTAATAGTGAATCTTGCTTCAAGTCTTGGTTATTATCCTCTTAAAAGAGAAAGAACTGTGTGTTTGTCAGATAATTCTAAGCTCACATGTACACCCTCCTGACTTGCAGATGTTTATGATTTAACATATTTTCAGCAGCTCCTTAACCCCCTGGGAGAGCAGGATACTCTGGAAAGTTTCACCTCCTATCCACCATTCGAGTCTGTTTTGCACTTGAGAGCTGCGCCTCACATACTGTGGTTTTGTTTTTCATCCTCCAGTCAGGACGGGCATATAGGCATACTTTGAGCTTTCCACCAATAATCTGTTGTTCATTAGCTCGACTCTTGACTAATCTCCTCTAATTGCCTGCAGAAGTGACAAAGTTAGAGAGGACTTAATTAGAGGAGTGCTGAGGCCGGCCTGGTTATGGCGCTCCGGCAGCATGTGCTCAGCATGTGCCGTGGGGTTGCTTCAGATCTATGATGAATCTGAATTTTCAGCATCTCATTTTCAGGAAACTGGGCGTTTCTTCTCCGGAGTCAAACCACTAGCTTGGCATGCTGCACGCCGCTAGACTGCTGATTTCTTCCTGCCGCTGGCCTCACCACAGAGTGACTGACAGACCCGAGCTTTCAAGCCCTGACCAGGCATTAAGTTCTGGAGGGAGTCATTTGGTCATGCTGGCGCCAAAGGCCGAAGTGCTGCCCGGACAAGTCTATTCCAGTCTCTCTGGTGGCTTGAAAGCAAGGGGAGGCTCGGTGCGTGACCTGCATTTGCACTTGCATGCAGCAGTCCGGGCTACTGTTGCTGTTGTTGTCTGCCCAGGAGCCCCTGTGTCCCTCCATTCATCCATTTCTGCCTCCAAACTCTTCCCAAAGGCAGTCTGCCAGTGGTGTGTTTTGCCAAAAGCTCAGGGGCGGAACAATGCACGGCGAGGAGTGTGTGTTGGAGCTGAGGTCATCTTGGCTGCTCCGGCTCGTGACTGGTCATGCAGCCAGTCTTGCGCATGGCCTTAACACTTGAGGAGGAATGTGGTTTAATGTCCTTACAGTGTGCCAGAGGTCTTTGCTGTGGTCAGTTAACTCAGGCTGCAGCTGACCTGAAAATCGTTTTAGATCTGTGACGAAATCTCTGTATATGGTTGTCCACCCTTCATAATTCAATGACCTAATGATCCGTTTTGACTTTTTCATGTTTTTGTCTCACCCTATCTAGTGGTCTGACCCATGAAGGCCACACCAGGGACGTGGAGCAGGTGTACCTCCGTTGCTCCCAGGGCTCTCTGGAGTGGCTCTACCCCACGGGGGCCATCATCGTCAACCTCCGACCCAACACAGTCTCCCCCGCCGCCGCCCGCCTCTCCATCTGCATCAAACCCTCCACAGAGTCCAGCGGCACAAACATCTATCTGGACCGCAACGGCAAGCTGAGGTTGCTGCTGCGCGAGCAGGACCAAGCCCGGGGCAAGGTGCACTGCTTCAGTATTCAGGAGGGGGCCATCTTCATCGAGGCCATCCCACGCATGGACATCAGCCGGCGGATTACGGCATTCCAGTACGAGCTGATCAGCAACAGGCCGGGGGTGCAGTCGCACTTGCTTGCCGGTAAGATAATATATAATCAGTTGGCGATTTATTATTTTTCAACAAGGGAGATGGTTGGTATTCACAGATTTAGCATAATGTACAAACAGATGAATGTAAATTAGGTGCAAGTTTGAAAGAATAAAGGTGGAAAAAATATGATAAAAGATGCCAATTTAAAATTTCAAAAAGCCACAAACTACAATTTAATTACATTGAATAACTAAAAGGCACTCAGAGAGCGCATACCTCCGCCAAGGCTCCGTTCCTTCCTCCCTTTGTCCTCCCCTCCGTCCTTTTGTCCATCCATACATTGCGAGATAGGGCCTTGGTGGAGGTAAGCACTCATGGATCACCAACATCTAATGCGTTTGCCGTTGGGCCAAGAACCACTTCTGGTGAAAACTTCATCCAAATCCATGTAGGAGTTTTTGATGAAATAAAGAGTCAGTCATCACATACTGCGTGGATGGAGACCACATTTCTTTTCGTTACAAGCTGTTTTACTTTTTCTGCAGTGTTTGGTGCTTCCAAACAGCGCTAACAGTGCGCTGCTTCCGGGATGCCTGAGGTATGTGGCCACGCACATAACTCCGTCGGCACGTCTTAAAGGGGAAGTACATGAAAAGCGCAATAATAATAATATATATAAAATAATTTTTTAAAATTCCTGGATTCACGATGCAAAAACTAATCGTTAGCTCCTTGGCCAATTTCCTACCTTTCCTGAAATTTTCACTGACGAGCAAACAAACCAAATCATCATTGACTGTGAAAACTTCACACTGGACTTCAAGCAACTTTGATTCTGTGCCTCTCCACTCTTCCTATAGACTCTAGTACTTTGATTTCCAAACGACAGGACTTGGCACCTAACTTGGGGAGCCATGTCATCTGCTAGTGTTGGTCCACTGTATTTTATTTAGTCCAGAGTCAGTGCAGCCGTCTACCAGGAAATTTTAGAGCACTTCATGCTTCCCTCTGCTGACAAGCTTTATGGAGATGCTGATTTCATTTTTCAGCAGGACGTGGCACCTGCCCACACTGCCAAGAGTACCAAAACCTGGTTTATTGACCATGATATCACTGTGCTTGTTTGGCCAGCAAACTCTCCTGACCTAAACCACATAGAGAATGTATGAGGTCAAGAGGAAGATGGGAGACACCAGACCATAACACCTCAGCAGTACCACAGGCTGATCGTCTCCATGCCCCACCACTTTGATGCGGTATTAATTCATGCAAAAGGAACCCCAACCATGTATTGAGTGTGTACATGGACATACTTTTCAGCCAACATTTCTATTAAAAATCATTTTTTTAAAATTTATCTTGTGTAATATTTTAATTTTTTGAGAAACTAAATTTTGGGTTTTCATTAGCTGTAATCCATAATCATCAAAATTAAAAGAAAGAAACCTTTGAAATATAACTAACTATATAATATGAGTTTCACTTTTTGAATTGAATTACTGAAATAAATCAACTTTTCGATGACATTCTAATTTATTGAGATACACCTGTATATGTATGTGTGAGTGAAGTCACCTTTTTTTGAGGAAAAAGTGCAATTTTTTCATAAAAAAAGTTCAAGAAAAAATGTATAAGAATAGCCCTGAATGTCTAAGACATTGATGCTGTTGTATTCCACTGAAAGAGAAGAAAGACAGTCCAGAATATTCTGATATTTAATCTGGTTTACTCCCAGATATTCAGAGTTTTAAAACTGGTATTTAGGGCAGCCCTGTTCTTTGGCCTAACTAACTATTTTAAAGGTCTACAGGGTTGTTTTTCATTTGATTTTGAGTTTCTTTGTGCTTCATCCCTGTGGTGTACTGTGCACTAAGTGTAGCCATCTACTGGTGGAAACTTTTATTAAGTTGGACTTTAAACAGTAGGAAACTGAACATTTGCTCCAATATTCTGCCAATACTACATCCAAAGACCATTTCTCTAATAGCATTGTCAGTCCCCTTTCAGAAAAGTATATTTCTTGTCAGGATTTAGCCTTAAAACTTTTGTTTTTATTTAACGTGAGAGTGCTGCAGCGTTGGCTCTAATTGTTTTTCTTTCCTCTTTTTGTTTTGGATGGCTTGTGTGTGGAGGGGCACGGCCAAACGGAGGGCCTCAGATGAAAAACAGCTGTCTGTTTTCACGCTGCATACCTGCCAAACCTGCACTTTTTTTTTTTTTCAAACTGTGCAGTTATATGTTTTGTTTTCCACGTAAAGCAAAAAAAAAAAAAAAAAAAAAAAACAGTATTGGGCTCACGCCTGTTTTTACGGCTCTCTTGGCTCACATATCCACATCCTCCCGCGTCACTATCTGGCACAGCGGGGAGAGGGAGGGGGTTAAAGGTAGAGGAGTTGTTTTGGCCGCATCTCTATTGTAATCTGTGGCCTCAGATAGCACTGGGATGATTCACAAAGACGTCGGTCTTGTCTCCTAAAGCCCTGGCTGGTGGATTCATCTTTCTTTTACGCTTCTTTGCTCCTCTCTCTGACTCTGTGCTGGGATTTAGTTGCTCGCCATCAAGCTGGAATGTATCTCCCTCCAGATGTTGGGAGGAACTTCTCTGGCCATATAGGCTTATATAGTTCCCTTGCCGTCACTCCTACTGCAATCCCACGAGGCTACCGACCCCTCTATGTCCCATGTTTGGACGGAGAAAGTGCTGCCCTCCTACAATCCTATCAAACATCAGGGGACCCAGAGATAGCAGACCATCTCATTGAATCGCTAAATACAGCCCGGCGAAAGAAATGGGAGGAGACAGTTGCTGACCGGAGCTTTACCCACTCTAGCAGGAAATGTTGGAGCCTCATCCGTCGCCTAGGAGCTGCACAGAAGCCCCCTAGCCAAAGCCGAGCATCCGTCACACCCAACCAAGTTGCATCCCACCTACTGACTATCGCCAAAGCACCCCAAGACAAAGACACCAGAAGAGCAGTTACAACTGAGCTAAAAAAACACCAAAAAATGCCTGTAGAGGAAATGAACCCTGAACCCTTCGAGGCTGCTGAACTGGAGAAAGTCCTACAGGGCCTGAAATGTGGAAAGGCAGCAGGATACGATAACATCTTCCCAGAATTCATGAAGAATCTTGGCCCCCGAGCCCTAACCTGGTTGACACAATTCTACACAAGGATCACACAAACGAACTCGATCCCAAAGAAATGGCGGACAGCAAAGGTCATTGCCATCCCAAAACCTGGCAAAGACCACAAACTACCAGCAAGCTACCGCCCAATCTCCCTACTCAGCGTTCCTTACAAAATCATGGAGCGCCTAATACTGCAACGCATTTCCCCAGAAATAGAGGATATTCTAAGTGTGGATCAAGCAGGTTTCCGCAAGGACCGCAGTACAGGAGAACAAGTACTGGCCCTAACCACCTTCATTGAAAATGGCTTCGAGAGCAGACTGAAGACAGGGGCTGTGTTTCTCGATCTTACAGCTGCCTATGATACGGTCTGGCACAAAGGCCTCCTCCTGAAACTTATAAAGGCGATCCCTGCTTGGGCAACAGCAATTATAAAAACCCTGCTGACCAACCGAAGGTTCAGAGTCCACCTCAGTCAGAACACAAGTGCATGGAGAATGCAGAAAAACGGACTCCCACAAGGCTCAGTTCTAGCTCCAACTCTGTTCAACCTCTACATAAACGACCTGCCTACTACAAAATCCCGCAAATTCATCTATGCAGACGACATCTGTTTGGCATTCCAAGCACCAGACTTTGAACCACTGGAACGGGTGCTCACGGAAGATCTTGCTAAACTGGACCAGTTCTGCAAAATCTGGCGCCTAAAACCAAGCCCAGCAAAAACCGTCTCCAGTGTATTTCATCTCCACAATGCAAAAGCTGCCAGAGAACTAAACATCCACCTGAGCGGACTCAAGCTTAAGCATGCCCCAAATCCAACTTATCTTGGAGTGACCCTTGATAGGACCTTATCCTTCAAGGAACATCTAAAGGGGACGGCTGCTAAGGTGAAAGTACGAAACAACCTGCTCTGCAAGCTCGCTGGTGCAAAATGGGGGGCGGCAGTCTCCACCCTGCGCACCTTAGCACTGGCCCTTTCATACTCTGTAGCAGAATATTGTGCCCCTGTCTGGTCCAGGTCATCTTACACACACCATGTAGACACCCAGCTCAACTCAACCATGAGAACTATAACTGGAACAATCCGCTCAACACCACTCCCCTGGCTCTCTGTACTGTCAAACATAGCCCCTCCACACATCCGGCGAGCAGCATTAACTCAAAGGATGCTCCAAAAAGTTAAAGATTTTCCTCACTTACCAATCCATGCAGATATCTACACCCCACCCACTGCCCGACTTTCATCCAGACGGCCGATTTGGAAAAACCCTCCCCCAGCTGACTTTACCATCCAGACAGCTTGGCAAGAGGAATGGGAAACCAAGGAGGTCCCAAACAAACAGCTGGTGATAAACCCCAACCAACAGGTCCCGGGCACCAACCTCCCAAGGAGACAGTGGTCTACACTCAATCGCTTCAGGACTGGACATGGCCCCTGCTTGGCCAGCCTTCACAGATGGGGCAGTAGCCCTAGCCCACTGTGCGCATGTGGAGAGGAGCAAACTATGGAACACATCATAGAGGCTTGCCCGCTCCAAAGACTGGAAGGAGGATTACACACCCTCCATACAGCAAACCAGGAGGCAACTGCTTGGCTTAAGGACTTTGCATTCGCTAAATAAATAAATAAACTCCTTCAACCTTCCTTTCAGCATGCTTGACTTATTCCGCTTTCTCTGTCCTCAGCCTCACCATTTCCTACCTCTTAATTTCCTTCTTGTCTATTTATCATTCTGGTATTTTCCTTTTCAATCCTCGCCCCTCCATATATCTTCCCTCTCTCTCTCGTCCGAGTTGTTTGAAGTGGGTTTTGACTGTGCTGAGCTGCATTAGCAAGTTGTGCTCCATTACAGTGGAATGCATCTGGGCCCAGATGTTTCAGGGACGCTCTAATGTGCCCCTCCGCCCCCCCCCTCACCGCTCCGCCCATCCCTCGTCCCTCTCTCCTCCTGTGATGTGGTTCTGATCAGAGTGGTACTGCATGCGCCGGGGCCAGAGAGGAGATGCTGACTCGGCTCTCGGCCCATTCCTGCGGTTCTGTTTCATGTTTGACATGTGAGGCCCGCTTGCCTTTGCTTTGGAGGAGAAAAAAAAAACAAACTGCGGGTTTAGGCCTCTGTGCGCCGTCTTGATGCCATGGCAGCAGGCAGGCTTACTTCAAAGTAAGCCTGTACTCCTGCTCTGGGATTTGGGCGAGGTTGTACTTTCTGAAGTCTCCTGCCTCTCCAGCTGTTCCTAAGCCATCTAAGCTCGTGGCTGTTTGGCCCCTGACCTCCATACTGATGCAGCAGCGCCTCATGTTGCTACAACAGCTGACCTTAAACACACTTATCCCACACTTCTTCACTTTCAACATCACACAAAAATCAGATAAAATGAGCTTACCCCAGTTCACCCTGAAATCAAATTTGCGAAATGTTCCTCTGGTCTGTAGCACCATTCATCCATCTTAATAGTTTTGGCGTGAGCTGGGCAGAGGGAATACATGCCTTCTCTTTAATGTAATCAAACTACAGGATGCTTTTCTTTTTCAGTAATATTTAAAAAGTAAGATTTTCACCTTAAAACAGTGTTTCCAGAATTATTTTGTTTGTACAGCCACCTTTGACCCAGTGAATGTCACTCCGCCCCCCCCATAGCCTGGGTGGGTCTACATTGCCTGCAACAGCTCTGTTCTTGGTAGGAACACTGGAAGGACTACAGCTATGGAGACCATGACCTTAGTCCCAACAGCCATTCACAGGGTGATTAGTTGTCGGTGGCTAAAGTTATGCCCTGTGATTGGCTGTTGGGACTGAAGTCATGGTGGCCATAGTTGTAGTCCTTTCAGTGTTCTACCCAGAACAAGAACATTACATAGTATGGCTGGGCAATTTGACTCAAATCAGCGTCACTGTTTATCAACCCTTTCAGGTCGTTTTTTTGTTTGTTTGTTTTTTTCCTCCTTTCTTTTCCCTTATAGTTCACTGGTACAGCTCATAATCACAACAGTTATTACACAATTACACAACAGTGCGGTATCATATCACTGTGGTGCATAGTGCATGAGTACAATAGAATAGGCCTATTCTTATTTCACACACAAATTAAACATTGTCCAGTGCTGAAGTCAGTATGTTTACATACTGTGTGGGTCACATGACTCACGACGGCGTCCTTACCTTGTCTATTATTGTCGTCCATCCCAGCAGAAAAAAAACTGCTGAGATAGCCATCAGAGGCTAACAGTAACTTAGCTTCATGCAGCTGTGTGTTAGTTTCCATGCACTTTGCTTTTTCTTGGCATACTACAGATGAAATAAAGTCCATCATCACATACTATGTGGACATAGCCTACACTGATTTTTGTTGCAAGCCATTTTACTTTTTCTGTAGTGTTCTGCTGTCTATACACATGCACACAACAGGGAGAGGGGAAAACTGGGAAGAAAAAAAACTGAACAAAATCAGGTCAGTTTGCACCTTGAATTGTGTTTTTTGGTTGTATTTGGTTAATGATTAACTGAAATAAAACCAGAACCAGCGTTTGGGGTGTAGAACCAAAGTAATCTTGCTCATGTCTGCCCCCCCCCCCACACACTGTTGTGTGTGTACTTTTCATGTACTGCCCCTTTAAGACATGCCCGCAGAGTTACGGGCACGTAACTCTGGAAGCAGCGCAGTTCAGATGCAGTAGAACACGGGCGGAACAATTAAAAATGGTTTGTAATGAAAGCAAACACGGTGTCCATCTACAGAGTATGTGATAATCGACTATCTTTTTTGAAGATGCCAAGAAAAAGTGAGCGAAATGCATGGGAACTAACACCAAAAGGAGCAGAAGCGAAGTCACTTTTAGCCTCTGACAGCTATGCGTGTCATCACAGCTGTTTTACAGAGGAATGGACAAGCTAAGGCTGTATTTAAGAACCTAATAAGAGACTCATAATCACTATGTGGTGGTAACACAATCATGGGTGTGTAAAGGATTCCCCCAACATAACTAACAAGCTAATTAGTCGCCGCCGCTGCACATGATGTGACCCACAAACCCTCAAGAGGTATGTGTTGTAAACACTGGACAATGTTTATTTGTACAGTTTTATTGCAGATGTTCTTCTCAGGTATGACTGTTTGTGTGTTTTTGTGACCCGCCGGGGGACTACAGATGCAAATTAACAGTATTGCTACATCTGGCATACTTACATTTTTATTAATGTTTATTAGTATGTAATGTCCCTTTCAAATAAACATTAAACTAAACTATTTTGTGTGTGAAATAACAATAGGTCTATTTGTTTTTATATTATGCTGATTTACTACCACACCACAGTGATATGATACCACACTCTTGTGTAATATTGCTTAATTACGAACCTTGTCAGTAAGAAGAAGGAAGGAAAAAATAACTGAAAAATCCCACACAAAAGCCAACATGAAAGGGTCAATAAACCGTGATACTGATTTAAGGTCAAATTGCTCAGTCCCTGCATTGTCTGCAACAGCTCTGCTCGTGGTGGCAACACTGAAGAGACTACAACTATGGTGACTATGACTATGACCCAACAGCCAATCACAGGGCACAACTGTAGCCACCGACAACTAAGCATCCTGTCACTGGCTGTTGGGACTGAGGTCATAGTTGCCATAGTTGTAGTCCTTTCAGTGTTCCTATCCATAAAAAGAAGGTTGCACAGTGCTGCTTTAAGACCCTATTTATTATCCTTTAAAAATCAGAATTACTCCTTAAATCCTTCCTCTTCTGAGAGTCAAAAGCTCGACACCCATGATAAACAGTTTTGCTTTTCTTGAGTTAAATATTGAGCTGAATTGATAACCTGAAATTTGCACCACTGTTTCTAGAGTAATAGCAGGGAGGCCTGCGCATGCCGCTCTTTAAACAGCTCAATAGGAATTAAAGCGGTGGAGTTGAATATGCTTGGAAAAACACCTGTCTGCAATTTCCCAACAGACCTCAAAGTAACATTTGGGTCCACCGCTGTACTTCAGACAGAGGCACTGTGGCGTTTGCACATTATAACCAAACACCAGAGGAATTAGAGACATTTTCCAAGTTGTTTCCCAGCTTTAGGATTTTTAAAAAACTTTGTGTGTGGTAAAGACAAATCAGTCTGTGTTTGAAAGTTGGTTTGTTCCTTCCATGATTAAAACTTCTCATTGTCAGTGTCAACAAAGACAGATTTACTTTGATGTTTGATGAAAACCATCAACCAAATGACTAAAACCAAGCAATTGGAGGTGGTCCCATACTTTTGACCTCATGTGAGGTCTTGGTTTTGGTTTCTGGGCCTTAAAAAAGTCTTAAAATGTCTTAACTTTAAGGCCCCTATACCTGGAGATGCCCAGTAAACACAAAAGAAAAGACAATAACAGAATATTCAAAACTGATGTTCGGGACGGCCATAGTGTTTTGGACTTTGTTTTTCATTAACTTAAACTTCATAAATGTCACAACTCTGTTACAAGGATACAGTGCTATGAAAAAAAGCACTTCCTAATTTCTTATAATTTTGCATATTTAAGGTAAGATAAGATAAGCCTTTATTAGTCCCATAATGGGGCAATTCCAGGATTGCAGCAGCACAGGGATAGCAGCACTCAGAGCAATAGTAAGATAATAAGATAAGAATTGGTTTGCCAAAGCGGTAAATAAATATACATATGTACACAGTTATATACACATTGCTGGAGCATTGCAGCTAGATAGTAACAACAGCATTAGTTAGTTTAATTACCCGGCAGAATATAAATACAGTGGTGTGAGAAAGTGTTTGCCCCCTTCCTGATTTCTCATTTTTTGTATGTTTGTCACACTTAAATGTTTAAGATCATCAAACAAATTTAAAAATCAGACAAAGATAACACAAGTAAACAAAAAATGCAGTTTTTAAATGAAAGTGTTTATTATTAAGGAAAAAAAATCCAAACCTGCATGGCCCTGTGTGGAAAAAGTGTTTGCCCCCTAAACCTAATAACTGGTTGGGCCACCCTTAGCAGCAACAGCTGCAATCAAGCATTTGCGATAACTAGCAATGAGTCTTTTACAGTGCTGTGGAGGAATTTTGGCCCACTCATCTTTGCAAAATTATTGTAATTCAGCCACATTGGAGGATTTTCGAGCATGAACTGCCTTTTTAAGGTCATGCCACAGCATCTCAGTCGGATTCAGGTCAGGACTTTGACTAGGCCACTCCAAAGTCTTCATTTTGTTTTTCTTAGGCCATTCAGAGGTGGACTTGCTGGTGTGTTTTGGATCATTGTCCTGCTGCAGAACCCAAGTGCGTTTCAGCTTGAGGTCACAAATGGATGGCTGGACATTCTCCTTCAGGATTTTTTGGTAGACAGCAGAATTCATGCTTCCATTTACCACAGCAAGTCTTCCAGGCCCTGAAGCAGCAAAACAGCCCCAGATCATCACACTACCACCACCATATTTTACTGTTGGTATGATGTTCCTTTTCTCAAATGCTGTGTTACTTTTACGCCGGATGTAATGGGACACACACCTTCCGAAAAGTTCAACTTTTGTCTCGTCAGTCCACAGAGTATTTTCCTAAAAATCTTGGGGATCCAAGATGTTTTCTGGCAAAACTGAGAGGAGCCTTTATGTTCTTTTTGCTCAGCAGTAGCCACGGTTACATGAGCAAAATTTCTTCAATCTGATTACAATTCAGATCAGAACATTACAGTTTACATAGATCCTGAAAAAGCTGATTCGATTAGGACGTGCGTTTCCATGTGTCACATGTTTGAACGGAATAAATCAGTTTGACATGCGCACGTTGACATTCCGAAAATAGTAGAAGAAGAAGCAACTTCCGGTGTTAGCAAGCCCCGCTTTGTTGTCTTTCTCTTTTTGAAATGGACCTGTATTGTGTCATTCAGACTGTACTTTTGCTTCTGCTGGTCTCCGTAATGAAGCTACAAGTACATACTTCTGCATATGACGAACAGAGGAAGACAGCAGGACGATACAGACCAGTTTTGTTTTACTCCCGCTATGTCTTCTGCTAGCTGCTGTAAAGGCGGAAATACGTCACGTCAACATGTGGCTGACGTACAGACATGCGCAGTAAACATATTTTCTGCCCAATCTTTGGAATAAGTGTTTTCATGCGCACCATTCGGATTAACAATCAGCATAATCCACCCCTCTCAATCGGAATGAAATTTTGATCTGAATGAGCATGATTGGGTCAGAATATTCAGATTGGTGTGTTTACATGAAGGATTTTTATTCCTATCAGGCTTTTAATCCGTTTACTTGTGTCCATGTAAACATGGTCAGTGTTTTTCGTCTTGGAACTCTGCCATGCAGGTCATTTTTGCCCTGTCTCTTTCTTTTGGTGGAGCCATGAACACTGACCTTAACTGAGGCAAGTGAGGCCTGCAGTTCTTTGGATGTTGTTGTGGGGTCTTTTGTGACCTCTTGGATGAGTCGTCACTGCGCTCTTGGGGTAATTTTGG
The DNA here is from genome assembly GCA_020510985.1 of Pholidichthys leucotaenia. Taxonomy (NCBI): domain Eukaryota; kingdom Metazoa; phylum Chordata; class Actinopteri; order Cichliformes; family Pholidichthyidae; genus Pholidichthys; species Pholidichthys leucotaenia. The sequence continues at coordinate 269,102,338 of CM035838.1, forward strand.
TTGGCCGGCCACTCCTGGGAAGGTTCACCAGTTTCATGTTTTCACCATTTGTGGATAATGGCTCTCACTGTGGTTTGCTGGAGTCCCAAAGCTTTAGAAATGGCTTTATAACCTTTTCCAGACTGATAGATCTCAATTACCTTGTTTCTGATTTGTTCCTGAATTTCTTTGGATCACATCATGGTGTCTAGCTTTTGAGGATCTTTTGGTCTGCTTCACTTTGTCAGGCAGGTCCTATTTAAGTGATTTCTTGATTGAGAACAGGTGTGGCAGTAATCAGGCCTGGTTGTAGCTGGAGAAGTTGAACTTGGCTTTCCAAAGATGTGATAAACCACAGATAATTTATGTTTTAACGGGGGGCAATCACTTTTTCACACAGGGCCATGTAAGTTTTTTTTTTTTTTTTTTTTTTTTTACCCTTAATAAACACCTTCATTTAAAAACTACATTTTGTGTTTACTTGTGTTATCTTTGTCTAATATTTAAATTTGTTTGATGATCTTAAACATTTAAGTGTGACAAACATACAAAAAAATGAGAAATCAGGAAGGAGGCAAACACTTTTTCACACCACCGTATGTACCCAGACAGTATGTTTGTAACACTTAACAACACACTGCAGTGGATATAAATCCCCTTTAAAACAAATCTACATTGTCTAAAACAGGGCTGCAACCAACGATTGTTTTGGTAGTCGACTAATCTAATGACTATTTTTTTTTGATTAGTCGACTAATCGTGATTATTTCTCTCATGTCCGCCATCTCTGCTTCCTGTTGGGGCTCCAGTGCATGTTTTACCTCACCCGCTGTTAAAGCCTGCACACCTGTGAAAATCACCTTGTTGTCAGTCCTTGCTTTAATATAACATTTTAAAAGCAGTTTCCAGAGCTAAATAAAAAACAAAACAAAACAAGAAAGCTATATTAATTATCACAAGTTTAAGGTGATATATCAGTTTATCATAGACAGCATAATGTCTGATGTCAATTAAACAATTGATTAAATATCTTACAACTGAATTACTGATCTGCTCCAACCCACAAACTAACATTAGGTGGAAGTTTTCTGTAAGTGCATTTTTTTTAATAATATAATTCAGAAAGGTAAACCTTCATATTGAATGTTCACTGCACTTGAGTGATATTTATTTCAAGCCATTTGATTTAATTTTGATGATTATGGTTGTAGGTTTTTATTTATTAAATTACAAGTTAGGATATTCTAATTAACCTAGATGCACTAATATTCAGAATGAGGGCTAATATTAACGAAGATGAAAAATAGTAGTAGTAGATTAGTTTATTTGACAGGGACAGTGCAATAAACATAGACAATTAATCAAAGACAATCAATCTGATGTGTTGCACATAGAGTGTATAGCTTTAGCTAATTTGCAACTCTTGTCCCTGGATGGGCTTTAGAAAAAAGAATCAAGATAAAAATATACACAATAACCACATACATCAATGCAGAAAAATTATAAATACACAATTATAAATATTATAAATATTATAAATACACAAATATAACAGCCTGACTCACCTTTAACATAAATATTATAAATACACAAATATAACAGCCTGACTCACATTTAACACATATAACATAACTCACATTTGCCTATTTCAGGCCTTCCTCCCTCCGTCACTCACTATAAACAAACACATTTATTCCTTCCCTTCATTCACTCTCACTTTGTAGACAAATAATTCATACATGAGTACATTCTTGTTTATTTTTCAGCCAGTTTTTAACATTTTTAGTGAATGTTTTAAAGTCCGTTATTATTTTAATTTCATTTGGCATTGTGTTCCAGATGTGACTGCCCTTTATAGAGAAAGCTGTTTGTCCAAATGTGGTTCTGCGGTGGAATATTTTACAGTTATTGTTAACAGAACTCCTGGTGGCTCTGCTGCTGTCCTGTCTTTGGACGAAACCAGCAAGTGGCTCGGGTGCTGATTTATGGAAACATTTGAACGTTAATTTCAGAAGACAGAGGTCAATGAAGCTCTCAAAACTCAATAGGTTGTATTTTTTTAAAACATTACAGTGATGCCACCTAATGGGCTTTTTGTCCAAGATTTTTAGGGTTTGATTATATAATGAACCTATATGTCTTATTGTGGAAGGGGCTGCTTGAGCCCAGACTGTCAAACAGTATGATATATGAGAAAAAACCATAGAATGCATATACAGTGCAGCTGCTTCGTAAGGTATGTAATATCTAATTAATTTAAAGCAGTTCAGATTTTTTTTTACTGTTTTTGAAATTTTCTTTATATGAAGATTAAATTTGAGTTGAGGATCTAGTACAATGCCAAGGTATTTGAATTCTGTAGCTAAACTGATGTCATGATCATGTATATTAACTTTAAAATGTTGCAGGTTACATTTTTTGATTGAAAAGCACATTGAGACTGTTTTCTGAAGGTTCAGCAATAGATGGTTCTTGAGGAGCCACTCTTGGACATCAACCATACTTGTAGACAGTACATCTGCAGCCTGTGCTGGAGTCTTGGCAGCTGTGTAAATAACTGCATCATCTGCATAAAGTTGGCATGTTGCAGCTGAGCAGTGTAACGGCAAGTCATTAATAAAAATGCTGAAAAGTAAAGGACCAAGAATGGACCCTTGTGGGATACCCATGCGGTTGTTTAAAAATGAGGATTTATCCTGGTGAACTTTTACACACTGTTCTCTATTCTGGAGATAAGATGCAAACCATTCTAATGTATTTGGGGAGAAGTTAAAAGATACCATTTTGGATAAAAGCAAACTGTGGTTTACAGTATCGAAAGCCTTTTTGAGATCTAGAAAAACAGCTCCTACCACATTACCCCTGTCCAAGGACTGTTTGACGTTTTCAATAAGGCAACAATTTGCTGTTTCTGTTGAGTATCCTGGTCTAAAACCAAATTGATGTGGATGAAGAAGTTGACTGTCTTGTAAGTAGTCTATCAGCTGTGTAGCTACAACTTTTTCAAGAACCTTAGATAGGACTGGTAAGATAGAGATTGGGCGGTAATTGCATATATCGTCTTTACTGCCTGATTTATGAACTGGTATGACGACAGCTTTTTTCCAGCCAGATGGAAATGTACTAGACCTAATGGAGAGATTAATGAGATGAGTCAGTGGTTTGATTAATATTTTGCTGTGCATTTTGAGAAAGGAGGTGCTCATATTGTAGATATCACTAGTTTTTGAGTTTGACAGTGTTTTAACAATACCAGCAATTAACTTCTCATTTACCTCATCGATGTGAAAAGTATCTGTTGGGAGTATGGAGTTTGTGTTGTTGAGCACATTTGGCAGCACAAAAATTTTTGTTAAGTCTTCCACAGAGCCCACAAAGTGTGAATTAAATTCATTTGCCAAAGTAGCCTTGTCACTGACGGTCTTGCCATTGATTCTAAGTTCCTTTACCCCCTTCTGATCGTTTTTTTTATTAGTTAAGTTATTTAAATGCCTCCATAGGGAACTGTTGTTACCCTTTGCATGATCTATCAGTTTATTGTAATAAGATATTTTTGATTTTCGCAGCTCATGTACCACTTTATTTCTTAAACTTTTGTACACAAGGTGATCATTTTGTAGTTTGGAGGTTAGTGATGTTTTCAGTGCATAGTCTCGCCTCTTCATAAGTTTTCTTATTTCATTATTTAACCATGGTAGGCTAATCTTCTGTTGTCTACTTTTAATTTGCTTTGAAAATTTTTCTATAGACTTTGTGATTGTTGCAGTTATAAAATTACAACAATCATCTACTTCACATGTTGCCATGAGCTGCTCCCAATTTTGATTCTCTAAGTAATGTTCAAACTTTAAAAGAGATGGCGACTCCTGTAATTCAGTCATTTACTGCATTCAACACATTAGCCATGACAGCTCAGCCCTCAGCAACCACAGAGCTTATCGTCAAACAGGTAAGCTAACATAAACAGCATGTACTAACAGTATTGTCATTTTTCTAAAGCTTGAAACAGTTGGCCACTGAAAATAAGCGGCGCCAACTTTCTTTACTGCTAAAACTTACCAAGCAGAAGCAGCTGTTAATGTCGCGGCTCCCGGGTGCCGTCGTTTCAAATGTTCATGCATCACTGCAGTGCTGCCATGATAGGAAAGGTTTGCCTTGCGAAGTCTCCATTTTACTTGTTTCATTTTTTTGTTTTCTGTGAAATGTTCCCATACTACAGAAATTTTGGGTCTGCTTTTTTTTTATTAAGCTCCACTTCGAGTTATTTGTCTTTTTGCTTCGCCATGCTGTGCTCGGGCTCTTCTTCTTCACTGGAAATTGTTCATGCATGCCAGACAACAGAGGCGCTACTGCCCGCAGCAGTTCCGGTCATGCATTGCAGTTCCAACTAAACATTTCTGCGGCATGCATATAAACTTTATAATTAAACGATTTGTCGACAATAAAAATCTGCATCGACAAATTTTTATTGTCGACGTTATCAACAGCATCAACTAATCGTTTCAGCCCTAGTCTAAAATGGTGTCTTATTCCCTTTTTTTCCCCACTAGAAAACCTTTAATGGTCTTACAATTTTCCCTTTTCCTCCTCCTTCAAACACCAGGATCTATGAATATTCTTAGTAGGCCTACCCACATCCTGGGCACCTTAAAGGCTAATGGCAGCTGGCGCAACATTACACAAATTTATTAAAAAAAAAATATATATTTTGTGTACTTTGTTGATCCCCACAGGGGAAGTTCAGGGCATCCACCTGGATGGATGAAGCAGTCACGGTACGGCGCTATCCCTTCACCATTCACACCTAGGGCCACTTTAGAGTCTCCAATTAACCTAACCTGCGTGTTTTTGGCCTGTGGGAGGAAACCGGAGAAATCCCGGAGTAAACCCACACAGACACGGGGAGAACATGCAAACTCCGCACAGATCACCACTGGTCAGGGGGTGGGATCGAACCCGGGATCCCATGGCCAAGGGTGAGTTACTGTGCTGCCACAGTGCTCACCACTGCGCCAGCGCACCGCCAAATAAAATAAATCCTGCGGTTAAATACAGACTTACCAGTTGAATGACATGCCCACTTGTATGCATGGTGGCCCAAGATAATGGCTGAAATGGTATTGTTCCATAAAAGTGGTTAAATGGTAAAACCCATCTTAATTTGGGTCAAATTTTCAACGCAGCTGTCCAAAAATGCTAGCTGGCAGCTAAGCTGACTCTAGTTCCGCCGTCTTCCTCCGAGACCATAGCCAGTGCTTAGTCCTCATTAGTTTACCTGTTATAATGACATCACAGAAACGGTCTGTCTAAACTTGTCTTTTTCCAAGAGGAGGAGCTTAGCTGATGTTCAACAGCAGAAAATCACAGACATGATGACACATAAGAGTGACTTTACTCTTGATCTGTCTTGTAAGACAAAAAAACCCCCATATTATTCAGAGCTTATTTGCTTTAAAGGTGAATTACTAACTGAAATAGTATATTTTTAATGTATTTGTTATTAGGGCTAGTAGAGCATGCAAAGAGATGCCTTTTTAAAAATGTATTTATTTATTTATTTTTGAGTTGTGACATTGCCAAAAGGAATTGCCCGTCCTGAGACTCATGGTTGTCTTGACTTGGCAGCTAATTAGATAATCATCTCATCGTTTATGCCACTTTGCAAGTAAGATTTTTAAAAATATGCTCATTTCAGGTTCTCAAGAATGAAAAATGTTCATTTTTCTTATTTTTGCATGATTGGTTTTAACAGTGGAGTAAAGTTTATTTTGGAGTAGTGATCTTTAAATTTTCCCTACACACACACAAGACTTTGCTCTGATCTTGTATATCCGTCATGTTAACTCAGGATTTCACCGGTGCTGAAGTGCCACTAGAGTTAATTCCTTTGTCCTCGTGGGTAGATAACATAATCAACTTTGTTAACCAGACACTCCTGCTTCTCTCTAAACTGCCACTCTGAAGAAAACCACATCGGGTCCAGGGTCAGCCACAGGACCACCTGAGTCAACTAATCACTGACTCGACCGCTCTCATTTAGGGCCACTGTAAAACAGTCTGGAGGCCAAATTGCCGACCTGCAGCCGCTCGTTAAAAGATGAAACGTTTCCTGGGGGCAGATTTTTAAATGCTCATTATTCAGTTTTCCCATAATTATTTACCCTCTAGTTCCAAAAATGCAGACAGTCTGTGTAGCTGCACTCTGTTTGGAGTATTTCTCCCTTTTCAAAGCTGTGAGATGCTGCTGTTTCTAACCCGGCAGACCGGGGTCAGAGACGTGGCCTCTCCGTATCGTACTGCTCTGCCTATCCTTTTCAGCTGCTCCTTGTTGGTCATGGAGTGTCAAGGGGGTTCCTGTTGTGGCGGGGAGGCTGACTGAACGGCCCCACGAGCATTAGAGGCAGGCGTGCACTCGCATCAAATAATCTACTTTCTCTTTAAAAGAAATGGGGAATGCATGACTTGTTTCTGTTATCGGAAGCAGCTCCAGCACTGTTTCTTTGACGGCCAAGTTCTGTTCTACATTTTCCAAATAAATAATCACTGTCACCAGAACTCTGTGTGTGTGTGTGTGTGAAACGGTACTGTCAACAAGGCTACAGTTGTGTGTTTGTGGACATGTCAACAAGATTCTTATCACGCCGCGTGAATCAAAGGGCCAAAGAAATCTTGTACACTTTCTCTTTGCAGTGCGCTAATCCTTCTTCCCTAAACTTGTCCATTGTTCCCCTCCTCTTAGCTCCCTGTCAGCCCTGCACTGATGCTGAGATGCTTCTAGCTGTCTGCACCAATGACTTCGGTGAGTAATTGCTACTTTAAAGGGGACAGTAGGGAGCACTCAGTGCCATTTTTTGATCTCACAGGAGGAAAAATTAAAAACAAACAAAAAAAAAAAAATTAAGAGGCATACTGTTGTTCAAAATAAAGACTAGAACAGTGTTTCTCAACTGTGGGTCCCTGGAACGTTCAGGTTTCAGTGGGGAAATTGTCTAATTTCACTTCTTAACTGGTCCAAAAAATTGGAAATGTTTTTCTAGCATTCTTGTGCATGAGTGCCTACAGAACCCCTGCACAATGGTAAATTACGTGCAATTTTTTGGAACATTTAATAAGTGAAATTAGACAATTTCCCACTTAAACCTGAATGTTCCAGGGACCCCGGTTTAAAATCACCGGCCTAGAACAATATAAACAACGGCCCCATTTCCACTACCAGGAACCAGAGACCAACTGAGGGGGACAGGAACTTCTTGAAGGCTGTTCCTGTATTTGGCCCTCTCACCCGTGGTGTCTCCACTGCAGAAGTAGGAACTGTAACCGTCAGTCTTCTGAGGATTTGTTGGTGACATAATTGTCTGACGGGTTCAGCCCCAATGCAGCGTGGCAAAGTAAAATACGGTGAAATCATATAGAAATTATTATGCACGGAACGCTGTAGTTGTTTAGTAATTGCAGAGGGGACCAGAGTGGGGCGCTGTTTCTGCTGCTGCCCGACCGCATGTGCTCACTCTTCAACTACAAACAGCCTGCGCCGCTGGCCTTGTGTCTCTGCTGTGTTTGTGCTACCCTGATACATATGTGGCCACAATTGATCTGGCCATTCCACTCCACAATTTTGCCAGTATTAACTTTTATATTTTTGCATATTACAGGCGCGTGTGCACATCGGGAGGGTTTCCTTTAAAACATATGTTTTATTTTCCTGAGATTCCTGTAGTGAAGACACACACGTGGGCAAAGTTCCTGCAAAATGGTTCCTGGCAGTGGAAATGGGGCTAACATCAGTGATAGCATAGGATTAGGTTGTCCGACACACTTCAATAAATGATAAAAATAGCATAACATAACTGCATGGTAGTACAGAAATGATTTTCTTAAGTAGTGCAAAAGCTCACAAAAAGCAGAAAAGACAATATTTTTAGGTTGCATGAGTTAGCCCACGTTGGTACTACGCTGCTGCAAATGAATATGTAATCCAGTATCAGTTTTTAGTATTGATTAGTGTCTGGGTGTTTTTGACAGCCTTCACTTCTTCTGTATGAGGGGCAGAGGTGGGTAGAGTGTTCAGAAATTGTACTCAAGTAAAAGTAGTTACCTTATGAAATTAATTACTCAAGTATAAGTAAGATTAGTTATAAAAAATACTCAAGAGTAAGAAAGTAAGTACTACTACTAAGTAATGCTAAAGCTGCTTAACTAGTGATTAATGACTTCCTTTTTGTCCTCAGTTTGCATCATTTTAAAAATCTCAATAGAGAGCCTTAGTCCCGCCCCCTCTACTTCCACATATGGGACCTTAAATCTGAAAAATTCACCATTGAAATGAATGACGAGAGAAATTATCTTTTGATCCCGGTCAAATTTTGCCACAAGTTACACATTTGATGTTTGTCAGTTTAAAAGATAATTTTCCACTTAAATAATGGTGTAGGTTGTTGTCTAACTGGTAAGGTTTAAGGTTTTGAAAATACGTAAATTAAAAGACTACAAACACAGAGGCATGTACCTGACATCACGGGTTCAAAGGGCGCCCAGGGTGAAGTAAATAACAGTCCTCTGGATCAGCTGCAGCTCTCAAAATACAAAACAGTACCTTTATGTTTTTTTTTCTCTTCTTTGGATCCTTCTTTCATCGATGAGGAAACGGGTGAGGTTTCAGTAATCTCCCGCCATGATCGTGTTTAGTGATGTGGGATGATGGGAGTTGTTGTCCACTAATCATTTTCACAAAATCTAAATATTACTCTGTTATTATATGACAACTGACAGCTTTAATTACTTGGAAAATTATCCTATAAATTGACAAATATCATTTGTGTAACTTGTGGCAAAATTTGACCGGGATCAAAAGATAATTCCTCTCTTGCCATTCATTTCAATGGCGAATTTTTCCGATTTAAGGTCCCATATGCGGAAGTAGAGGGGGCGGGACTTAGGCTCTCTATTTGTTGCTTTTTTCTTGTAGTTCAAAACTTATTTTCTCATTACTCTGGTTTTTCCTGTAAATTTACAACTTTTCTCAATGATGTGCAACTTTTTATGATAAATTTCTCAAAATGTTGCAACTTATTTGTAAATTTGCTTTTTTTTTTTCTTTGAAATTTGTGAATTTACGCACCAGTTTGAGTTCTTCTTGTCTTAAATGTGAGTGTGTATAAACTATCCAGTGTACCATTTTGTATATAATGCGAATAATACAAAGAAAGCAGACGGTGATGAATTAAACATTTGTAGGGCTAGAATGATTTAAACACTGATTTCAGTTAAATAAAATGATAAATTCATCAAAATGGGTAAGGATGCCATAATCACAAGAACAAGTTATCATTGCAGTGTAAAGTAGCATATTTCTAATCAGAAGTACAATGGAACACTTGGGTAAAAGTACATTTTTTCCCTTCATAGAAAAGATAGCTTTTTTGGCATTGTACTTAAATACAATGCATTAGGTACAATTCAGAGTGACAGTTTTTGCTCATTGTCAATGCCTTAAAACGGTGAGAAAACATAAAAATGTTTCAGAAAAATCGAAACAGATGAGATAAAATATGTAGGGAATACACTCCAAATTCTTCTACTAGAAGTTATTGTATTTGAATGTGAAAACATTTAAGGTAAAGACCAGGTAAGTCATATAATAAGATGTACTGTACACCAATATTCATTGTGTTTCACATAAATATTGTTTGTTCAGACTATGTGGCCTAAGTTTAAAAAAGTCCTAAATACAGTGTACTTAAGCGAGAGTTAAAGTATTCTACAATAGAACAATACAGTAAAGTGCAGTGTTGTGAAAAAGTCACTTGGGTACATATATTTGAGTAAATGTAACTACTACCTCCTCAGATGGGAGGAATAAATGTCAAATAAAAGCAACTCTGTGAAATACCGTTGTCACCACTGTCTAAATCATCCCGCTTTGTTTTCCAGTGGCTCGGGGCAGTATTAAGAAGGTGGAGCAGGAAGAGGAGCACTCGTCTGTCTCCGTGGAGATCGACCGCCTCTACAGACAGAAGACCCACGTCTTTCTGCTGGGGGGCGTGAGGGTGCGGAGCTGGATGGGCCGCATCAAGATGCCCCTCCAGTGTGGGGTGAGGTCTGGTGAGGGAGAGTTTCTTTTCACTGGGACGGTGAGGTTTGGGGAGGCCTGGATGGGCTGCGCCCCGCGCTACAAGGACTTCCTGCGGGTGTACCGCGAGGCAGAGCAGCAGGGCGCCAACCCCTGTCACGTGGACACGGACTGACGGGGGCTATTTGGGCCCACTTGGAAATAAAACCTGAATGATTGAGGAGCTGAGCGCTCCTACTGAGGAGAGAGAGAGAGCGAGCGACGGACTGGTCGAGCGGTAGCCGCTCTCGTCTCCTGCTGTCTTGTGACTCTTGGGAGACAAAAGATGGAGCTCCTGAATGTTGCCAAGCAGCATACTAGCCGAACTGTGGCGAGGCGGCGTGGAATGTGTTCAGACTGCTTTTCTCGCACACGCGGAACCGTCAGGTTTTAAATGTAGCAGATCCCATTTGGTTTTATGTGTATAAAATGTGAAGTAATATTGTAAATTTTGAAGCTCTGCATACTTTGTAAAAAGCTTGATGTACAGGTTTGAATTTATTACTTATGACAGAGATGTACAAAGTGATGAAAGTCTCTTATTTTGGTTAAAAATAAATTACAATTTGACGCCTTTTTCTAGGCTTTACAATTGTTACAAAATAAAAAAAAAATACCAAAAACAGTTCTTTTTGCAATTGAGATTGCATAAAAATAAAAAGCTCTTATTCCCTTGCACAGTGCTGATGTTTGTGGGTTTGTATGCAAAATTAGTTAAATGAATTTAAATCTCCGGACGCTATGTACAGCTCCGGAAAAAATTGAGACCACTGCCAAATTTTCACTTCATCTGGTTTTACGATTTATATGTATGTGTTTGAACAATTTTGTGTTTATTCTGTAACCTGAAAACAGCTCACCCAAATTCCAATTCAAAATATCATCATTTAGAGCATTTATTTTCAGAAAAATACAAGTGGTCAAAACTACAAAAAAGATGTTGCTTTTAGATGTGCATTTTAATCAGATAATGAAATAAATCAAGTTCATGTTAATTCTTAAACACAACAATACTTAAGTTTAACTTTGGAAGAACTCAGAAATCTGTGTGGAATAACACAGATTTTTATTCACAGCTTTCATGCATCTTGCCATGCTTGGATGATCACCTCCTTAATACCCCCTTTACACAGGGGTGGAGATCACTGAGAGATTGTGGAGAGATCTTGAATGATCTCCACTGTCACCGCGGTCTCCTCAAAGTTTTGACTCAGTCCAAAACACACAAGGATCTCCCAGAGGAGCCCGAAGATCAGACATTGGCCCAGTCTCTCAATGAGCTCCGAGCAGTGTAAAGGGGCCCTAAGTGGACTGAGGTGTCCTTGCGTTGAAACTGAACAGATACTCAAACTGAATGGCTGCCATACATGTAGAGACGCTAATTTAGGAAAGATTTTGCAGTGGTCTCTTACTTTTTCCAGAGCTGTACAATAGATTGATTTTTATAAGAATATTGCAAGGTAATTGATCCACTGTTGTTAATTTGTTTAAAGGTTTTAAATTTTGATTTTATTAGACAAATGTATGGTGGCTGTGGGTTCCAAATACATAACCACCATATTTAACATGACAGTAAAATTTCACAAAAGTTTTTTTTTTGGGATGCATTTAAAAAAAATACATATAGAAATGAATATTAAAAAAGCATGCATACAATCAGAAATATTTCATGAAATGATAGAATATTGAAGGAAACTTAAAATTAATGATCGTCTATGGTAGTATGAAGCTGCTAAAGGTCACAATATAGGGCATGAGATATCCACTTAGGCTGCGAGAAACCTTTATTCCAATTATGTATTTATTTACCATTAGGGATGCACACATCCAATATCTGTCCGATATTGGTTCCAATATGACTCACATCATTGGATCGGTATCAGAAATGGAGCCGCCCACTGAGCTTCAGATCCATTCAAATTTAGTTCTGCTAGTGTTGCTAACGTTAGCCGGCACAAGTGTCCTGCAATGCAGAGGACCCCGTGCTTGTTGATCATAGATATAAAGACAGAAAAAGGGTAAAAGTTTTTGTTTACTGATAATATAAAGTTACAGTTCTGTAGTATTAGAGTGTAGCTATTACCTCCACCGAGGAGGTGATGTTTTCCTGTTGCCTTTTCTGTTTGTTTGTTTGTTAGCAGGATTATGCAAAAACTACTCAGCGGATTTTGATGAAATATTCACCAGAAGTGGCCCTTGGGCTACAGATGAAATCAGTTGATTTTGGAGGTGATCCACGTAAGGATGCGGATTCTGGATCATTTTTCCTTGGCAGACGTCTGCACGCCCCCAGTATGTGAGATGGAATTGCTGCATGTTTTAAAGATTGCTTACAAAGTTATACCCTGTATAGCATGATTAAATGTTTTTTGTTCATATTATGAAGGTAGACATTGTTTAATTTTGTCTAAATGTTACTTTCACCTTTTAATTTTGCGCTGGTATCACATCGGCAAAGTATTGGTATCGGCAGATATTCGAGCCAAGATATTTATATTGCTGGCCAGAAAAATTATGAATTGGGTGCATCCCTACTTACAATTAACTTCAACTAAAACTTATGATCATTTTTAGTCCTCCTAATTAATTAGCCTGATTTTACTATGCAACTAGACAAGCACTCAGAATGCATACTTCCACCAAGGAGCCTTCCCTCCCTCCCTTTGTCCATGCATCTGTCCTTATCACCCTGCCTCCGTCATTTCGTGCACTGCAAGATAGGGTCTTGGTGGAGGTATGTGCTCATGGACCACCTCCAAAATGTAATGGGTTCCTGTGTAGCTCAAGAGCCACCTCTGGTGAAAATTTAATCAAACTCTGTCCAGGAGTTTTTGAGTAATCTTGCTAACACTTTGTGAGGAGATAGAGCTTTGATGGAGGTGTGCACTCTCAGATCATCACCAAAATCTAATGGGTTCATCCTTAGGCCAAGGGCCACCTTTGCTGAAAAATTTCATGCAAATCCAGCCAGTAGTTTTTGCATAATCCTGCTAACAGACAAACGCTGGCAAAAACATAACCTCCTTGACAGAGGTAACAACAGTGTTGGGCAAGTTACTAAAAAATAGTAACTAGTTACAGTTACTAGTTACTTCTTTTCAAAAGTAACTGAGTTACATTTGAGTTACTGCATGATTAAAGTAACTAGTTACTTGGAAAAGTAACTTTCACTTTACTTTTAAATGCATACTTAAATCATCTTGCACACATAGCAAGATCAAGGGCCCCTTGTTCTCATCAGAAAAAAGAAGAAAAAGAAAACTGATGAGAAAAAAAAGTCATCTTACAGAGAAAAAAAGCCTCAGATTTACACAAACTATTGTAATCAGTAGAAAGTCAGAAATTTAGTAGAAATAAAGCTGTGAATTCAGAGAAAATTTTGGACCCCCTGGTGGGCTGTTTTGGCTCACTAACTAACCTGCACTTATATAGCGCTTTTCTAGTCACAAAGACCACTCAAAGCGCTTTCACTAGTACTAACCCTCTATTCTAAGGGCCTATAGGAAACAGATATCTAGGGACAATTTAGAACAGCCAATTAACCTAACATGCATGTCTTTGGATTGTGGGAGGAAACCGGAGCCCCCGGAATAAACCCACGCAGCACAGGGAGAACATGCAAACTCCACACAGAAAGGTTCCAACCCCTGCCAGCCTGGGGATTCGAACCAGGAACCTTCTAGCTGCAAGGCAACAGTGCTAACCACTGCACCACCGTGCTGCCCACGAGCCATATGTTTGACACCCCTAGACCAGCCCATTAAAAATGCATATTTAGAGGATTTACTTCCTTGAAATAGTTGCATATTACAACAGCATGTAAATGAATGAGATAAAATAAAATAGTAAGCACAGATAAATGAAAGTTTACCGCCTAGAAGAAGCTTTACTGCAACAAATCACAGTCACTTTTTCTCCGTGCGCAAGAAAACTTTAAATGCATTTAATGCGGGCATTAAATGCGAGCTTCTTGCTCAAAAATACTCATGTTTAACCACAGAGGTAGGCGCTGTTAGGGGCTACTTACTGCTCTTACAACAGGTGATCAGGGCTCGATAAGAGAAGTCGCCACTGCCACGGCATTTCTTCCCACAGGGTTGTGATGTGAACTGGGGCAGGACAGGAAACGGACCCGCGGAGGAGACTGTGTGACAGCTGCGTCAGTTACGTGGGGTCAGTCTATATTTACTTGCTTATTTATTTGCTTATTTATTTGCTTGCCTTTGTCTTTGGCATGATAACCTCCAGTGGCTTGAGGCCGCTGGTGGTGCTGGGGATGGCAGTTGTCCCACCAATAGCCACCGAAACTGTGTATCCAACCCAGTTTGCAGCTGATGAGGAGGGTGTCAAGCAACTGCAGGTTGTATGATCGTCTGTTTTCGCTAAAATCTCTATCCATATTAATAACGCGAGTAACGCATCTGATCAAATTTCAGTAACTGTGACACATTACTGAATTTTTAAACAGTAATTTCGTTACACAGCACGTTACTGCAAAAGTAGTGGCGTTACAGTAACTTATTACAAAGTAACATGTTACTCCCAGCATGGGGTAACAACAATAATAATGCTCTCCACATAATTTATAAGGGACATACATGTAGGTAAAGTTTATTACTGGATCATAATTTTTTTCACCGTATTGTAATAAAAAGAGTCATATTGTGGATTAGCCTCCTCACCTCAGCCTTGAGCTGGCGCTGTCTGCCAGGGGCTACAGAGAGATTGATATCAGAGAACTGGGGTGGATTCCTCTGCACTGGTTCCTGTGGTGATGGGGTGGCTGTGTGTCAAGGTCAGCGTGAAAGGCCTCTTTGTTCCAGTGCAGCAGCATAGTACGAGAGAGAGGACTGAATGCAGACCTGAGACTGGGCACGCAGCATAAAGTCGCACTTTCCACACACACAATCATTTTGATTGGCGTGTACAATTCTGCTCAACCCTGCTTTTTAAATGAAGCTGCTCACATTTCATTAGCAAGGAACCAGTTGGGATATTAGAGCTCAGGGCTATGCTGAACCACCTGATGTGGCCTATGGGACAAGAATGTTAAGATGACATCCAGCCCATGACCAAAAGCTCTTTTTATGTGTCTATTCACTTCTACGGAAGTGTACCTAGAATGACTTTCAGCAATGTTGCCCCACAAGAACAATTACTTTTCCAGACAGCGCTGTGTGCTGAATTGAATGTCTGAATTCCAGCTGAAAGCCAGAGGTCCTGGAATTGCTCACTGGGAAATGCAAACAGAGTTTCTATGGTGATGGGGCCTAACTGCAAATCTTTTGCTCTGGCTTTAAGACCAGGAGTCTCTGAGGTGGCAGCTCATTAGGAAGACAAGGTCAATGCGGACATTGCTAGGCTGCAAGGAGCTTCACTGCTCCAGCTATCCTTCACATTCTGTCTTTTCCTAATCCTGCAGTTCAGCATCTTTTTTTTAATATCCCAGCACACGAACAAGATTTGCAGTTCTAAGTGGTGATGCTTTGTACACCATCTTTTTGATTGTATACATGCTCTTTAAACCTATAGTATACAGCTAAATATCTGTTGATGAGCATCCAATCCTCTGGTTTTGACTGATTTTCAATACTTAAAAAACACACAAACAAAAAAACCTTATGTAGCAGATACCCGCCAGTGATGACAGGCTTGTACGTGTGACAGTGTAAACTGATATAAAAAGTGATATTTAGTGCAATTTTGTTCTAAAGATTTGATGCACTATTAATAGGATTTAACTTCACTATATTCAAGAAAAGTCATGCATCTCTCTCAGGAGGTGGTAACTAGGAAAATTAGTGCATTTCTCCCTTTGTTAGAGTAATATGGTGTTTCTCTGACCCCTGACGAGAAAGTTTTGGGGCATGCCACAAAACCCCAGCCCACACTGTGATATTTATAACTATTTTTATAAGTAACTATCAGCTCACCGTCTAGGGAAACGTCAGCGATCTAAACTATGTACAGAGCCATTTTAAGTAGTTTTTGCCCCCCCCCAATTTTTTAATGAAGCTACAAACAAAACACATCTGCATCTTAAAGTGAGAGTGAAACAGCAGAGCTGAAACATTGCCATATGTGGAACATTCTGAATCAATGCACAAAAGTCTGTAGAAGGAATAGTTTATAAATTTCAGTGCCACAGTATTTGTGGACAAGAAACTCTGATATTTACTGTGCATATCAATTAAGAATGAAAATAATTCAAGCAACCTATATTTTTCATACAGATACACTGGACAATACAGAAAGGAGTCTACTCCATCTTTATCTACTCATCACCTATATCTAACGTTAAACTTGCATAGACATAGTGAAGGTAGATGAGTTTAAATACCTGGGGTCAACCATCCAAAGCAATGGAAAATGCGCAAGAGAGGTGAACAAGAGAGTGCAGGCAGGGTGGAGTGGGTGGAGATGAGTGTCGGGGTGATTTGTAACAGAAGGAGGGCAGCTAGAGTGAAAGAGAAGATCTACAAGATGGTAGTGAGACCTGCTATGATGTATGGTTTGGAGACAGTGGCACTGACAAAAAGACAGGAGGCGAAGATGGAGATGGCAGAGTTGTAGATGCGAGGATTCTCATTGGGAGTGACTATGAGGGACAGGATTAGAAATGATGTGACTATATCAGAGGGACAGCTAAGGTTGAGCAGTTTGGAGACGAAGTAAGAGCGGCAAGCCTGCGATGGTTTAGACATGTGCAGAGGAGGTATAGTGGATATATTGGACAAAGGATATTGAAGATGGAGCTGAAAAGTGGAAGACCAAAGAGAAGATTTGTGGATGTTGTGAAGGAGGACATGGAGAGCGTTGGTGTTACAGCGGAAGATGCAAGGGATAGGGTGAGATGGAGGCAGATGAGCCACACAATAAATCTCCCTCCAGATGACACTGATGGAAAATATTTCTCTAAGTAAACTAAAAATATCTGCACTTGAATTACAGACGATCCTGTTTGCAGAGCATTGTTGCAAACTGCATTTCTTTCATGAGTCACATCTGAGCAGATGGTGTGGAGTTTTTCGGAGGAATTTGGATCTGGTGTCATAAGGGCGTGTGCATCGACTTCTGCTCCACACATGTAATCAGTTAAAACTTCATGGTCGAGGTCAAATATTGTCGTGTTACCAGCTGAGATGGATCGTGAATATGTGGAGTCTTTGTGCCGCCTGTGTGACTCAGTCAGAAGTCACTGCCTGGTCATCTTGTGAATGGAACTGAGACAGAAGGGAGAAAAAAAATCACTTGGCAGAAAACCGGGCAGCCGAGTTAAAAAGCAGGAGATCCCCGGCAGTGAGCTGAAGCAGCCTCAGAGCTTTACTGTTGCAGCTAATTCTTCTTCTTCTTCTTCCTTTTTTTTTTTTTTTTTGCCTTTTTGGCAAGTGCAAGAATGTGGGGAATGTGTTGACTCCACACACACACATGCATATGCAGCCCCCCCCCACCTCTTTACACCACTGCCTTGATTAGCTGAAATCAATAGCGTCTCTGTGGTTTTTCCTCTGTGTGTGTGTATGTGTGCGTATGCCTGCAGTGTGCACGTGGCCCTAACCTCAGCACACATAAACACACCACCCCAGCGGCCAGATAGTCGCCACCCACACTGAGCCACCACAACTTACTTTGCAGCTGCGACGCCAACGCCGATGTGACACAGTGCTGCTTTGTCATCCCTGTGCTGCAGATCCTAACATGCTTTAGATACAATTCACAATTAAATCATCAACAAGGGTCATATGGAACGTTAATCCTATTATTTTATTTCCATTTCATTTAATGCAGATGTGTTCTATTTTATTTAAGTTTGCAGGCTCCACTTCATTATGTCTGTCAAGATCCAATGGGGAAAATGTTCTTAATTCTGCATTATGGCAAGTTTTGTATACATGCCTTTATTTTCGTTGACATTTGATTCACCTTGTAGAAATGATTCAAGTGTGTCACAGTTTGGTGCTAAAATGTTAAAATGGATGGTATTAAGGAGAGGAAATTAATTGCTGTTCTATTCACTTTTATATACTGAACAGATCAATAGATGCAGTTTCCACTTCAGCAACTTTTTCTTTATTCTGAACTCTGGAAAACACACCTCCATGGTTCATTGTGCTGCCACTGCTGGCCAAGTTCAAGCAGTTCTGACCAAAGAATGTCCTGCCAATAATCATTGGGTTCTTCTTAATAAGCCCATTGGCAAAGGTCAACATTGGTAATCTGTTTTCTCTGTAGAAGTTGACATTGCAGTGACTGAACAGCATTTTCATAAGGCAATTGTTGTGCCAAATAGTGTTGTAGTTGAGACCCTGTCAAGACCAGAGTCTCCCAAGACCAAGTCCTACATACACAGTGGTCGTGGCCTCAACTTGGTTTCAACTACAACACTAGTGCCAAATCATGACCACTTAGTCTGATTTTTTTTCCATCTTCAAATATGCATCTTTGTTGAATGAAAGACTGAAAAGAGCACCCTGAGGCGAGGGCAATATCCCTCACCTCTGTTTTCTTTGAAGATTCCAATATATTGCTGAAGGAGAACAGTTCTCAAGTTTTTCATATAACTAATGGGGCAGAACCAAATTATGATAAGCCTATCATCAATGAATATACAACAAAAATAGTTTTACAACATTTGGAATTCAACAAGAGACTGTCATTAGTCGATACAAGTAGCTTCTGCCAAACAAAGTCAAATAAGCATATGAAGTTATAGGGCAAAATAATTAACTGAGATGAAATAGGACATCATAAGTCAGGGGCTATAACTCCAGCAAAAATCATCCGACTGGTGTCAAATTACAGGAGAGGCATCAGTAGTGTATATCAAATCCTGGTCATCATCATCATCATCATCATCATCATCATCATAGCAGTCTGTCGGGGGCAACAATGACTGTTTCATTTAGGTCTGATCAGATTCCTTGATGCAGCTCTGTCCTTCGCCTTCCACTGCCAGGAACTCCTGACCTTGTTCACCCAGGCGATGTCTGAGCCGGTATGAGTTGCTTTCTGACTGACCATTTCATGAAACTGCTTGCAAAATATTTGAGTACCGCTAGCTTTTGCTGGACTAGCAGCACATTCTTGGCAGATAGAGGTATTATCAGTGGCAAGGACAGGCCAAGACAAAGTGACTCCAGTATCTGTTGCAGTGACTGACCAGATGATAGGTTTGTTTATCTCTGTTCTTTGTGTAGTGCATGTCACGATACACCGACTGGCAAAAGTCCACCACAGACCTTGCGACATGTGTGCTTATCTGCCAGGATGTCCAGTCTCACCCCGTGTAACTGGGAGTGGTCCACCACAGACCTGTGACAGATATTGTTTTTAGTTCTGTCAGGATGCCCATTTTCACCCTCCGTGCCCTGGGGGGGGGGGGGGGTTGTCGGTTGAGTCGCCGACGGCCCGACCCATGAGAGAGGTAGTACCGGTTTTCATGGTTATCCGGTAGCAAGCAAGCCAATGCCTGGCCTGACAGCAATCAAATAATCAAATCCTGGTACCAAGTTTCATAACGTTTGAAACAAAACTGCAGGAGGAGTTGATTTCACAAGGCAGTTACTATCTATTAACTAAGATGAAATAGGACATCATAAGTCAGGGGCTATAACTTTTGCAAAAATCCTCTGACTGGTGCCAAATTACAGGATAGGAATCATCAGTGTATATCAAATCCTGGTACAAAGTTACACAACATCTAGAACAAAACTGCAGGAGGAGTTGATTTCACAAAACAGGTACCTTCTGTGGGACAGATGGACAGACGGACAGATGGACATTGCCATAAAATAAGCCCCCTCATAAAAACTGCATTGCTGACAAATTTTTTTTAAGTTATTCATGATTTTTTGTTAGTTTTTTAGTTTTGCTGCATTATGTTTCCACTTAAGGCCCCTTTCATTTAAAAAAAAAAAAAAAAACTAACTATTTGACTATCCATAAATCATACTGATTGGCTTTGTTGTACTGTTTGACTTCTCTGCAATTATATCCCCAATTTGATAAAGATTGATATGTACATATAAGAAAGTGAGCTTTAACACGGCACTTAAGCCATTCCCTGCATGCTTATTAATCCCCAGAGTGTCATAAATTTCTTGGCCATAAAACGCCTCCGCAGCACCCTCCCCCCAACGAGGCTGTGGTGCAGGATTAAGGACTCTGGTGTTGGGTGTCTCCAGCAAAACAAAATTGCAAGGTCACAGCATGGGCCTACATGTCTCAATATTGGGTAACAAAGAAGGATTTGGGAGAAAAAACAGACATCAGATAGTTTGATGATTGGGTTGGTTGGTTTTGGGCTGATGGTAAGCTGTCAGGAAAATGTTTCACTCTATCTTCTAGTTGGCGAAGACATTTGGGATGACAGCCATTTTAAAATGCAGAGTAGTGCATCCAGAGTCTGTAGAGAAAAGTATTCATGTATCCGATAGAAAAACAGTTTGCAGACTCCTCTCTTTCAGCTGATGTCTGCATTATTACTAATTGCTTCTCTTTGTGAATGGTGTTTCAGCACTACCGTCTTCTGCTACACGGCGGCCTCCTACTTCTTTTTGTCCTGTGTCCTCCTCTTTCTCAATGAATGACTGTGTGCGGCTGCTGTCGGCTCACATGGCTCCTGGTGGCAGCGTGGCAGCGCCCTATTCGTTCAGCAAACACACCGAAGTCATTCAGAGTGGGGGCCCTGGCTGCAAGATGCCCGGCTGCCCAATAACGGCGTAGAACTTGGCTGAGAGGACGTCAAGCAAACATGCCACAAATGGCACTTTTATTTACTTACCTTCATGTCCCCCCCCCACTCCTCCCGACGATCTTCATTTACTGGGGTCGGCGGTGCCATTTTCAGCAGCCCCATAGCAACAGCAGGCCTTGTCAACTGCGGTCCAACTTTCTCATGATGTCACCCCGCCACGGCGAATGGCAGCCTGCGGAAAAAGTTAATCGAGCCCTTTTAATTGTTGTTTTTAATAAAAAACACACATCACATTACATTAAACTGAAGATTTCAGTTCGGACTGTGGTCATAACCCAATAGGAAAGATCTGGTTTTGTCATTTTTTTCTCTGACACAATGCATCATGGATTGGCCATTATGGAAATATTTTCCAATTTCAATAACAAAAGCTCATCCTGTCACAACACCTATCTTGACTTAATCTTGCTGCTGAATGAGTGTGTTGTTGTACGCTCTATAGAACCTGTCATTCATCAACACTTGCTCCTTGTCTAATTGTGATAATGCAAACTGCACAGGCCCCACTGCTCTCAGGCCTGTCAGACACGCGGTCACAGAGGCAGATCTGCTCTTTGCACAGTCCAGTGAGCACCAGTGGTTTTGCCTTATTGCTTGACTCCTGCGTGGCAACCGCACCAACCCCCTCTGACCTCTAACCTGGGTTGTGCCCTTTAGAAAGGAGGAGCAAAAGAACTGGTTCCTGCCTAAATTCAGCCGTTAGATTCTGGAGTAGATGGGGCTGTGCCCTCTAGGCTCCAAAGGAAGCGCACATCTTTAGACATTATTGGGTGACAGGGATCATCAGCCAATGGCGGGACAAGTGCAGAGCGTGATGGATTGTGCAATTGAACATGTGACGTTTGATGGATGTCTTAATGAGGAGCATAATAGGGTGTGTGAAGGATAGGTAGGAAGCGAACACTTAGATTTTCACACAGGAGCGGATGTGAGCTGTTTGTTTTGGGGACAGAATGATGGATTGATTCAAGATGGGGGGGGGGGGGGTCTGTGTTAAAGCGAGAATAGATGTGTCCAACTTCTGCTTAATGTGCAGAAATTTTATTTTTTATTCACAATAATAACATGACACTCCCTAAAAACGTAGTTAATAGTATCCCAAAATGTTCAGGCCTGACCCTGCCTGAAATTAGCAAATTTTGAAAATAAACAATCCACACTGAGGGCTGAATAATTTTGAATGCAACTGTATGGTGACTTATGACATTTCAGAAACTGACAATCAAATTAGAGGGATTAAAAATGATTTTTGAACAACCCCACTGAGAAAAAAAGGTGCCACAAAAGCACCAAGAAAGGCTTAATTTGACTCACATAATCAAAACTAGTACAAACACGTCAAACATGAAAAAAGAGCTATAAGTTCACATTTCTTTCAAGAACCATGTCTCAAAAATATTGGGTTAGAATTAATAGAAGACATGGAAAAATGTTTCCCTCATTTTGCATCTTTCAAGTGAGTATAAAAGGGGGGCTGTGTAGTTTTCATCAGCCACAGTGCACAGGGCATATGTGCAGGTGATGCAACCAGTAATTCTGTCCTATGTGCAGGGTTTGAGTGGAAAAGTCTTTTAAACTAGCAATGATAAAATTCTTTCCTTGTACTGTACAGTCAATAGGTGATTTAAAGGGGAATGAGAGGGGATGCCATCCCTCTTGTTAGCAAAATGATCTAAAATCATCCCCCTTGTTAACCTGCCACCCCATCCCCATCGACCTTCATAGGTGTAAATCAAGGGAGGGACAGTGGGGGCCTCTCCGCCCCCCAACCTGGAAAAGTGAGAGAACTGTCCCCATTATTATCGTCATAAACATTCGTGTTATAGAACTGGATAAAATGACGAAGCACCAATTCAAAACATAAATGAAAAAAAAAAGTTGCCAATTTATGGCAACTTTTTTTCTTATAAATTTGTGATTTTTTCCCCAAAATTTTTTTCACATAAATTTTCATTTTTTCTCATGGATTTGAAACTTTTTCCTCATACATTTGCAGTTTACTTTCCTCATGACGTTGCAATGTTTTTCTCATAGATCTGCAACTTTTTCTCATAAATTTGTTACTTTTTTGCAAAATTGCAACTTTTCTCATACATTTTCAACTTTTTTCTCATTAATGTACAATTTTTTTCCTCATAAATTTTGGATTTTTTTCTTCTAAATTTGCAACTTCTGTAAATTTTCAACATATTTCTCATAAATTTACAACTTTTTTCTCATAAATTTGTGTTTTTTCTTTTGCAAATTTGCATTTTCTCAAAAATAAGCAACTTTTTTCATAAATTACAATTTTTTTTCCTAAAAATTTTCATCTCCCCCCCCATACATTTTTTTTCTGAAAAATGTACAACTTTTTTCTTGTAAATTGTCATCATTTTACCTGTAAATTTACCATTTTTTTTCTCATAAATCTGGCATTTTTTCTGAAAGATTTGCAACTTTTTTCTTTGACATTTCAACTTTTTCATGTACATTTTTTTTTCTTGCAAATTTGCAGTGTTCTTCCGGATGCTGGTTAAATATGTATTCTTTGTAATTAAATTGTAGTTTGCATTTTCTTTTTAAATTGCCATCTTTTATCGTATTTCTGCATCTTTATTCTTGCAAGTTTGTATCTAATTTACAGTACATTTATTTTTTTGTACCTTATGCTAAATTTGTGATTACCCCATCCCCCTTATTAAAGAATATCAAATGCTTCACTGCATGCCTACACACACCTGTCTGAGAGATAAACTTAATCCAAGTACTAAACTTCTCTTCTTGCTGTGCAGACTACCTTTGGACTGAAAACTCCGGAGACTTTGAACTCACAAACATTTAAGTCCTTCTATCATGTAAGAATTGGGAAAATATCTGACAAAACCACAATAACTGCACTAACACTGAGAAGAGTTTTATTTAGCTAACATTTACTTGCTCAGAAAATGAAGCTTGTGATTAAGAATGGTAGAGTGGGCCAGGTGTTATGTATGGAAATACCTGGGTGATGAATGAGGCAAGACGGAGTTTGCAAACACAGCTTTATTGATGGAACTTCAAGTAGCGGTTACACGTCAGGCACCTGGCGTGGGCGCCGGTCAAAGAGACCACAAGATGGTGGCCCACCCACTATATAGGGCAGTGCGGTGATGTGATGGGAAGAGCATGTCACCACACTGCACTTCACAATAAAGTGCCGTTTCCCATATACAGTGGTGTGAAAAAGTGTTTGCCCCCTTCCTGATTTCTCATTTTTTTGTATTTTTGTCACACTTAAATGTTTGAGATCATCAAATAAATTTAAATATTAGACAAAGATAACACTCATGGATCCCCTCATGGATCATCACCTTATCGTGGTGGGGGGTTTGCATGCTCCAGTGATCCCAGGAACTATGATGTCTGGGGCAATTTGCCTCTGATAGGGTCACCCAAGACAAACTGGTCCTGGGTGAAAGGCCAGACTAAGAACGATCCAACAGACTCTCATGATAAATACTAGAACAAGGATTCAGTGTACCCCGCCTGGTATGGGGTTACCGGGGCCCCACCCTGGAGCCAGGCCTGGGGGAGGGGCTTGATAGCTAGCATCTGGTGGCTGGGTTTCCACCCATGGGACCTGGCCAGGCTCAGCCGGAAGGAATTACATGGGTTCTCCCTCCAGTGGGCTCACCACCTGCAGGAGGGATCATGGGGGTCCGATGCTATGTGGATCAGGTGGCGGTCAAAGGCGGAGACCTTGGCGGACTGATCCCAAGCTTTCTAAACTGGCTTTTGGTACGTGGAATATCACCTCTCTGGTGGGGAAGGAGCCTGAGCTGGTGCATGAGGTTGAGAGATACCAGCTAGATATAGTCGGCGTCACCTCAACACACAGCTCTGGTTCTGGAACCAGTCTCTTGGAGAGGGGCTGGAGCTTGGCCTTCTCTGGAGTTGCCCCGGGTGAGAGGCGACGAGCAGGGGTAGGTATTCTTGTATCCCCCCACCTTGCTGCGTCTATATTGGAGTTTTCCCCGGTGGACGAAAGGGTTGCTTCCCTGCGTCTTCGGGTTGGGAAACGGGTCCTGACCATCATTTGTGCCTATGCACCAAATGATGTTTCAGAATACACACCCTTTTTGGAGTCTCTGACTGGGGTGCTGGAGGGTACTCCTCTTGGAGACTCCATTGTCCTACTGGGGGACTTCAATGCGCACGTGAGCAATGACAGTGAAACCTGGAAGGGGGTGATTGGGAGGAACGGCCTGCCCGATCTGAACCCGAGTGGTGTTCAGTTATTGGACTTCTGTGCTAACCACAGTTTGTCCATAACGAACACCATGTTCAAGCATAAGGGTGTCCATATGTGCACCTGGCACCAGGACACCCTAGGTCGCAGGTCGATGATCGATTTTGTTATCGTGTCATCAGACCTGCGACCATATGTCTTGGACACTCGGGTAAAGAGAGGTGCAGAGCTGTCAACTGATCACCACCTGGTGGTGAGTTGGATCCAATGGCAGGGGAGGAAGCCATTCAGACCTGGTAGACACAAACGTATAGTGAGGGTGTGCTGGGAACGTCTGGCTGAGGCCCCTGTCTGGGAGGTCTTCAACTCCCACCTCCGGAAGAACTTCAACCACATTCTGAGGGAGTCTGGAGACATGGAGTCTGAATGGACCATGTTATCCACCTCCATTGTTGAAGCAGCTGCCCAGAGCTGCGGCCGCAAGGTCATCAGGGCATCTTGTGGCGGCAACCTCCGAACCAAGTGGTGGACACCAGTGGTGAGGGGGGCCATTAAGCTGAAGAAGGAGTCCTATCAGGCTTGGTTGGCTTGTGGGACTCCCGAAGCAGCTGAGGTGTACCGGCAGGTCAAGCAGAGTGTAGCTTGGATGGTTGCTGAAGCAAAAACTCTGGTATGGGAGGAGTTTGGTGAGGCCATGGAGCAAGACTTTCGGTCGGCCTCAAAGAGATTCTGGCAAACTGTCCGGCGGCTCAGGAGGGGGATGCAGCTCCCTGTCCACACTGTGTATGGTGCGGATGGGGTGCTGTTGACTTCGACTGGGGATATTGTCGGGTAGTGGAAGGAATACTTTGGGGATCTCCTCAATCCCAGTGATACGCCTTCCACAAAGGAAGCAGGGCTTGTGGACGAGGGGGATGACTCGCCTATCACAGGGGCTGAGGTTGCCAAGGTGGTTAAAAATCTCTTTGGTGGCCCCAGGGGTGGACGAGATTCGCCCTGAGTACCTCAAGGCCCTGGATGTTGTAGGGCTGTCATGGTCGACACGCCTCTGCAACATTGCGTGGAGGTCGGGGGCAGTGCCTTTGACATGGCAAACCAGGGTGGTAGTTCCTCTCTTCAAAAAAGGGGGCTGGAGGGTGTGCTCCAACTTTAGAGGGATCACACTCCTCAGCCTCCCTGGGAAGGTCTATGCCAAGGTACTGGAGAGGAGAGTCTGGCCGCTGGTCGAGCCTTGGATTCAGGAGGAGCAATGTGGTTTTCATCCTGGCTGTGGTACATCGGACCAGCTCTTTACCCTCTCGAGAATTCTCGAGGGTTCGTGGTAGTTTGCCCAACCAGTTTACATGTGTTTTGTGGACTTGGAGATGGCATTCAACCGCCTCCCTTGTGGTTTGTTGTGGGGCGTGCTTCGGGAGAATGGGATATCGGGCTTGTTGTTACGAGCTATTCGGTCTCTGTACGGCCGTTGTGAGAGTTTGGTTCGTATTGCCAATGCTCGATCAGACTCATTCCCAGTGAGAGTTGGACTCCGCCAGGGCTGCCCTTTGTCACCGATCCTGTTCATAATTTTTATGGACAGGATTTCTAGGCGCAGCCAGGGAATGGAGGGTGTCATGCTTGGTGACCACAGGATCTCATCTCTGTTGTTTGCAGATGATGTTGTCCTGCTGGCTTCATCCGGCAATGACCTACAGTTCTTGCTGGGACAGTTTGCCGCTGAGTGTGAAGCGGCTGGGATGAGAATCAGTACCTCCAAGTCCGAGTCCATGGTCCTCAGCCGGAAAAAGGTGGATTGTCCTCTCCGGGTTGGGGACAGGCTCCTGCACCCAAGTGGAGGAGTTTAAGTATCTTGGGGTCTTATTCACGAGTGAGGGGAGAATGGAGTGAGAGATTGACAGATGGATCGGAGCATTATCTGCAGTGATGCGGACGTTGTACCGGTCTGTTGTGGTGAAGAGGGAGCTGAGCTCTAAGGCAAAGCTGTCGATTTACCAGTCAATCTACGTTCCTACTCTCACCTATGGTCACGAGCTTTGGGTAATGACTGAAAGAACAAGATCGCGGATACAAGCGGCTGAAATGAGCTTTCTCTGTAGGATTGCTGGACTCACCCTCAGAGATAGGGCGAGGAGCTCAGTCATCTGGGAGAGGATCAGAGTAGAACTGCTGCTCCTCCACATTGAAAGGAGCCAGTTGAGGTGGTATGGGCATCTGATCAGGATGCCTCCTGGATGCCTCCCACTTGAGGTGTTTCGAGCACATCCCACTGGGAGGAGACCCCGGGGCAGACCCAGGACTCTGTGGACAGACTATGTCTCCCAGCTGGTTTGGGAACGCCTTGGTATCCTCTCTGAAGAACTGGAGCAGGTGGCTGGGGAGAGGGAAGTCTGGGCTTCTCTGCTTGGAACTGCTGCCTCCGCGACCCGGACCTCCGGAAAAGCGGTAGAAGATGGATGGATGGATGGATGGATAAAGATAACACAAGTAAACACACAATGCATTTTTTTAAATGAAAGTGTTTATTATTAAGGGTAAAAAAAATCCATACCTACATGGCCCTGTGTGAAAAAGTGATTGTCTCCCCATTAAAACATAAATGAACTGTGGTTTATCACATCTTTGGAAAGCTGAGTTCAATTTTCTAGCCATTTCTAAAGCTTTGGGACTCCAGCAAACCACAGTGAGAGCCATTATCCACAAATGGCGAAAACATGGAACAGTGGTGAACCTTCCCAGGAGCGGCCAACCGACCAAAATTACCCCAAGAGCGCAGCGACGACTCATCCAAGAGGTCACAAAAGATCCCACAACAACATCCAAAGAACTGCAGGCCTCACTTGCCTCAGTTAAGGTCAGTGTTCATGACTCTACCATAAGAAAGAGACTGGGCAAAAATGGCCTGCATGGCAGAGTTCAGGGATGAAAACCACTGCTGGGCAAAAAGAACATGAAAGCTCACCTCAGTTTTGCCAGAAAACATCTTGATGATCCCCAAGACTTTGGGGAAAATACTCTGTGGACTGATGAGACAAAACTTGAACTTTTTGGAAAGTGTGTGTCCCATTACATCCGGCGTAAAAGTAACACAGCATTTGAGAAAAGGAACATCATACCAACAGTAAAATATGGTGGTGGTAGTGTGATGGTCTGGGGCTGTTTTGCTGCTTCAGGACCTGGAATACTTGCTGTGGTAAACTGAACCATGAATTCTGCTGTTTACCAAAAAATCCTGAAGGACAATGTCCGGCCATTTGTTTGTGACCTCAAGCTGAAGCGCACTTGGGTTCTGCAGCAGGACAATGATCCAAAACACACCAACAAGTCCACCTCTGAATGGCTTCCTGACCTGACCTGAATCCGACTGAGATGCTGTGGCATAGCCTTAAAAAGGCGGTTAATGCTGGAAAACCCTCAAATGTGGCTGAATTACAACAATTCTGCAAAGATGAGTGGGCCAAAATTCCTCCACATTGCTGTAAAAGACTCATTGCCAGTTATCGCAAACGTTTGATTCCAGTTGTTGCTGCTAAAGGTGGCCCAACCAGTTATTAGGTTTAGGGGGAAATCAGTTTTTCACACAGGGCCATGTAGGTTTGGATTTTTCCCTTAATAATAAACACCTTCATTTAAAAACTGCATTTTGTGTTTACTTGTGTTATCTTTGTCTAATTTTCAATTTGTTTGATGATCTTAAACATTTAAGTGTGACAAACATACAAAAAAATTAAAAATCAGGAAGGGGACAAACACTTTTTCACACCACTGTATCACCTTCCTTTAATTCCATTTTATTGTGCAGTGCTTTGTGACTACACGTCTCTGAAAAGTGCTTCATAAATAAACTTTACTTAACGCTTGGAGAAAAAGTTCCATGCCGGTGTCTCGTTAGCTTAGCTGTTGCTAATGCTGCTCCAAGACATTTGTGGTCCGCCGTATTCCGAGTGTTTTTTCTTTTTTTGTGTGCAGCGCTTCTTGTGGGTTGTGTGTCATGTCAAAGTCTTTCCTTCCATCTTTGTTATAAAATCCAAAAAAGGGCCGGCATTTGAGCCAACTTTGAACTAACTGCTTCCTAGCTTTCAAAGCTGGCTGCAAATCACTGAAACAACATATGACCACTGTTGCCAACTCCTCAGTAAGGAAAGTAGCTTTTGGCTGTCCTAAAAGTTGACAAAAGTCGATAAATGACATCATCACCTCATTTGCATAATTGGTCATTTGCATGTAATTGTAATGGATGCTGTAGTAGAGAATAATGTCACGGGAGAGACAAAAAGTGAGTTAAAAAACACCCTAAATATATTTAGAAATATAACTTTCTTCTGTTGATTCTTTGTTTGTTTTAATTTTGCCATTTAAATAGGCCATCACTTCTTAAAATAACTTCATGACTTCAATGCTTTGTCTAGACTCACATGGATATTAAATGTTAGAATATCAAATTTAATCAAAAGACTTATGTGGGTGAAATTGCTAGCTCTATGTCCAACCCTCCTCCTTTATCTGGGCTTGGGACTGGCAAAGTGACCCAAAAGAGACACTCTGGCAGAGTTAGTTTTTTTTTTTTTTTAATTTATTTGTTTTATTTATTTTTTGTTTGGTTTAGTCGCTAACCTTATGCTCCACTTAGGAGCCTACAAGAAGTCACAGTATAACATTAACTTTTTTTTTTTGCCTTAACTATAACATTTTTAAATTTTTTTTGTATGACAGTTTTAACTGGACAACATTAACAACTGAAATTAACAAAAAGAGTCAGAAAAAAACTGTAGTGGCAATGTAAGAAAATGATGGTAACTAGTCTGGCCCTAATTCAGAGTCATTGGTTTTTCTGGACCCGAGTGGTGTGGATCTCTTCTCTGACTGCAGCTAAGCTAACTGCTGCACAATGTTGTGTTGCTGAATATACAATAGTTTTAGGGCCTATACAATATATGATCAAACTTTTTAAAAAGGCCAAATATACAGTAGTTTTGGCATTTGCATGCACCCCCCCGCCCCAACCCAGAAACTGAAGCTTGCTCTTACCGAACAGTTCATACCTCCTGGGCGGGCTGGCTGGCTCCTCCTCACTGTCTGCCACTGCCACTCAGTCACATCAGCAGCATTCAGCTCATGTTTTTTTTTACTGTATGAGCACCGCAACAAACATAAAAAGTGAACATGAGTTTGGACTCGGAGGAAAAAAAAGAAGAGTCCAGCAGCACTGACACAGACGCTGGTAAGAAAACAAAGCAACCCTGCGGGACAGTCACAGCAGCTTTATCACCCTGACTTGGCGTTAAACCATTCCGCGTACATTTAAGGGATGGCTTCAACCTGTTGCTGGGAAGAAGGCTAAAGCACTTTGCTGCTGCTGCAGCATTTAATTGGTATCAGACATTGCAGTTCTGAAAAAACTATTAATTTATTGTAGCTGCAACACTGCTGCTGCATGAGGCTACTGTGAGACTGACTGAGACTGTCTGTGATTGCGTTGGGATGGGAAAGGGACAGGAGAGCCTCACAGCACCACCCACTGCTTGTTGAGGATGATGACTGCAGAGCAATTGCGCACTTTCACATCAGTGTCCAAAACACCAGAAAAGTCTTTGATAACACCAGGAAAAGTCGTTAGATTTGTCGCTAGTTGCTTTTGACAAAAAAGTCGTTGAGGGGGGCTGAAAAGTCATCAGATTTAAGACAAAATCACCAAGTTGACTTGACTAGGTGTTTGCTTTGCACCATCTAGTGGACAGGACTGAAAACGCTATTGATTAACTGATAACCCAAAAGTATGCACCTTATTCCTGAGGGCGCTGCTGTAGAAACAATTATGGGGGCAACTTCCGGTTTTGAGGTGAAGTAGTGTTAAATCAGTCAACAAAAGTGGAGTGGTGGGACATGTAAAATAGCATTTTTAAAAGTTTAAATTCATTTTAATGTATAGTCCACATACGTGTTTTGCAGTCAAGTGGCAGCTAATTTCAGCACTTGTAGTTTTTGTATTTTTTAATGTTTTTGTGTAGTTCTGGTACTTGTTGCTGCTGTTCATGGTGTGAGGCTCTTCACAAATAAGCACAGCTAAATCCGTGGCTTCAACAGCAACTGTAGATCATTCATGAAAACTAAAAAGGACTGTTGGTGTGATCGGTGGTACAGACACAGGACAGACAAGAGCACCAGGTATGCTTTCACTTGTATGAATGTGACAGATCTGACGTTTGTGTCATATATGTCTTCAGATGCAAGGCTGAATGAAAAGTAAAATAAAAAATAAAAAATAACAATTTGCTTCCTAAGGCTTAACAATTTAAGAAAGACATCAAATGGGTTTTTTTTTTTGCATTCCTTGCATTGCATTGGAACAATATGGACTTGATATTAGCAGCTTCAGCATGCATTAATTTTTAAATTATCACAAAATATAGATTAGTAAAATTTTGAACAATTGTCAGAAAAGGTCTTTACGTGTTAAGTTAAATAAGCATTCACAGCATGACAGCAGCATGAGCATTTTAATTTTGGGGTAAAACAAACAGCTACAGCTGTCTGTACTTACCCCGACATTAAAACACCCAAGCATGGTGTTGTGGTTCTTTGTAGCTCTGACTAGATTCTGTTGTATGTGTGTATGGGATGTCGTGCCCACCCACAGGGTGACGTCAGGCGGGCACGGCCCATGGTGTACATACTGTAGTTGTGTGTTCCTGACAATAAAGTGAGAGTTGTTTGCTGCATGAAGGAGACTCCTGTCCCTCATTATTCAGACATAACATTTGACGACGAGGTGAAAAATGGGAGCGTGCTGGTTGCTTCCGCCACTTGCACCGTTTCTGGAGCATGCAGGAGAGCCGGTGATCCTGTGGCCAGAGTGGAGGGCCACGTTTGAGGAGTACATCAGAGCGCTGGGCCTACACAGGCTAGACGGGAGATGACGGCGGGCACTCCTGGCCCACAATCTCGGCGCGGAGGGCTGGAGAATCCTCGATACGCTGGGCGCAGCAGAGAGTTATGAGAATGCCGTTGAGCGACTGGCCGTGCACTTCGCTGAGCAAACGAGGGCCATGAGGCTGCGGGTGTTGGAGCTGTTGGTGCCGGGAATGGCAGAGCTAGTTAGCTCCGGGAGGCTAACAGCCCATTCTGCGCCGATGGACGGACTAGCTGAGGAGCTAACTGTGTCAAAATCGTTCAATGAGCGGCAAGTTGGACATCGAAGTGGGACCGGGGCAAAGTGTGGAAGAGTCCCCGGTCACTGAAGATGGCAAGCAGGTCAGGGAGCTCAGCATGGCGCAGGAGCATAGTGCTGGTGGGTCGGTCGGCATGGTGTGCGATGACAGTGGAGAGGGAGTGCAGCAGGAGTCAACCCCGCAGCTGGAGGCTAGGCAGCGGGAGAGCGGGACCATACAGGTTGAGGACCCCGGGGAAGAGCAGCGACAGCCGGGTGCAGAAATGACGTAGCGGAGCTCCTGGGTCAAGGGTGTTGGGAGCAGTGATGAGGTGCCTGGGTCGGAGACTAGAGCCGACGAGAATGATGCTGAGAGCCCGGAGGGAGAACAGCCACAGCTGGACAGGGAGTCTACGCAGCAGAGCGCCTGGAACGAGGGGGCCAACAGCAGTGACAAGGTGCCCTGGTCGGAGAGTAGAGCCGATGACAGTGACACCGAGAGCCCTGAGGGAGAGCAGCTACAGCCAGACATGGATGACGATGCAGTTTGGGACACGGACTGGCCTGGTGTGTTGGGAGGTGATAAAGACCGGTGCTGCGATGATCTAGTGCGGGAGGGTCCTGATGCCAGCGTCCACATTGCCCTTGGTGTGGGAACTGGACGGCTCAGCGGGACCCCCGGGAGGACAGCTGCTGGGGCCAAGAGAAAAGAGAGCGGACCGGAACCAATGAGCACGGTTCTACAGTGCACCAGACATCACCATCACCACGAGAGAGGTTCGGACCGGGTCGGCGGGACGGCCCGACTCAGGAAGGAGGTCCTGGTGTGACATGGGGAATGCAGGAGGCCGGGTTGGGTTCCCCTGCAGGTCGGTGATGAGGCCTGGCCCAGAAAAGAGAAGCGGTTAATGGCGGGAAGAGACATTTTCGCTGGGGAGGGGGGCTTCGACCCTGGGGGCAGACACCGGCCAGGGGCACACATGCCGTGGGGCTGCCCAGGACCTCCAAGCCAGTTTGGACTATGGCTGTGCAGAGACTGTGGAGTTACTTAAAGGTATAATGTGTAAATTTATGTATATACTGTGCTGGTGTGCATGTGAGAGTGTGCGATATGGGATTTATTTTACATTTTAAGAGACGTGGTCCAATTTTGGTTGTTTCTGTGTGAATGTGATAGGCCGTTTTATTACTGTTCATTGTTCCCTGCATTGTTAGTGCGTGAATCGGGTTCAAATTTCGGGAGGGCCAATCGGTGTGCTTGCAGTTTTTCTACGGGGTGGGGGGTGGGGGGAATATGTTGTATGTGTGTATGTGATGTCGTGCCCACCCACAGGGTGACGTCAGGCGGGCACGGCCCATGGTGTATATAGTTGTGTGTTCCTGACAATAAAGTGAGAGTTGTTTGCTGCATGAAGGAGACTCCTGTCCCTCATTATTCAGACAAAACAGATTCTACATCTGCTCGGAGGTAAATTTGACTATGTCCAACATCTTTTAACAAAATGCAACCGACTTTATTGAGGTGGAGACATTGATATCCACTGGGACTCCACCCACCCCCAGCACAGAGTGAGTGTTCACACTTCTACCCTCAGGCCGGAGGTACAGAAGTGTGAAATGCAGGACAACCAGACTGAAAAACTCCTTCCCACTGCCATCGGACTCCTGAACAAATAAACTCCCAAAACTCCGCAACACAGCTTTGCAAATAGGAACTCACACACCAGTTGCTAAATTTGCACATTGCTGACTTGTACAGTGTACATAGTTTCACCCCATCTGATGTCCATATCATATCTTCTGCTAATTATCATGTAGTCTACTGGTATTATCATTATAGAGAAATTCTCACACTGGGTGCTAATTTGTATACTGCTCATTTGCGCACAGCTCATTTGCACACAGTACATAGGCTTATGCCATCTCAGGTTCATATCATCTCTGATATCAATATACCACTGTCCACTATAGTCATCCAGTGAACTTTAAATTTCACTCTTCTTGTTTCCTCTAGTTTGACTGCTTTAACTGGTTTAGCTGTCCAAATTGCCTAATGTGTGTTATTAGTATTCATTAGTATTAGTACTTAGTATCAAGGTGTGCTAAGGTGTCATAATTGCTGAACTGTGTGTATAGTGTATTGTGTATATTATGTTAAGGGTTTATTTTTTTTCTTTTTTGCTTTTCTGATCTGCATGCTACCTTTATGTGCTGCTGGAAATTTTAAATTTCCCAGAGGGAGTCATCCCAAAGGGATTAATAAAGTTAAGTCTAAGTCTAAGTCTAGTGTGTGTTATTAGTATCCATTAGTATTAGGTGTGTTATTACCTTATTAGTATGTTGTGTACCTATTACCTTGGCATTCGTTCAGAGTGCAGAGTAAGAATTTCATTGCTCGGGAAATGTTGCATTTCTTAACTGTACACATGATAATAAAGCCTTTGAATCTTGAATGTATTTCAGAGCTTTTATTTGTTTACAGCGTTAGCATCTTAGCAGCAGAGCTAACTAACAGAGCTACTGTGCCAGGCCACTTTTTAAGGTCATCTTTCCATCCCTCCATAGTCGAGAGAAGTGGTATGATTATATTACTCTTTTTGAGGTGCAAAAGGCCGTGTTCCCGCATTTTTGATGCAGAAGTCATGTTTTTTTTTTTTTAAACAAGGAAAAGTGTCCCATTTCCGTGACAACTCCATGTTCTAAACTAGTCCCAGAAGTCCATCCATCCATCCATCCATCTTCTACCGCTTTTCCGGAGGTCCGGGTCGCGGAGGCAGCAGTTCAAGCAGAGAAGCCCAGACTTCCCTCTCCCCAGCCACCTGCTCCAGCTCTTCAGAGGGGATACCAAGGCGTTCCCAGACCAGCTGGGAGACATAGTCTCTCCACCGAGTCCTGGGTCTGCCCCGGGGTCTCCTCCCAGTGGGACGTGCCTGAAACACCTCAAGTGGGAGGCGTCCAGGAGGCATCCTAATCAGATGCCCATACCACCTCAACTGACTCCTTTCAATGTGGAGGAGCAGCGGTTCTACTCTGAGCCTCTCCCGGATGACTGAGCTCCTCACCCTATCTCTGAGGGTGAGTCCAACAATCCTACGGAGAAAGCTCATTTCAGCCGCTTGTATCCGCGATCTCGTTCTTTCGGTCATTACCCAAAGCTCGTGACCATAGGTGAGAGTAGGAACGTAGATTGACTGGTAAATCGACAGCTTTGCCTTAGAACTAAGCTCCCTCTTCACCACAACAGACCGGTACAACGTCCGCATCACAGCAGATGCTGCTCCAATCCGTCTGTCGATCTCTCGCTCCATTTTCCCCTCACTCGTGAACAAGACCCCAAGATACTTAAACTCCTCCACTTAGGGCAGGAGCCTGTCCCCAACCCGGAAAGGACAAGCCACCTTTTTCCGGCTGAGGACCATGGACTCGGACTTGGAGGTGCTGATTCTCATCCCAGCCGCTTCACACTCAGCGGCAAACCGTCCCAGCAAGTGCTGTAGGTCATTGCTGGATGAAGCCAACAGGACAACATCATCTGCAAACAACAGAGATGAGATCCTGTGGTCACCAAGCATGACACCCTCCATTCCCTGGCTGCGCCTAGAAATCCTGTCCATAAAAATTATGAACAGGATCGGTGACAAAGGGCAGCCCTGGCGGAGTCCAACTCTCACTGGGAATGACTCCGACCGAGTGTTGGCAATACGAACTAAACTCTCACAACGGTCGTACAGAGACCGAATAGCTCGTAACAACAAGCCCAATACCCCATACTCCCGAAGCACCCCCCACAAAAATCCACGAGGGACGCGGTCAAATGCCTTCTCCAAGTCCACAAAACACATGTAAACTGGTTGGGCAAACTCCCACGAACCCTCAAGAATTCTCGAGAGGGTAAAGAGCTGGTCCGATGTGCCACGGCCAGGATGAAAACCACATTGCTCCTCCTGAATCCGAGGTTCGACCAACGGCCGGACTCTCCTCTCCAGTACCTTGGCATAGACCTTCCCAGGGAGGCTGAGGAGTGTGATCCCTCTAAAGTTGGAGCACACCCTCCGGTCCCCTTTTTTGAAGAGAGGAACCACCACCCTGGTTTGCCATGCCAAAGGCACTGCCACCGACCTCCACGCAATGTTGCAGAGGCGTGTCAACCATGACAACCCAACAACATCCAGGGCCTTGAGGTACTCGGGGCGAATCTCGTCCACCCCCGGGGCCTGGCCACCAAGGAGATTTTTAACCACCTTGGCGACCTCAGCCCCTGTGATAGGCGAGTCATCCCCCTCGTCCCCAAACCCTGCTTCCTCTGTGGAAGGCGTATCAGTGGGATTGAGGAGATCCTCGAAGTATTCCTTCCACCGCCCGACGATATCCCCAGTTGAAGTCAACAGTGTCCCATCCGCACCATACACAGTGTGGACGGGGAGCTGCTTTCCCCTCCTGAGCCGCCGAACAGTTTGCCAGAATCTCTTTGAAGCCGACCGAAAGTCTTGTTCCATGGCCTCACCGAACTCCTCCCATACCCGGGTTTTTGCTTCAGCAACCACCCGAGCTGCACTCCGCTTGGCCTGCCGGTACACCTCAGCTGCTTCGGGAGTCCCACAAGCCAACCAAGCTTGATAGGACTCCTTCTTCAGCTTAATGGCCCCCCTCACCACTGGTGTCCACCACTTGGTTCGGGGGTTGCCACCACGAGATGCACCGACCACCTTACGGCCGCAGCTCTGGGCCGCCGCTTCAACAACAGAGGTGGAGAACATGGCCCATTCAGACTCCATGTCTCCAGACTCCCTCGGAATGTGGTTGAAGTTCTTCCGGAGGTGGGAGTTGAAGACCTCCCGGACAGGGGCC
The DNA here is from genome assembly GCA_020510985.1 of Pholidichthys leucotaenia. Classification (NCBI taxonomy): domain Eukaryota; kingdom Metazoa; phylum Chordata; class Actinopteri; order Cichliformes; family Pholidichthyidae; genus Pholidichthys; species Pholidichthys leucotaenia. The sequence goes on from CM035838.1 coordinate 269,139,383, forward strand.
TCAGCCAGACGCTCCCAGCACACCCTCACTATACGTTTGGGTCTACCAGGTCTGAATGGCTTCCTCCCCTGCCATCGGATCCAACTCACCACCAGGTGGTGATCAGTTGACAGCTCTGCACCTCTCTTTACTCGGGTGTCCAAGACATACGGTCGCAGATCTGATGATACGATAACAAAATCAATCATCGACCTGCGACCTAGGGTGTCCTGGTACCAGGTGCACATATGGACACCCTTATGCTTGAACATGGTGTTCGTTATGGACAGACTGTGGTTAGCACAGAAGTCCAATAACTGAACACCACTCGGGTTCAGATCGGGCAGGCCGTTCCTCCCAATCACCCCCCTCCAGGTTTCACTGTCGTTGCCCACGACAGTCCCCCAGCAGGACAATGGAGTCTCCAGGAGGAGCACCCTCCAGCACCCCAGTCACAGACTCCAAAAAGGGTGGGTATTCTGAAACATCATTTGGTGCATAGGCACAAATGATGGTCAGGACCCGTTTCCCAACCCGAAGGCGCAGGGAAGCAACCCTTTCATCCACCGGGGAAAACTCCAATATAGAGGCAGCAAGGTGGGGCGATACAACAATACCCACCCCTGCTCGTCGCCTCTCGCCCGGGGCAACTCCAGAAAAGGCCAAGCTGCAGCCCCTCTCCAGGAGACTGGTTCCGGAACCGGAGCTGTGTGTTGAGGTGAGGCCGACTATATCTAGCCGGTATCGCTCAACCTCGTACACCAGGTCAGGCTCCTTCCCCACCAGAGAGGTGACATTCCACGTACCAAAAGCCAGTTTAGAAAGCTTGGGATCAGTCCGCCAAGGTCTCCGCCTTTGACCGCCACCTAATCCACATAGCACCGGACCCCCATGATCCCTCCTGCAGGTGGTGAACCCACTGGAGGGCGGACCCATGTAACTCCTTCGGGCTGAGCCCGGCCGGGTCCCATGGGTGGAAACCCGGCCATCAGACGCTAGCCTTCGAGCCCCTCCCCCAGGCCTGGCTCCAGGGTGGGGCCCCGGTAACCCCATACCGGGCGGGGTACACTGAATCCTTGATATACAATTTATCATGAGAGTCTGTTGGATCGTTCTTAGTCTGGCCCTTCACCCAGGACCAGTTTGTCTTGGGAGACCCTATCAGAGGCAAATTGCCCCGGACAACATAGCTCCTGGGATCACTGGGGCACGCAAACCCCCCCACCACGATAAGGTGACGATCCATGAGGGGGTAGTCCCAGAAGTTGCGCACATAATTCACGCAAAGGCATCATGGGGGCTAGGAATAAGGTGGATATGTGTGCGCATGTTTTTTTTTTTAAATAAAAGATCGATCCGTGTGTTTATGGATCGATGCATTGTCACCAGTGCCAAGTATTGCGATCCATCACTGAATCAATCTTTTTACCCACTCCTACCAGAGACTGATGGTTTCTACCCCCAGCAGAGACACAATGGGGGAGAGAACCAAACAGTTCTTGTCCCCTCAAATTGGTTCCTGTTGCTTTAAGGATTATCTTTATTTGATGCCATGGCCAATATTTTTTTTAAATGGACTATGGTGTTTAATGTAATGTGAGACAGCTAAGCTAAAGTAGCGGACAAGTTACCTGTTGTGTAATCTGTTCGCAAGACGGTAATTACTTTGAATATTAATGTGTTCCATAACCACCTGTTTCTTGATGTATCATTTATTTAACACTTAGTTTGGAAGACATTGGAGGCATTGTTTAGTTTTGTTATAGTTAATGACAGAACATTTTCAGCTGGTTTCACTTTTTCTGTGCAAGAGAACACAGTCCAAACCTGTGTATGTTGTTGTGAAAATTATATATTTCCATATGCTCACAGATAAAATAAACCGTTATTGGAGTAAAAATCTCCTTATAGGACTTCCAGTTATGGCGGCCACGTAGGAAGACGTGTTTCACACTGCTCTGCTCGTAAAAATAAAAATTTTACTAAAACTCTCTTAATTGGAACAAAAACCCATCCCAGCGTTTTGGTGCGGATATGGTAAAGACCAAGGTTGGAAAATTAGGTGGAGGAAAAGGTAATTCGACAAAACAACCCAAGCTAACAGACTTTCACGCTCAAGGCGAAACAGAGAAAACTCCAGAGGCAATGGCGGAGGAGGGAGCCAGCGGCGGAGCGGGAACTGCTGAAGAGGGGACAAACGTAGTGCTCACTGCCATCAACTCCATGAGAACAGAGTTTTCGTCTAAATTTGATGGGATTATAGCAGCGATAGAAGGTATGAGAAAGGAAATAAACGACTGCATGGAGCGAGTGTCGCAGGCGGAGCTCCGAATATCAAGCGCTGAAGATGACGTCACCAGCCTACAATCTAAACTGCAAACACTGGAATTAAAATGCAAAAGTCTGGAAGATAACGTCCTAGACTTGGAATCCCGCTCGCGATGGAATAATTTGAGGCTGGTGGGCCTCCCAGAGGGAGCGGAGGGACGGGACCCATGTTCCTTTTTGGAAAAGTGGATTCCAGAAGCACTGAACAACGCGGATCTGCAGTCATCGGTCATTTTAGAGAGAGCTCACCGAATCGGCCCTCCGAGAGATAATAAGACACCACCGAGGACGCTGATTATGAAGTTCCTCAACTACAGAGACAAGATGACAGTCACCAATGCGGCGCGAGCTAAAGGGGAAATTAAATACCAGGACCAACAGGTGCGGTTCTACCCAGATTTGGCCACAGGAATACAACAATTAAGGAAACAGTTCGACCCGGCCCGCAAAGAGCTGCACAACCTAGGGATTCGTCACGGAGTAATTCATCCGGCAAGGCTGCTGGTCACATGTAAGGGGAGAACCCACACCTTCAAGACCCCTCAAGAGGCGCAGGAGTTCATCAAGCAGATCCAACAAGAAACTGGCGGGAGCTAAGCATGAACATGACAAAGGTAGAACATTTAAGCATATGTACAGACATCTGATTGATCTGAAACATATAACATGTCTACAAAATACAGACTGTATTTAAAAAAAAAAAAAAAAGCTATGATGTACAAAGTTGCTATAAAACTTTGAAGTTATGTTGAAAAAACTACAGAAGAGAGTTAATGTCATAAGAATAGTAGTAGAGTCAGGGTGATTGAGAGGAGAAAGAGAGAGTGGTTTGACTGATCCTCACAGGTGTGGAACAGTCACTAGCTACAACAGGAGACAGAATATTTTGAGGGGATTACCACAAATGTGGGGAAAGGGAATTTGTTTTTGTTTAGTTTGTAGGATGAATGTTCTATCATCCATGTTTTTGCTTCTCTGTAAGAGTATGTTCATATTGCAAGGTAATCTCAAACTCCTTATTGATCATAGATCAAAGCGTTAATCTTAATTTAACTTCATGGAAGGTCTACAAAATCTTAAAAAAACTTAAACAAGTTATGAATAAAATAGAAGACATAGATTCAAAAATTGTATTTTTACAAGAAACTCATCTATTAGAGGAGGATGTGAAAAGAATTAGGAGAAGATGGCAAGGTAGCGTGTTCACCTCATCATTTTCATCCTGAGCTAGGGGAGTTATGATTCTCATACATAAAACAGTCCCATTTCAAATGAAAAATGTAATTAGAGACAAATTTGGAAGATATCTAATCATCCAAGGATCTTTGTTATTAGAAAATATAAATCTGGTGAACTTATACAGCCCCAATATTGATGATAAAAACTTCTTTGTTAATTTATTCCTCACTTTATCATCACTTACAGGGCAACATATAATAGCAGGGAATTTTAATTGTACATTGAATCCCAGGATAGATAGATCAACAGGACTGGACTGTATGCACAATGGATGTAGGATGACCATTAATCATTTTATGAAACAATTGAGATTGCTAGATATATGGAGAGAAATGAAACCACAAGTCAAAGCCTATTCTTGTTATTCTAATACCTATAAGACATTCTCACGTATTGACTACTTTTTGATCTCTACAGAATTAAGGTTCAAGATTCAAAACTGTTTCTATGATAACATTGTGATCTCTGATCATGCACCCTGCTGTCTAGTATATGTAGATAAGAAACTGACAAAGGACCCATTTAGGTGGCATTTTCAACATAAATGGCTTCAGGATGAAGAATTTGTTAAGTACATAGAAAAACAGATAGATGAGTTCTTTGATATCAATACTACACAAACAACAGCATGTATAAAGTGGGAGGCTTTCAAAGCTTTTATTAGGGGGCATATTATTAGTTATACAGGTACAAAATCTAAGAAGACCCGAGAGGAGAGAGTCCAGTTGGAACGTAAAATAAAAATTCTTCAAGAAAAGGTGTATGCATGAAGTAACCCACAGTTAGAGAACGAATTACTGATTCTGAGAGCTGAATATGACAAAAAATCAGCGAATAGAGCTGCCTTGAGTCTTCTAAGATTGAAGCAAACTTTTTATGAACAAGGTGAAAAATCAGGAAAATTATTGGCAAGGCAGATTAAACAATTAGAATCTAAAACACCAATTACCAGTATTATAAGTAACGGGCAGGTAGTTATAGATCCTTTAGAAATTAATAGTGCCTTTAGAGATTATTATGAAAAACTATATGATACAAAAAATGAAACTGACTTAACAAAACTAAATGAGTTTTTGGGTGGATTATCTATACCATGTATTCCAAATGAAAACAGGGAGATACTGGAGTCTAAAATTAGTCAAGAAGAAGTTGGGCAAGCCATTGATAACATGAAATCAGGAAAAAGAGCAGGACCAGATGGTCTTCCAGTTGACATCTATAAAAAATTTAAGAATAAATTAATAAAACCACTGTTGGAAATGGTTTTAGAAGCATTTCAAAATGGTAATTTACCACCATACATGAATAGTGCCTTAATTATACTGTTGCCAAAACCAGGTAAACCCCCTAATAAATGTGAAAACATGAGACCAATAAGCCTATTAAATGCTGATCTTAAAATAATCTGTAAAATTTTAGCAAAACAACTACAAGAAATATTACCAAATATTATTAACCGAGATCAGAATGGCTTTATAATGGGAAGACAAGGCTTCCATAATGTAAAAAGACTATTTAATATTATTTATTCCAATAAAGAAGCACCGGATACAGCTCTCCTATCATTGGACGTCGAAAAGGCCTTTGATAGGGTCAAATGGCCCTTCCTTTTTGAAGTCCTACAAAGGTTTGGACTTGGAAATAATTTCATAAAATGGGTCCAGATAATATACAATAATGCTACAGCAGAAATAATAACAAACAGCAATATCTCAAAATCAATAAAAATCAATAGAGGATGTTGACAAGGCTGTCCACTTTCACCTTTATTGTTTACTATGGCAATTGAACCTTTAGCGATGGCAGTACGTTTACATCCACAAATATATGGAATTAAAATAGGACCAACAGAACATAAAATCTCTCTGTATGCCGATGACATAATTTTGTTTATGTCGAATTTTAAAAAATCAATTCCGACCTTGTTAAATTTAAAAAAGAACTTTGGGGATATATCAAGATATAAAATAAACAAAACAAAATCTTCAATATTAATGCTAAATGAGAGCCAGAGAAATCATCCAGCTCCTGAGGTAAACCAATTCAATGTTGTAAATCAATTTAAATATTTAGGAATTCAAATTTTGCCTAAGCTAGAGTCAGTTGCCAGTGCCAACTATGAAGCCTTAATGACAGATATTAATAAGTTACTTCAGAGATGGATGTCAATACCAATGTCGATGATTGGGAGAATTAATATACTTAAAAGTAATATCTTACCAAAAATACTTTATTTATTTCAAAACATTCCTTTACCACCACCTTCAGATCTATTTTCAAGAATTAAAAAAAGTTAGTGGAATTTATATGGAACAATAGGAAGGCTAGATTACGTTTGTCCTTACTATATTTACCATTTGATCGTGGAGGTCTGAAATGTCCAAACTTTATGTTGTATTATTGGTCAGCACAACTGAGGTCTATGACAAATTATTTTTCATCAAATGATCTTCCTCACTGGACTGAAATGGAATCATACAATTTACCTTTACCTCTTCCCTTATTCATATACTCAGACTCGGCTAAAAAATTACAAAAACAAGTTAAAAATCCAATTGTAAAGCACATGATCAAAATATGGCGTGAAACCAAAAAATATTTAAAAGAATCACACTTACTGTCACAATTTTAGCCCAATATGGGGTAATCAATATTTTACACCAGGGAGAGTGGATACTGTATTTTAAATATGGCATTTAAAAGGGATTCAAAAGATTCAAGACTTATATTTGTCACACTCAGATAACATAATGTCTTTTGAAGAACTGAGGATTAATTTCAATCTTAATAGAACACACTTTTTTAAATGTCTTCAGCTTAGAAATTTTATTCGATCAAATCAAAATAATGCTGTCATCCGACCTACTTATTCATCTTTGGAAAAAATTTTGATGAAAGATAGTAAGAGAAAGGGTATTATTTCAGAGTTTTATAACTCACTGACACTATTCTCAAGTGAAAACTCACAGAAAAGACTGAATTACTGGAAAGAAGACCTGCAAATTGAAATTTCAGAGGAACAATGGGAAATGGCTTGTGCAGGAGCTCAAACCAAATCAATAAATGTACGTCTTAAACTGATACATTTTAAATGGTTAATGCGGATGTATGTTACACCAGTGGAATTAAATAGATATAACAAAAACATACCAGATACATGCACAAAATGTATGGAAAGTAAAGGAACCCTATTTCACCGTTTATGGGAACGTAGAAAAATCAGAATGTTTTGGGAAGAGGTGAGGGTAACAATTGAAAAAATAATTTCAAAACAATTCACATTGAACCCTAAACTGTTTTTGTTGGGTCTGTATCCAGAAAAACATAACTTTAATAAGAGTGAAAGAGTATTCATAGAGCTCAGTTTGCTTAATGCCAAAAAATGTATTGCACTACTGTGGAAAAAGACTCATAGACCAGATGTGACTCAGTGGTTAAGACAGATGTTAACAAACCTTCCACTAGAAAGAATAACATATATACTGAAATCAAAGGAAAATGTGTTTGAAAATATATGGAGACCTTTCATTGATTATGTAAAAAATTTAAACATAATGTCTGAAGAAGAAGGTGAATGATATGTGTGGACCTTGCAAATTCCAAGCTGGTGAATGTATATTATGTATCCTTATGTAATAGATTACCTAGACTAAACAGAGGAGCATTGTTGTTGACTTGTGTTTGTTAATGGCTGTTATTGTTTTTATTACACATTTTTTTTGTTATTGTTCTTTTTAATTTTTAAATTATCTTTGTGTTAGTGTCTGATTGTTTGTGCCATGTTTGTAAAAAAAGGTTCAATAAAAAATATTGTGGAAAAAAAAATCTCCTTATAGTGTGTAAGGTATTGCACCTTTACTAGACAGCAGGGATGCTAGAAGTGCTCTTGCTGAGTTTTTTGAGACCCAGAGAAAGCTGTTGTGTTCATCTTCAGCAGAAAAGGTCCATCCATTAGTCTAGCGGCCTAGGGATTTCAGTAAAATCATTACTGCTTGTAAAAACAACGTGCTGACATCTAAGCGGTGGGAAGAGTTATTCAGCAGACAAGTGTTGGCAACAGCTGAGTGGTCAGCTGGGTAAAGAATGGCTGAGGCAAGGAAAGTAGAGCTGGGTGGGTGGGCGGGCGGGGGGGCCACGCACTCACTTGTACACACGCAGGGGGCTGTTTCACGTCATAGCTTGGCACAGGTGACAGACAGTGACCATTAATCATAGAAGAAAAACCTGCTATGTTGTTATATTCGTGTGCATGATGCCAAATATTAGGCCCACTGATTAATCTAACAAATTTAAGTCATTTAACTATCCACTACATTCTTCCAAACCAATGAGAGTAAATCAGCAAAGACAAGACAGAAGGAAAAATACAAATGGGTTGTGTTTTGCAAAATGAGACCACAGACACATAGGCCTATTTATTTCACCCTTTCTGGGAAAGCAGCTTGTTTTGCTTATCTGCATGATTCCACGATGTAGACTGACACTACAGTTTCTCAGAGTAGCTGCTGAGGAGGAGCTGTGTGCACAGGTGGAGCTGCCATCACATCGAGTTACAGTCTTCAGAGTGCCCGTTGGTCTGGCACATGCACATGCGGAGGGAGGAGCTTTAGGGGCTTGAGTCCCTTCCCCTTTCCCTTTAATGCCCAAAGTGCGCTTTTGACTGGCCATTTAAATTTTCAGCATTCAGTATAATTCAGTATAATCTGTTGTCATGGGAAATGTACGGTCGATACTGGGAAAGTTAGATGAGCTAGCGGCTATCTCCCGTTATGATAGCACTTACCGGGAGTGCTCTCTCCTTTTGTTTACTGAGACGTGGCTAACTGAACTAGCAGCAGATGCTAACATTGAGCTGGAGGGTTTTCACATGATACGAGCTGACCGAACACCAGAGAGTGGCAAAACTAGGGGCGGTGGAGTGATAATGTATGTTAACAACAACTGGTGCAGACCGGGACATATCACTGTTAAACAACGACACTGCAGCAAAGACATTGAGTTGCTAGCTGTTAGCATGAGGCCTACATATCTCCCGAGAGAACACTCACACGTGATCTGCATTGTTGTTTATGCAAATCCGACGGCGAACGCTGGGACAGCGCGTGACGTCATCCATTCAGTAACCAGCAGGCTGCAGACAGAACACCCAGATGCTCTTCTCCTCATCTCAGGCGATTTCAACCACGTTTCACTGTCTCCCATTCTGCCCACGTTCACCCAGTATGTCACATGCCACACTAGAGACAATAAAACACTGGATTTGTTCTACGCAAACACTAAGGAGGCGTACACCTCATCACAACTCCCCCCACTTAAGAGATCGGATCACAACTTGGTTCATCTCCGACCGGTGTACAAACCCCTAGTGCACAGACAACCTCCGGCCATGCACACTGTGGAGTTATGGTCTGAGGAGACAATGGACACTCTAAAGGACTGTTTTGAAGCCACTGCCTGGAAGCAGCTCTGCGATCCACACGGTGAGGACATCGATGGCCTCATTCACACCTTCACGGGCTACCTCAGCTTCTGTGTGGACAAATCCGTTCCCACCAAGACCATACGGCGTCACTCAAACAACAAACCCTGGATCAACCCTGAGATAAAAACACTTCTGAGAGAGAAGAAGAGGATCTTCAGGTCGGGGAACAGGGAGATGCTGAAGTCCGTACAGAGGGAGCTGAGGAGAAAGATCAGAGAAGGCAAGGACAGCTTCAGGAAGAAGATGGAGGACAAGCTGCAACAGAGCGACATCAGCGGGGTCTGGAGAAACCTCAAAACCATCTCGGGGCTCCAGAATACCTCCCCCCAGGCCACGGGGGGCAGGGAGTGGGCGAACAACCTGAATCTGTTTTTCAATAGATTTGACCAACCGCCCTCCCCCCTGTCTGCACAACAACCACTGCTGCCTCTAAGAAATCAAGTCCTGCTGCCCACTCCCCACTCCACCGACACCCCCCCCACTCCCAACACACAGCCCCCCATCCTGACCCTGACCAAGACCCAGGTGAGGACGGAGCTGAGGAAGATCAAGGCGAGGAAGGCGTCGGGACCGGACGGCATCAGCGCAAAGCTCCTCAAGTCCTGTGCAGACCAGCTGTGTGGGATTGTGACGTATATCTTCAACATGAGCCTGAAACTGGGGAGGGTACCACAGCTGTGGAAAACATCTTGTGTGGTACCTGTACCAAAAACTTCCCACCCCAAAGACCTGAACAGCTACAGACCGGTGGCCTTGACGTCCCACTTGATGAAGACCCTGGAGAGACTGCTCCTTGCTCATCTCCGCCCCCTGGTGGAACCAGCGATGGATCCACTCCAGTTCGCCTACCAGCATGGCATTGGGGTGGAGGATGCGGTGATCTTCCTCCTTCACCGTTCTCTGTCCCACCTGGAGAAGCCCGGGAATATGGTGAGGATCATGTTCTTTGACTTCTCCAGTGCTTTCAACACCATCCAACCGATGATCCTGAAGGACAAGCTGCTGCGCGCAGGGGTGGACCAGCACCTGTCATCATGGATCCTGGACTACCTCACGAACCGGCCTCAGTTTGTGAGAACCCGGGACTGTGTTTCCGACACGATCATCAGTAGCACGGGGGCTCCCCAGGGAACGGTGCTGGCTCCCTTCCTGTTCACTCTTTATACTGCGGACTTCTCACACAACACAACACATTGCCATCTACAGAAGTTCTCTGATGACTCTGCGATCGTTGGTCTCATCTCCAACGGAGATGAAGCTGAGTACAGAGGGCTTATCCAGGACTTTGTGGACTGGTGCCATCGGAACTGCCTCCAGATCAACGCGAGGAAAACTAAGGAGCTGGTGGTGGACTGCCGCAGGCATGGGCAGCCCCTCACAGCACCAGTAAATATACAGGGAACAGACATCGAGATGGTGACATCCTATAAGTACCTGGGTATTCATCTGAACAATAAACTAGACTGGTCACACAATACTGACGCACTCTACAAGAAGGGACAGCGCAGGCTGTTCCTGCTGAGGAGACTCAGGTCTTTTGGTGTACAAGGGGCGCTGCTGAAGTCATTCTGTGACACGGTGGTGGCATCAGCCATCACTTTTGGAGTGGTCTGCCGGGGCAGTGGCATTACTGCAGCCGATAGGAAGAGACTGAACAAACTGATTAAGAAAGCTAGCTCTGTCCTGGGACAGCGCCTTGATCCGATGGAGGAGATAGGAGAGAGAAGGACGGTGGCTAAACTGTCATCTCTGCTGGAGTCCGAGTTCCACCCTATGCAGGACATACTGGATGCACTGAGGAGCTCATTTAGCAGCAGACTACATCATCCCAGGCGCACAACCGAGAGGTTTCGTAGGTCCTTCCTACCAACGGCTGTCAGACTGTACAACCTAAGCAGGGCTGCTCGCAGAGATAGCAAAAAGACGTAACAAACTAATAGTTGTTTTTTTTTTGAATGCAAAAGATGCAATAGACTTACACTATGGTCCTCTCCGGCATACAACTAGGAACATACCGGTCGCTATGGAGGGTGAGAATATGTATGGGCACAAAATCATACCATGTAGGATAACTAAATAGACGGTTATGCTGTTTCATCCCACCTAGCAACAATGCTCTGCACTGTGTGTGTTTATATATTTACATATTTATTCCATCTAGCTACAATGCTCAGCACTGGGTGTGTTTATATTTATATATCTATATATTTATTCCATCTAGCTACAATGCTCCGCACTGTGTTTTTATATATCTACATATTATTCCATCTAGCTACATTGCTCCGCACTGTGTGTGTTTATATACTTGCATATTTATTCCACCTAGCTGCAATGCTCCGTACTGTGGGTGTTTATATATTTACATATTTATTCCATCTAGCTACAATGCTCTGCACTGTGTGTTCATATATTCATATATTTATTCCATCCAGCTACAATGCTCTGCACTGTGTGTCTGTGTGTGTGTGTGTATATATATATTTTATAGTAATATGTACATATGTATATTAGCTGCTCTTGCTTGCTTGTTTTTTTTTTTCTTGCCTTCTGATTGTTGCTCTGAGTGTTGCTATCCCTGTGCTGTTGCAATCCTGGAATTTCCCCGTTGTGGGACTAATAAAGGCTTATCTTATCTTATCTTATCTTATCTTAATTAGATTTCTGCATCTAATTATACTGAATTTGGTACCCCCAACCCCACCTCCCCACCCCCAAAAGCCCCAGACTAAGCCTTTGGCATAAAACTTTGTTTCATAACTTAATAATATATATTTATCAATAGTCAGATTCATCAGTGTACCTCAAAGCAACACTACAGTGCAGGCAGTTACCTTCCCCCTTTTCCACAGCAGGTGCAGTTAGCGGAGGACCAGTCGAGTCTATCTGCAGCAGCTTCTCCAGGTAATCCATATTAGGATTTATGACGCCAGTCTTGGCTTTTATGATTACTGTGCAAAATGCTGAATATTTTAGGATCCGTCGGAATTTATTTTGTAAGACAGAAGATCAAAAATCAAAATCAAGAACTCTTTATTGTCTTTATGTGTGCACATAACAAAATTCTGTATGGCAACTCTCGGCTTTTGGAAACAGTACCTTTCAAGAAAACAATACCTTGAAGGACAAAACAAACACTCTATAAATATAATTATGTATATGTTCAATGGTATATAAATATATAATATGGATGTGAAATATATTATTGTATAGTATATATCTATTGATATAAATATGTATAGAAATATAGAAGTAGAGATCAATATACACACATGGACAAAATTGTTGATATCCCTCTGTTAATGAAAGAAAAACCCACAATGATCACAGAAATAACTTAAATCTGACAAAAGTGGTAATAAATAAAAATTCTATGAAAATTAACCAGTGAAAATCAGACAATGCTTTTGAATTGTGGTACAACAGAATTACTTTAAAAAATAAACTCATGAAACAGGCCTGGACAAAAATGATGGTACCCCTAGAAAAGATTGAAAATAATGTGACCATAGGGACATGTTCAACCAAGATGTGTCCTCTAATTAACATCACAGGTGTCGACAAACTTGTAATCAGTCAGTCGGCCTATTTAAAGGGTGACAAGTAGTCACTGTGCTGTTTGGTGACATGGTGTGTACCACACTAAAAATGGACCAGAGGAAACAAAGGAGAGAGTTGTCTCAGGAGATTAGAAAGAAAATTATAGACAAGCATGTTAAAGGTAAAGGCTATAAGACCATCTCCAAGCAGCTTGATGTTCCTGTGACTACAGTTGCACATATTCAGAACTTTAAGATCCACAGGACTGTAGCCAACCTCCCTGGACATGGCTGCAGGAGGAGACGGATAATACGAATTGTAACAAAAGAGCCCAGAACAAACTCTAAACACATTCATGGTGAACTCCAAGGTCAAGGTACATCAGTGTCAGATCGCACCATCCGTTGTTGTTTGAGCCAAAGTGGACTTCATGGGAGACAACCAAGGAGGACACCACTGTTGAAAACAAATCATAAAAAAGCCAGACTGGAATTTGCCAAACTGCATGTTGACAAGCCACAAAGTTTCTGGGAGAATGTCCTATGGACAGACGAGACAAATCTGGAACGTTTTGGCAAGGCACATCAGCTCTATGTTCACAGACGCAAAAATGAAGCACACCAAGAAAAGAACACTGTCCCTAGTGTGAAACATGGAGGAGGTTCTGTTTTGTTCTGGGGCTGCTTTGCTGCATCTGGCACAGGGTGTCTTGAATCTGTGCAGGGTACAATGAAATCTCAAGACTATCAAGGTATTCTAGAGAGAAATGTGCTGCCCACTGTCAGACAGCTTAGTCTCAGTCGCAGGTCATGGGTCTTGCAACAGGATAATGACCCAAAACACACAGCTAAAAACACCCAAGAATGGCTAAGAGCGAAACATTGGACTATTCTAAAGTGGCCTTCTATGAGCCCTGATCTAAATCCTATTGAACATCTGTGGAAGGAGCTGAAACATGCCGTCTGGAGAAGGCACCCTTCAAACCTGAGACAACTGGAGCAGTTTGCTCATGAGGAGTGGGCCAAAATACCTGCTGAGAGGTGCAGAAGTCTCACTGACAGTTACAGAAATCATTTGATTGCAGTGATTGCCTCAAAAGGTTGTGCAACAAAATATTAAGTTAAGGGTACCATCATTTTTGTCCAGGCCTGTTTCATGAGTTTGTTTTTTAAAATAATTCCGTTGAACAACAATTCAAAACCATTGTCTGATTTTCATTGGTTAATTTTCATAGAATTTTTATTTATTACCACTTTTGTCAGATTCAAGTTATTTCTGTGACCATTGTGGGTTTTTCTTTCATTAACAGAGGGGTACCAATTATTTTGTCCACGGCTGTACACACACACACACACACACACACACACACACACACACACACACACACACACACACATAGATACACATATACTGTATATACCACACACACACCCACACATATAAATATATATCTTTGTTAGCCTGGTTACAGGTTGACAAAGAGTCATGACTGTGTCAATCCTAGTATTCCCCTAGAGCTTGCTAGTCAGGACTTTATGAACTTTTTCAATAATAAAATGTCATCTATCAGAGATAAAGTCAGTCAGATTCTTCCCACCATTAAATACAGTGACTACTACGACTCCTTCAATTGAAATCTGTTTGGATGAGTTTACTCCAATTGACCTTTTAGAGTTCGATAAAATAATTTCCTCATCCAAGCCTTCAACTTGTCTTTTAGACCCTTATTGGTAGCTCTATTCTTCAAATAATCAATTCTTCATTAACATTAGCCCATGTACCGCAGGTTTTTAAAACTGCTGTAATTAAACCCTTACTTAAAAAGCCAACGCTGGATCCAAAAGTTTTAGCTAACTACAGACCAATCTCTAATCTGCCTTTCATTTCAAAAATCTTAAGAGTTGTTGTTACACAATTATTTGACCACTTGCAGGGAAATGGTTTACTTGAAGAGTTTCAATCTGGGTTTAGAATTGATCATAGTACTGAAACAGGCTTAGTGAAGGTCACTAATGACCTCCTTAATCGCATCTGATAATGGACTTGTTTCTGTATTTGTGCTTTTAGACCTTAGTGCAGCTGTTGATACTATTGATCATAATATTTTACTTGATAGATTAGAACACCATGTTGGACTTAATGGAACTTCACTGCAGTGGTTTAGATCTCTTTTATCTGATAGGTTTCAGTTTGTTCATGTCAATAATGAGTTTTCTTCCAACTCAAAGCTCAGTCATGGAGTTCCACAGGGATCTGTGCTAGGCTCTATTCTTTTTAGTTTATATATACTTTCACTAGTCAACATGATTAGAAAGCACTGTATACATTTTCATTGTTATGCAGATGACACACAATTATGCCTGTCAGTGAAGCAAGATGATAGTAATCAATTAGCCAAGTTAGAAGCCTGTCTTAAGGAAATCAAAGCTTGGATGACTTGTAATTTCCTGCTATTAAATTCAGATAAGACTGAAGTCATTCTGGTTGGTCCAAAAAAACCTTAGAAATACCTTTTCAAATCAAACTCTTAGTTTGGATGCAGTTACTCTTTCTCTTAATAGTTCTGTGAGGAACCTTGGAGTTATTTTTGATCAAGATCTGTTTTTTTAATTCAAGTATTAAACTTGTTTCTAAGACTGCCTTATATCATTTGCGTAATATTGCCAAGATTAGGGGCATCTTGTCTCAGAGTAATGCTGAGAAACTAATCCCACTTTTGTTAGCTCTAGATTAGATTATTGTAACTCTTTATTATTAGGTTGTCCTAAAACATCTTTAAAAAGTCTTCAGCTGATCCAAAATAAGATAAGATAAGCCTTTATTAGTTCCACAATGGGGAAATTCCAGGATTGGAACAGCACAGGGATAGCAACACTCAGAGCAATAATTTAGAAGATAAGAAAATAAGGGCAGTGACTATACATACTGTATGTACACATAAATATATATACACAGTACAAAGCATTGTAGCTAGGTGGAATAAACAGCATAACCATCTATTTAGTTACCCCACATAGTATGAATATGTACCCATACACACTGTCACCCGCCGTAGCGATTGATATTGTCCTAGTTGTATACTGGAGGGGACCATTTTGTGTAAGTCTGTTGCGTCTTTTGCATTCAATACTATTAGGTTGTCACGTTTTTTTGCTATCTCTGCACGCAGCATTGCTTAGGTTATAAAGTCTGACAGCTGAAAGTAGGAAGGACCTGCGAAACCTCTCGGTCGCGCACCTAGGATGATGTAGTCTACTGCTAAATGAGCTCCTCAGTGCGTTCAGTATGTCCTGCATAGGGTTGGACTCAGACTCCAACAGAGATGACAGCTTAGCCACCATCCTTTCCGGTTCCGGCTCTGCCGGACCGGCGGCGCCACACGAGTCGGCTGCCTGTTGCAACAGCCTTTTTTTTATCTTCCTTCTTCTTTCTACACCTTTCACTCTGTATATATATCACGGACGCACGGATCGCCCCGGGGGTCTCCCGGGTCGGCGGACGGAGCCACGGTTTGCAGCGGGAGACGTTACAGCGGGGAGGAGCTAGTGCTAGCTAGCACTTGGCCGCCGCCCGGTGCTAATGGGAAACTCGACATACCGGGAGCTGTAGCGAAAACGAAGCGGGTGCCGGGCTGGAGTTTAGGCGGCGTGAAAGAAATATAAGACAGAATAATAAAGAGCGATGGCAAGAACCAAGCAGACCGCCCGTAAAATCTACTGGAGGAAGAAGCCCCCCAGGAGACAGCTAGCCACCAGGGCTGCTCGGAGAGGCGCTCTGGCCACCGGCAGAGTGAAGAGGCCTCGCCGTCACAGGTCCGTGGCTCTGAGAGAGATCCGTCGCTACCAGAAATCCACGGAGCTGCTCATCCGTAAGCTGCCTGTCCAGCGCCTGGTGAGGGAGATCGCTCAGGACTTCAAGACCGTCCTGCGTTTCCTGAGTTTCGCCGTCATGGCTCTGCAGGAGACCAGCGAGACCCACCTGGTGGTCTCTTCTTCGCTAAGGGGGTCACCATCATGCCCAAAGACTTACAGCTGGCCCGCTGCATCCGCGGAGAGAGAGCTTAGACTTTCTGCTGCACATCCACCAGCCATAATGCTCTGCACTGTGTGTCTATATATATACATTTATAGTAATATGGACATATGTTTGCTAGATGTTGTTTTTTCTTGCCTTCTGATTGTTGCTCTGAGTGTTGCTGTCCCTGTGCTGTTGCAATCCTGGAATTTCCCCATTGTGGGACTAATAAAGGCTTATCTTATCTTATCCTTCTCTCTCCTATCTCCTCCACTGGGTCAAGACGCTGCCCCAGGACAGAGCTAGCTTTCTTGATCAGTTTGTTCAGTCTCTTCCTATCGGCTGCTGTGATGTCACTGCCCCAGCAGACCACTCCAAAAGTGATGGCTGATGCCACCACCAAATCGTAGAAGGTCTTCAGGAGCACCCCTTGTACACCAAAAGACTTGAGCCTTCTCAGTAGGAACAGCCTGCGCTGTCCCTTCTTGTAGAGTGCTTCGGTATTGTGTGACCAGTCTAGTTTGTTATTCAAATGAACACCCAGGTACTTGTGGGATGTCACCGTCTCAATGTCTGTTCTCTGGATGTTTACTGGTGCTGTGAAGGGTTGTCCTTGCCTGCGGCAGTCCACCACCAGCTCCTTAGTTTTCCTCGCATTGATCTGGAAGCAGTTCCAATGGCACCAGTCCACGAAGTCCTGGATAAGTCCTCTGTACTCAGCTTCATCTGGAGATGATGAGGCCGACGACTGCAGAGTCGTCAGAGAACTTCTGCGGATGGTAGTGTGTTGTGTTGTGTGAGAAGTTCTCAGTATAAAGGGTGAACAGGAAGGGAGCCAAAACTGTTCCCTGGGGGGCCCCCGTGCTGCCGAAGATTGTGTCGGACACACAATCCTGGGTTCTCACAAACTGTGACCGGTTTGTGAGGTAGTCCAGGATCCATGATGACAGGTGCTGGTCCACCCCTATGCACAGCAGCTTGTCCCTCAGGATCATCGGTTGGATGGTCTTGAAAGCACTGGAGAAGTCAAAGAACATGATCCTCACTGCATTCCCGGGCTTCTCCAGGTGCTGCAGCAAGAGTTTTAACAGGTACTAGAAAGAGAGATCATATCTTTCTGGTTCTGGCCTCCCTTCATTGGCTTCCCATAGAGATTAGAATTAAGCATAAAATCCTTCTTCTCACTTACAAAGCTCTAAATAATCAGGCCCCTTCTTATTTATTTATAGGCCCCTTATTTATTAGTGACTGCGATCGTCACTTCCTTGTGGTAACGTATCGTCACTTCCTGTTTTGCTGTCTGCCTGTGTGGTTTGCTCTCCAGCCGCTAGCTATGGCTACTAGCTCTCTTTCCTCTCCTCCTCTGGTGTGGTCTCTCTGTCCGATGTTTAGCTACACCTCTGCCTCTTTTAGTGATAACGGTAAATGTAATAAATGTTGTCTTTTTGAGGCGCTCGAGGCGAGGTTGTCTGATTTGGAATCCCGGATCCGCTGCATTGAAACACCGTCTGCGCCAGTTAATCTTGACGGACGCCCATTAGCTGCAGCGGAGCTAGCTAGCTTAGGCCCCACTGTCAGCGGTCCCCCGGCTCTCCTCAGCAGCGAGGAGACTGGGTGGGTGACGGTGAGAAGGAAGCCTAGTCGCAAAGCCCCGGTACACCACCAACCTGTTCACGTTTCTAATCGTTTTTCCCCGCTCAGCGACACACCCGCTGAGGAAAAAACTCTGATCATTGGCAACTCTGTAGTCAGAAACGTGAACCTAGAGACTCCAGCGGCCATAGTCAAATGCATTCCTGGGGCCAGAGCAGGCGACATCGAGTCAAATTTGAAAATGCCGGCTAAAAGAAACTGTAAATATTCCACAATTGTTATTCACGCCGGCATTAATGACATCCGTCTCCGGCAGTCAGAAGTCACGAAATTTAATACAGAATCGGTGTGTGACTTTGCAAAAACGATGTCTGCCACTGTAGTATTCTCTGGGCCCCTCCCCAATCTGACCAGTGATGACATGTTTAGCCGCTCGTCATCCTTGAACCGCTGGCTGTCTGTGTGGTGTCCTAAAAATGACGTGGGCTACATTGACAATTGGAGCTCTTTTTGGGGAAAACCTGGTCTTATGAGACGAGACAGCATTCATCCCACTTTGGATGGTGCTTCTCATTTATCTAACAGTCTGGCATCTTTGTTATCCAAATTTCCAAAACCCTGACTACTCAGAGTTGGGACCAGGAAGCAGAGTCGCAGTCTTACACGCCTCTCTGCAGCTCCTCTTCATCCGCCACCCCTCAACTTAGCCCCTGTCTTCCCCATCAGAGAATCATTGTCTGCTCCCTCCAAAGTAAATAAAAATATAATGTATAAGCATCCCAAAGTGATTAAGCAAAATATTGGTAAAACTCAAATTAAACATAAAGCCTCTAAATTGAATGATTTGGCCTCTGTTCCTCCTCATAATTTAAAAATTAAATGTGGTTTATTAAATATTAGGTCTCTAACTCCCAAGTCTCTGTTAGTCCATGATTTGTTAATTGATCATCAGATTGATTTAATTTCCCTTACAGAGACTTGGTTAGGGCAAGAGGATTATGTTGGTTTAAATGAATCAACTCCCTCTGGTTATTTAAACTGTCAAAATCCCAGAAGTTCTGGTCATGGAGGAGGAGTAGCAACAATTTACCATTCCAAATTACTAGTTAATGTAAAGCAAAAAACATGTTATAATTCCTTTGAGGGCCTGGTCCTCAGTATTGGGCACTTTAGCAATTTTAGGTTAAACCCAATTTTATTTGCCATAGTTTATCGTCCCCCATCAACCTACTCAGAATTTTTATCCGAATTTGCTGATTTCTTAGCTGATTTGGTGCTGAAACCTGATAGAATAATTATAGTAGGGGACTTTAATATACATGTGGATGTAGATAGTGACTGCCTTAATGTGGCATTCAATTCAATATTAGACTCGATTGGGTTTTCTCAGAAAGTAGGAAATTCTACTCATTACCTCCACCATACATTGGACCTTGTTCTGACATATGGCATAGAAATAGAAAATCTTGCAGTGTCTCCTCATAACCCTGTACTGTCAGACCATTGTCTGTTAACCTTTGATTTTACTATTTCTGACTGTTTGGCTCCTAAAGAAAAATATTATTACAGTAGATGCCTCTCAGATGATGCTGTTTCCAAATTTATGCAGATTGTTTCCTCTATGCCATGTGTCAACACAACAGAAATAAGCTATAGACAGCTTGCTCCTTCTGTAATTGATAACATGGTGGATAGTGTTTCAGCTTCTCTGCATCAGACTCTAGACTTGGTGGCCCCCTTAAAAAAGAAAAAGTCTAATCAGAGATTTCTAACTCCTTGGTTCAACACAGAAACTCGTAGCTTAAAACAGAAGACTCGTCAATTAGAAAGAAAATGGCGCTCTACTAATTTAGATGAAATCTATTTAGCTTGGAGAAATCATCTTTTAATTTATAAAAAATCTCTTAGAAAAGCTAGAACGAGTTATTACTCTGCATTAATAGAAGAGAACAAGAATAATCCCAGGTTTCTTTTCAGTACTGTAGCCAGGTTGACAAAGAGTCAGGACTGTCAATCCTAGCATTCCCTTAGAGCTTACTAGTCAGGACTTTATGAACTTTTTCAATAATAAAATTTCATCCATCAGAGATAAAATCAATCAGATTCTTCCCACAGTTAACTTAAATATTGTAACTACTACAACTCCTTCTATTGATCTCTGTCTTGATGAGTTTACTCCAATCAACCTTTGTGAGTTAGACAAAATAGTTTCCTCATCCAAACCTTCAACTTGTCTTTTAGACCCTATTCCTACCAGGTTATTTAAAGAAGTCTTCCCACTTATTGGTAGCTTTATTCTTCATATAATCAATTCTTCATTAACTTTAGGCCATGTACCGCAGGCTTTTAAAACGGCTGTAATTAAACCCTTACTCAAAAAGCCAACGCTAGATCCAGGAGCTTTAGCTAACTATTGACCAATCTCTAATCTCCCTTTCATTTCAAAAATCTTAGAAAGAGTTGTTGCTACGCAATTATTTGACCACCTGCAGGGAAATGGTTTACTTGAAGAGTTTCAATCTGGGTTTAGAATCCATCATAGTGTAGAGGATGACTTTCACAAATGAGACTGAGTTTATTTCTCAGGAAAGGTTTATTGTGCAGCTACATCCTCTAACAAGCAAAGTATCTCAGCAAAGAGGCAGAACAATCATTCTTCACAGCTCTTATACTCTCCAGAGACACAAAACCCCCAACATCAAATATCACATCCCCAACCCACAGTCCTTCAGTAAACAAATAGCCTCCGAGGCTCCTTGGCGTCTCCATTGTCCCTCAACTCCTCAGCCTCGCGGGCTCCTGCTGGGACATTCTCTCTGACTTCCCGTCTCTCAAGAAACCACTTCACACCTCCTGAGGTCTCTGCCGGGTCAGGTCCTCTTGGACGTTTAGACGTGAAGCCTCCAGAGTATGCACCGTTATGCCTACTAAATATATGTGAGGGAAAATGCATACCATACATGCATACCATATATGCGCCCTAAATGCGCGCCATATAACTCCCCCCCCCCAAACGTCTAAATAAGGACAACTTACACCCCAGATGCATAGAATCATGACATATCACACAGAACGAAAAAAAATTGGCACAACATATCACACATCCAACTGCTTGGGCTTCAACCTCCTGCCATATCTGCTGTGAGCAGGTCTCGCTCTGCCTGTGGCTGTCTCTTGCATCTGTGGATCAGAGTCATTGGCACATCGTTGTGAAAGCTTAGAAGAGTGTCTCCCCGGTGGCCTGCCACGACGGGGGGCCCTGGCTACTTGCACCTGGTCATCAGCTAACACAAAAGCGGGTTTGAGTCTGTTAATGCAGACTAATTCCCTCCTGTTTCCCAAATCGAGCAAAAAATGCTTTTCCCCGGTTTCTAACACTCTGAACGGTCCATCATAAGGTGGTCTTAAACCTAACCTCTGTGCGTCGTGTCTAACAAAGACGAATTCTGCATTCTTTAAGGCTTTAGGCACAAAAACGCGTGGAAAACTGTGATGAACTGGACCGGGGAGGGTGTTTGATCCCGCGTCGCTCTGCAGCAGCTGAGCGGGGGGGCGATCTGGTGCGGGGTTCTCAGGAAGGAATTCTCCCGGTAACCGGAGAGGTTGGGTGAAGACTAGCTCGGCCGGAGAGGCTTGCAAATCTTCCTTAGGTGCTGAACGCAACCCTAATAAAACCCATGGAAGCTTATCAACCCAATTTGTGTCCGTGAGAGCCGCTTTGAGGGCTGCTTTCAATGACCGGTGAAAGCGTTCGCACAAACCGTTGGCCTGGGGGTTATACGCAGTTGTGCGATGAATTTTCACCCCCAGGCTGAGTGCCATGGATGACCAGAGCTCGGAAACAAATTGGGGTCCTCTGTCAGACGTTATGTCTGACGGGACTCCAAAGCGCGCGACCCAAGCCGTTAAAAAAGCGTGCGCAACGTCTGCTGCTGTGGTTGACGCCAGGGGAATCGCCTCTGGCCAGCGCGTAGTGCGGTCCACCATAATTAGAAGGTGTGTGAACCCCTGTGACAGCGGGAGGGGTCCCACCAAGTCGACATGCATGTGGTCGAAGCGTTTGGCTGGGATGTGAAAAGGTTCTAGAGGGGCCCGCGTGTGCTTGTGTACCTTTGCTCTTTGACACGCTGCGCAGGCTGCGGCCCATTCTTTGACCTGTTTACGCAGCCCCGGCCAAAGAAACTTCTCTCCCACCATTTTGATCGACACGCGAACGCCTGGATGTGCCAGCGAATGTATTAAGTCAAAAACGCGGCGACGCCATGCAGCTGGGACCACGGGGCGGGGGCGCCCCGTGGAGATATCGCAGATTAGGGGGGGCATACCTCTTTGATGCACCCTGTGCTCCAGCCTTAGCCCTGTTGGCCCAGACTGGAGTGCGCGCACGTCCGCATCGTTAACCTGCTCGGCGGCCATGGCTGCATAATCTAACCCAACGCAGACCGGGGCTGTGAGCGCTTCCGTGCCACAAGCCTGGCCCGAGTCTACAGCCACCGAGTCTGCCCCCTGGGGGCCTGGCAGTGCAACTGCACACGAGAGACAATCTGCCACTACATTGTGTTTGCCCGCCACGTGTTGAATGTCGGTGGTAAACTCCGAAATCGCGGCCAGCTGTCTCTGTTGTCGGCCCAACCAAGGCTCTGAAATTTTAGCCATTGCAAATGTTAATGGTTTGTGGTCTACAAACGCGGTGAAACAGCGCCCTTCCAACCAGAACTGGAAGTGGCGGATGGCCAAATGCAGGGCTAAAAGCTCCCTATCAAACACGCTGTATTTACGCTCGTTGTCGCGCAATGTTTTGCTGAAAAACGCAAGTGGTTGCCAGCTCCCTGCTACCAGTTGCTCGACAACCGCCCCCACTCCCACGTCGGAAGCGTCCGTGGTTAGCGCCATGCGAGCTGCTGGCACCGGGTGTGCCAATAACGCAGCGTTTGCGAGGGCCGATTTGACCTGTGAGAAAGCACGCTCCCGGTCCGGGGACCACTCGACCTTAGTTGCAGGTTTTTGCTTCTTTAGTGCAGCGTACAATGGGTGCATGAGCCGTGCCGCGTTGGGGAGGAAGCGGTTATAAAAATTGACCATCCCCAAAAATTCTTGCAGTGCCTTAACTGTCCGCGGTTGGGGGAAATCCGTTATCACGCGCACTTTATCAGGCAGCGGGACCGCGCCTTCTGGAGACACGCGGTGCCCCAAAAAATCGATTTGCGCTACCCCGAATTGGCATTTCGCTGGGTTAATTATCAGCCCGTGTTCTGTCAGCCTCTGAAAAACAGCTGTGAGGTGGCGTTCGTGTTCGACTTCGGATGCACTGGCTACCAAAATATCATCCAAATAAGCGAACACGAAAGGGAGGCCGCGCAGTACTGCATCCATCATGCGTTGGAACATCTGCGCGGTGCCTTTGAGGCCGAAAGGCATGCGCAAAAACTCGAAAAGCCCGAAAGGGGTTATAACTGCTGTTTTGGGTATGTTTTGCGCGCGGACTGGGACTTGGTGATATCCGCGCACCAAATCTATTTTTGAAAAGATGCGCGCCCCCGCCAAATGTGCCGAAAAATCCTGGATGTGCGGAATCGGGTAGTGGTCGTGTGCTGAAGCATTATTTAATCTGCGGAAATCACCGCAAGGGTGCCACGAGCCGTCAGCCTTGGGTACCATGTGCAGGGGTGACGACCAAGAGCTGTTCGAGCGTCTAACAATGCCCAGTTTTTCCAAGTTGGCGAATTCCTCGCGCGCGATGGCCAGTTTAGCTGGGTCCAAGCGCCAAGCTTTTGCAAAAACAGGGGGGCCAGAGGTAGTTATGAAATGCTCGACCCCGTGTTTGGCAACTGACGCTGAAAATGTTGGGACCGTGAGTGCTGGAAACTGATTGAGTAGTGCATGAAACTTACCACCCGCAGCTGTGACATTGGGATGTGCAGAAGGCAGGGCCACCCGAGCTGTGCAGGAGATAGAGTAGAAAGACATTTACAATACGTCTATTAGCAAGATCAACTAACAAACTGTTTGAGCATAAAAAGTCAGCACCTAGCATGTTGTTGCTAACTGCGGCTACGACGAAGGTCCACTCGAAGGTGCGACCGTGGAGGGATAGGAGGAGCGTCTTCTCCCCATAGGTTTTGATCGTGGAGCCGTTCGCCGCTAACACCAGGGGTCCGCTGGCAGGCGTCAGCATGTCCGCGTAGGCAGGCTTGACAAAACTTAGCTGGGAGCCTGTGTCCACCAGGAATTCTTTCTCTGAATTTGCGTCTGTCATGAAAAGCAGCTTGCTCTTCGTGCCGAGAGTCGCAGCTGCTACCGGCTCTCGGTCTTGGCGTTTCCCTGGCGCTGGTATCGGCACGGTGGGGCGCATCTGTGCGCTCTCTCGGCGAAGCGTCGATGGTAGAAACAGAGGGTGTTGTCAGCTCCGCTTCTCCTGGCCTCTGCCGCTGCCGACGTCAGTGGATCCGGTGCTGCAGCCTCTGGTCTCCCCTCGTCTCACGGGGGTGCGTTCAGCTCTGCTGCTGCCATCGTGGCTGCGTGCCGTCTATGGGCGTCGACGAGCCGCTGTGCCTCCTGGCCCAGCTCGTGGTAGTCACGGTTGTTGAGTAGCTGTGAGCTGGCCAGGGTGACTCTCACTGCTGGCGGTAGCGTTCTGAGAAAGAGGTGGGCGAAGATAAAGCTGTCGTCATCCTCGCCTCTCAGGCTCATCATCTTCGCCATCAGATCTGCCGGCCTGTCTGCTTCCCCTTCTGTCAGTGCCAGGAGCTTCTCTGCTCGCTCTCCCAGCGAGGGAGTGAAGGCTCGAATGAGGGCGGCTTTCAGTGCGCCATACTTGTCGTCTTGGGGCGGGTGGTTGGTCAGGCTCTCCACCCGCTGCACTGTGAGGCTGTCCAGCTTCGCGACGACATGGTAGAACCTCGTTGCGTCCGCTGAGATTCCCCGAAGGTGGAACTGCGCCTCCACAGTGGTAAACCAGGAGCGTGGGTTATGTTGCCAGAAATCGGGCAGCTGTAGTGTGGTAGCTGCGTTAACCCGGTTGGCCCCTGAAGAGTCTGGCGCGGAAAGCTCGCCACCACCGGCCATGGTTTGTCGTAGGTCACCAGTGTAGAGGATGACTTTCACAAACGAGACTGAGTTTATTTCTCAGGAAAGGTTTATTGTGCAGCTACATCCTCTAACAAGCAAAGTATCTCAGCAAAGAGGCAGAACAATCATTCTTCACAGCTCTTATACTCTCCAGAGACACAAAACCCCCAACATCAAATATCACATCCCCAACCCACAGTCCTTCAGTAAACATATAGCCTCCGAGGCTCCTTGGCGTCTCCATTGTCTCTCAACTCCTCAGCCTCGGGGGCTCCTGCTGGGACATTCTCTCTGACTTCCCGTCTCTCAAGAAACCACTTCACACCTCCCGAGGTCTCTGCCGGGTCAGGTCCTCTTGGACGTTTAGACGTGAAGCCTCCAGAGTATGCACCGTCATGCCTACTAAATATATGTGAGGGAAAATGCATACCATACATGCATACCATATATGCACCCTAAATGCACGCCATAATAGTACTGAAACAGCCTTAGCAAAGGTCACTAACGACCTCCTCAATGCATCTGATAATGGACTAGTTTCTGTACTTGTCCTTTTAGACCTTAGTGCAGCTTTTGATACTATCGATCATAATATTCTACTTGATAGATTAGAACACTATGTTGGACTTAATGGAACTTCGTTGCAGTGGTTTAGATCTTATTTATCTGATAGGTTCCAGTTTGTTCATGTAAATAATGAGTTTTCTTTCAACTCAAAGCTTAGTCATGGAGTTCCACAGGGATCTGTGCTAGGCCCTACTCTTTTTAGTTTATATATGCTTCCGTTAGGCAACATTATTAGAAAGCACTGTATACATTTTCATTGTTATGCAGATGACACACAATTATACCTGTCAATGAAGCCAGATGATAGTAATCAATTAGCCAAGTTAGAAGCCTGTCTTAAGGAAATCAAAGCTTGGATGACTTGTAATTTCCTGCTATTAAATTCAGATAAGACTGAAGTCATTCTTGTTGGTCCAAAAAACCTTAGAAATTCCTTTCCAAATCAAACTTTCAGTTTGGATGCAGTTACTCTTTCTCTTAATAGCTCTGTGAGGAACCTTGGAGTTATTTTTGATCAGGATTTGTCCTTCAATTCACATATTAAATTTGTTTCTAAGACTGCCTTCTATCATTTGCGTAATATTGCCAAGATTAGGAGCATCTTGTCTCAGAGTGATGCTGAGAAGCTGATCCACGCTTTTGTTAGCTCGAGATTAGATTATTGTAATTCTTTATTATCAGGCTGTCCTAAAACATCTTTAAAAAGTCTTCAGCTGATCCAAAATGCTGCAGCAAGAGTTTTAACAGGTACTAGAAAGAGAGATCATATCTCTCCGGTTCTGGCCTCCCTTCATTGGCTTCCCATAGAGTTTAGAATTAAGTTTAAAATCCTTCTTCTTACTTACAAAGCTCTAAACAATCAGGCTCCTTTTTATTTAAAAGATCTGATACTACCGTATTATCCTAACAGAGCACTACGCTCCCAAAATGCAGGATTACTTGTAATACCTAGAATCTCCAAAAGTACAATGGGAGGCAGAGCCTTCAGTTATCAAGCTCCTCTCCTGTGGAATCAGCTGCCAATCTGGATTCGGGAGTCAGACTCGATCTCTGTTTTTAAGAATAGGGCTAAAACCTACCTTTTTGATATAGCCTACAATTAGGGAGGGATCATGTGTTTCTGAACCCTCCCTTAGTTATGCTGCTAATAGGTTTAGTCAGCCGGGGGACCTCCAGTAATGCACTGGGCCTCACTCCTTTCCTCACTCTCTATGAAATATTTTTTTTGCTGGTCATTAACATTTGTTTGTTCTCTTCTTGACTGAGTCCCCATCGTGCTGTTTGCTCTCTACATGTCTGTTCTTTTCTTCTTCTCTATCCGCTCACCCCCCAGCCAGTCGCAGCAGATGACTGCCCCTCCCTGAGCCTGGTTCTGCTGGAGGTTTCTTCCTGGTAAAAGGGAGTTTTTCCTCTCCACCGTCGCCAAGTACTTGCTCACAGGGGATCGCCTGATTGCTGGGGTCTTTCTGCAACTGTGGGGGTTCCCCCCTACAGTTGATAGTGCTATGAGATGACTGTTGTTGTGAAATGGCGCTATATAAATAAAGTTGAATTGAATTGAATTGAATTTAAAAGATCTGATACTACCCTATTATCCTAACAAAGCGCTACACTCCCAAAATGCTGTATTACTTGTAATACCTAGAATCTCCAAAAGTACAACAGGAGGCAGAACTTTCAGTTATCAAATCAAATCAAATCAAATCAATCTTTATTGTCATATTGCTGTACATACAACAGTAGTGCAGGCAAGATGAAATTGCGTTTCTCTCGGCATCCATATAAGTAAAAGAACATGATTTAAGACACACTCACACATATCTTCACCCCCCACCCCATCACATCCATTTACGCATCCCTGAGACATACTTGAAAGACTAACTAACTATAATATACAAATAATGTACATAATGTCTGTAGGTGCAGTAGTGTATACGAGAGATTCCGGATCAACTGTTCAGCATCCTAACAGCTTGTGGAAGGAAGCTGTTAATCAGTCTGGTGGTTCTGCCTCTGATGCTCCGGAATCGTTTGCCAGATGGCAGAAGTTCAAAGTGTTTATGCAGAGGGTGAGAACAGTCCTTGACAATGTTCAGTGCCCTGCTCCTACAACGGTTCTGAAAAACTTCTTGGACAGAGGGGAGGGAGACTCCAATTACCCTCTCAGCTCCCTTAACTATCCCCTGCAGGGCTTTTTTGTCTGACATACTGCAGCTGGAGTACCATGTAGCAATGCAGTACGTCAGAACACGCTCCACCGCACCTCTGTAGAAGGTCCTCCCTGCCACATCTGCTTGGTGTTCCTAGTGTCACAGAGGTGTCCCTGGATTTTCTCCGCATAGGCGCGCTTCGCCGTCTTAATTCCCTTTGAGAGCGCAGACCTGGCTGAGCGGAGGGCGATCCTGTTCTTCGCTCTGAAGGCTGCATCTCTGGCTGTAAGCAGCGAGTGCACCTCTGCGGTCATCCAGGGCTTATGGTTTCCCCACATAGTGATGGTCTTCACTGTAGTGACATCCTCTGTGTACTTCGCGATGTAGCTGGTGACCGTTTCAGCATACTCCTCCACATCTGTCTTGTCTTCCTGGGAGACTGCTATTTTGAAGACCTCCCAGTTTGTGTGCAGAAAACAGTCTTTTAGTGCAGAGGTTGCACTCTCTGGCCAAATCCTAATTTGTTTCACTACTGGCCTGCTGCGCTTCAATAAGGGTTTGTAGGCAGGCACCAGCATCACAGATATGTGGTCGGAAAGGCCGAGGTGGGGGCGGGGAATTGCCTTATATGCATCTGTGTTTGTGTACACTAAGTCCAAAATATTCTCTCCTCTGGTCTTAAAGTCTACACATTGTTTAAACTTGGGGAGCACAGTCTTTAAGCTGGTGTGGTTAAAATCCCCCGCAACCACTACAAAACTGTCCAGATGTGAAGTTTGGATTTCGCTAATTGCATCGTGTAGTTCCCCTAGTGCCTTCTTAGCATTAGGGTTAGCGTTAGCACTCAGCGCTATGTAAACAGCCGCTACAAACACATTGCTGAATTCCCTCGGCAGATAAAATGGCCGACAATTTACAATAAGGAACTCCGCCAACGGAGAGCAGTGTTTAGATACTAACGTGGCGTTAACGCACCAGTTCTTATTAACATAGATGCATAGCCCACCTCCGCGGCTCTTACCGGAGCTCGCCATTCCTCTGTCTGCTCGGAACACCGTCGATCCCTCTAGTTGAATGGCCTCATCAGGGATGTTGTCGTGGAGCCACGTCTCTGTGAACGCAAGCACACAGCAGTCCCTCCACTCTCTCCGGGTTTCTCTCAGCAGACGCAGCTCGTCCAGCTTGTTGTCGAGGGAGCAGATGCTAGAGAGAATGAGCAATGGTACCGCTGGTCTGGAGGGGTTAGCCTTTAGCCTAGCATGGATCCCGGCCCTTTTTCCACGCTTTTGCTTGCGTTCCCTTCGCTTACGCTTCCTTCTCTCCCGGGTAGCTTCAAGCGGGGACTCCGCCAGAATTCCATGCTGGCATAGAATGTCCAAGTCACAACCGAGCGCCGCGATTCTTGCAGCGTGCAGTACCTTGATGTTTAATAAGGTCTCACGGTTGTAGG
Source organism: Pholidichthys leucotaenia (assembly GCA_020510985.1). Lineage (NCBI taxonomy): Eukaryota > Metazoa > Chordata > Actinopteri > Cichliformes > Pholidichthyidae > Pholidichthys > Pholidichthys leucotaenia. Next base: position 269,168,790 of record CM035838.1, read on the forward strand.
TTTTACAGAATGTACGTCTGGGATGATCAAAACACTCAAAACTCTCACACTCGCTGATGCCAAGATGGGCCGCTGCATCCATGCGCGCTGCCATCACGTATCAGGCTCCTCTCCTGTGAAACCAGCTGCAATCTGGATTCGGGAGTTAGACTTGATCTCTGCTTTTAAGAATAGGGTTAAAACCTTCCTTTGTGATACAGTCTATAATTAGGGTGGGGTCATGTGCTCCAGAACCCTCCCTTAGTTATGCTGCTAATAGGTTTAGACAGCCAGGGAACCTCCAACAATGCACTGGGCTTCAATCCTTTCTTCACTCTCAATGAAATATTTTTGCTGGTCATTAACATCTGTTTGTTCTCTCCCATAGATTGAGTCCCCATCATGTGGTTTGCTCTCTACATGTCTGTTCTTTTCTTCTTCTTCTCCATCCCCTCACCCCCCAGCCAGTCACAGCAGATGACTGCCCCTCCATGAGCCTGGTTCTGCTGGAGGTTTCTTTCTGCTAAAAGGGAGTTTTTCCTCTCCACCATTGCCAAGTGCTTGCTCACAGGGGATCACCTGATTGCTGGGGTCTTTTAGCAATTGTGGGGGTTTTCCCTACAGTTGAAAGTGCTATGAGATGACTGTTGTTGTGAAATGGCGCTATATAAAGTTGAATTGACTTGAACACACACACACACATATACATATATAAGATAAGATAAGCCTTTATTAGTCCCACAATGGGGAAATTCCAGGATTGCAACAGCACAGGGATAGCAACACTCAGAGCAATAATTTAGAAGATAATAAGAGCAGTGAATATATATATGTACACAGAAATATACACAGTGCAGAGCATTGTAGCTAGATGGAATAAACAGCATAACGGTCTATTCAGTTACCCCACATAGTATGAATATGTACCCATACAGCATATTTTGTATTTGAGTCAGCCTAGGGGACCATTATTGTGCAAGTTTGTTACTTTTTGTGCATTCGGTACTTATTAGGTCGTCAAGTTTTTTGTTTTTTTACGGCCTCTACGAGCAGCCCTGCTTAAGTTGTAAAGTCTGACAGCAGTAGGTAGGAAGTACCTGCAAAACCTCTCAGTCGTGCACCTAGGATGGTGCAGCCTACTGCTAAATGAGCGCCTTAGTGCGTTCAGCGTGTCCTGCATGGGGTGGGACTCGGACTCCTCCTCTCTCCCATCTCCTCCACTGGGTCGAGGCGTTGCCCAGGACAGAGCTAGCTTTCTTGATGAGTCTATTCAGTCTCTTCCTGCTGGCTGCCGTGATGTCGTTCCCCCATCAGACCACTCCAAATGTGATGGCTGATGCCACCACCGAGTTGTAGAAGGTCTTCAGGAGCACCCCTTGTACACCAAAAGACCTGAGCCTCCTCAGGAGGAACAGCCTGCGCTGTCCCTACTTGTAGAGCGCGTCGGTATTGTGTGACCAGTCCAGTTTATTGTTCAAATGAACACCCAGGTACTTGTAGGATGCCACCATCTCAATGTCTGTTCCCTGGATGTTTACTGGTGCTGTGAGGGGTTGTCATCACCTGTGGCAGTCCACCACCAGGTCCTTAGTTTTCCTCGCATTGATCTGGAGGCAGTTCCGATGGCACCAGTCCGTGGAGTCCTGGATAAGTCCTCTGTACTCTGACAATTGCAGAGTCGTCAGAGAACTTCTGTAGATGTCAGTGTGGTGTGTTGTGTGAAAAGTCCACAGTATAAAGTGTGAACAGGAAGGGAGCCAGAACTGTTCCCTGGGGGGCCCCCGTACTGCAGATGATAGTGTCGGACACACAATCCTGGGTTCTCACAAACTGTGGCCAGTTTGTGAGGTAGCCCAGGACCCACGATGACAGGTGCTGGCCCACCCCTGCGCACAGTAGCTTGTCTTTCAGGATCATCAGTTGGATGGTGTGAAAGCACTGGAGAAGTCAACCTGGAACGGTGTAGGAAGAAGATCACTGCACCCTCCACCCCGATGCCATGCTGGTAGGCGAACTGGAGTGAATCCATCGCTGGTCCCACCAGGAGGGCAGAGGTGGGCACGGAGCAGCCTCTCCAGGGTCTTCATCAGGTGAGATGGGAGGGCCACTCGTCGGTAGCTGTTCAAGTCTCTGGGATGGGAAGTCTTTGGTACGGGTACCACACAGGATGTTTTCCACAGCTGTGGTACCCTCCCCAGCATCTGGCTCAGGTTGAAGATGTGCTCCACAATCCCACACAGCTGCTCTGCACAGGATTTGAGGAGCTTTGCGCTGATGCAGTCTGGACCCGAGGCCTTCTTCGCCCTGATCTTTCTCAGCTCCGCCCTCACCTGGGTCTTAGTGAGGGTCAGGTTGGGGCAGGGGGGCTGTGTGCTGGGAGTGGGGGGTGTTGGTGGGGGGGTGGACAGCAGGACTATATGATGGTAGAGGCAGCAGTGGTTGGTGTGCAGGTGGAGGGGAGGGCAGTTGGTCAAACCTGTTAAAAAGAACAGGTTCAGGTTGTTCACCCACTCCCTGCCCCCCCCCCCCCCCGGTGGCCTGCGAGGAGGTATTCTGGAGCCCAGAGATGGTTTTGAGGCTTCTCCAGACCCCGCCGATGTCACTCTGTTGCAGCTTGTCTTCCATCTTCTTCCTGTAGCTGTCCTTGCCTTCCCTGATCTTCCTCCTTAGCTCCCTCTGTATGAACTTCAGCTTCTCCCTGTTTCCCAACCTGAAGATCCTTTTCTTTTCTGTCAGTTGGAACTTTATCCCGGGGTTGATCTAGGGTTTGTTGTTTGAGCAACACCGTATGGTCTTGGTGGGTATGGTGTTGTCCACACAGAAGTTGATGTAGTCATATATATATATATATATATATATATATATATATATATACAGTATATATATATATATATATATATATATATATATATATATATATATATATATATATATATATATATGTGTGTGTGTGTGTGTGTGTGTGTGTGTGTGTGTGTGTATATATATATATATATATATATATATATATATATATATATATATATATATATATATATATATATATATATACTGTATATATATATATATATATACAGACTGACTGCTGCTGCAGATGAAAAAAGGACCCGCAGGAAGAACCGCCACAGACCCAGCAGCACGGAGACCACCCACAAGTGCGACCTGTGTGACAGGGACTGCCATTCGCGCATCGGCCTGTTCAGCCACAGGCGGTGCTGTTCCACCAGAGTAGACGTTTAGGACCATGGTCATCATAGACCGACGGAGGCCGACGATATATATACACTACCGTTCAAAAGTTTGGGGTCACCCAGACAATTATTTTGTGTTTTCCATGAAAAGTCACACTTATTTACCACCATGAGTTGTAAAATGAATAGAAAATATAGTCAAGACATTGACAAGGTTAGAAATAATGATTTGTATTTGAAATAATTTTTTCCTTCAAACTTTGCTTTCGTCAAAGAATCCTCCATTTGCAGCAATTACAGCATTGCAGACCTAACATGATTGCACAAGGGTTTTCTAATCATCCATTAGCCTTCTGACGCAATGAGCAAACACATTGTACCATTAGAACACTGGAGTGATAGTTGCTGGAAATGGGCCTCTATACACCTATCTAGATATTGCACCAAAAACCAGACATTTGCAGCTAGAATAGTCATTTACCACATTAGCAATGTATAGAGTGTATTTCTGATTAGTTTAAAGTTATCTTCATTGAAAAAAAGTGCTTTTCTTTCAAAAATAAGGAAATTTCTAAGTGACCCCAAACTTTTGAACGGTAGTGTATATATATACATATATATATATATATATATATACTGTATATACTGTATATACACACATGTATACACACACACACATATCAAAATCAAATCAAATCAACCTTTATTGTCATATTGCTGTACATACAACTGTAGAGCAGGCAAGATGAATTGATTGATGATTTTTTTTTTTTTTTTTTCTCTCTCGGCGCCACACGAGTCGGCTGCCTTTTGCAACAGCGGCTCGATTCCGAGTCTTTTTCCCTTCCTCTCTCTTTTGATCCGTCTTTTTTTTTCACCCCACTTATATCACGGACACACAGATCGTCCTAAATGTCTCCTGAGCCGGTGGACGGAGCCACTGTCTATAGCAGGATACAATACAGCAGAGAACAGCTGCTAGCATTCAACCGCCACCCGGTCCCATTGGAAAAACTCGACATACCGAGAGAACTGAGGCGAAAACGCCGCGGCTGCCGGGCTGGAGTAAGGCGGAGGACAAAAAATATAAGGTACAGACCCTCCCTTCCATCTGTTGTCATGGGAAATGTACGGTCGATACTGGGAAAGTTAGATGAGCTAGCGGCTATCTCCCGTTATGATAGCACATACCGGGAGTGCTCTCTCCTTTTGTTTACTGAGACGTGGCTAACTGAACTAGCAGCAGATGCTAACATTGAGCTGGAGGGTTTTCACATGATACGAGCTGACCGAACACCAGACAGTGGCAAGGCTAGGGGCGGTGGAGTGATAATGTATGTTAACAACAACTGGTGCAGACCGGGACGTATCACTGTTAAACAACGACACTGCAGCAAAGACATTGAGTTGCTAGCTGTTAGCATGAGGCCTACATATCTCCCGAGAGAACACTCACACGTGATCTGCATTGTTGTTTATGCAAATCCGACGGCGAACGCTGGGACAGCACGTGACGTCATCCATTCAGTAACCAGCAGGCTGCAGACAGAACACCCAGATGCTCTTCTCCTCATCTCAGGCGATTTCAACCATGTTTCACTGTCTCCCATTCTACCCACGTTCACCCAGTATGTCACATGCCACACTAGAGACAATAAAACACTGGATTTATTCTACGCAAACACTAAGGAGGCGTACACCTCATCACAACTCCCCCCACTCGGGAGATCGGATCACAACTTGGTTCATCTCCGGCCGGTGTACAAACCCCTAGTGCACAGACAACCTCCGGCCATGCACACTGTGGAGTTATGGTCTGAGGAGACAATGGACACCCTAAAGGGCTGTTTTGAAGCCACCGCCTGGAAGCAGCTCTGCGATCCACATGGTGAGGACATCGATGGCCTCATTCACACCTTCACGGGCTACCTCAGCTTCTGTGTGGACAAATCCGTTCCCACCAAGACCATACGGCGTCACTCAAACAACAAACCCTGGATCAACCCTGAGATAAAAACACTTCTGAGAGAGAAGAAGAGGATCTTCAGGTCAGGGAACAGGGAGATGCTGAAGTCCGTACAGAGGGAGCTGAGGAGAAAGATCAGAGAAGGCAAGGACAGCTTCAGGAAGAAGATGGAGGACAAGCTGCAACAGAGCGACATCAGCGGGGTCTGGAGAAACCTCAAAACCATCTCGGGGCTCCAGAATACCTCCCCCCAGGCCACAGGGGGCAGGGAGTGGGCGAACAACCTGAATCTGTTTTTCAATAGATTTGACCAACCGCCCTCCCCCCTGACTGCACAACAACCACTGCTGCCTCTAAAGAAATCAAGTCCTGCTGCCCACTCCCCACTCCACCAACACCCCCCCACTCCCAACACACAGCCCCCCATCCTGACCCTGACCAGGACCCAGGTGAGGACGGAGCTGAGGAAGATCAAGGCGAGGAAGGCGCCGGGACCGGACGGCATCAGCGCAAAGCTCCTCAAGTCCTGTGCAGACCAGCTGTGTGGGATTGTGACGTATATCTTCAACATGAGCCTGAAACTGGGGAGGGTACCACAGCTGTGGAAAACATCTTGTGTGGTACCTGTACCAAAAACTTCCCACCCCAAAGACCTGAACAGCTACAGACCGGTGGCCTTGACGTCCCACTTGATGAAGACCCTGGAGAGACTGCTCCTTGCTCACCTCCGCCCCCTGGTGGAACCAGCGATGGATCCACTCCAGTTCGCCTACCAGCATGGCATTGGGGTGGAGGATGCGGTGATCTTCCTCCTTCACCGTTCTCTGTCCCACCTGGAGAAGCCCGGGAATATGGTGAGGATCATGTTCTTTGACTTCTCCAGTGCTTTCAACACCATCCAACCGATGATCCTGAAGGACAAGCTGCTGCGCGCAGGGGTGGACCAGCACCTGTCATCATGGATCCTGGACTACCTCACGAACCGGCCTCAGTTTGTGAGAACCCGGGACTGTGTGTCCGACACGATCATCAGTAGCACGGGGGCCCCCCAGGGAACGGTGCTGGCTCCCTTCCTGTTCACTCTTTATACTGCGGACTTCTCACACAACACAACACACTGCCATCTACAGAAGTTCTCTGATGACTCTGCGATCGTTGGCCTCATCTCCAATGGAGATGAAGCTGAGTACAGAGGGCTTATCCAGGACTTCGTGGACTGGTGCCATCGGAACTGCCTCCAGATCAACGCGAGGAAAACTAAGGAGCTGGTGGTGGACTGCCGCAGGCATGGGCAGCCCCTCACGGTACCAGTAAATATACAGGGAACAGACATCGAGATGGTGACATCCTATAAGTACCTGGGTATTCATCTGAACAATAAACTAGACTGGTCACACAATACTGATGCACTCTACAAGAAGGGACAGCGCAGGCTGTTCCTGCTGAGGAGACTCAGGTCTTTTGGTGTACAAGGGGCGCTGCTGAAGTCATTCTATGACACGGTGGTGGCATCAGCCATCACTTTTGGAGTGGTCTGCTGGGGCAGTGGCATTACTGCAGCCGATAGGAAGAGACTGAACAAACTGATTAAGAAAGCTAGCTCTGTCCTGGGGCAGCGCCTTGATCCGATGGAGGAGATAGGAGAGAGAAGGACGGTGGCTAAACTGTCATCTCTGCTGGAGTCCGAGTTCCACCCTATGCAGGACATACTGAATGCACTGAGGAGCTCATTTAGCAGCAGACTACATCATCCCAGGTGCACAACCGAGAGGTTTCGTAGGTCCTTCCTACCAACGGCTGTCAGACTGTACAACCTAAGCAGGGCTGCTCGCAGAGATAGCAAAAGACGTAACAAACTAATAGTTTTTTGAATGCAAAAGATGCAATAGACTTACACAATGGTCCCCTCCGGCATACAACTAGGAACATACCGGTCGCTATGGAGGGTGAGAATATGTATGGGCACATAATCATACCATGTAGGATAACTAAGTAGACGGTTATGCTGTTTCATTCCATCTAGCAACAATGCTCTGCACTGTGTGTGTTTATATATTTGCATATTTATTCCATCTAGCTACAATGCTCAGCACTGGGTGTGTTTATATATTTATATATCTACATATTATTCCATCTAGCTACATTGCCCGCACTGTGTGTGTTTATATACTTGCATATTTATTCCACCTAGCTGCAATGCTCCGTACTGTGGGTGTTTATATATTTACATATTTATTCCATCTAGCTACAATGCTCTGCACTGTGTTCATATATTCATATATTTATTCCATCCAGCTACAATGCTCTGCACTGTGTGTCTGTGTGTGTGTGTATATATATATATTTTATAGTAATACGTACATATGTTTATTAGCTGCTCTTGCTTGCTTGTTTTTTTTCTTGCCTTCTGATTGTTGCTCTGAGTGTTGCTATCCCTGTGCTGTTGCAATCCTGGAATTTCCCCGTTGTGGGACTAATAAAGGCTTATCTTATCTTATCTTATCTTATCTTATGAAATTGCCTTTCTCTCAGCATCCATATAAGTAGAAGAACATGATTTAAGACACACTCACACATATCTTCACCCCCCCACCCCCACCCGTTCACACATCCATGAGACATACTTGAAGAAACTAACTAACTATAATATACAAATAATGCACATAATGTCTATAGGTGCAGTAGTGAATATGAGAGATTCCGGGTCAACTGTTCAGCATCCTAACAGCTTGTGGAAGGAAGCTGTTGATCAGTCTGGTGGTTCTGCCTCTGATGCTCCGGAATCGTTTGCCAGATGGCAGAAGTTCAAAGTGTTTATGCAGAGGGTGAGAACGGTCCTTGACAATGTTCGGTGCCCTGCTCCTACAACGGTTCTGAAAAAGTTCTTGGACAGAAGGGAGGGAGACTCCAATTACCCTCTCAGCTCCCTTGATTATCCTCTGCAGGGCTTTTTTGTCTGACATACTGCAGCTGGAGTACCATGTAGCAATGCAGTACGTCAGAACACTCTCCACCACACCTCTGTAGAAGGTCCTGAGGATGCAGATGGGGAGAGAGGCCTGTTTGAGTTTCCTCAAGAAGTGCAGTCTCTGCTGAGCCCGCTTCCTGATCCCCAAGGAATTCTTGCTCCAGGTCAGGTCCTGCGAGATCTGCACTCCGAGGAACTTGATGTTCTCCACTCTCTCCACTAAACGGCCGCCGATGCTGAGGGGGACGTGTTCAGGCTGTGACCGCCGGAAGTCAATAATCATCTCCTTCATTTTGTCCACGTTGAGCACCAGATTGTTCTCCCTGCACCAGCCCTCCAGGTCTCTCACTTCTTCCCTGTACATTGATTCCTCATCCCTCTGAATAAGTCCCACCACCGTGGTGTCGTCTGCAAACTTAATAATCTGGTTCCCCTCATGTCTGTATATACAGTCATGTGTTAGAAGTGTAAACAACAGTGGGCTGAGTACGCAGCCTTGAGGGGATCCAGTGCTCAGCATGACAGAGTTGGAGATGTTGTTTCCAACCCGGATAGACTGGGGTCTCTCAGTCAGGAAATCCAGGATCCAGAGACATGTGGCGGTGTTCAGACCAAGAAGGAGTAATTTCTCCATCAGTCTCTGGGGAATAATGGTGTTGAATGCTGAACTGAAATCATTGTACAGGAGTCTGGCGTAGGTGTCTTTCTGGTCCAGGTGGGTGATGACAGAGTGCAGGGTGGTGACTATAGCATCCTCCGTGGAGCGGTTTGAATGATATGCAAACTGGAGCGGGTCATGTGATGCAGGGAGGCAGGCTGTAATGTGTGGTTTGACAAGCCGTTCGAAACACTTCATCACAATTGGTGTCAGTGCAACAGGACGATAGTCATTCAAACAGGACACAACTGGTTTCTTTGCCACTGGTACAACGATAGAGGTCTTGAAGCATCTGGGAACGATGGCCTGACTCAGGGAGATGTTATAAATATCAGTCAGGACATCCGCCAACTCGCTCGCGCAGTCTCAGAGCACACGTCCCGGGATGTTGTCCGGACCTGCAGCTTTACGTGGGTTGACTCTGTTTAGGGTCCTCCGTGTGTCCGCTGCGTTGACGGTAAAAGCTGGTCCGACCGATGGTGGGTGTGGGCCAGCCCTCCCTCTGATTGTCGGGTTTGATGCTTCAAAACGTGCAAAGAAGTTGTTGAGCCTGTCTGGAAGTGCAGCATCGTCATCATCGACCCCCTGCCTAGACTTATAGCCCGTCAGTGTCCGAACTCCCTGCCACATCTGCTTGGTGTTCCTAGTGCCACAGAGGTGTCCCTGGATTTTCTCCGCATAGGCGTGCTTCGCCGCCTTAATTCCCTTTGAGAGCGCAGACCTGGCTGAGCGGAGGGCGATCCTGTCCTTCGCTCTGAAGGCTGCATCTCTGGCTGTAAGCAGCGAGCGCGCCTCTGCGGTCATCCATATATATACACATATATACATACATATGTGTGTGTACACACACACACACACACACACAAACACACACACACACACACATATATATATATATATATACATACTAGTGCATACCTGTGCATGCCTGTGCATACCCGTGCATGCCCATAGAAAGCAAGTGTGAGCAAACATTTCTGCATGCCTGTAGAAAGTTACTGTTACCATGGCATCAGCTACCATGGTGAAACCTGCCTTGGATCTTTGACGTCACCACTCGTTCGTTGATGACTGCCTTTGATCTGTGATGCCTGCCTTTGATCTTTGATAATGTCATAGCAAGTGCTATGATCATGAGTAATGCCTTCCTTTGATTTTTGATGATGTCATAGCGAGTCCTATGATTGGGAGTGAAGCCTGCCTTTGATCTCATAACAAGTCCTATGATGTTTTAGCAAGTCCTATGATCGTGACGTCATGACATCGTGACAGACAATTGCTTGGGCTGTTATTGATACCTGGTGAAAATCTCAGATCAATGGCTCAATGTTTAATGAGAAAAAGAAAAATGTTGATGTGTTCAATACTTATTTTCCCCACTGTATATGCGTACACACACGCACACACACGCGCGCGCGCGCGCACACACACACACACACACACAGTATATATACAGTATATATTCAATTCAACTTTATTTATATAGCACCATTTCACAACAACAGTCATCTCATAGCACTTTCAACTGTAGGGGAAACCCCCACAATTGTGGAAAGACCCCAGCAATCAGGTGATCCCTTGTGAGCAAGCACTTGGCGACGGTGGAGAGCAAAAAACTCCCTTATAACAGGAAGAAACCTCCAGCAGAACCAGACACAGGGAGGGGCAGTCATTTGCTGCGACTGGCTGGAGGGTGAGGGGATAGAGAAGAAGAAGAAAAGAACAGGCATGTAGAGAGCAAACCACACGACGGGGACTCAATCTATGGGAGAGAACAAACAGATGTTAATGTCCAGCAAAATTATTTCATTGAGAGTGAAAAAAGGATTGAAACCCAGTGCATTGTTGGAGGTCCCCTGGCTGTCTAAACCTATTAGCAGCATATAGGGCACATAGGGCCTGCCTGACAAAGTAAAGAAGACCAAAAGATCCTCAAAAACTAGACATCATGTTGTGATTCAAAGAAATTCAGGAACAATTGAGAAACAAAGTAATTAAGATCTATCAGTCTGGAAAAGGTTATAAAGACATTTCTAAAGCTTTGGGGCTTCAGCGAACCACAGCGAGAGCCATTGTCCACAAATGGTGAAAACATGGAACAGTGGTGAACATTCCCAGGGGTGGCTGGCTGACCAAAATTACCCCAAAAGTGCAGCGATGACTCATTCAAGAGGTCACAAAAGACCCCACAACAACATCCAAAGAACTGCAGGCCTCACTTGCCTCAGTTAAGGTCAGTGTTCATGACTCCACCAAAAGAAAGAGACTGGACAAAAATGGCCTGCATGGCAGAGTTCCAAGACGAAAACCACTGCTGAGCAAAAAGAGCACAAAGGCTCGTCTTAGTTTTGCCAGAAAACATCTTGATGATCCCCAAGACTTTTGGGAAAATACTCTGTGGTCTGATGACAAAAAAGTTGAACTTTTTGGAAGGTGTGTGTCCCATTACATCCGGCGTAGAAGTAAAAGCATTTCAGAAAATGAACATCATACCAACAGTAAAATATGGTGGTGGCAGTGTGATGGTCTAGGGCTGTTTTGCTGCTTCAGGACCTGGAAGACTTGCTGTGGTAAATGGAATCATGAATTCTGCTGTCTACCAAAAAATCCTGAAGGAGAATGTCTCGCCCTCTATTCGTGACCTGAAGCTGATGTGCACTTGAATTCTGCAGCAGGACAATGATCCAAAACACACTAGCAAGTCTGCCTCTGAAAAGCTTAAGAAAAAAAAATGAAGACTCTGGAGTGACCTAGTCAGTGTCCTGACCTGAATCCGATTGAGATGCTGTACCATGACCTTAAAAACGTGGTTCATGCTCGAAAACCCTCCAATGTGGCTGAATTACAACGATTCTACAAAGATGAGTGGGCCAAAATTCCTCCACAGCGCTGTAAAAGACTTATTGCCAGTTGACGCAAACGCTTGATTGCAGCTGTTGCTGCTACGGGTGGCCCAACCAGTTATTAGGTTTAGGGGCCAATCACTTTTTCCACACAGGGCCATGTAGGTTTGGATTTGTTTTACCCTTAATAACACTGGTCAACACCAAATTTATTGTCTAAGTTTTTTTTTAGCTGATTTAGGACAATTTTGATGTGCTGAATCCAAAAATCACATTGGTTTGGCTCAATCAGGTCAACTTTTTGAACTATGGCCATGTTTTCTTACGTTTTTGTTTACATGTATGGGTATTTTCGCTTTATATGATGCAAAATTCTTTTTTATTTCTTGAAATTCTCTGAATTTTGAACAATGATGACATAACATTCAATTTACACGTATTTACCTTTATCAGTGTCTACTATTCAAATTACAATACAACTGTACAACTACTGTACAACTACTTATAACTTAACATAAAAACCTGACCTGATCGAGAGAAACGGATGTCATTTTCGGATTCAGCGGTACTAAATTGTCTTAAATCAGTTGAAAAAAAAACAGACATCTTACAAAAAAATTGTTTTTGTTATGTTATGTAATAAGCACCTTCATTTAAAAACTGCATTTTGTGTTTACTTGTGTTATCTTTGTCTAATATTTAAATTTGTTTGATGATCTGAAACATTTAAGTGTGACAAACATACAATAAAAATCAGGAAGGGGGCAAACACTTTTTCACACCACTGTATATGGCACTTTTTCTCATCTCTAAATGACCAAAGCACTTTACAGATCCTGCTATATACACATTCACACACTGATGGCAGCAGAGCTGCCATGCACAGGCGCTGGCCTGACCCACCTGGAGCAAGTGGGGGTTCAGCGTCTTGCTCAAGGACACTTCGACATGCAGACTGCAGACAGAGTGGGAATCGAACCCCTGACCCTCCGATCAGTAGTCGGCCACGCTACACCTGCACCACAGCCGCCCACAAACACACACACACACACACACACACACACACAAACAGTACATATTAGTGGTGTTGGCATTATTGCGTTAATCGCCCGTTAACACTTTGCCCCCCTTAATGGCGACAAATTTTGTGATTGCAATTAACGGGAGTAAATGGCAGAAAGTACAAACAGTACTAGCGGCTCTCTGTATTAAAGCCACTCTGGCTACAGACACTGCGTACACCAGGCAGACATTGCAAAGTCAAACAAGCTGGATTACAGCCATGGAAATCCCCAAAGTGCTGTCATGTTTAAGTTTACAACATTATCTGTTGGAGCGCTTACCTGGATAACTGTTACAGCCTCCTTCAAAACTTCGCCTGGATGCTGGGTTGTTCTTCTTCTGTGGAAGCTGGCTGGCTGGCTAGTAACTACATGCTAGGTTGTAGCTGACCTCCAGCAGCTGACACCGACAGAAATTTGCCCGTTTTCATCATCATAGCTTTGGGTCCAACTGTTGGTGAGTACCAGTCTAAAAAAATTTTCAAGCTGTGTTCATAATGTCCATTCACTCCCCCACCGTTTTTGCAGCACGGTGGGGTGTCATCACAGGCAAGATGGTTGCTTGTTTATGTTTGCTATTTTTCTGCTAAAACGGAAATTGTGTCTGTTGTGACACACGAGGTCCATGGTTTTGTGTTGATCTGCTTAAAAGTTGTAGATGTTTGCTATGGGAGAAAACACAAGCTCCATTTGTGGCTGCTGGCTGGTTGGCTGCCGGCTGGTTGGATGCTGACGTTAATGAGCTCTGGCATTCCGTTGTTTGCACATGCAGTCTACTTTTGAGAATTTTCTAGAGAATATTCTGGATCGTTTTTGTCATTTTGTATATGTTGAGAGCTTTAATAAACCTGCAGGTGAAGACAGCAAGCATATTTGTCCACTCCCATGTTCACAACAGTATGACAAACTTGATAAATTACCAACTTAAGGCACACTATATCTGTATGGAAAAACACACGATTAACGCAATATTAATTGTGATTAACTCATCATTCCAAGAGATTAATCGTGACTACAAATTTTAATCATCCAACACCACTAATGCACACATACAGTATATACAGTATATATATATATATATATATATATACACACACACACACACACACGCACACTTAAATGCATACCTAAATTTATCTATAAATGCAAGAAATCTCTGTGTGTGTGTGTGTGTGTGTGTGTGTGTGTGTGTCTGTGTGTGTGTTCCTCACATATCTCTCAATCTGTTTGTCAGACTGGCCTCAGATTTTAAACATGCTTTCCTGAGGTTACAAGGGTGTGCATCCCCGAATATGGAGTCGCTCAGTCAAAATATGTAATTTTTATCAATTAAAGTTTAGCCACAGCTCTGTGACCGCTCTGGGTCTTCATCCCCTGGCTTCAAGAAGTGTGGGCGGGGTTTCAGATTGACTCCGTGCTCATTGGATAATATGCCGCATCATGGCCATGCTGATTGGACAATACGTGGCATCACAACCACGCTGATTGGATAACACACAGCATCATGACCTGTCAGTCACCACAGCGCTTCACAAACAAAGATTTTATAAGTGCTATCCCCGAGTATGGAGTCGCTCAGTCAAAATATATACCATAAAATAGCTGTGATTTCATAGGTCTAATGGATAATTTGGCATGGAGAACACGAGGTGGTGGAGGGGGATGCTGGCGGGGACCCAAGGTGCCACAAAGGACACCACTGGCACATGGGTAAAGCAGCACCCGAGACTCCCGTTAACCGGGTAACACCAGTGTCCGACAGGGCGCTCCACGATCGTTCGTGGGGAGGCACGCTCAGCCTGCCTGGTTAGTGGTAGACAACAGTCCCGACTGCTGCTTCACTGTAGAGCAGAATGACCAGATCAACTGCATATTACACGCGGACACATATGCACGCTTTGACTAAACGACAAGACACAAAAATGGTAAATAAAATGGTAAATGGCATTCACTTATATAGCGCTTTTATTCTTTTTTTTTCTCTTTTTTTTCCTTCTTGCAGGGACATGCACAATATACATTGACCTTAAAGAGGAAAGATGCATTGTACCAGGTTATAGCACTAGTGCTAATTTCCACCTGTAGTCCCTGGGCAGGCTGGTGTTAGCATTAATAAAAGCAGACATTTGGTAAAACTACAAGTAAGCATTGATAAAAAAAACTAAAACCAAACATTGATTAAAAAACTAAAACCAAGCATTGCTAAAAACTAAAATTCTCATCTCTTGATGACCAAAGCGCTTTACAGATCCTGCTATTCACCCATTCACACACTGATGGTGGCATACTGCCTAACATGGCACTTCCAGACCCACCAGGAGCAATTGGGGGTGAAGTGTCTTGCCCAGGGACACAACGGCAGGATATCTGGGGAGAGTGGGATTTGAACCGCCAACGCTGTGGTTATTGGACGACCTGCTCTACCTGCTCTATCTCCTGAGCCACTGCTGTCCCCAAATAACGCCCAAATAACGAAATCCTTTTTATCTAAATATTTACAGACAAATTGGCAACACTGTTGCAAAAGTTGCAGCCAAACGGCTTTCTCCTCTGTGTGTGTGTGTGTGTGTGTGAATGGTGATGGGATCAGTGCCCTGCATGGATGCCCCGAATCTCCCTCTGGGGATCAATAAAATATACAAGATACAAATACAAAAAAAAAAAAAAAAATAATGTCCGGTGCTTTGTAGATATAATCATCACCATCATAGCAGTCTGTCGTGGGCGACAATGACTGTTTCATTTAGGTCTGATCAGATTTGCACACAGTCTCTCCCTCAAGTTTCCAAACACAGCGCTCGCTCTTCCCATTCTGAGAGATAGTTCATTCTCCAGCCTAGCATTCTCTGAAACAGTACTCCCTAGGTACTTGAAAGTCTTGCACTTGACTAGTGGCTCTGTACAAATGCTGATCTCTTCTGGTAGTGATGTTGATAATTTGAACTTTGGTGGTTGATAAAGGTACTCTGTCTTCTTGATGCTCTTACTATCTTTATCGATGCCTTACTCTTGGCTTTAAACTGTGCCACATTGAACAAGTCTGCTTCTTTCCTTGTTTGAATGTATACTCCTTCTGAAGTGTCTTTGAAGGCCACCTCAAGCATGGCTGCCAGATATAGCGAGAAGAGTGTAGGTTCCAGCACACACCCTTGTTTCACCCCGTTGCTTACTGAAAAGTCTTTAGATACTGAACCACTCATTGTCATGTTTGTTTGCATACCTGTATGGAGTGCCTCGATCAGGCAATACTGCTAAAATATAAAAGGATGCACTACAGCGGGTCTCAAATATTTGTAAACGTGTCCTGTTATAGTACTGCATGAGTTTATTGACGATAGACTATAAACTGCACATATAAACTAAATTATAATGATGACTAAACAACTCCCATTCTCCAAAGTGCAAGATACAACATTTATGAATAAGTAATAAAAGATCACACAAATAAGCGACCTGACAAAAACTAAACAAGCGGTTCTTAAACAGTGGCTAATATTGCATGTCCCATTCATTTTCAATTATTCTGTAATTAATATTCACACAATCAAATAAATCTCAGTTCAGTACCTTTCATATTTGTCAAAGTCTAACATGTGATAGCTACATATACGCTACACCTCTGTATTCCACTTTCAAACACAGCCTACATTTGGGCCTATAAAGCCTAATTGAGCTACCTGTTTCAGATAGGAATTCTTGCTTTCTACAGGCATGTGCTAGTATATATATATATACACACAATGTAGAATGGATATGAATAATATGGATAAGGCGTATGAACAACAGCAACAAGAATATACTGTAAGAGTGCAAGAATATTGGTGATAGCAACAGCAATATGAAACATAAATAATTTCCCAGTTTGGGTTCAATAAGGTACATCTATCTATCTATCTATCTATCTATCTATCTATCTATCTATCTATCTATCTATCTATCTATCTATCATCAGTTTTTAAGGTGCAACCCAGTGCTAGCCTCAGTCATTAGGGTTTGAATCAGTGAATGTGAAAGTGCCTGTGACTATACCTGCAGGGGTCCGGTGGTGGGTGTATTTGGGGGGAGAAGGGGGCGGTGAGTGTGCAACTGCATGTAGAGGGTGCATGTTTATGTTTGCAGGGGTATCGTATGTGTGTGTCTGCAGGGGGAAGATGGCTTTCACAGCTCTGGGAAAGAAGCTGTCTCTCAGTCTGGTGGTGGTTGTTTTAATATTGTTGTACCGCCTTCCAGAAGGAAGTGGTACAAACAGTCTGTTGCCTGGGTGGGGTGGGGTGGGGGTCCGCTGTGATACATCTGGCCCTCTTCTTGATCTGGCCAGTGTATATTGAGTCCAGATCTGGGAAAGGGCATCCTACGATCTCCAGTGCTGTTCTCACCACCCAGGTCAAGTCCTTTCTGTACTGTACCGTGCAGTTGCCATACCACACTGTCGCGCTGAGACAGAGGATGCTCTCCATTGTGGATCTGTAGAAGTTGGTGAGCAGTTGAGAGGAGAGTCCAGCCCGTTTCAGTTTCCTGAGGATGAAGAACCTTTGTTGAGCCTTCTTCACCAGGCGCGATGTGTTCAGAGACCAAGACAGATCAGATGTGATGTATAGGCCCAGGAACTTGATGTTGTCCAAATGCTCGACCGTCTCCCCATCTATGAGGAGGGGAGTGTGTTCCATTTTCCTGGACCTCCTGTAGTCCAAAATGACCTCCTTGGTGCTACTGGTGTTCAGGACAAGGTTATTGACTGAGCACCACTGAGTCAGGTGGTGGATCTCCTCTCTGTAGTGGGTCTGATCATTGTCTGATATGAGACCCACCACGGTGGTGTCGTCCACGAACTTTATGACTGTGTTAGTGGGGTGGATGGCAGAACAGTCCTGAGTGAAGAGCGTGAAGAGAGCAGGGCTGAGCACAGACCCCTGCAGCATGCCTGTGTCCAGAACCAGGGTGGATGATGTGCAAACTGCTATTCTCACCACCTGAGGCCGGTTGGTGAGAAAGTCTCTGATCCAGGAACACAGTGATGTGGACAGACCCAGGTTGTAGAGCTTCAGTGCCAGCTTGTTCAGGATGACAGTGTTGAATGCTGAGCTGAACTCAACAAATAGCATCCTAACATACAGCTGGGAAAATAAGTATTGAACACATCAACATTTTTCTCATTAACCATGCTTTGGATGGAGCCAGTGACCTGAGATTTTCACGAGATATCACTAACAACCAAAGTAATCCATACATATAAAGAAATCAAGGCAACTGTGTTCACAAGTTCCATTTAATAAAGTGGAATGACACAGGGAATAAGTACTGAACACACGAAGAAAAAGAGCTGCAAAAAGGCATAGAAAGCCAAGAAACCAGCAGAAATCCATCAGAATTTAGGAAGCCATCCCATCCCCCATCAGTGAAAATTAATTTCAACTGGTTAAGTCCTGACTAGTAGCCTTTATAAAGGTCTGTGAACATCAGATTGTCACACTACAAAGAACTCATGATGGGTAGAAGTAAAAAGCTCTCTCTAGGCCTTTGCAACTTTATTGTTGCTAAATATAATGATGGCACTGGTTACAGGCATATTTCTAAACTGCTGAATGTTCCAGTGAGCACTGTTGGAGCCATCATTCGGAAGTGGAAAGAACATCATTTAACCATAAACAGAGGAGTCAAAAGAATTATCAGATGAGTTATCCAAGAGCCAAAGACCACTCATAGAAAGCTCCAGAAAGACCTGGAGTTAGCAGGTACTGCTGTTTAAAAGAAAACAATAAGTAATGCACTCAACCAACATGGGCTCTGTGCCTACTCACCTCACAAGACTCCATTGCTGAAGAAAAAGCATGCTGAAGCTTGTTTAAAGTTTGCTGCACAACATTTGAGCAAGCGAGTAACATACTGGGAGAATACAGGCATGGACCAAATTGTTGGTACCCCCCTCTGTTAATGAAAGAAAAACCCACAGTGGTCACAGAAATAACTTGAATCTGACAAAAGTGGTAATAAATAAAAATTCTATGAAAATTAATCAGTGAAAATCAGACAATGCTTTTGAATTATGGTTCAACAGAATTATTTAAAAAAACAAACTCATGAAACAAGCCTGGACAAAAATGATGGTACCCCTTGAAAAGATTGAAAATAATGTGACCATAGGGACATGTTCAAGCAAGATGTGTCCTCTAATTAACATCACAGGTGTCTACAAACTTGTAATCAGTCAGTCGGCCTATTTAAAGGGTGACAAGTAGTCACTGTGCTGTTTGGTGACATGGTGTGTACCACACTAAACATGGACCAGAGGAAGCAAAGGAGAGAGTTGTCTCAGGAGATTAGAAAGAAAATTATAGACAAGCATGTTAAAGGTAAAGGCTACAAGACCATCTCCAAGCAGCTTGATGTTCCTGTGACTACAGTTGCACATATTATTTAGAAATTTAAGATCCATGGGACTGTAGCCAACCTCCCTGGACGTGGCTGCAGGAGGAGACGGATAATACGAATGGTAACAAAAGAGCCCAGAACAACCTCTAAACACATTCATGGTGAACTCCAAGGTCAAGTACATCAGTGTCAGATCGCCACCATCCGTTGTTGTTTGAGCCAAAGTGGACTTCATTGGAGATGACCAAGGAGGACACCACTGTTGAAAACAAATCATAAAAAAGCCAGACTGGAATTTGCCAAACTGCATGTTGACAAGCCACAAAGTTTCTGGGAGAATGTCCTATGGACAGACGAGACAAAATTGGAACTTTTTGGCAAGGCACATCAGCTCTATGTTTACAGATGCAAAAATGAAGCATAGCAAGAAAAGAACACTGTCCCTACTGTGAAACATGGAGGAGGTTCTGTTATGTTCTGGGGCTCCTTTGCTGCATCTGGCACAGGGTGTCTTGAATCTGTGCAGGGTACAATGAAATCTCAAGATTATCAAGGTATTCTAGAGAGAAATGTGCTGCCCAGTGTTAGACAGCTTGGTCTCAGTCGCAGGTTATGGGTCTTGCAACAGGATAATGACCCAAAACACACAGCTAAAAACACCCAAGAATGGCTAAGAGCGAAACACTGGACTATTCTAAAGTGGCCTTCTATGAGCCCTGATCTAAATCCTATTGAACATCTGTGGAAGGAGCTGAAACATGCCGTCTGGAGAAGGCACCCTTCAAACCTGAGACAACTGGAGCAGTTTGCTCATGAGGAGTGGGCCAAAATACCTGCTGAGAGGTGTAGAAGTCTCATTGACAGTTACAGAAATCGTTTGATTGCAGTGATTGCCTCAAAAGGTTGTGCAACAAAATATTAAGTTAAGGGTACCATCATTTTTGTCCAGGCCTGTTTCATGAGTCTGTTTTTTAAAATAATTCTGTTGAACCACAATTCAAAAGCATTGTGTAATTTTCATTGGTTAATTTTCATAGAATTTTTATTTATTACCACTTTTGTCAGATTCAAGTTATTTCTGTGACCATTGTGGGTTTTTCTTTCATTAACAGAGGGGTACCAACAATTTTGTCCACGTCTGTATAATCTGGTCAGATGAGACCAAAAATAAACTTTTTGGATGCCTCAACACATAGCATGATTGGAGGAGAAATGGCACTGCACATCCCATCATGGTGCAGGGGTGTTTTTCAACACGTGGTATGGGCAGACTTTATATAATTGAAGGAAAGATGAATGGACAAATGTACAGAGACATCCTTGATAAGAACGTGTTGCCATTTGCCAAGATGCTGAAGATGAAATGAGGGTGGACATTTCAGCAAGACAATGATCCCAAACACACAGCCAAGGAAACGCTCAGCTGGCTCCAGAGAAGGAAAATAAAGCTGCTAGAATGGCCCAGTCAGTCACCTAACCTGAATCCAATTGAAAATCTATGAAACGAATTGAAGAACAGAATTCATAGAAAACACCCACGGAACCTTCAAGATTTGACAATTTGTGTGGAAGAATGGGCTAAAATCACTCTTGAGGAATGCCTTTGCCTAGCTTCTCCATACAGGAGGTGTCTGGAGGCTGTTATTACCAACAAAGGCTTTTCTACTAAATATTCAATGAATTTCACCAAGCGTGTTCAGTACTTATTGTCAGAACGTGGGTTGGAGCCTTGTCCTCTCCTTGTGTTGTATTTATGTTTCTTGTCACCAGGACGTGGTCTCCAACCCACATCCTCGCATTAAGTTCATTTTCTGGGTTCCTGTATTTGTTATTGCTTATTTTCTTGGTCCTGTTTATTTTGGTTCTTATAATTATGTTCTATCTTGTATCTAATGTGTGTTTATTTCTCACCTTAGTCTTGCCTGGTTTGTGTCCTGTTTAGCTCTTGATTAGTCACAGCTGTTTTGAATTTCATTTGATTTGTGTCTGCCTTGTTTAAAGGACGAAGCCCCTCAGTTGGGTGCTGCATCATTAATGGTCATACTGGCATTTCACACACGCTTCTGCCGAGTCCTGTCTTGCCTGTGCAGTGAGTTTTTCCTGTGAAGTCTAGCCTGGGTTTAGCTTTTGTTTCAGCTCCCTAGCTGTGTTTTTGTGTTTTGTTTAATAAAATGTTTAAGGCTCATTATGCACCTTAGGCTAGTTCTCTGCTCCAAGGGGGAAACCATGACAAAATGATGCAGCCAGTCAGGGACTCACCGAGTGAGCCCAGCAGGAGGAGGAGGTGGAGCCGTGATGAGCGAGAGGCGGTGGCCACAGTGGAGGATCTGGTGGCCGCTGCTTGAAGCAGCTCTTTCCCAGAGGACGCTTGGGATTGCTGGAGGAAGTGGCAAACTTGATGGCAGTTAGACCGAGTTTGCACTCCCTTCCCCCGATTTGGCGACTGGCGCTTTCTCCACTACCTCCATTACCAACCGACTCCTCCTCGCCGAAGCCAGCTTTCCTGCTGCCTGTTCTTTCTAAGGTGGAGTGGAGAGAGCTTCTCGGCTGCAAGTTGGCGTTCGGGGGCTCCAGGTGGAAGGATGTCTCAAGGAGATGCCGCTTCTCTCATCGTTCCGCCCCTACACTCACAGCTGTCAACCAGATTATCTCTGGAGCCACCCAGAGGGAGTCGTCTGGATCATCATCAGCAGCAGAGTGGAAACTTAGCAAGTACCCTTTCATTTCTTAACCGTTTGAGTGTGTCTGTCACTGAATTGCGACATAATCCCTAGTGGTCAAGAGTGGTAAATATTTTTTGTCAATAAAATAGATTTCCAAGGCTATAACTTGAAAGTGGTAAGAGATAATGGCTTACTGTCAATTAGAAAGATGTAAAATATGATCCAAAGTTTCAGATAGGAGTGATTGTTTGCATCTAATTTGCATAATGTTGCGGCAGCTCTTTAAATTCCATAACTCAGTCAAAATTGGACTTTGGACAAATTTACACAAACAATGGTTCATTTTTTTGACACTGTTGTCTCTACAGGGGTATGTTGTTATCTTATCTTCAAAGTATATGAACCAGAAAATCAGTACAATGAAAAAAAAACCCCAAAGAAATTTGTCACTCACCGGCGGCTAACGGGACTCGCTCCCTGCTGTGGTCGCTGTGTTTTCACCCATCGTGGTCGTTATTTTGCGTTCTGTAGGTCATTTACGCTCTCTACCACATCTACAAAGTCTTATGATTATCCCACATAAATTTCGCTTGTATCCAGTGGCTATTTTCCGTGTACAAAGCCGTCTAAGTGACGGTGCACGATGATGGACGGCAGCCAAATTAGCTTTCTAGGCTAAAAGCATGAAAACAGGAAAAGGAAATGAGGAGTTCTTCTTCTTTGGTGTATTAGGTGTCATCCATTGAGTCCTCCAACGGATGTCTGCCACCTTCTGAAACTGGCAGATCAGTACAAATTAATACAAATCTTCAGTGGAGCAGGGGATGTCAGAGTGAGATGACAGGCACAGCGCCACGCTCTGCTACTAGGAGCACGCAAAATCTCACACTCAAAGGGTTAACATCAATAAATGATAGGTCTTGCTGTGTTCCTGGTGGGAGGACTCGGCAGCAGCCATCTGCAGCTGCTGAACTCTCACCACCCACCTCTGCCATTTCTTTCTGCTGCCGCTTCCATCCCCGCATCCTCGCCTGCTTCTTCCCCATCTGCTTGTGTTTTTTCCGAGCATTTGCCAATTCTGGGTGGAAACCGTATTGTCTGGGAGGAGTCTGCTGCTCCAGAGGGCCCACTAGCAGCAGCTGCCTCCACAATGACGCTGCTGGATGGCGAAGTTTGCCGAATTGGGGCTGCAATGTTGGAACCCCTATGTGAGGGTGACAAGGAGGAAAAGGAGAAGCACTGGCAGGCTGTGCTCCCCCAGGAGGAGTTAATGCTGGACTACAAGCCGTGGTTCCTTCCAGAGCATGTATCCCAGCTGGGTCAGATCCAGCGGGCTATGGACATTCCAGCTCCAGTACCTGGTCCATGGCGCCACCCAGCTCCAGTACCTGCTCCACGGCACCACCCAGCTCCAGTGCCTGCTCCACGGCACCACCCAGCTCCAGTGCCTGCTCCACAGCACCACCCAGCTTCAGTACCTGCTCCATGGCGACACCCAGGTCCAGTGCCTGCTCCACGTCATTCCCCAGCTCCTGTACTTGCTCCACGTCGTTCCTTAGTTCCTGTGCCCGCTCCACATCGCTCCCCAGTTCCCCACGCCATTTCTCAGCACCACCACCAGTTCCTGTTCCTGCCCTGCCTGTCAGTGTTCCTGCTTCTGATTCTGAGGTGGTCACCCTGGTGACAGGAGACCAGGAGTTAAGGCAAGTGCCCTTTCATTTATGTTCAAATACCATTTTTGAAAAGTCTTGCCTTGCTCCTGCTGGGGAGACCCCTGTGTAGATTCCACCAGC
Organism: Pholidichthys leucotaenia; assembly: GCA_020510985.1. Classification (NCBI taxonomy): domain Eukaryota; kingdom Metazoa; phylum Chordata; class Actinopteri; order Cichliformes; family Pholidichthyidae; genus Pholidichthys; species Pholidichthys leucotaenia. Next base: position 269,192,281 of record CM035838.1, read on the forward strand.
TGCCGAGTCCTCCCCACCAGTCTCTGCTGTTAATGACTGTGGTGTCACCTCACTGACCTCCTGTTTCTCTCCATCATCCAAAGTTTCCATATCAAGGATGAGGTCGCAAGAGGACTATGTTCCAGCCAATGTTCCCGAGGTCGGCAGACCTCTAGCCGATGTTCCCGAAGTTGGCAGACCTCTAGCCGATGTTCCCAAGGTTGGCAGACCTCTAGCTGATGTTGTAGCCCTCAGGTGGCTTATGGATTTGGGTAGGCCCCTGACCCGCCGTGCTCTTTGGTCCAGTGGCCCTGGGACTCTGGTGGACCACCCGACCTGCCTTGCTTTTTGGTCCGTTGGCCCTGGGACTTTGGCAGGCCACCCGACCTGTTTTTGGTTTTGGTTTGGGGCCATGGACTTTGGCTATACCCCACAGTCTGTGTTTTGTGTTTTTGGCTCTGTGGAGGGGAAAGGGATTTGCTTTTGGCCCTCCTGGCATTGAACTCCCACCACACACCCTGGGAGGGTGCCTTTCGGTTTTTTTTCTTGCTTGGCGTTGCCTAGGGTCATCTGGAAGGGAGGGGCACTGTCAGGACGTGGGTTGGAGCCTTGTCCTCTCCCTGTGTTGTATTTATGTTTCTTGTCACCAAGACGTGGTCTCCAACCCACATCCTCGCATTGAGTTCATTTTCTGGGTTCCTGTACTTATTACTGTTTATTTTCTTGGTCCCGTTTGTTATTTTGGTTCTTATATTCAGATTCTATCTTGTTGTATTTAATGTGTCTTGCCTGGTTTGTGTGTTCTTGAGTTTTTCATTATTCACAGCTGTTTTGTGTTTCAATTAGTTCACCTGCTATTTAAAGGACGCAGCCCCTCAGGTGGGTGCTGTGCCATTTGTCATTTTTGGCATTTACCCACGCTTCTGTCTGCCTTGTCTGCCATGTCTGTGAGTTTTGCTTTGCATAGTGTTGTGTTAGAGTTTAGCCTTTTATTTGTGTGGTACGGGTGGTGGCTCCACCTTCTGGTTCCACCACCACCTGCGGCTATAAGAGGGCAGTCTCTTTGCCTCCTCTGCCTAACGGCTGCGCCAGTGCTGTACAGTGCCTCTATAATAAACGTGTGTTCAGTTCGACACCTGGCCTCATCTTTGGCTCCATATACAGACATTACATTTGGCAATGAGGATAAAAGTGGATTAAAACAAGGTTTGGAAGTGTGTGGGTTTGGACGTGAGTTGTTGGTGCACAATCCTGAGATGGAGGATCAGCGTGTTCTAAGCACACTGAGTGACTGTGATAGCTTTGCTGCAGTGGTTGAGCCAATAGCGTGCTATTTTCGTGCCCTGGCAGACGTCATGGTTTATGAGATTCAGTTTCAACAGTACCACCAATGGATAGGCGAATCTATTCAGCGGTTTGTAGTAGACTTGGAGCTGGTGGCCAGCGGGTGCCAGCTTGGATTACTGGGACAGGAGGTGATTCGCGACCAGTTGGCGGAGTATACAAACAGCGCTGCAATAGGGTCAAAGCTGCTGGCATTTTGGGGCGAATTGACGCTGCCCACAGTCATCGGGTTAGCTCAACAGCTGGAAGCTGCAGAAAAACTGTCACTGGAGCTGAATGAATGCTTGTCGCACCGACATCTGGGATCACTGCCGATCATGCATGCAGTGGACCCGGTCAGCGTGGGAAGCGTGGAGGATGATGCTAGCACTGTGAATGTGAGGTCCGCCCCGGGAAAGCCCAAAGGTGAGGGCTGTGGGTCCACGAAGCACCGTTTCAGATACGGAGATTGTTCGGCAAGAGCAGAGCGCTGTGACATGTGTGGCCACTTGCTTCATGTCACCAGGGTTTGCCACAGATCTGAGCGAGGAGGTCCATGGCACAAAGAGGACTTTCGCACCCTCACGGTTGTTCATGCTGTGTCTCCGAGCACCAACAGTCACGCATACTGTATGGTGGAGTTGGACAGGATGGAAGTGTTGTTGTGGACTGACGCGGGAGCAGTGGGCTCCGTACCGGATTGGGCGACCGTGAGATGTTTTTCCCCGCACGTCAGAATTGAGAGGGACCCGGCGCCGCTTTGTGGTTGTGGAGAAGGACGACTGGCCACGGTGGGAACGTTGGAGCCGATGGCTCGGCGCAAAAAGGCCAAGACGTGGGGCTGTCCAACCCTGAGAGTCGTAGACAGCACAGTGTGGGATGAGGAGCTGCCTGGCACCCTGGAGAGTGAGCAAGACCAATATCGCTCAGGGTCATCACAGAAGGGTCCCTGTGCCAGAGCTCAAGTCGCCCTGTGCGAGGGTACTGGGCGGCACAGCAGGACGCCTGTGACAATGAGCGATGTTGAGAGGCTGGCTCCATCTGTTCCCGGATTTCGGCTGGAAGGTACCGGTGAACAAGAGGTCACAACTGCGGCGGCGAAGTTAACCCTCTGAGTGCGTATGGTGCAGAACTGTGCCATGCCCCCTAGTGGTCAAGAGTGGTAAATATTTTTTGTCAATAAAATAGTTCAGATTTCCATAGATAGTACATCTATCTATCTATAACTTGAAAGTGGTAAGAGATAATGGCTTACTGTCAATTAGAAAGATGTAAAATATGAACCAAAGTTTCAGATAGGAACACATTTATGCATCTAATTTGCATAATGTCACGGCATCTATTTAAATTCCATAACTCAGTCAAAACTGGACTTTGGACGTATTTACACAAAAAATGGTTCAGTCTTTTGACACCGTTTTTTGTACAGAGGTACCTCATCATCTTATCTTCAAAATATATGAACAAGAAATCAGTACATTTAAAAAACCACAGAAATTTCTCACTTACTTTTGACAAAGTCAGAGTGAGAAGGCAGGCGCAGTGCCGCGCTCTGCCACCTGGGGCACGCAAATTCTCACACTCAAAGGGTTAAAAGAGGTCGCGGCTGGACCGTTAGGCATGGTAAAACGACATGCCAAGCAGAGACCCTGCAAGCTGAGCAAAACCCCTCTGGGGGTCAAGGACTGGATTCAGGAGGAGACTGTGAGTGGTGGGCCTGGATGAGTGAAACATCCGATGATGAAGAAGAGGAGGCACACCGGTGCCGAGGCAACTTGCTGCAGGCCAGGAAGCAGTCCGTTTATAGGGGCGGAGTGATGGAAGGACGGTCCAGGGGGGCCCACGGGCTTGCTTACCCTTAAGTTGTGTGTATCATCGGTTCATTTGTATGCATGTGTTAACCACTTGCGCTCCGTTGTTCCGCGGGCGGGCAAGTCTCTGCGTCCTATGACGCATGAGGGCGCACGAGAGCGCACTCGTGCGTCCTCGTGCGCATGACGCATGATAAGGATATTGATGGTGGTGGTGTAGGTGGTGTGCCCTCCAAGCGCCACTGAAAAAAAAATCTGCAAACACAGCCGCGAACAGATTAGTTCATCTGATTGACCTCTCATTCGACTAATAAGAGCCTTGAATTGGGTTTCTGAAACCTTGAAGAACCAATGAATGAAAATCTAGGAAGGAGGACCCGCCTCCCAACGCTTTGAATGCAGTGAGCCAATTGAAGCAGAGAAGTTCGTGAGCTGTTTTTTTTTAAGGCTGGGTGAAGACTGGCTGCTGCAGCGGATCAAAAAAGGACACAGGAAGAGCTCCACAGACCCAGCAGCATGGAGACCATCCACAAATGCAACCTGTGTGACAGGGAGTGCCATTCGTGGATTGCCATGTTCGGCCACAGGCGGTGCTTATTTTGTATTGGTTCCAGCAGAGTAGACGTTATGATTTCTTCCATGGTCATTATAGACCGACGGAGGCTGACGACGAAGGCTGAGTGACACACACGCCTTCGCCAGTCTTTTTTTAATTACTACTGTTATTTGTTTTGAAAAATCGTTCGCCAAAAACCGCAATCATGGAAGCACAAAACCGCAATAATGGAATTATGTTTTGATCGAGTCGCGAGACCAGAACCAGAGCGGACCAGCGTCGCGTTCGTCTCACAATGAGGAAGACAAGTTCGCCAAGACTCCGCTGTGAAGAGGTAAGGTGTTATAAGCTAAATTATTCTCTATCCCTGAAAATTGTAATCCAAAATGACTTTTGACCGATCAGTAAATTACAGCTGTGCGGTTCATGAAGTCTGAAGTTCGTGCGCCGCGGTACAAGGGGTTGCTTGCAGTGTACAGGCTGTGAACGCCCCCCCACCCCCGCTATTCTTCTGCAGCGAGGGGGGGGAGCCGCGGTGACTGCACTGCTGTCCTACATCACCACATAAGGCTAATCCATTGTGTAGCGATGGCTAAAGTCTATCCTCTGTAGCGAGCGGGGGGGGGGGACAACCCCCCCCCCCCCACACACACACAGTAGCGAGGGGGGGGGGGGAGCCGCTGTGACAGCGTTGCTGTAGAAACATGCAACGAGTGTAATCTCATGTAGCGAGGGCCGAACTCTGTCCTTGGTAGCAGGGGTGGGGGGAACGACCCCCCCCCCCCCACACACACACACAGACACAGCCCTGAGTGTAACCTTTCCTTTGAGCCTAAAATGAAGCTTCTACATTGAATCATTCAAAAGTTACAGACGTTTTTCCAAACTGTGCCATTTGGCACAATTTGGCACAGTTCCAAAACGCCTGGGAACAGCCTGAGAACAAAGTTGTGTAAAATATTCATTTTTTGTGGTATTGTTACCAAATTTGGATCTCAGCTGGATAACACTCGGTTCTACATTTCTGTTGCATTTTCCAGCCGGATCGGACAGCTGTGTGTTATTTACAAGCATTTGTATCCAAAAAAACACTGTGTCCAAATTTTTTTTCTTCAAGTTCAGTATGTTTAGATGACTGTAACTCAGTGGCCGGAGCACGTAGAGAGATTATGTTTTTTTTGCCAAAAAATTCAAAGTGTTTTCTTTTAAATGAGATCAACCTCATGAAGATGCTGCAAAGGGTTGAAGAACAGCTTTCGATTTACTTTGGGCACATTATTTTTTGGCATTTTTAGGAAAATTGCCCAGAGTGCAAGTGGTTAAGTATAATTTATTGTTTATGCGTTTGTAGTTCTGGGGGATTATTTTTACATTTTATTTAGTTTAGGAAACACGGTGATATTTTAGTTTTTAAATGGACTATTTCTTATTTAGAACCTATGGCAGAATAATCCACCTGGCCGTGTGGGGGTAGGATGGCAGTCCACCCATCCCCCCTAGTTTTAGTTGTTTTGGTGTGAATGTGTTAGGCCACTTATGATATATTGTTTTTGTCATTTTAGTGCGTGATTCGGGTCCTAAATTGGGGTGGGTCTGAATTGTGTATGTGTGTTTTTGATTTTTGTGAAGTGGGAGTGAATGTTGTGTAAGAGTTTAGCCTTTTACATGTGTGATACGGGTGGAGGCTCCACCTTCCGGTTCCGCCACCACCTGCGGCTATAAGAGGGCAGCAGGCAGGAGGGGCAGTCTCTTTGCCACTTCTTCTGCCTGACGGCTGCACCAGTGCTGTACAGTACCTCTATAATAAACGTGTTCAGTTCAACACCTGGCCTCGTCCTTGACTCCATATATAGACATAACGCCTAGCCTGAGTTTAGTTTTTGTTTCTGCTTCCGAGCTGCTCTTCTGTGTTTGCTGGATAAAATTTTTAAGGCTCGTAATGCACCTGAGTTCAGTTATTTGCCCTGAGGGGCAAACCATGACACTTATTCCCTGTGTCATTCCACTTTATTAAATATAACTTGTTTTGTGAACACAGTTGCCTTGATTTCTTTGTATATATTAATTACTTAGGTTGTTACTGATAGCTGGTGAAAATCTCAGGTCAATGGCTCCATCAGAAATATGTTTAATGAGAAAAATGTTGACGTGTTCAATACTTATTTTCCCCACTGTATTTTTCTTTACCATTTTACAGTATTTACTGCTCTTCATAAATAATGTTTCCCTTGGTATTGTATGTATATGGGTAATTTACACTGAAAAAGGTTGTAAATTTAGTTCAAGTAAATTTTAGCATGCCATAGTCCAATTTGATCATATTAAACATAATTTTCCAAACACAAAATTGTGGCTTGTGAAAAGGCTGAGTGGCTAGTAACTTTGGAAAATCACAAGCCAAAGTGGCTGGTGAGCAAAAAAGTTAATGTCAAGCCCCGGCTGTGAGTATTCAAAGCACTTCTCACTTGCAACTCTTGTGACTTTTTGCAGTACCTGTGTGTTGCCATTTTGATGATATTTTCTTCATTTGTTTTTGTTTTGCATGTATACATCTGCGAAAGAGGTACTGGAATCAGGGTGTTTTGTTTGTCTGTTTCTGTTAGCAGGATTATGCAAAAACTACTTAATGGATTTTGATGAAATTTTCACCTAATGATGAACCCATTACATTTTGGAGGTGATTTAAGAGTGCATACCTCAGCCAAAGGCCTATCTTCTCATGAAGCCTTATCTTCACACAATGTGTTAGGAAGCTTATGCAAAAACTACTTAATGGATTTGGATGAAATTTTCAGAGGTGGCCCTGTCTCGCAGTGTGCGGACGAACAGAAGGATGGAGGTAGGGATAAAAGGATTGAGCCTTGGTGGAGGTATGTGCTCTCTGACTGCCCTCTAGTGGTAGTTGTTTTCTTAAGTTGGAGTGCACTGAGCTCTCTGGGCTATTGTAGTTATATTATTACCATGGGTGGCACTAGGCCTTTTTTAGGGGTGCCGTAGCACCCTTAAATTTAAACTCAGCACCCCTAAAAACTGGAGTGAGAAAAGCTGTGATTATAGAATTTTAGTTTGTCTTTTGACAAGATGAAATAACATCCAAAACATATTCAGTAGTTTTTTTGTTTAAACTTTTTAAAAATTAAAATGAAAACACCCCCGCCACGCAAATGATATCATTCCTCCTCACACAACTCTCCCCTGTTTGTGGTGTGCTGGAACCCTGCCTGGCTGCAACGCACACACACGGAGAGGTGTCTGATGGATCCAGGAAGTAGCTGCAATGTGACACTAGGAAAGTACAACTCCCGATTTTATTAACGATAAAAATACTTTCAGCCAACCAAAAACATCCGACCATCACTATCACCTGTTTTGACAGCAGGGCTGAAATAAGTGACAGCGGCTGGGAACATTTATTAGGTTCTGAGTGCGCAATAGGTGGTGAAGGAGGAGGAGAAATGGTCATAGACTGTATTTGGATGCACAAAGCAGCCCTGTGAAACAGCTCTATGCATCCAAGCTGAAATTATTATTATTATTATTATTTGCAATGTAATTCCACTTTGTGCTGTGTGCTCACTTCACCCTACCTGTGGAAGTCTGAAGTCTGGAGCTGAGAGAAAAATCAGGTGAATAATTCCACAGTCTTTTTGCTTTTATTCTTTTTTTCTCTGCCCAAGGTACTGGCCTAGTTAAAAAAAAAAAAATCCTTTCAGATTACTGATTGCAGCAGTGGCATAAACAGTCTCATCCTGCAGCAGCACAAACATATACAGTATGTGGCGGGGTGAAGCCGGTGTGAAAGGTGCAACTCATGGCTCTGCTGTTAGAGTGATATCGTTAATTGGTGAGAAGGGAGAATCATTTTTTAAAACTATAATTTTATAATTATCATTATTGTGTTTGGTGTGGATAGCGGCTATATACATATGGTATTTAGAGGTATTTACCTCTATTATTAGAGGTATTTAAATACCTCTATTATTAGAGGTATTTAATACATATGGTATTTAGAGGTATTTACCCTCTAAATACATATGGTATTTAGAGGGTAAAGGGCTATCCGATAGCCCTTTACCCTCTAAATACCATATGTATTTTTAATGGGCTGGTCCAGGGGTGTTAAACATGTGGCCGTGGGCCAAAATCTGTCCTCCAGGGCATCCAAATTTTTCTCAGTCAATTTACAGTTTTCTTTTCTAGTAAATTTCTGACTTTTTCTAGATTTAAAATGTTCATGTAAATCTGAGACATTTTTCTCTTTAAGATGAAACTTTTTCCTCATCAGTTTTCTGTTCGTTCTCTTCTTTTTTTTCTTTTGTTTTTCTGGTGAAAACAGGTAGTGTCCATTTAAGTTCAATTCATCAGCAACTACAAATGACAGTGCAGACTGAAGGGATGTCCCAATTGATATGGGTCATTTTCAGCCCTAAAGGACCACAGGATAGGAGGCAGGGTAAAAATGAGAATTGGGACAGACCCCAAATCTACCTGTACTTCACTCTTACATTGCAAATATTTTTCTTCACTGCTTTACAGTATTTACTGCTGTTCATAAATAATTAGACAGTGTTTCTATTTTTATGTATGTAGTTTAATGGTCATTTACATTTAAAAAGACATCAAGAAAAGAAAAAGAAGCCAACTCTGTTGTCATTCAGTCCATATAGCCAATCATGTACAGTAGAACGAAATTACATTTCTCCTATCTACAATGTTAATCACATCTAGAATCAGAGGGGCTGCTGCCATTCAAGGCACTGCCGCAAACAACAAAAAGATTATCAGTATCTGTTTTCAATCTAAATTATTCACATATTTGTGATAAGACACTCTGACTTCAACTCTCCTGCCCTGAATTTCACTAATTCAATTCATTTCTATTTATTTTCTGGTTGATCACAATATATTTGTGTTTGATTGTCAGTGCAAAAGGGAAGAGAGAAGGAGAGAGGGAGAGAGTGAACAAAGAACCAAGTGAGATAATAATAATAATAATCCCAAACTGTATTAGAATATACAGTTTGGGTTTTGTGTGTGTGTGTGTGTGTGTGTGTGTGTGTGCATGCGTGTGTGTGTGCGTGCATGTAAAAAGGGTGGGTGCATGGAAGTGATTGAGCTCATTGGGTGGCACCCCTAAAGCTCTGATCCTAGAACCGCCCCTGATTATTACCTCTGCCAAAGGAGGACGGAGGTAATGTTTTTAGTGGCGTTGGTTAGTTGGTTGGTTTGTCTGACTGTTAACTCAAAAAGTTCCGAATGGATTTTGATGAAATTTTCAGGAAAGGTGTGTAATGGCACGGGGGACAGATGATTAGATTTTGGTGGTGATTGAGATCACAATCTAGATATAGGATTTTTTTGAATATTATTTTATATATTAATATGGCACTTTTCATGTACTGCCCCTTTAAGAAGTGTCCACTGAGTTACATGTGTGGCCACGCCATAGGGCCATGCACCTCGACAACCCGGAAGCCAAACACTGCAGAAAAAGTATTAGGAGGTGTGTCCACCAAACTCGTTTTTTCTGCTGTGGGTGACTATTTTCTATTCATTCTCTATGTAGTCCAGCGTTTACAGGGCTGAGCGCCCTCGGCACTGAAACGCTTTGAGTTGTGGCTGCTTTTTGTCGTGGCGCTTAGGGCTGAAAAAAGCTCAACTTTTCAGACTACTGTATAGCTGCGCTCGTCAATGTCAGACCTTTCTAAGCAGCCAATCAGAATTAAGGAAAGGCGAGACATAGGACGCTGGTACAGAAAGACGACAACGGTAGGTGATGGTGGAGAGGCTGCGCTTTGCTGCATCAAGCAACCTGGTACTCTTTGATCTGACACTAAAAGGATATCATGATCAAAATTTGAAAGCAAGCGCTTGGAGGAACATGTCTGCATCTGTTGGCGTGCCAGGTGAGTGTTTGTGCCTTTGTCATGGTCATAATTTTTACAAGTTTGTTGCGGTAGATAATATGGATACTCTGTGAATTTGTAGTTGATAACTACAAAAAGATGGTATGATACCACATCGTTGTGTAATACTGCTTAATAATTATGAACCTTGTCAGTAAACTGTAAGGGAGAAGAGAGGAGGAAAAAAAAACCCAAACGAAAACCGACCTGAAAGATTCAATGATTTAAGGTGAAATTGTCCAGCCCCAATATATGGTCAATACAATTATGACAGTCTTGTTATGGGGCAGCTGTGGCATCGGTGTAGTGTGGCCAACTACTGATTGGAGGGTCAGGGGTTCAATTCCTGCTCTGTCTGCAGTCTGCATGTCGAAGTGTCCTTGAGCAAGACACTGAACCCCCAGTTGCTCCTGATGGGTCAGGCCAGTGTCTGTGTATGGCAGCTCTGCTGCCAACAGTGTGTGAATGTGTGTGTGAATGGGTGGATAGCAGGCAGCGGGGTCTGTGTCTACATCAGTGATGCCTGGTGCCATGATGCAACTGTTGTACATAAACACTGTTCTCCATTGGTGGAGTTTATGATCATCAAGTTCTGACCCTTTTACATTCTGAGAGAATTTTCATCTGTCCTCCTAATCGCCGTGTATGCTGTGCCCACCGGCACTGGCGAAAGAAGTAAAGCACTAAAAGAACTCTCAGGCCATCAGTGAGACACAAATGGCACATCCAGACAGATTCCTCATCACAGCAGGAGACTTCAACCATGCAGATTTAAAGGCCCTCCTACCAAATCTACACCAACATGTAGACTTCCCAACAACAGGAGACAATTTGCTTGACCTGGTGTACACAACTCACAAGAAAGCATATAGAGCCTTCCCCACCTGGGTCTCTCTGATCACATCACCATCTTTTTAAGGCCGGCACACAAACCCAGAGTGAAAACAATCAGACCAGCAAAAAAGCAGGTACGTGTGTGGCCAGAGGGGCCTCTGATGCTCTGAAAGACTGCTTCAGCGCTACAGACTGGGACACTTTCAAGCATGCATCCACTCACAATGGATACACAAACCTAGAGGAGTACACTGAGGTTGTTGTAGCATATATAGCTAAATGCACTGATGATGTCACTCACTGTAAAACTGTCACCGTTCGTGCCAACCAAAAGCCATGGATGACAAGAGAGACTCACAGGCTCCTGAGGGCTCAGGATGCAGCCTTCAGGGCCAGCAACACTGCAGGACTAACAACAGCTAGGGCCAACCTGTCCCGTGGCATCAAGGAGGCAAAACAACAGTACAGCAAGAAAATATCCGGCCACTTCAGCAACACCAGAGATGCACGTTCCCTCTGGCGTGGCATACAGACTCTCACCAACTACAAACCTCCAACTCAGACCTGTGCGAGTGACATCACACTGCTTAACAACCTAAATGGCTTCTTCGGCCGCTTTGAAGTACAAAACCGCACATCAGCACAGAAGATCACTCCTCTTCCAGACGAGCAGACCATAAGTCTGGATCTGGCTACCATGAAGAGGCCCCTTCTCAAGGATCAACCCACGCAAGGCAGCTGGTCCAGACAACATACCGGGTCATGTTGTGAAGGACTGCACAGAGGAGCTCAAGAATGTCCTGGCCAACATCTTCAACATCTCCCTGACTCAGGCTGTTGTCCCCACATGTTTCAAAACTGCCACCATAATACCAGTCCCAAAGAAGCCCGTCCCATCCAGCAACAATGATTACCGGCCTGTAGCACTGACCCCCATCATAAAGAAGTGCTTTGAGCAGCTGGTCATGCAGAACATCAAGTCCATCCTCCCTTCCTCCCACAACCCATCTCAGTTTGCATACAGGTCAAACAGATCCACAGAAAACACCATCGCTGCTGCTCTCCATCTAGCCCTCACCCACCTGAACTCAAAGAACTCCTATGTGCGAATGCTGTTCTTGGACTTCTCTCTGTAACTGGGTGCTGAACTTTCTCACAGTGAGGCCACAGAATCTGTGGGTTGGCAGCAACACCTCCAAGATCATCACACTGAGCACAGGGGCCCCACAAGGGTGCATGCTCAGCCTGCTGCTCTTCACCCTGCTGACCCATGACTGTGTACCAGCCTACAACACCAACCACATCATCAAGTTTGCGAATGACACAATGGTGGTGGGCCTCATCACCAACAACGAGGAGGCCAACTACAGAAATGAGGTGAGCCAACTGGTCCAGTGGTGTAAAGACAATAACCTCTTCCTGAACGTGGGAAAAACAAAGGAGATTGTGGTTGACTTCAGGAGGGGACACACACAGCATCCCCCTCTGATCATCGATGGAGTAGCTGTGGAGAGTGTGAGCAGCACTAAGTTCCTGGGGGTGCACATCTCTTAGGACCTCTCCTGGTCCAACAACACCACATCACTGGCCAAGAAGGCTCAAACTCGCCTACAATTCCTCCGCAAACTGAGGACCGCACGAGTCCCACCCCCCATCATGTGCTCATTCTGCTGGGGCACCATTGAGAGCATTCTCACCAGCTGTATCACGATGTGGTATGGAAGCTGTACCGCCTCCTGCCAGAAGATACCACAACACACAGTGAAAGCAGCCACAAGATCATCGGTGCCTCCCCCCCAGATATCTATCTCACCTGCAGAGCCATCAACATTGCAGGCGACACCCCCCACCTCTCACACTCCCTCTTCAGCCCTCGGGGAACAGGTACCAGAACCTCTGGGCCTACTCCACAAGACTGCTAAATAGCTTTGTTCATCAGTCCATCAGGACCCTGAACTCTGTCCACTCCCCCACCCGGGCTGTAACGCACTCACCACCCGCACAATAACTACCTCAGCTGTTGGCACAGAAAGACTGGCACACCAACAGTAATACATTTGCTGCTGTATGTCTCTGCACTTTACTGCAACCATTTGCACAAATGCCATACCTGCTGCTGTCTGTCATTGCAATACTGATCATGTGCAGTCCTATTTGTCACTGTCTGCACCTACACTACCGCATTGAACTTGCTACTACGAGTATTACTGCTCTACTTTTCTGTATATAGGATTGCTGGGTCTCATCGTTTATCTTTATTTGGGCTATGGAAGGTCTGGGTCTATCTTTTGTCGCCATCTGCACTACAGGTAGCATTACTGTACATAGACTGCTGTTGTTTTTCCAGCCTTATTCCTTTTCTTTTTCTATATTGTGCACACCACTGAAGAGAGAGAGAAACGCCATTTCAATTCTCCTGTATGTCCTGTACGTATAGTAGCATTGACAAATAACATCTTTGAGGCTTGAATCTTGCATCTGTAAAGCACTTTGGTCATCTAGAGATGAGAAAAAGTGCTATATAAGTTAATGCCATTTACCATTTTACATTATTATTATTATTATTATGTAGTCATATAATGTAGTCATATTGTTTTTGCTGTCATTTGTCTGTCTGTTAATAATAATAATATTAAAAGATTGCATTTATATAGCGCCTTTCATTCAAATTTTCAGGAAAGGTGTGTAATGGCACACTGAACAGATGATTAGTTTTTGGTGATGATCTTAAAATGCACACCTCCGCCATGGCTCTTATCTTCTCACAGAGTGTTAGCAACAATACTCCAAAACTACTGGATGGATCTGGATGAAATTTTCACCAGAGGTGGTTCTTGGGCTACAGACGAATCCATTACATTTTGGTGATGATCTGAGAATGCATACCTCAGCCAAAGCTCTTACTGTATCTTTCACAGAGTATTAACAACAACACTCCAAAACTAATGCACAGACTTCAATGCAATTTTCACCAGAAGTGGCTCTAGGCCTACACACAAACCCATTACATTTTGGAGGTGATCCATGAGGGATGGAAGGAGCTTTGGCGGAGGTCTGCGCTCTCTGAGTGCTTTCTAGTTAAGGGCTGTATCACAAACCAGTTTGTTGTGATGGATTACATGTAATAACTCCTGCCTGTGCAAAATGAATGGTCTCCAAATGTGTTTGTTAAAAATTAGTCAAACCAGGCATAACCATTGGGACAGAAATTCATGCAGTTTTAACTTGTGTTTGAAAAATGTGTTTTGTGTGTTTAGTATTAAAAAACAGACTTGAATGAGGGGTTTGATATACCTCATTTATACATAGTAAGGCAGAACCGGACACATTTCACTGGCCTTTCATGGCCGGATGCTGCCCTCTGCCGAAAAAGCATTGTTTTACTGCATCAGCAGTTTCATGTTTGTGCCATAACTGCACACCGAACACTCAGACAAGTGTTGACTGAGGTTGGGGTACATTCCTCCTCTTATCACCATTAAAGTCTGCAGTGATGGACTGAGTCATCCTCTACATTAACCCACAAACCAAAGCCGTAATAACAGTACAGAGAGAGTACAGAAAACGGGGCTTTATGTTTAAAGTTTCTCCTTCCAGTCCCAGAGAGACTACTCATATTTCCAGTTGTGGTGAAATGTGGATTTATACTGTAGTCATAACAAAGCCTGAACAAGACTGACATTGTATAATAAAAGCTGGATGATTGTTTGCTCTGGAGAGGAGCTGTCCACACTGTGATGGATATGCTGAATCTATCAACTGTAAAAGTAATACAATAAAGCATTAATTAAAGGGTTACATAATGAGTAAATATACAAATATGGGCTGCACGGTGGCGCAGTGGTTTAGCACTGTTGACAGCACAGTTTTACCCTCGGCCGGGGGACCGCGGGGATCATGAGATCGTGGGTTCGATCCCAGCCCCCGACCAACAGTGAGCTGTGTGGAGTTTGCATGTTCTCCCCGTGTTGCGCGGGTTTACTCCGGGATTTCTCCGGTTTCCTCCCGCATACCAAAAACATGTAGGTTTAGGGCGCTCGCGCACGCAGCGACCAGCAGCCGGTGGCTTGTCACCAGACTGCAAACCAAGTCTACCTACGGGTACAAATAAGTAACAAAAAAAAAAAAAAAAAAAAATAGGAGCGGAGTGCTTCTGCCCTGCTGATGCAGAAAACTGACAAGTTACTGAGGTTTTCCAAAGACAACAACAACCCCACGAAGGAGGGAAACCAGATTCTTCTTTCTGCTCAGAGTGACTTTATCCGAGTGTGTACTTAGAATCTCGTTGGAGTATTCACAAAGGGTTGGATTTTCAGTGAATGTTGGAGGCCGTTTCATCCCAAATTTAGAAAGTAAACACAGTCCAGCAGATCAAGTTGAGTTCATGACGCCTACGAAGAAATCCTGTAATAAAATAACAGCTGCCTGTGAATAATCTATAGTGTTGTTTGTAATGGGCCTGACAACAATGATGAACTCTTAACACATTTTACATTCAAAAGAACTACAAGTTTTTTAAAAAATGAAAAAAAAATTTCTAATGAAAAGAAAGCAAACCATTTAGGAGTCTTTTTTTCTTCCCCATTCAATTAAATCTCTTTGTTTATAAACTCTCCAGCAGTTAAAAAAAAAAGACTATATGCCCATACTGAACAGTTTTTTTTTTGTTTTGTTTTTTTTTGACAAGCAGTGGGTTATATTTACAGTTCAGCAATGAGTTCTGTTTTTAGCTCATTACGGCAAAACTGAAAGGACCTAATGTGATGGCACAGCATCTGGTCGTCCATCTGTCTGTCCGCCCGTGAATCTGTCCGTCCACAATTCATGAGAATTGCTACTCCTATTGCCAATGGCCACCAAAATCACTCAGTTGGGCCTGTATCCAGGTTACGCTCAAGGCCATGGTCAAAGTCACAGGCCAGGAGACCTTGGCCAGTGGTATTCATGTGATTTTGTGAAAACTGCTGCCCCCTTAGGCAATTGCCCTGATTCTCAACAAACTCATGCACAATGATCCCAGGTAGGTTTGCATCCAGGTTGTGCTCAAGGTCAGGGTCAACAATGAGGAGGTCTGTTATCTTATGTGATTTCACAAAAAATTTACTCACAAATCCCCACAAAAAAGTTACTTCTCCTAGGCAATTGAACTGATACTCAACAAACTCATGCATAATGATCCTCAGGTGGGACTGCATCCAAATTGAGCTCAAGGTCAAGTTCAGGGTCAAAGGTTAGGAGACCTGAGCGCTCTTGGGATGATTTCATCAGACTGGAATTGACCTCCTCCATCACTGATGGTCTGGTTTGGGAAAGGGTCATGCAGGTCTTCAACTGCCATTTAATCAAAGAGAAGCATGTTCCCAAATTTGCTCAACAGGCAAAGAAAGAGAAGAGAATTGAACCAAAAAAGACTGTAAAACCCTAGTGGACAATATTACGAAAAGTTTTTTCAGGGTTTTTCCCACTGTAGAAAGGTGTGGTACAAGATTATGATGAAATGTGTTTCCTGTTTCACGATAAAATACCCCACTGGTTTGATTGTTTAACCTACGGACGCCTACAACAAAAAAACTTAAGAATCAATTGAATCAAGACACTTGATAAATATCCAGTGTCATGACTCACTCTGGGCTGTCACCTGCTTCAGCTTCGCGCACACCTGCTGCCAATCATTCACGGGCTTTATAGCCTGCTCTGCCTGAGCCTCGGCACGGAGCCGTCTGTCATTTCTTCCTGACCTTCGTCTCCCTCATGACTGTCTACGAACAGGTCGCTACGTCGTCTTTTGGAAGACCTCTCTCATCTAAAGTAAGCATCACGCTACTCACCTTCCTCTCAGTCTCTCCCCTGTGGACAGGTGATTCCTCTGGCGGTGGAACCAATTCCCCGCGGTGGCGGAACGTCTTTTCCTCGCCTCTCCAGGCCTCACCGCTCATCACCGGGAGTGCCCCGCAGACTCTGTCTTCCTGGCTGGAACCCTCGGAGCAGACCTGCGCTCGCATTGTTCCACCTGCAAGTAAGCCTCAGTCATTATTCTGCTCACACTAAAGTGGAAAGAACTAACGTCTGTGCTTTGGCTCTGTTCTAGGGTTGCCAGGCTGTATGGCGCTCTGTCTCACCCCCGGCTGCAGCATCTCCATCGTCACAACATTCACACAGCACATACATGCACCCACACACCCTCTGTTGGCACAATGAAGATTACTGAATTTCACTTGAGCCTGTGTGTGTGTTCCCTGGGTCCAGCAATATGTCAGTACGGCTCCGTCAGAGCAACCCAGCAAACAGCAGGCTTGCACACCAGCTTAACAACTTAGAGGCTCGAGTGGACCAATTAACTTACCAACAGCAGGTCATACTCAACCAGCTAGCTCAAATTAATAGCCGGTTGGATTGTCTGGAAGGACAGCGGGCTTTTCCTCCGGGTCCTAGCAGTAGGCCAGCTCCCGTTAGCTCCCCTCCTAGCCAGGCTAGCCCAGGCCCTTTAACCCGTCTCACTCCGGTCCCCACGCGCTTCAGCGGAAAGCTCGGGGAGGCTCGGGGCTTTATCCTTCAGTGTGAGACGCTGTTTCAGCGAGCTCCGGGAGATTTCCCCACCAATCACAGCCGCATAGGGTACGTGGCTAATCTGTTGGAGGGACGAGCGCTAGCATGGGCGTACGCCATTATGGCAAAACCCAGCTATGCCAATTTAACCTATGCCCAATTCGTACACGATTTCCACGAGGTTTTTGACCACTTGGACCGTGATAGCATGCTTACCACCCGGCTATTAAACCTTTGGCAGGGTGGCCGGTCAGTGGCCGACTACGCTGTCAACTTCCGGGTGGTGGCAGCGGAAGTTGGGTGGGAGGATGCCTCGCTCTGCAGCATCTTCATTAGAAGTTTGAGCCCTAGTCTGCGGGATGAGCTGGCCCGCTTAAATAAGCCTGAGCGTCTCACGGAGCTAATTTCCTTAACAATTAGTCTTGACAACAGGCTCAGGAGAGCGGGCTGCCGAGCGGAGGTCTTCCGGCCGCTCGGGCAGACAGTTTCAGCACTCCTCTCAGACTTCACTTTTAGCGTTGCTCGCACTTGAGGCCACAGACGATCCTGAGGCAATGATAGTGGGGTGAACTAAACTCTCGCTGGCCGAGAGACAGCGCTGCAGGGAGTTAGGTCTGTGTATGTATTGTGGGGATGATCAGCATGAGATCGAGTCCTGCCCTGTTCGGCCAAAAGAGGGGGTCCGCGCGTCGCAGTAGGGGGACTCACGGACTCATCTCGGCCTAATCCCCTATCAAAGTGTCTCCTCCCCATTAGGTTTTGTTACAAACACACAGAGGTCCTCACACATGCACTGGTGGATTCGGGGGGCTGAGCAGAGCTTCATTTCGTGGAAACTGGCAACCCGACTGAGGCTCCCCTGCCATACCCTCCCTGCCCCCCTGAGCCTCGTCGCTCTGTCAAAGGCTTCTCTGGAGACAGTGACACGTCAGACAGCCCCAGTCTCTGCTATCATCTCAGGTAACCATCGGGAGGACCTTCGGCTGTTTGTGTTGTCCACCTCGGCTGCCCCCGTCATCCTGGGCTACCCCTGGCTCCACCTTCACAACCCAACCTTCGATTGGCGTTCATGGAGCATCGTCGCTTGGAGTCCCTTCTGCCTGAGCACGTGCCTACAGTCTGCAACATGTTCTCCCTCGGTGCCCCTGCCCTTCCCCGCCCCTCCGCCTCCACCTGACCTATCCGGAGTGCCACCGGAGTTTCATGACCTTGGAGCTGTGTTCAGCAAGTCACAGGCACTGTCTCTCCCCCCCCCCCCCACCACCACCCATACGACTGTGCCATTAATCTCCGACCTGGCGCCCCGCTGCCATCGAGCCGCCTCTACAGCCTATCGGCTAGCGAGAGGCAATGGACACTTACATCAAGGAGTCGCTCAGCTCTGGCATCATTCGGCCTTCTTCCTCGCCAGTGGGGGTGGGCTTCTTCTTCGTAGGTAAGAAGGATGGTTCCCTTCATCCTTGTATCGACTTCCGGGCTCTGAACGACATTATGATCAAGGACAAGTATACTGTCCCTTTCATGGACTCCGAATTTGACTCCCTCCAGGGGGTCTCCTGGTTCACGAAGTTGGATCTCCACAGTGCCTATCACCTCGTGCAGATCCCGGAGGGCGACGAGTGGAAGACGGGATTCCAGACCCCAAGTGACCATTTTGAGTATCTCGTAATGCCGTTTGGGCTGACCAACGCTCCAGCCGTCTTCCAGCGCCTGATTAATGATGTTCTCCGGGACTTCCTCGGGTCCTTTGTCTTTGTTTATCTGGATGATATTTTGATCTTCTCCCAGTCTCAGGAGGAGCATCAGGTCCACGTGAGACGGGTCCTCCAACAGCTCCTGGAGAACAAATCATTTGTTAAAGCGGAGAAGTGCGAGTTCTACACCGAGAAGACCTCCTTCCTTGGATTCATTATCTCACACAATCAAGTCATCCCGGATCCTGGGAAGATTAAGGCGGAGGTGGATTGGCCCCCTCCCTCGTCGAGGAAGCAGCTGCAGCAGTTCCTGTCGCCTGATTGCTGGGGTCTTTCTGCAACTGTGGGGGTTCCCCCCCTACAGTTGATAGTGCTATGAGATGACTGTTGTTGTGAAATGGCGCTATATAAATAAATAAAGTTGAAATAAAGTTTGCCAATTTTTACCGCCGGTTTGTCCCCAACTACAGCACGATCGCTCTTCCCCTGACTCGTCTCACCTCCCCCAAGGTGACGTTCCGGTGGACGGAAGAGGCTGCGGTGGCTTTTGCGGCCCTGAAGACCGAATTCTCATCCTCCCTGGTCCTGACGCAGGTGGATCCCGCTCTCCAGTGTCTGGTCGAGGTGGATACCTCTGACTCGGGGGTGGGGGCAGTCCTGTTACAACGCTCTCCAGTGGACGGGGTGATCTGTCCCTGCACCTTCTTCTCTCGGCGGCTGTCTCCCTCGGAGAGGAATTATGACGTCGCGACAAGGAGCTCCTGGCGGTGAAGCTCGCTTTGGAGGAGCGGCATCACTGGCTGGAAGGGGCCGTGCAACCCTTTGTGGTGTGGACCAACCATAAGAACTTGGAGTACCTGAGGATGGCTAAACGCCTGAATGCCTACCAGGCCCGTTGGTCCTTGTTCTTTGGGCGCTTCAGGTTCACCATCACCTACCGCCCCGGGATGAAGAATGCCAAACCTGACATCCTGTCCAGGCAGTTCTCCTCGGAGGCTTCTGGGGGTCATGAGCACGCCATCCTCCCTGCTTCGTGCGTCGTGAGCGCCCTCTCGTGGGGCATCAGGGACAAGATCCTGAGGGCACAGGAGGCTGAGCCGGATCCAGGCGGGGGGCCTGCAGGGAGACTATTCGTTCCTTCATCTGTCCGGGGTGACATGATCCACTGGACCCGCTCGTCCAAGCTCGCCTGCCATCCAGGGATTACCCGCTTGGTGGAGCTGCTCCAGAGGTCGTTCTGGTCGCTGGGCCTCCGGAATGACATCAACAATTATGTCCGTGCCTGCCCCCAGTGCGCCACCGGGAAAACATCGTCATCACTGCCGGCGGGTTACCACCATCCATTGCCGGTCCCTGGAAGACCATGGTCCCACATCGCACTGGACTTCGTAACTGGCCTCCCGTCATCCAACCATTTCGACACCATTCTCACCATCGTGGACCGTTTTTCTAAGGCCACCCATTTCGTCCCTTTACATGGGCTCCCTACGGCACGAGAGATGGCGGACCTGTTGGTGCAGCACGTCGTGCGTCTTCACGGGATCCCCAGGGATATTGTCTCCGATCGGGGTCCCCAGTTTGTGTCCCGCATGTGGAGGGGTTTTTGCAACACGCTGGGGGCGATGGTGAGCCTGTCCTCTGGTCATCACCCGCAGAGCAACGGGCATTGCGAGCGGGCCAATCAGGAGCTGGAGGCCGCCCTGCGCTGCATCATCACCTCCAGTTCTTCGTCTTGGAGCAGTCATCTCCCATGGATTGAATATGCCCACAATTTGACTTTATCCTCAGCGATTGGCATGTCTCCCTTCAAGGCCTCGCTGGGCTACGATCTTCCGCTTTTTCCCGAGGAAGAGGGGGAGGTGGCTGTGCCTTCCATCCATGCCCACATGAGGCGCTGTCGCCAGCTCTGGACTGCTACAAGCCGGGCCCTTTTACGCACGGCTGAGCGCAACTCGAGGACAGCGAACTGTTGCAGAAGACCTGCTCCTCAGTACCAGGTGGGTCAACAGGTATGGTTATCAACCCAGCACATTGCTTTGAAGGCTGAAAAAAGGAAGCTGGCTTAGCGCTTTATTGGGCCCTTCCCTATTGTGCGTGTAGTGAATCCTGTGACTGTGCGCCTGGCTCTCCCCCCCCTCTCCGTGTTTGTCCTACGTTCCATGTTTCCCAGGTCAAACCCATCGTTTCCAGCCCTCTCTGCCCCCTCCCAAGGCTCCACCCTCGCCAGTGTTGATCAACGGCGACCCGGCATGGAGGGTCAACTCCATCTTGGACGTCTGCCGCCGGGGTCGTGGCTTGCAGTACCTGGTGGACTGGGAGGGGTATGGCCTCGAGTGGAGGTCCTGGGTGTGTCCGTCATTCGTGCTGGACAAGCGCCTCATCAGGGACTTCCATCAGATGCACCCCAGTAGGCTGGCGCCGGGAGGCGCCGCTTGGAGGGAAGGGTACTGTCATGACTGACTCTGGGCCGTCATCTGCTTCAGCTGCGTGCACACCTGCTGCCAATCATTCATGGGCTTTATAGCCTGTTCTGCCTGAGCCTCGGCATGGAGCCGTCTGTCATTTCTTCCTGACCTTCGTCTCCCTCACGACTGTCTACGAACAGGTCGCTACGTCGTCTTTTGGAAGACCTCTCTCATCTAAGTAAGCATCACGCTACTCACCTTCCTCTCAGTCTCTCCCCTGTGCACAGGTGGATTCCTCTGGCGGCGGAACCAATTCCCCGCGGTGGCGGAACGTCTTTTCCTCGCCTCTCCAGGCCTCACCGCTCATCACCGGGAGTGCCCCGCAGACGCTGTCTTCCTGGCTGAAGTCCTTGGGCCAGACCTGCGCTCGCATTGTTCCACCTGCAAGTAAGCCCCAGTCATTATTCTGCTCACACTAAAGTGGAAAGAACTAACGTCTGTGCTTTGGCTCTGTCCTAGGGTTGCCAGGCTGTACGGCGCTCTGTCTCACCCCCGGCTGCAGCATCTCCATCGTCATCACATTCATACAACGCATACACGCACCCACACACCCTCTGTTGGCACAATAAAGATTATTGAATTTCACTCGAGCCTGTGTGTGTGTTCCCTGGGTCCAGCAATATGCCATCCAGAAGTTCAGGTGGTGTGCAAACTTTATTTTTCTTAACCAAATCCTGTTCTTCAGGCAAGCTCGGAATTATAATCTTGCTATAAATTCCAGCATTAAAAACATGTGGGAAGCATGCTAAACAATTTTTGAGATTGTGCAAGCTGGCATCATACTCTCATCCACCCACCCTGCACACTAGTAGTACAACATTCAGGCTTATAAAGGCTCTCATAATTAAAGAAGATTAAGTTGTTTGGATCTTTGATGGTTCTAGGACCCATACAAAGAAGTTCACCAAAGAATAAGAAAGGAGCCAAATATGCTGTCAATCAAACTAGAGGCCCCAGACTTCAAGTTTGGTGGTTGAGAGACTCACATATGTAATGAAAAAAAATCCTTTAAATTCTACAGTGTCTGGGAGAACTTTCTGGATTTCATAAAAAACAGAGATATAGAAGAGGCTTTGGAAGTATGATTGGGCCCTGATTTTAATCTGAACTGAGACACAAAAGGTGATTATAGTGTTAGTTATATGTGTTTTTAACTATAAGTCAAGTACTGCCATGATTTTAGCAATTTTTGGCTAAACCCAATTTTATTTGACATAGTTTATCGTCCTCCATCAGCCTACTCAGAGTTTTTACAATTGTGGGGGTTTCCCCTACAGTTGAAAGTGCTATGAAATGACAGTTGTTGTGAAATGGAGCTATATAAATAAAGTTGAATTGAACTGAATGATTGAGTTTTCTTTTTTTTTTTAAATCTTTTTATTTTATTAATGGTTCAGTTTTAGGGCAGCGCGGTGGTGGAGTGGTTAGCACTGCAGCAGCACAGCAACTCACCCTTGGCCAGGGGATCCCGGGTTCGATCCCAGCCCCTGACAAACAGTGATCTGTGTGGAGTTTGCATGTTCTCCCTGTGTCTGTGTGGGTTTACTCTGGGATTTCTCCGGTTTCCTCCCACATGCCAAAAACATGCAAGTTAGGTTAACTGGCATCAAACTGGGGATTCTAAAATTGTCCTTAGGTATGACTGTTAGAGTGAATGGTTGTCTGTCTCTCTGTGTTGGCCCTGCGATGTACTGGCGATCTGTCCTGGGTGTACCCTGCCTCTCACCCAAAGATGCTGGGATAGGCTCCAGCACCCCCGCGACCCAAAAAGGATTAAGTGGAAGAAGATGGATGGATGGATGGTTCAGTTTTGTTTTTGTTGATTTTGTTTGTTTTTTGTTGTTTTTGTTTGGGTTTTTTTTTGTTACCCTGGTCTCCGTCATGTACCTTGAATTTTGAAGCTTGGAAGATTGATATGAACATGTACACTACCGTTCAAAAGTTTGGGGTCACCCAGACAATTATTTTGTGTTTTCCATGAAAAGTCACACTTATTTACCACCATGAGTTGTAAAATGAATAGAAAATATAGTCAAGACATTGACAAGGTTAGAAATAATGATTTGTATTTGAAATAATAATTTTTTCCTTCAAACTTTGCTTTCGCCAAAGAATCCTCCATTTGCAGCAATTACAGCATTGCAGACCTAACATGATTGCACAAGGGTTTTCTAATCATCCATTAGCCTTCTGACAGAATGAGCAAACACATTGTACCATTAGAACACTGGAGTGATAGTTGCTGGAAATGGGCCTCTATACACCTATGTAGATATTGCACCAAAAACCAGACATTTGCAGCTAGAATAGTCAGTTACCACATTAGCAATGTATAGAGTGCATTTCTGATTAGTTTAAAGTTATCTTCATTGAAAAAAAATGCGTTTCTTTCAAAAATAAGGAAATTTCTAAGTGACCCCAAACTTTTGAATGGTAGTGTATGTACAACTGGCCAAACTGACAGAGAAAATCAATAAAAACATGATTAAAAAAACCAAACAAACTAGAGGCTCCAGCCTAGACCCAGACCAAGGAGATGGATGGGGTTTGTCAGAGGGATTAGTGGCCCAGACAGAATGAGCAACATGGGTCCATCCAGGCCCTAGCAATTGTAGGGGTCCAGTTCTGAATGGGTCAAGCTTTAATCAAAAGTGAAGGCCAAAATCTGTGGAAACTCACATTTTCATTGCATTAATATGGATAATCAGTATTGCCTAGATTTTAGAAGGGAGTTCTGTTAGACGTCAAAACAATGTGCTGATAAGAGTGCAACAGTTTCTGGCTTGGAACCATGTTGGTCAAGGATTCTAAGACGTTGCTTCAGCTATTATATGTTTATCACGGAAAACAAATTTTCCTGAACCAGGTCATGGCAGTGCTTGTAAGACATTTAGGCAGGGGTATAGCACCAAATTCTGTTTACAGGGGACCCTCTCCACATAAAAACCTAACTTGAATTCAGGGATTCGAGATTTGAGTTGCCTCCCTCTCCATTGAGGCCCTGGGTATTTTGTTCCACTATTACTCCCAGTCTGCATTTAGCGTCTCATTGAATTAAATTAAAACTGAACCAAGACCAAAATGACTTATGATATGTGTTTGATCCTGGCTTTAACATCCGTGGGAACTTTCCCAGACACCTAGGTGGACACGCAGCATGACTGTCTCCGGCAGCTGTGGAGCAACATCAGCCTGTCCTGGTTCGGGCCTCCCTTCAGCTTCGCTGTATACTCTTTCATCCATCTCGGCCCACATTAACTTCTACCCTGTGATGCTCTGCTCCTCTTTTCTGTAACAGCTCTCCCCACCCCCCCAACAAGGATCCTGCTTTGTGTGGTGCTGAACATGAAATGTAACACCAAAACACACGGGCCCACCAAATAAAAAGTATGAATGCACACGATTTAAAAAAAAATTACTTGTTACCAATCTGTGAAGCCAAAAGGGCTGAGGGCTGCTCTATAAAGCAAATTCCTCTGGTTGTACACCAGACAGAGCAGGTGTGGGAAGAGCTGTTATGTGTTTGGTGGGAGAGAAGGATGGAGGTGGAGAAGGGTGAAATTGCACTACAGACAGGGAGGAGTGCCTGTAGAGGGCGCCCATTTGCTACAAATGAGTTGAGCACAATAAATATAAATCTTTTTTTTTCCTCATTCTTGTGGCACCCCTTAAAGAATGCCACTCTGGGCAACCGCCCATTTGGCCTATATCAAAAACTGCCTGTCAGGGCATGGACTGGGCCTCACGTCCTCACTCTGAATTATGATTTTGTTCTTTGTTCTCAGGACATGGACCCTAGTCCATGTTCTTGCTTTGAGTTTGTATTTTTTTTTTTTTGTATTTGTTTATCATTGTCTCTGTTTTTTTGTACTCTTTAGATTTATCTCTGCTGGTCCTTGGTTATTATTTGTATTATATCATGCCTATGTTTTGTATCTTTAATAACTCTTATCATTCAGTCTTGTGCATTAGTTTTATTCTTATCATAGTCGTGTTATGTTTGCCCTGTTATTTCTGTCAAGTCCTGCTATCTTGGTTTGGCTTTATTTTGTGATTGTTCTCAGTTCTTTTTTGCATTGCCTGATTTAGCCTTATTGATTTGTTAAGTGCACCAACCAGTTTATAATTATGTTCACCTGTTCAAGGGACGCAGCCCCTCACCTGGGTACAGCGTTCTCGTCATATTTTGCCGTTTAACCATGCTTCTGTCTAGCTAGTTTGGATTATTTTCTGCCTAGTTTGCCTGTCCGTTTGGGAATTATTATTTACACCCTCGAGCTGGCCAGGGTTTGGACCAGCTCTAATAAAACATTTAGAACTAACAAGCCTCGCATTTGGGTTCAGCTCCAACAACTCACCATGACAGAAAAATGCAGCCATCATGGACCCAGCGGACTAAAAGTTCCATTTAATGGGCCTCGACGCAGAGGAGGTTTGGGTGGCTTCCAGCGTCGAGGACCTCATCGAGGCAGCCCGTACCTCCTGCATGCCGGAGGAAGGGGTAATGTTCCTCGCTATAGCCAAAGAGCTAATCGGGGCATTGCCCTCACTGCAGCTCTATCCCCAGCGTGCCGGACTCCTGCGCGCCGTCCCCAATCTACAGCGGATGTTCTGGGAATTGGTGAAGCCGTCACCGGCGGTGGGAGAGGAGGCGAGAGAAGGAGGATCTTCACGAGCTGAGGAATGTGGCTTGCGCTGGTGCCGACAGATGCAGTGGCCCAGCTCTTCATCTCCAGTGGAGGCGTTCTAGCCCTCTGAGCACTCCTCCTTCAACACAGCACCATACCACCATGCAGTGGTGCCTCGTCGGACGTTCCACGTCACATACCAGAATGGATCGTCCGACTCCATAGCAGCAGCAGAACGGGAACAACGGCAAGTACCCTCTTATTTTTTTTTACCATCAATAAATGAAAAGGCTTGTCTTGTTCCTGAGGAGTGGGCTCAGCTTCAGCCACCTACCATCACTGCTGCGCTCTCTCCACCATTCTCTGATGCTGCCATCCATCAATCCTCACCTCCATCTCCTGTGTCCCCCCTGTGTTTTGTCTGAGTGTTTGCCTATCCTGGGTGGAAATTGGATGGTCTGGGAAGAACCTGGTATTCTGGAGGGGCCACTAGCTGCAGCTGCCTCCACGCCAATGCTGCAGGACGCCAAGGTCTGCCGGATTGGGATTACTACAGGGACACCTCTATGTGGCGGTGACTAGGAGGAACAGGAGGTGTGTTGGCAAGCTGTGCTAGCCCAGGAGGAGCTAATCCTGGACTATAAGCCATGGCTTCCTCCTGAGCATGTGTTTCAGCTGGGTCAGATCCAGTTGGCAATGGCCATTCCAGTCCCAGCTCCAGAGCCTGTTCCACGTCGCTCCCCAGCTCCAGAACCCGCTCCACGTCACTCCCTAGTTCCTGTACCTGCTCCACGTTGTTCCTCAGTTCCTGTACTTGTTCCACATTGTTCCTCAGCTCCAGTTCCTGCTCCACGTTCACCACCAGTTCCTGCTCTGCCTGTCAGCATTCCTGCCTTTGATTTTGAGGTGGTCACCCCGGCGACAGGAGATCAGGAGTTAAGGCAAGCGCCCTTTCAATTATATTGAAACACCAATTTTGAAAAGTCTTGCCTTGCTGCTGCTGGGGGGACCCCTGCGCAGATTCCACCAGCTGCCGAGTCCTCTCCACCAGTCTCTGCTGTTAATGATTGTGGTGTCACCTCACTGACCTCCTGTTTCCCTCCATTGTCCAAAGTGGAGGATGGGGTCGCAGGAGGACCTTGTTCTAGCCGATGTTCCTGAGGTCAGGAGACCGCTTGCTGCCGCTCCCTTACCCTCACCTTCACCTGCTTTTCCTCTCACCTCCTCCCTGAGCTCCATGCCAAAGACGTTGCTTGCCGCCTGAAGCTGCAGGACCTCAATAGAGATGTGGGAGAGTATTACGCCTGCTGCCAACGGATGGATGGTTGGCAGGATGCAGCGTGGAGGGACAGGGCATGGAAGCATGCTCATCGGATCGGCGCAGCGAAGCCCCATCTGAGGGAAGACATTCCTTCTTTCCTCAATGACTTCCTGCTATTTAACAAGTTCACTTTCACGCCAGAGGAGGAATCTTCATCTGGTCCTGAGTTGGGCGCACACCTGTCGGCTGTTCCCGTGGACTGTGTGTCTCAGCCAACTGTTATGAACCTAGTAACTCTTCTGCCATCTGGTTGTGAATTACAGACCCCTGTTTGTGCATCTCCTGAACCAGAAATTTCTGCTGTTGTGTGTCCTGCACCGGAAATTTCTGCAGAAATGTGTTCTGAATCTGAAATCTCTGCATTGATGTGTCCTGAACCAGAAATTTACGCAGTGGTGTGTGTTGAACCAGAAATTTCTGCAGTATTGTGTTTTGAGCCAGAAATTTCTGCAGCAATGTGTCCTGAGCCAGAGATCTCTGCTGTTGAGTGTCCTGAGTCAGAAATTTCTGCAGTGATGTGTCCTGCACCAGAAGTTTCTGCAGTAACGTGTTCTGCACCATGAATTTCTGCAGTGAAGTGTCTGGAACCAGAAATTTTTGAAATTTCTGCATTTGTGTGTCCTGGTCCAGAGGTTGAGGTAGCCATGTTGTCACCCTCAGAGGGTAAAATATCCATGTCATCACCCCCAGAGGGCAAAATGTCCGTGTTGACATCTCCTGGGTTTGGTATGTCCATGATATCATCTCCAGAGGTTGATTTGTCCCTGTTACCATCTCCTGAGTTTTTGAGTTCCTTGTTATCATCACTTGAGTTTTTGGGTTCTTTGTTATCATCTCTTGAGGTTAAGGTTTCTATGTTATCTTGTGATCTAGAAAGTCCTGTGTTATCTTTCGACAAAAAAAAAATTCTGTATCAAAATCTTTGTTTTCCTCAGTACAAGAAGTTTTTGTGTTATCTTTTGGACAAGAAAATCCTGTTTTGAAATTTTTTGTTATCCTTGATATGTGAGGAATTTGTGGTGTTTTCAGAACAAGGGGCCCGTGAGTTTTCTTCCATTTGGTGGCCCAGGGATTTTGGTAGGCCACCTGATGCATCATGTTCACCCCTCAGGTGGCCTATGGATTCAGGCCCCCGACCAGTCGTGTTTCCCAATCTGGTGGCTCTCGAACAGTGGGAGACCACCTGACCCGCCTTGTTTTTTGGTTTGTTGGCCCCTGGGACTTTGGCAGGCCACCTGACCCATTTCTTGTTTTTGGTTTGGGGTTGTGGACTTTGGTTATGCCCCACAATTTGTGTTTTTGGCCTTTTTTTGGGGGGGGGGGGTTGTTTTTGGCCCGCCTGGCCTTGTACCCCCACCACCCACCCTGGGAGAGTTTTCTTTTGGTTTTTGTTTTGGTGTTACCTGGGTCATCTGGAAGCCGCCCTTAAGAGGGCACTGTCAGGGCATGGACTGGGCCTCATGTCTTCACTCTGAATTATGATTTTATTCTTTGTTCTCAGGACATGGGCCCTAGTCCATGTTCTCGTTTTGAGTTTGTATTTTGGGTTTTTTTGTATTTGTTTATCATTGTTTCTGTTTTTTGTATTCCTTAGATTTAGCGTTGCCGGTCCTTGGTTATTATTCGTATTATATCATGCTTCCTATATTTTGTATCTTTAATAGTTCTTTTCTTTCAGTCTTGTGTGTTAGTTTAATTCTTATAGTCATGTTATGTTTGCCCTGTTATTTCTGTCACATCCTGCTGTCTTGGTTTGGCTTTATTTTGTGATTATTCTGTTCTCTTTTGCATTGCCTGATTTAGCCTTGCTGATTTGTTAAGTCCACACACCAGTTTATAATTATGTTCACCTGTTATTTAAGGGATGCAGACCCTCACCTGGGTGCTGCGTTCTCTTTATATTTTGACATTTAACCACGCTTCTGTCTAGCCTGATCCTGTCTTGTTTTGTTCGGATTATTTTCTGCCTAGTTTGCCAGTCTTGTCTGCCTGTTTGGGAATTATTATTTACACCCTTGAGCTGGCCAGGGTTTGGACTAGCTCTAATAAAACATTTGGAACTACAAGTCTCGCGTTTGCGTTCAGCTCCAACAACTCACTGTGACACCACCACTGCTGATTATCTAGTATTGTTTCACCAGTTTCTGTTCATTGGTTCAGTAAATAAATAAATAAATAAATGTGTAATCCGCATGCTGTATCATTTAGATTCCTGATAAAAACTGAATAAATGAACTAAAAGAGAAGCTGTTCAGTGTCTTCATGTATGAAAATTAAAATGACAGGTAGTAATAGATCATAACAGAATTTTTACAACCCTGTCTGTCAAAATGACAGAGAAGGAGAAAATGTAGCACAACCTGTGGGTGGAAGTGACATTGTTATTCATCCAGTCAAAGGTTGATGTACCATCAAAATAATTTTGGAAAATATTTTAAGGTGAAAATCTTACACCTTTAAGTTTTACTTGAACATTGTTTCAACAAATCAATCTTTCTGACATGACAAAATTATGAAAATCACATTTTTACAGAGCCTACATTTGAGTAGCAAACCAATTTGAAATGGACTGAACCAAACTGAAGAAAAGCCAACACTGATGGGACTTTTTTTTTTTAAAAAATTGGTATAAGGCCACCACCTGCTGTTTGACAGGGGTAACATTTAACAGTTTCACAGTTTACTCCTACTAGTAGTGCTGCTGCCGCTGTAAGACAGGTATTGTAATAAAACATTGATAAATTCAACTACCAGACCATTTGGGGGGAATTTGACAAGAGGCAGGAGGCATTTGCATGTAACTATTGAGATAGAATGTGAAGTGTTTGCTGACCCTAATACATACACCAAACCAACTTCAAACTGGGATAAATGGATAATAAATTCAGAAAAAAATACAGATGCTTCCAAAAATGCACAAAAGCTAAAAAGCTTCAATGATATATTTAGTTTCAAAGCCATTAAATCAATATCTCTGGTCATCACCAAATCATTTTTCAACATTTTTGTGCATTTTTTTTCATCATAGACTGCAGCTGAAATTGGGGTCAAAAACCTACAGTCATGTGCAAAAATTAGGACACCCTGTATAAGCCTGTGTGTGTGTGTGTTTGTTTGTTTTTTACATATTTGGATATAAGGATATTTAATATCAATGTTAAAAATGCTGGGAAATTCATATAATACAACTAAACAATTAAAAATTAAACACTTTTTTCAAATTTTCTGTAAAATGTAATTCTAAACCAATGGAATAAATTAGGACACCCCCCCCCCCCCATCTTTTTTAGGACATCCCCGCATTCATTCCCACTTAAAATGGTTAAAATAAATGTTAAAAAATGCAAATAAAAACAAAAACAAGGTTAGACATAGATATATAAGATAAGATAAGATAAGCCTTTGTTAGTCCCACAATGGGGAAATTCCAGGATTGCAACAGCATAGGGATAGCAACACTCAGAGCAACACTCAGAAGGCAAGAAAAAACAACATCTAGTAAACATATGTCCATATTACTATAAATGTATATATATAGACACACAGTGCAGAGCATTATGGCTGGTGAATGTGCAGCAGAAAGTCTAAGCTCTCTGTGAACATTTATTAATAAAGAACTGAATATTTAATGGGGTGTCCAAATTTTTTCACATGACTATATATTAAACTATGAATAAAACTTACATCGAACTACAATATTGAGCTACTTAAAGTAATTCAAGGCATCTACTGTCATGCAACAGAAGTCTTTCTTTTAGTTGAGTGGATTCTGAAAGATTTTGTATTTTAATGTTTAATCTGTATTTATATTTTATTGCCTGTTTTATTATTGTGCAAAAACTTCTAGCATTTGTGACAAACTCACTTCATTCCATAAATGTTTTGTCTCAGCCTGTTTTAAAGGTGGTGTATGTGAAATTTTCCATTAAAAAAAAAAAACATAAATGAGCAACTCAAATCTTCAACAGTAGATGAGTGCTGTCATTCATTTGCAGCGTTCTAACATCTAATGCAACAGTGTCTGAGTGGTCAAATAACAGAATCACTTCTGGTATATTTAGATGGAAATATTCATCTATTCTCCTAACTTCTCTCATCTGCAGTGTCTTGACGAAGTGTTCCAACAACTGTGATAGCAAGGACTGAAACTGCATCTTGACAAGTGAAGGCTTCTTCAGTCTGAGGTGAAGTTTTTGGGGCATGTAGTGCATGTAGAGCATGTAAAGCCTGACCCTGATAAAATCATGGCAGTGCAAGACTGACCTGTTCCTGTTCCTCTCTCTCATCTACAGACATCACACCTAGATGCAATGGAACAGTGTTGGGTTGCTCAGCTTGCATTTATTCAACTACCACATAAGGTAGATAAAAAGAAAGATGTCGTATCCAAACTCCCAGTCCCTCCTGAGCTGAAACTGCAGAATTGAATAACTGCTCCGGATGTTAAGATTTTTCAGGTAATGCACAAATAGCCTTAAAGACGCACTCCGGTGGATATAAATCCCCTATAAAAACAAATCTACATTGTCTAAAATAGTATTTTATGGCATTTTTTCTACAAAAAAACCTTTCATTGTCTTAAGGTGGGTTCACACTAGAACGTTTGGACCGACTGTTATATCGGAGGTTGGAGCCAAAGGATGAGACCGGGTGTCGAACAGAACACATGTTTATTGAACAGGGCAGTGTAACCCAACCACACCAAACTGCTGTGCAAAGAAGATGGCCAAGAGACTGTTCTTCCTGTCTGCAGCCCCTCTTATAGTCATGGGTGGTGGTGGAACCGGAAGGCGGAGCCACCACCCCATACCACACAAATAAGAGCACTAAATACACACATAACATGAACCATATAAATAACTACATTGTGGAGTGTGTAAATGAAGAGGCAGCTTCATGTCAGATGATTTATTACACACTCACATCTCACAAGCACAGAACAGACTGACTGGTTACAGCAAGCACTCCTCTCTATATCCCAAGTCACCTTCACAAGCTTCAAGGCACTTCCTCATACACAGCATGATATTTACACTACACTTCATTCAACCCCCTCTCGCCCTGTTGGGCATTGTTCTCCCATGTGTAGTCATTGTCTCTGTCTGAGGTGCGAAATAACCTGATTTCCATACCATAACATATCAATCTCCCTTACAAAAGTCCAAAATACACACACAGTTCAGACCCACCCCAATTTAGGACCCGAATCATGCATTAATATAATGTTAAACAATGTACTGAAATTGGCCTAACACATTTATACCCAAAACAACTAAAACTAGGGGTGGGGTGGGGGAGGGAACAAGTGGACTGCCGTCCCACCCCACACGGCGAAGTGGGTTATTCTGCCGCTTATCCTAAAAGAAAGTCCATCTATAAACAAAACTAACCACCATGTTCCTACGCTAAAATAATCCCCAACTATGTACACGATAATACACACCAAACACATGCATAACAATTAACCTATATACACATGGCTAGGGGAAGAAACCCCGTGGGCCCCCTGGACCATCCCTTCTTCAGACCACCCCTGGAGGTGGCTTGTCTCCCGGGCCGCAGCAGGTTGCCTCGGCCCCGACGTGCCCCCTCTTCCTCACTGCTGGATGCTCCACTTGTCCAGGCCCACGTCACTCGAACCTCTCCCTTGCACGCCGCAGCTTGTTCGGGTGCCTCCACGAGCCATCCGACAGCTGAAGATAAGCGTCGCCCCGTCCAGCCATAACACGCAGCCAGCCCTGGCGCACCTCCACCTGCCATTTGGCCCGTACCCACCGTGATCTCACCTCCACTTGAGCTCGAACCCAGTCCGCAACTCCCACGGGGCTCTACTCGGCTTGCTGGGTCTCTGCCTGGCACTTGCTTTCTCAGTGCCAATCGGTCTTGCCCCAACCTCTTCTAAATCCGCTACGGGTCTTGCTGATGTGGCCCCGTGTCCACTGGCCCACTTCAGCCAAGCTCCGGGAACCCCTGGGACCATCCTCTCGTCATCGCTCGTTGGTGCAGGTACCCCCCTGTGCCACCCAGTACCCTCGTCCAGGGCGACTTGGGCTCTGAAACTGGGGCCCTCCTGTGGTGACCCTGAGCATGACAAGGCCTGCCCACTCTCCGGGGTGTCGGGCAACTTTTCATCCCACACTGCATCATCCTGTACTCTCGGAACCGGTCAGTCCCACAGTCCGCGGCCTGACCACTCTTCCCCAGCGCCGCTCTTAATGGCAAAGCCAAGGCCATAGAAGAGGTTGCAGCCCATGATGTTGGCGCCACGGGCTTTCACAACGTACTCCAAATCAGACATGTTTGCCAACTTGTACCAGGCTGTCAGTCTGATTGTTCCCAGCGTGGCCAGCCGTCCTCTTCCACAGCTGCAAAGCAGCACTGAGTCACCTCCAATCCTGTAGTGTGGAAAAAATTGCCTCACTGTAGCCCAGTTCAGCAGAGAACTCTTCACCCCTGTGTCGATCAGCATCGGCACCTCCACTCCATCCAACTCCACCGTGCAATACATATGCCCACTGGTGCTCGGGGACACAGTATAGATCACCGTTGGGGTGGGAGGGGTTGAACTCTTCTGCGGGCTCCCTTGCTTGACCAAATGGCACACCCTTGCGTAGTGATGTAAATAGCCACACCTGCCGCAGCGCTTCCCTCTTGCCGGACAATCTCTGGCTTTGTAGCAGTGCTTCGTGGGCCCGCAGCCCGTTCATCTGGGCTTCCCCGGGGCAGACCTCAACACCACAGCATTGGTACCTCCTGCGTCGTCCTCAACACTTCCATCACTGTCCGGGTCCACAACTTGTGTAGCCATGGGGGATCCTAACTCTTGCAGTGACAGATGTTCACTCAGCTCTAGAGTTAGCTTATCTGCTGCTTCCAGCTGGAGCACCAACTCGATGGCCCTGGATAGCATCAATTCATCAGAAATGTGAGCAGCTTCGACCGGACTGCAGCACAGTTGGTATGTTCCACCAACTGGTCGCAGACCCTTTCTTCTTCCAACGGTCTGAACCGACACTTGGCAGCCTGCTGCCTCAAGTCCGACATGAACTGTTGGATGGACTTGCCCACCTGTTGGCGGCGCCATTGAAACTTAATCCTCTGGACGATGACGTTGTCTGGTGCATGGAAATGGCGCACCATTAACTCAACCACTTCTTCACAATCATCCACGTCGCCGAGCATGCCCAAAATCTGTTGTCCCTCCATTCCCAGGTTGTGCACAAGCAATGCAAGTGCCCTTAATTTCTCCATCCTTCCCAGGTCCAACGCCACCATATATGTCCAAAAGGTGGCGTACAAATATGACCCAACTGGGGAACCACACACTTCCATATTTTTAGTTTAATCCGCTTTCGTCCTCATTGCCAAATGTTATATCGGAGGTTGGAGCCAAAGGATGAGACTGGGTGTTGAACAGAACACACATTTATTGAACCGGGCAGTGCAATCCAACCACACCAAACCGCTGTGCAGAGAAGATGGCCAAGAGACCATTCTTCGTGCCTGCACCCCCTCTTATAGTCATAGGTGGTGGTGGAACCGGAAGGCGGAGCCACCACCCCATGCCACACAAATAAGAACACTAAATATGCACATAACATCCAGCCATCCATCCATCTTCTTCTGCTTAATCCTTTTCAGGTTGCGGGGGGGGGGGGGCAGGGGGGCGCTATCCCAGCATCTTTCGGCAAATGGCAGGGTACACCCTGGACAGATCACCAGTACATCGCAGGGCCAACACAGAGAGACAGACAACCATTCACTCTCACATTCATACCTAAGGACAATTTAGAATCCCCAGTTTTGATGCCAATTAACCTAACTTGCATGTTTTTGGCAAGTGGGAGGAAACCGGAGAAATCCCGGAGTAAACCCACGCAGACACAGGGAGAGCATGCAAACTCCACACAGATCACTGTTGGACTGGGGCTGGGATCGAACCGAGAATGAACGATGAGATTTGCCCAAGTACCTCAAGTCTCTGGCTGTTGTGGGGCTGTCCAAGTCGGCATGCATGACTACGTCACCCATGAGGAACACAGATTGGGACTTAACATAAATAGACAGGAGTAATCAAACACAATACACAACAGGTGGGCATAATCAGGGACAAATGGAGACAGCAAGGATTGGTCACAGACACAGGATGGGCGGGGCTGCACAGATGATCACAGACAGAGGGTACACAAAACATGAACAGAGGAACCAGAGGAGACAAGACCATGACAATGATGATGATAATAATAACACCAGTAATTTAAACTAAGAGGAGGATCCACGGAGAAATAAATATACAAGAGAGAATAATAATAATGGCAACCCAGGAGCATGATAATAATAAAGGTGAACTCAAAGCGAGAATGTGGTCTGCGGCCCCTGCCCTGAACACAAGATAATACAAATTATAATTTAGGATGAGGGCAAGGGACCCAGCCCATGTTCTGACAGTACCCCCCACTAAAGGGGCGGCTTCCAGACTAACTAACTAACTAACTAACCTGCACTTATATAGCGCTTTTCTAGTCACAAAGACCACTCAAAGCGCTTTCACTAATACTAACCCTCTACTCTACTCGGCAGAACAAAAAATCCTCCCAGGGTGGGTGGTGGGGGCACAAGGCCAGGTGGGTCGGAACAAAATAAACGTAATATATTTACAAATGTAGAACAGAAGATTACCAAATATGGCTTTATAAATGAAATTATACCAATGTCCCAAACGTCGCATAGAAAGAGATGGACAGCCAACAATAATGCTAATACTACTAGTACTACTACTACGATTAATGATAATAATTAAACAATAATACTAATGACAGTTAATACTGCTACTATTAATAATAATAATAATTCTACTACTAATAATAATAATTCTATCTCTGTGATTCTCCCTACCAGAGCACGGAACTAAAGCCAGAGGATGTGAAGGCCTCACAAGTCAAAAGTCCACACAGTCGCTGCAATTTGACGTTTAGCCAGCTGGATTTTAAAGGAAGTTTGTTACAGTTGTAAACCGTTATGGAAGAACATTTAAATGAACACTTAGGGTTATCATTTCATCTCTAAGAGACTGCAAATGCTTGAGCTAAATGAACTAGCATTCAGCTAGAAGAGGTTAGCTGGCTATTGGCTAACAGCAACAGATCTGAATGCTGTTGGGATCGAATGAGATGGAACGGCTTCGAGGGACCACACAGAATGCTTTCATAGTAGAAAATGTGGTGAACGGATCCGGTTGTATCGGGTTTTCATTTTTATTAGATTAGATTATTTGTTTATTTGACAGGGACAGTGCAATAAACATAGACAATTAATCAAATGACAATCAATCTGATGTGTTGCACAAAGAGTGTATAGCTATTAGCTAATTTGCAACTCTTGTCCCTGGATGGGCTTTAGAAAGGAGAAACAAGTAAAAAGAAAAAAGGAAAGGAAAAGAAAAAATGAAAACAGAATAAACAATAACCACATACATCAATGCAAAAATGATTATAAATACATTATAAATACACAATTATAAATATTATAAATATTATAAAGACTATAAATATTATAAATACACAATATAACAACCTGACTCACATTTGGCTATTTCAGGACTCCCTCCCTTCGTCGCTCACTATAAACAAACACATTCATTCCTTCCCTTCATTCACTCTCACCCTGCAGACAATCATTTCATACATGGGTACATTCTTGTTTATTTTTCAGCCAGTTTTTAACCTTTTTAATGAATGTTTTAAAGTCCGTTATTATTTTAATTTCATTTGGCATTGTGTTCCAGATGTGACTGCCCTTTATAGAGAAAGCTGTTTGTCCAAATGTGGTTCTGCGGTGGAATATTTTACAGTTATTGTTAACAGAACTCCTGGTGGCTCTGCTGCTGTCCTGTCTTTGGATGAAACCAGCAAGTGGCTCGGGCGCTGATTTATGGAAACATTTGAAAATTAATTTCAGAAAACAGAGGTCAATGAAACTCTCAAAACTCAATAGATTGTATTTTTTTTTAAATATAACAGTGATGCCACTTAATGGGCTTTTTGTCCAAGATTTTTAGAGTTTGATTATATAATGAACCTATATGTCTTATTGTGGAAGGGGCTGCTTGAGCCCAGACTGTCAAAGAGTATGATATATGAGAAAAAACCATAGAATGCATAGTACAGCTGCTTCGTATGGTATGTAATATCTAATTAATTTAAAGCAGTTCAGATTTTTTTTTTACTGTTTTTGAAATTTTCTTTATATGAAGATTAAATTTGAATTGAGGATCTAGTACAATGCCAAGGTATTTGAATTCTGTAACTAAACTGATGTCTTGATCATGTATATTAACTTTAAAACGTTGCAGGTTACATTTTTTGATTGAAAAGCACATTGAAACTGTTTTCTGAAGGTTCAGCAATAGATGGTTCTGGAAGAGCCACTCTTGGACATCAACCATACTTGTGGACAGTACATCTGCAGCCTGTGCTGGAGTCTTGGCAGCTGTGTAAATAACTGCATCATCTGCATAAAGTTGACATGTTGCAGCTGAACAGTGTAGCGGCAAGTCATTAATAAAAATACTGAAAAGTAAAGGACCAAGAATGGACCCTTGTGGGATACCCATACGGTTGTTTAAAAATGAGGATTTATCCTGGTGAACTTTTACACACTGTTCTCTATTCTGGAGATAAGATGCAAACCATTCTAATGTATCTGGAGAGAAGTTAAAAGATACCATTTTGGATAAAAGCAAACTGTGGTTTACAGTATCAAAAGCCTTTTTGAGATCTAGAAAAACAGCCCCTACCACATTACCCCTGTCCAAGGACTGTTTGACATTTTCAATAAGGCAACAATTTGCTGTTTCTGTTGAGTATCCTGGTCTAAAACCAAATTGATGTGGATGAAGAAGTTGACTGTCTTGTAAATAGTCTATCAGCTGTGTAGCTACAACTTTTTCAAGAACCTTAGACAGGACTGGTAAAATAGAGATTGGGCGGTAGTTGCATATATCGTCTTTATTGCCTGATTTATGAACTGGTATGACGACAGCTTTTTTCCAATCAGATGGAAATGTACTAGACCTAATGGAGAGATTAATGAGATGAGTCAGTGGTTTGATTAATATTTTGCTGTGCGTTTTGAGAAAGGAAGTGCTCATATTGTAGATATCATTAGTTTTTGAGTTTGACAGTGTTTTAACAATACCAGCAATTAACTCCTCATTTACCTCATCGAAGTGAAAAGAATCTGTTGAAAGTATTGATTTTGTGTTGTTGAGCACATTTGGCAGCACAAAGTTTTTTGTTAAGTCTTCCACAGAGTCCACAAAATATGAATTAAATTCATTTGCCAATGTAGCCTTGTCACTGATGGTCTTGCCATTGATTCTAAGTTCCTTTACCCCCTTCTGAACATTTTTTTTATTAGTTAAGTTATTTGAATGCCTCCATAGGGAACTGTTGTTACCCTTTGCATGATCTATCAGTTTATTGTAATAAGATACTTTTGATTTTCGCAGCTCTTGTACCACTTTATTTCTTAAACTTTTGTACACAAGGTGATCATTTTGTAGTTTAGAGGTTAATGATGTTTTCAGTGCAGAGTCTCGCCTCTTCATAAGTTTTCTTATTTCATTATTTAACCATGGTAGGTTAATCTTCTGTTGTCTACTTTTAATTTGCTTTGTAAATTTTTCTATAGACTTTGTAATTGTTGCAGTTATAAAATTACAACAATCATCTACTTCATATATTGACATGAGCTGCTCCCAATTTTGATTCTCTAAGTAATGTTCAAACTCCTCATTTTTTGATTTGGGAATAATAAGATTTGATTTGTCAATATCAACTCCCCCAAAATACTGTAGTCGCTTTTTAGTAAGTTTTCTGACAGCAAGAACCATGTTATGATCTGAGAGACCAGTTACAAGATTATAGGTTCTGGTTATTCGTTCTGGTTTATTAGCAAATACCATGTCAATAAGTGTTCTAGATTGTTTGGTTATCCTGGTGGGTCCTTTGATCATTTGTTGGTAATTAAATTTAGTCATGAGGCTTTTCAGTTTCTGTTTGTCCTTTTTATCAGACCAGTTAATATTAAAGTCACCATAAAATATTGTTTCTCTGCTCCACTTAATTCATTATAAAAAGAAGAATTGTGTGAGGGTGGGTTGTACAATACTGCAATGTTGAAATTCATTACCGGTGAGAGACATACTTTAATTACTGGTACCATTACTGGTAGAGTGGTCAGTGCTGTCTGTAGCAAGCCGACCAACTGGCCAGCTATCCGATTGTGTCCATACTCTAACTCAACAGGGAATGAGGTTAGACCTAAGTCACGCCCCCTCTACTTATGGAACCTTAAATCAGACATGAATGGCAAGAGAGAAATTATCTTTTGATCCTGATCGAATTTTGCCACGAGTTACACGTATGTTTGCCAATTTAAAACATAATTTCCCCATAAATAACGGTGTAGGTTGTTGTCCAACTGTTAAGGTACAAGGTTGTGAAAATATATAAACTGAAAGACTACAAACACAGACTCACGTAAGTTACGTCACCATTTTCAAAGAGCACCCAGGGGGAAGTAACTAATAGTCCGGTCGATTAGGTCCGTCTCTCAAGATACAATACATTTGTGTTGTTTTTCTCTTCTTTGAATCCTTCTTTCATTGGTCAGAAAACAGGAGGTGAGCTTTGAGAGGGGAACCGCCTCGTAATCGTGTTTGGTGACATGTATAGTGCGAGCCAATTGGGGATGTAGTCCACTAAACAGTTTGACAAAAATGAAATATTACTCTTTTATTATATGACAATGGACAACTTTTAATTACATAGAAAATTATCTTTTAAATTGACAAACATCATATGTGTAACTTGTGGCAAAATTTGATCGGGATCAAAAGATAATCTCTCTTGCCATTCACTTCAGTGGAGATTTTTTCAGATTTAAAGTCCCACATGCAGAAGTAGAGGGGGGTCTCTATGGCCACCAAATTTGGTACATAGGTTGACCTTGGGAAGAGCACGTATGGCTAAACTTTTGAGGTGTAAAGTCAAGGTCATAGGGTCATAAAAGGTCAAATGTCTGTGCTTTAACTCGACAAGGAATGAGGCTATGGCCACCAAATTTTGTACACAGATCGACCTTGGGATGGGCACCCATGGCCAGATTTTTGGGGTCAAAAGGTCAAAGGTCAAGGTTTACATTACCTATGCCCCATTACTATAGAACAAGTAAAGCTAGAGTCACCAAACTTTGTACACAGGTTCAACTTTGTATCCTGACCTAGAACTATGGGCTTGAAGTTAAAAGGTCAAAGGTCAATATTTACATTCCCTATGCCTATTACTATAGAACAAGTAAAGCGAAGGTCTCCAAACTTAGTACACAGGCTCACCTTGGGATCATGAATTGTGACTATGGTTTTTAGATCGCAAGGTCAAAATGCTACATAAACTATATCTCAGCAACAACAAAAGGGTCACCAGACTTGGTGCACAGGTTCACCTTGACACCCTGACTTCTAAATATGGATTTGGGGTCAAAAAGTCAAGGCTGAAAATTGCATAGCTCTGCATCTAGGTTGAGTGCATTCTAGTTTACGCTGCATTATGTTTCTTTTGGAATAGCTGGTCAGACAATAAATTAAGGATGGAGCTCACAATTATTACCCAAACCAAGGAATTGCGTGGGTAGAGAGGCCGGTGCGATCTGCAGCTGGCCAGCCTGCTATCCAACTGTGTCTGTACTCTGACTCAGCAGGGAATGAGGCTACGGCTACCAAACTTGGTACATAGGTTGACCTTGGGATTAGCACCTATGGCTATAGTTTTGGGGTCAAAGGTCAAGGTCAGAATGCCTTAAAAACTATATCTTAACAACAAAGAATGCTAGGGTCACCAAACTTGGCACACAAGTTCACCTTGGGATCCTGACCTCTGACTATGGGTCTGGAGTCAAAAGGTCAACATTTGCATTCCCTATACGCTATAGAACAAATAAAGCTAAGGTCACCAAACTTGGTTCACAGGTTCACCTTGGGATCCTGAACTGTGACTATGATTTTGGGATTGCAAGGTCAAAGGTCAAAGTCAAAATGCCATATAAACTATATCTCAAGAACAATGAAAGCTAGGCTCACCAAACTTTGTCCACAGGTTCACCTTGGACAAAGGTGTGAATGTCTTCTGTGTATCATCCATACACAGAAGAACCTGACCTCTGGGAACCTGAGGGAACCTGACCTCTGACTATGGGTTTAGGATCAAAACATCTTAGGTCAAGTTTTTAAAGCTGTAGGGTTGCAAAAGGCATGGGTCTGCATCTTGATTGAGTGCATTTTAGTTTCCTCTGCACACGGCGGTAAGCATTGTCAAACAGAGCGGGGGATCTCCCAGCTACAATGTAGTGCGGCAGAAAGACTCGGTTCTGGTGCACTCCTTGCGCTGTTTGCGAAATGGCAGCCCCCACCTTATATATCGAAAGCAGCAATATCAAAAATCCCTAGTTCACACTGGCGATCAAGCATGAATAATTTTAAAGAACTGTCAGCATTAAACAGGGCATTGCGTAATGAGTGATTAGCGTGTTAACTCCTTCACCACTAGTTAAAATAAAATCTCTATTCACTTAGAAATAATTATAAGATTTTCACTGTAGTTATGTGACCCAAGTATGCATTTTAGAAAGTTAAAAACAAAAAACACATCACGTTAGAGTGAATGGGACCTCTGTTCACTTGAGAGACACATGATCCTCTGGACACTTTATTGTTTTGCTTTGTTTTTTTTTTTTTTTAATTTAAGTTTTTGTAAAGGGTATACAGGTCATTACAGCATTGCATTGTTTACATTTTCATCACATGTTCCCTTATTTTTTGCTATTTGACAACATTGGTAGGATAGTTATTACAACACCCCCCCCCTTTTTTTTAAAGTGAAAGAAAAAGTGAAATTAAGGAGAATTAAATATAAGATAAGATAAGATAAGATAAGCCTTTATTAGTCCCACAACGGGGAAATTCCAGGATTGCAACAGCACAGGGATAGCAACACTCAGAGCAACAATCAGAAGGCAAGAAAAAAAACAAGCAAGCAAGAGCAGCTAATATACATATGTACATATTACTATAAAATATATATATACACACACACACAGACACACAGTGCAGAGCATTGTAGCTGGATGGAATAAATATGTAAATATATAAACACCCACAGTATGGAGCATTGCAGCTAGGTGGAATAAATATGCAAGTATATAAACACACACAGTGTGGAGCAATGTAGCTAGTTAATTAAATATAGACAAAACAAAACAAACAAAAAAACGAATAAACAAACAAACAGAACAGCAAAAAACAAACAAACAGAAAATTAAGTAAATAAAAGTAAAAGAGCATCTGAGTAGCATTGGAACAAAGAGCGGGACCATTATTGAAATGGTATTTGTCAAAGATTAGATCTAATGGAAGACACATATGCGATCCAGGGTTGCCAAAAGTTCATGAACCCATCCATGTCCTGTCTCAGTGCGAATGTCAACTTTTCCATCGAGTAAATGTCTTGAATCACGTTAATCCAATCTTCAGGTGTAGGACAGTCCTTCAGCATCCATTTTTTAGTTAGGGCTTTTTTACTTGCCAATATTAAAACATTGAATAAGTATTTATCTCCTCGTCTTTCCAGTGAGTCCGGTAGTAAACCCAAATACAAAGTTACAAAAGAAAAGGGAACTGTTATTTTGAATATTTTCCCCAATATTGTCTGTACGTTGATCCAATATTGGTGGATAACTGGGCATGACCAAAACACATGAAAATGATTTGCAGTCTTTTCACCACACAAGCGCCAACAGTTCAACCCGTTATGGGTAAATTTGTTTTGTGCAGGTGTTCTGAAAAATCTTACCAAATTTTTCCATCCAAATTCTCTCCACTGCAGGGAAGAGGTACTTTTCCATTGCTGTTTATTTAGCTTTTCCCATATTTCCAATTGTAAAGTGAAATTCCCCTCTTTTTCCCATCTCTCTTTTATATATGATGTGTTGTCTCCTTTTAAGTCTTGAAGACCTTGATATATTTTAGAAATGTATCTGATCCCTGGGATCCCTTTATATGCCATTAAGAAGACCTTCAGAACACCTGACTGGGCCCTTTCCAAATCCTCCTTTTTAAGTATATTGTTTATGTGGTGTCTAAGCTGAAAGAACCTGTAAAGATCTTGATTTATTAGACCTTGTTTTTTCAAATCTTCAAAACTTCTTAAAGTTTGCCCCTTAAAAAAATCGTAATATTTTATCAGCCCTTTCTCTTTCCACTCTTTAAATCCAGTGTCTGTTTTATTGGGGGTAAAGTCTTGATCATAGGCAATCCATTGCAGAAGTCGATAGGGCTCTTTAGCTTGATTCTCTCTGACTATCTTAAACCAAATTTTTAGCGGGGTCTCTATCCACGGGTTGGTGTTATTCAAGAGTTTAGTTAAGGCATTGTTCCCTATTATTGCCTGTAGGGGGATGTCACTTGTTATTTGGCATTCCATCTCCTTCCATTGTGCAGTGTAGACTGGGTTACATATCTCTACTAAAGTTTTAATTAGTGCAGCTATAAAATAGTCCCTGATATTTGGCAGCGCGAGCCTACCT
The DNA here is from genome assembly GCA_020510985.1 of Pholidichthys leucotaenia. Lineage (NCBI taxonomy): Eukaryota > Metazoa > Chordata > Actinopteri > Cichliformes > Pholidichthyidae > Pholidichthys > Pholidichthys leucotaenia. Next base: position 269,235,985 of record CM035838.1, read on the forward strand.
TTGTCTTTGTTTAGCTGTAGGGTTCTATATCTGATTCTAGGTCTCTTACCCTGCCATATGAATCTTGAGATCCTTCTGTCCAGCTCCTGCCATGTTTTTTTGGGAGGTTCTACCGGTATTGTTTGGAAAAGGTATAGAAGACGTGAAAGTATATTCATTTTGACTGCTTCAATTCTTTGTGCAGTACCTAAGAATGGTATCATATTCCATCTTGCTAGGTCAGATTTTATTTTAGTCACCAGTGGATCATAGTTTAGTGTTATAATTTTGTCGAGTTGTTTCGGGATATTGACCCCCAGATATTTCATAGATTCCAACTCCCAGTTAGTTTTGAGTTCATTTAGTGAAAAATGATTTGGGTCATAGTTGAATGTTAAGACTTGGGTTTTATGCATGTTTAATTTGTACCCCGATAAATCTCCATAGTCTGAAAAAACTGAGATTAGTTCTGGTAGAGAAGTGTCTGGCTGCCCTAGGTATATTAAAATGTCATCAGCAAAGAGTGCTATTTTATGTTCCTCCTGACCAAGTGTAATACCTTGAATTTCTTGATTTTGTCTTATCCATTGGCTCAGAGGTTCTATGAAGATTGCAAAGAGCAGTGGAGACAGGGGGCAGCCCTGACGACATCCTCTTTCCAGCTCAAAAGATGATGATAAATTACCGTTAATCCTTATTTTAGCTGTTGGTTTTTTATATAATGCCTGTATAGTTCTAATGAAGTTGTTATGAAAATTGAAACTGGATAAGATTCTATATAGGAAAGACCAGTCAACCGAATCGAATGCTTTTTCAGCATCTAATCCCAATACGACTGCATTTAAGTTATATTTTTTTATATGATGAATTATGTGTAAAGTGCGTCGAATGTTGTCTTGTGTCTGTCTTTGTCTTATAAAACCTGTTTGGTCTAAGTGAACTAAGTCTGTCAGTATGTTTTCTAACCTTTTGGCAAGGATAGTGGTAAAAAGCTTATAGTCCTGATTTAATACACTGATTGGTCTGTAGTTGGAGCATTCTAGTTTATCCTTTTCAGGTTTAGGTATAACTGCAATGACCCCTTCTCTCCAGGAGGGGGGGGGATTTCCCTGTGTGGAGGACGTAGTTAAATGTTTTCAGGAGGAGAGGAGATAGTTGCTGTTTAAAGGTTTTGTACCATTCTGCTGTATAGCCATCTGCTCCTGGGGATTTGTTAGCTTTAAGTTTCATAATTGCTTTTTCCAATTCTTTAGGTTGTATTTCTGACAGCAGGGTTTTATTTTGTGAATCCGTAAGTTGGGGAAGGTTTAATGTGTTTAGTAATGTCTCGGATGCGTTTTTATGTTTTTTGTGGGAGTATAAGTTCTTGTAGTAATTCTCGAAGCTTTTAAGAATATCCTGAATTCTGAATTTTATTTTCTTTGATACTGGGTCTCTGATTTTGTAGATTGCTCTTTCTGTTTGTTGTTTCCTCAATTTATAGGCTAGTAATTTTGCCGAATTACTGCCTGCTTCATAGTGTTTTTGTTTCAGAAATGTAAGTTTCTTCTGGATTTCTATTGTGTAGATCTCATTTATTTGATTTTTAATTTCTTTAATCTTGAGCGAGCCATTAGAATGAGTGTTGTCTTTGTGTTCTTTTTCTAGGTTCTTGAGTTCTGACTCTAGTGTGATTAGTTTTTCTTGTCTCAGTTTCTTTTGGGTTGCCAGTTTTGCAATAATTTTTCCCCTTATTACAGCTTTGCACGCATCCCACAATATTAAAGGAGATACTTCTCCATTATCGTTTTCTTCCAAATATCTGAGAATATCTGATTCCAATTCATCTTTCAGTGGTCCTTTCAGGACACTTGAATTCAACCTCCAGGAAAATGTATTATTTGTGTATTTTTGGATGTTTAAGTCCATATAGATCGGACTGTGGTCGGAGAGATCCACCAGTCCTATTTTACATGTTTTTACTCTTCCAATGTCTCTATTAAACATAAAAAAGTAATCAATCCTTGAGTAAGATGAATGTGGCGTTGAATAAAAAGTATAATCTTTTACATTGGGGTTGAATTCCCTCCATACGTCACAGATTCCCATTTCTTTTAGTAGCATCCGAGTATTCTTACTTTGGGTGTTATTTTGATGTGAAGAATCACCTGTCGCATCCCAGTATGGATTCAGTCTTAGATTGAAGTCTCCACCACATATCACTGAACCTTGGGCTTTAGTTATCATTAGGTCGAATACATTTTTATAAAATTTCCATTTAGCCCCTGGTGGTGCATATCAGCAGGGTGATATCTTCTCCCTCTAGCCGCCCAGTTACCAAACTGTACCTCCCTTCTTTATCTTTGTGCTCTGATTTTTTTTCAAATGTAATTTTGGTTGATATCAATGTCGCTACTCCCCTCCTCCTCCCTGATTTATATGAAGATGAAGAGATCATTTTAAACCCTTGTCTATTGAGTTTAGTGTGTTCCACGTCTGTTAGGTGGGTTTCTTGTAAAAATATTATTTCTGCTTTGTCGTTTTTCATTTTGCGTAGAATCTTGGATCTTTTAACTGGATTCAGGATCCCTTTTACATTATATGAGGCTATTTTGGTTACACCCTGTTTCTCCATTGTATTTTCTTATTTAGTATAACAGTGTGGTGGCCCTCTTTTTTGCTACTCAGAAACTGAAAGAACATTAAGAACATAAAAAACATTAAGAACATAGTGTACGAAACTTTAAAACAAAAAACTGTCAAAAAAACTTCCTGAGCTGGGGTCTCTTTAAAGACCCTGTAAGAGCCCTGATGGAGTGTAGGCTCTGAGGGAAATTCCTCAAACTCTGTTACGTGTTGAGGGCCCTCTCTTACCCCTGTAAGTTGTCCCATGTTTTTAACGTGAATTTCAGATCCCAATCCGAATTTGTAATGATTTTTTTTTTTTTTTTATGCCTATAACCTATGAGATTGTGTGCACCCTCCCACCCCCATCACAGCAAACATTCACTCTAATACAGTATTTGTTAGTATGGAGAGAACATGTGGGTCATTGTTACATTTCTATTTTAACATGATTTTTTTTTCCCCCTTTAAATTAAGAAGACATTTGTTTCTAATGCTATAACTGCTCCATGAAAGGTTTTACCACATGCTGATTCTGCATCTCCTTTAATGTTTGTTACCTTGTAGGAGGGGGGTTGGAAGTGCAGAGTGACTGAAAAGAAAAAAAAAACCAAACAAAAAGGTCGCTATTCCTTCCTGGAACTGGAAAGCTTATCTTTGTAGCTCTGGGGCTGGGTTTCCCGCTGCTGGCCCGTGGATTTTGAAGGTCTCTGAGTGGACCACGTTTGAGCTCTGATTTTCTCGCTCAGATCCGCTGCGGGTTTAAACACCGTTACCGGTAGTCCTCTCCTTGCCATGTCAGTTGTTGCTTCTTCCGCTGAATTATAGAGACATGACTCTTCACTGTAAAAGACCCTTAGCTTCGCCGGAAATGGCGTCTGAAAGCGTAGATTCTGTTCCCGTAAAACCTTTTTGGCGTCGTTATATTCCCGTCGTTTTTTAAGAACCTCAGGGGCGTAATCGTGCTCCACGAAGACTTTTCTCTCATGATGCATAAATCCTTTTTTCTGCCAAGCCCGTCTTACAACCTCTTGTTTTATTTTGAAATTGGCGAATCTTACCACCACAGAACGTGGGGGCGCTTCCGGGGCTGGCTTTGCGGCTAATGTACGATGGGCTTTTTCTATCTTCAAATCGGTGGTTTGTGGAATATCCAACTTCTCTCTCAATAAGGATTCCACGCATTCCGCCACTGTGTTGAAACCATCTTCAGCTCCTTCTTTCAGACCGTGAATTCTGATGTTATCTCGTCTCTGTCTTCCTTCTTGGTCGGTTAGCTTAGCCTCCAGCCATGACTGTTTTCTGTGTAAATCCAGCACAGAATCTTCAAGCACTTTTACTCTTTCTTCAGCTTCCAAGATTCGGTTTTCGGCCTGGTCCATTCTGCTGTTCGCCTTTTGTAGATCCTCTCTGAATTCAAGAAATTTGGCCCGAAATCGTCGTATTTCGTCAAATAGCGATTTCAAGCTAATCCTTTTGTTAGCTAGGCCCAGGTCTTCGTCTTCTGAACGGAGGTCCTCTGGTTCAGATTCTGCAGCCGCTGTGCGTCCTGACCTGGGGAATGTCAGTTTCCTCTGCTTGTGGTTAGGCATGGCGTTATTGTCTTTTGATTTTTAATCTTCCAAAAATCCGTTAGGTCTGATTTTGAGGATGTTTTCCTTGGATTGAGTCTGGGAGTTTCAGTGTTAGGTTGCTATCACCATGGCGTCCAGACCGGAAGTCTGCTTTGTTTTGTTTTAAGCAACAAAGAACAATATGTCCACAGTTATATAACTAAGTTAATATTTAGCTTTTGCCAAACACTTTTCAGCACTTAATATTTTTAAAACTCTTGTGCAGATCAATCAACATTGCACAGTGAAAATGACAGCTCCTCCATCTATCTATAAATGCACGAAATCTGTGTGTGTGTGTCTGTTCCATGCATATCTCTTGAACCATTTGTCAGACTGACCTCAGATTTTATAAGTGCTTTGCTGAGGTTACAAGCGTGTGCTTCCCCGAGTATGAAGTTGCTCAGTCAAAATATGTAATTTTTATCAATTAAGGTTTAGCCACCGCTCTGTCTCATGCTCAGGCTTCTAGAAGTGTGGGCGGCTTTTGGTTTTGGATCGACTCCGTACTGATTGGATAATACTTGGCATTATGGCATCAGTAACCATAGCACTCCATGTGCAAAACAAGGAAGCAAAAGCCGACAAATTTGACTAGAAAAAGATAATACTTAAGACTTAATCCTTAAAAAATTATACCATAACGATGCCATGATTGCGTAGGTCTAATGAAAAAATCAGCATGGAGAACACGAGGTGCGCAAGTGTGCTTGGGGTGGGGGGTGGGGTGCAGCAGCATCAGTAACCACTGCGCTCCGTGTGCAAAACAAGGAAGTGAAAAGCCACAAATTTGACTAGAGAAAGATAATACATAAGATTTAATGCTTTTAAAATTATACCATAAAGTTGCTGTGATTGCGTTGGTCAAATGGATAATTCGGCATGGCGAACACAAGGTGCACGGGTGCGCTGGGGGAAGGGGGGGGTGGAGCAGCAGCTGAACCGCTGGCACCATGGGTAAAGCAACAGCCGAGACTCCCGTTAACCGGGCAGGCTGGGCTTGGCTCCCTGCTAAGGACAGCGATCCACCGGTTCAGCTGCTGCTTCTTCAACATCGGTGTCCGACCAGGTGCTCCGAGATCGTTCGTGGGGAGGCACATCCAGTCAGTAATAAATGGGAGTCCCTGCTTCTGCCACACCCGTGTGGTACCACTGTACTATGCAGGACCGCGAGTCCCCCTCCTGCGCGAATATCTAAAAATTAAAAACTTAATACCTCCATAATTGTGGAGCGGAATCGCCAGAATGACTTAATGATCATAGTTTGTGTACTACATGAACAATGGCAATAAATCTGATTCTGATTCTGATTCTGATCAAACGCAGGACACAAGAAACACCCAAATAACGAAATAAATCATTTTTAGTTAAATATTTACTGACAAATGGGCAACACTGATGCAACAGTTGTAGTTAAAGGGGGCCTTCTGCTATGTATAATAATAGATAGATGTACTTTATTGATGTTGGGTGTTTTGTAGTTAATTTGGTTGATTACAGTTTTAAAAAAACCTTCTATTAACAAAATATTGCTAAAATATAAACTGATGCACTACAATGGGTCTCAAATATTTGTAAATGTGTCCTGTTATAGTACTGCATGAATTTATGGATGATACACAGAAGACATTCACTATTACACTTAACTCCATCACTGAACAGTGATATAAACTAAAATAATTATAATGGTGACTGAACAACTCCCATTCCCCTAAGTGAAGATACACTATTGTGAATATAAGTGATAAAAGATCTCACAATAAGTGATCTGACAAACAGATAAACAAGGGATTTGAAACAATCCCTAATATTGGATGTCCCATTTATTTTCAGTAATTAGGTATTCTGTAATTAATATTCACACAGTCAACTCTTAGTTCCATTTAGTCCCTTTTATATGTATTTGCCAAAGTCTAACATGTGATTGCCGATATATAGCCTACACCTCTTTGTATTCCACTTTCAAACACAGCCTACATTTGGGCCTGTAAAGCCTAATTGGGATACCTGTTTTCAAAGAATACTTGTGTTCTACGGGCAATGCACTAGTACAGTAAAAGTGAAATTAACATGTGTAAGGAAATCTCCAATTAAACGATAGAGAGCGATGGCTTTTAAATGTTCCTTTATAAGTTATTTATCAAAGATGACTTTCCTTCTTGTGTAGTTGGGCAAAACAGTAAAAATGACCACCAATGTTATCCCAGGCAACTAATGGTTCATTTTATTCCTAAATTTTCAGCATAAATATCTTGAGCAATACAAGGTTAATTGAAACACCAGATAATCCACCTTTATGTTTAATCATTCCTTTATGGCCATTTTGCATTCTGTGGCCATCAAGATGGGATATAAAAGCATATACACCCGTGTTGAAATGCCAGGTTTTTGTGATGTAAAAATGAGACCATGATAAACTATTTCTGAACTTCTCATCTATAATGTTACCTATAACCTGTACAGTTCAGTTGAAAAGAAATCTCTTGAGTGGGAAAAAGTTTTTAAAAAAAATTTAAAGTGTACAATAAGCTGATTTCATAAGTCTGCACATCCTTTAATACTTTGAAGCACCTTTTGATCTGATCACAGCATGTCTTTTTGGGCAGACACTTGCCATCAATGAAAGTGACTCTGATTAACTCCGAATGAAGTTCAGTTGTCCTAGTAGGATTTTCCTGACATGTACTCAGTTGCATCATGCAGCAAAAGCCATGGTTCACAGAGCGTTTACACAGCATCAGAGGAATCACACTGTTGAAGGAGTAAGGTAAAGAAAATTCCATGGCATTATGTACAGTCGTGAAAAAATTAGGACACCCCATTAAATATTCAGTTCTTTATTAATAAATGTTCACATATCTATGTCTAACCTTGTTTTCATTTTTACTTGCATTTTTTAACATTTATTTTAGTCATTTTAAGTGGGAATGAATGTGGGGGTGTCCAAAAAAGATGGGGGGGGGGTGTCCTAATTTATTCCTCACTATTTGTTTAGAATTACATTTTACAGAAAATTTGAAAAAAAATCTTTAATTCATTTTGAATTGTTTAGCTGTATTACATGAATCTCACAGTATTTTTAACATTGATATTAAATATCCATATGTACAAATATGTTAAAAAAAACACAGACTTATACAGAGTGTCCTAATTTTTTTCACATGACTGTAAATATATCATGTGTAGCAAGATGGAGCAGTGAACCCCTCCAGTTTCAGGTTCAGAGGCATGGTTTCCAACCAAGGACTCCGGGAGACAAGTAGAGACTGATCTCAGAAGGAATGTTATTTGCAAAAAATATAAAAATTCCCACGAGAATGAAAACGCAGAAGTAGTATAATGGTTTATAATGGTAGTATAATGGCCAACTACTGATCGGATGGTCAGTGGTTTGATTCCCACTCTGTCTGCAGTCTGCATGTTGAAGTGTCCTTGAGCAAGACACTGAACCCCCAGTTGCTCCTGGTGGGTCAGGCCAGCGCCTGTGTATGGCAGCTCCGCCCCCATCGGTGTGTGAATGGGTAGACAGCAGGGTCTGTAAAGCGCCTTGGTCATCCAGTGAGAAGTAAAAAGCTCTATATACGTAAGTGAATGTCATTTACCATCTTTGAAATAACAAACGCTAAAAACAGGAAGGAATCAAGCATGTAAAAAATACAATGAAACATTCAAAGCACTCAAGTAAAAAAAAAAATGGAAAAAAAAAATCTTGACACAACAGTGACCTTACCAAGAAATGGATATCCCTCCAAAACTCATGAAAAGACAAGGCAAAAACTGGTCAGGAAGGAAATTCTGGCAAGTACTGGATGTGTATTGCATGTGGCAACAATCTCCTACAGCGGAGAAAATAAGTATTGAACACGTCAAAATTTTTCTCATTAAACATATTTTTGAGGGAGGGAAGGGAGGGAAACACGAGTTTCCTGAGATCTTCACCAGATATCAGTAACAACCCAAGTAATCCATACATGCAAAGAAATCAAGGCAAATGTGTTCACAAAACAAGTTATATTTAATAAAGTGAAATGACAGTATTGAACATGCTTGGTGAAATTCATTTAATATTTAGTAGAAAAGCCTTTGTTGGTAATTACAGTTTCCAGATGCCTCCTGTATGGAGAAACTAGGTGCAGGCATTACTCAGGAGTGATTTTAGCCCATTCTTCCACGCAAACTGTCTTCAAATCTTGAAGGTTCTGTGGGTGTCTTCTATGAACTCTGATCTTCAATTTGTTCCGTAGATTTTCAATTGGATTCAGGTTAGGTGACTGACTGGGCCATTCTACCAGCTTTATTTTCTTTCTCCAGAGCCAGTTGAGAGTTTCCTTGGCTGTGTGTTTGAGATCATTGTCTTGCTGAAACGTCCATCCTCATTTCATCTTCAGCATCTTGGCAGATGGCAACAGGTTCTTATCAAGGAAGTCTCTGTACATTTGGCCATTCATCTTTCCTTCAATTATATGAAGTCTGTCTGTACCATGTGCTGAAAAACACCCCCACACCATGATGCTCCCACCTCCAAACTTCACTGTTGGTATGGTGTTTTTGGGCTAATGTGCAGTGCCATTTCTCCTCCAAACATGCTGTGTGCTGTGGCATCCAAAAAGTTCAATTTTGGTCTCATCTGACCAGACTATATTCTCCCAGTATTTTACTGGCTTGCCCAAGTGCTGTGCAGCAAACTTTAAACGAGCTTCAGTATGCTTTTTCTTCAGCAATGGAGTCTTGCGAGGTGAGCAGGAATAGAGCCCCTGTCCATTGAGTGCATTACTTATTGTTTTCTTTGAAACAGCAGTACCTGCTAACTCCAGATCTTTCTGGAGCTCTCCACGAGTGATCTTTGGCTCTTGGATAACTCTTCTGATAATTCTTTTGACTCCTCTGTCAGAATCTTATGAGGAGTTCCTGGTCATGGCCGGTTTATGGTAAAATGATGTTCTTTCCACTTCCGAATGATGGTTCCAACAGTGCTCACTGGAACATTCAGCAGTTTAGAAATATGCTTGTAACCAATGCCATCATTATGTTTTGCAACAATAAGGTTGCAGAGGTCTAGAGAGAGCTCTTTATTTTTACCCATCATGAGTTCTTTGTAGTGTGACAATCTGATATTCATAGACCTTTTTAAAGGTTATCACTCAGCTGAAATTAAATTTGCACTGATAGGGGATAGGATGGCTTCCTAAATTCTGATGGATTTCAGCTGGTTTCTTGGTTTTCCATGCCTTTTTGCACCTCTTTTTCTTCATGTGTTCAATACTTATTTCCTGTGTCATTCCACTTTATTAAATATAACTTGTTTTATGAACACAGTTGCCTTGATTTCTTTGCATGTATGGATTACTTGGGTTGCTACTGATATCTGGTGAAAATCTCAGGTCAATGGCTCCATCAGAAATATGTTTAATGAGAAAAATGTTGACGTGTTCAATACTTATTTTCCCCACTGTATATAGAGAGCCTAAGTCACGCCCCCTCTACTTCCGCAATGGGACCTTGAATCCAAAAAAATTCTCCACTGAAATGAATGGCAAGAGCGAAATTATCTTTTGATCCCGATCAAATTTTGTCAAGAGTTACACATATGATGTTTTTCATTTTAAAAGATAATTTTCCACGTAATTCAAGTTGTCAGCTGTCATATAATAACAGAGTATAATATTTAGCTTTTGTTTCAACGATTAGCTGACAACTCCCATCATCCCACATCACTAAACACGAGCATGGCAGGAGATCAGTAAAACCTCACCTCCCGTTTTCTGACCAATGAAAAAAGAATCCAAAGAGGAGAAAAACAACACAAAGGAATTGTTTTGTATTTTGACAGCTGCAACTGATCAAGAGGACTGTTAGTTACTTCACCCTGGGCATGCTTTGAACATGTCACATCAAGATTCAAGATTCAAAGGCTGTCACGACTCGCCGCTCATCATCCGCCTCAGCTGCACGCACACCTGCGCCTCGTCAGCCACAGGCTATTTAGCCCACGCAGCCCTGTGCAGCGGTCTGGAGCCGTCTGTTCACATCGGCACTCTCTCCCAGCTGGATCGTCTCTTCACGTCAGCTGAACTATGCTTCCACGTAAGCATCATTCTCCTTACCTCCTTGCAAGTCTTCTCCCCTGTGCACAGGTGGATTCCTTGACGGCGGATAACCCCGTCATCACCATGCCTTCCCTCATCGTCGTCACAGGCTCAGCAGGACGCTGTCTCCCGGGCTTCTCCCTTGGCCAACGCCAGCCACCCGTCACCTACAAGTAAGCAGCACATCGCTCATTGTACCTGTCTTGGTGTGGTGCCCTTCACCCTTGTCCTCCTCTCTCTCCATAGGGTTGCCTGGCTGTACGGCGTACTGCTCTGTTCCTGTGCATCTGCGTTCACCCGCATCACATATCCATACCTCATACATCCATCCATACATACCTGCTTGTTGAATAAAGCTATTGAATCTTCCCTGAGCCTGCGTGCGTGTTTCCTGAGCCGGACATTATGTCAGTACGGCTCCAGCAGAGCGGCTCAGCAGACAGCGGGCTCGCACGCTGTTTCTCCACCCTCGAGGCTCAGGTAGACTTAATAGCCCACCAACAGCAGGTGATTTTGAATCAATTAGTAAACATTACTCACCGGTTATACCGTGTGGACCCCCAGCAGGTGTTTCCTCCTGCTCGTCAGGGAGGAGCAGCTCCGGCCGCTTCCGTGGCTGGCCAGCCTGCCGCGGGAACGCCAACCCGACTCAAGCCGATTCCAACCCCCGCCCGCTTCAACAGTAAGCTTGGCGAAGCGCGGGGGTTCATCTTGCAGTGCGAGTCGGTGTTTCTGCGTGTTCCAGGGGATTTTCCCTCAGACCATAGCCGAATTGGTTACGTGGCTAATCTCCTGGAGGGGCGAGCGCTAGCTTGGGCTTACGCCGTCATGTCGAAGCCCAGCTACGCAAAACTCTCCTATGACCAGTTCGTGCAGAGTTTCCTCGAGGTCTTCGATCATTCCCGGCGTGATAGCGTCCTCTCTGACCATCTCCTTGGTCTCCAACAGGGAGGCCGATCAGCGGCGGATTACGCTATTGACTTCCGGGTCGCAGCGGAGGAGGTGGGCTGGGGTGAGGTGTCACTCTGTAGCATCTTCCTCCGCAGCCTCAACTCTGGTCTGCGGGATGAGTTGGCCAGCCGAGATCTTCCGGAACGGCTGTCGGAGCTAATCTCCCTGACTATTAGCTTAGATAACAGGCTGCGTGAATGGACCACCGAGCGGAAGTTAGTTGGCCGCTCGTGTGTAGGTTCCGTCTGCATGCCCCAGTCTCGCCCCCTGGCGTTACCCGCTCCAGGGTCCTCCGAGGAGTCGGAGGAAATGGTAGTTGGCTGGTCAAGGCTCCCCCTAGCGGAGAGACAGCGCCGTCGGGAGCTGGGCCTCTGCATATATTGCGGAGGCGATCAGCATACCGTGGAACACTGTCCGGAGAAGCCCAAATGGGGAGGTCCGCGAGTCATAGTAGGGGGTCTTGCGGACTCTAACCGGTCAAACCCCCTCACAAGTTTGTCGCTGCCCATACGATTCTGTCACAATTCCACAGGGCACCTCACACACGCACTGGTGGACTCAGGAGCAGAGCAAAGTTTCATTTCTAAGAGCCTGGCAACCCAATTGGGCATACCCTGCCACCCTCTGGCTGCTCCTCTCAGTCTGGTCAACCTCTCCCGTGCGCCCCTTGGGCAAGTGACTCATCGCACCCAGCCGATCCCCGTAATTATCTCAGATAATCACCGGGAGGACCTCACCCTGTATGTCCTTTCCTCTTCAGTGTCACCTGTCATCTTAGGCTACCCCTGGTTGCGCCTGCACAACCCAGTGCTGGATTGGCAGACAGGAAGGATTGCCGCCTGGAGCTCCTTTTGCATGGGCACCTGCCTCCAGTCCGCAGCTTGCGCCCCGTCCTCCCCACCTCTGGCCTCGGACTCCGTGCCTCCGGACCTCACCCTGGTGCCCCCGGAGTTCCATGACCTGGGCCTCGTGTTCAGTAAGTCCAGGGCGATGTCTCTCCCTCCTCACCGGCCCTACGACTGCGCCATCAACATCCGCCCTGAGGCCCCCTTGCCATCCGGACGTCTCTACAGCCTGTCAGCGCCGGAACGGGAGGCCATGGACAGTTATATCAAGGAGTCACTCAATGCAGGTATCATTCGCCCTTCTTCGTCCCCGCTCGGCGCAGGGTTCTTCTTCGTCTCGAAGAAGGATGGGTCCCTTCGCCCCTGTATAGACTTTCGGGCGCTAAACGACATCATGGAGAAGGACCGCTACACCCTGCCACTGATGGACACTGATGGACACCGCCTTCCACTCCCTCCAGGGGGCGACCTGGTTCACTAAGTTGGATCTCCCCAGTGCTTATCACCTCGTCCGTATCCAGGAGGGGGATGAGTGGAAGACGGCCTTTCGGACGCCTAGTGGTCACTTCGAGTATCTGGTAATGCTGTTTGGGCTGACCAATGCCCCTGCCATTTTTCAACGCCTCATAAATGACGTTCTACGCGATTTCCTGGGCCTCTTTGTGTTCGTCTACCTGGATGATATTCTCATCTTCTCCAGGTCACGGGAGGAACACAACGCCTCCATGTGAGGCGGGTCCTACAGTGGCTGCTGGAGAACAGGCTATATGTTAAGGCCAAAAAATGCGAGTTTTACACCAAGACCACTTCCTTCCTAGGGTTCGTAATCTTGCACAATCAAGTCCTTCCCGACCCCGCAAAGGTTAAGGCGGTGGTTGAGTGGCCCACGCCGACCTCCAGAAAGCAGGTGCAGCAGTTCATTGGGTTTGCCAATTTTTATCGCTGCTTTGTCCCCAACTTCGGCGCCATCGTTGCCCCTTTGACCCGCCTCACTTCTCCCAAGAACCCCTTTCGGTGGACCGAAGAGGTTGCAGCGGCTTTCGAGGCCTTGAAGACGGAGTTCTCCTCCTCCCGGGTCCTGACCCAGGTTGACCCCACGCTGCAGTGCCTGGTCGAAGTCGACGCGTCTGATATGGGAGTGGGGGCGGTGCTTTCCCAGCGATCGCCCACCGATGGGGTCAAGTGACCCTGCGCCTTCTTCTCACGGCGCCTGTCTGTGGCCGAGCGCAATTACGACAAGCTCGAACTGCAGGAGTGGCGTCACTGGTTGGAGGGGGCTGCCCAGCCATTCATTGTGTTAACGGACCATAAGAACTTGGAATATTTAAGATCTGCCAGACGACTGAACACCCGCCAGGCGCGCTGGTCCTTATTCTTCGCCCGGTTCCGTTTCACTATCACCTACCGCCCTGGTTCTAAAAATGGCCTGCCTGACGCCCTTTCCAGGCAGTTTACCCCTGAGACCCCGGAGGAGCCGGGTCATACCATCCTGCCCAGCTCGTGCGTCGTGGGGGCGATTTCCTGGTCCATCAGGGACAAGATCCAAAGGGCTCAGGAGACCGAACCGGATCCTGGCGGCGGACCGGAAGGGAAGCTCTTTGTTCTATCGACTGTCCGGGGGGAGGTCATTCATTGGGTTCACACCTCCAAACTCGCCTGTCACCCTGGCGTCTCCCGGCTGGTGGATCTCCTCCAGCGTTCCTTTTGGTGGCCGGGTCTCCAGAAGGACGTCGCCAACTACGTCCGGGCGTGCCCCGTGTGTGCCACCGGCAAGTCTGCTAATTCTCCCCCCGCGGGTCTGCTCCAGCCCCTGCTGGTCCCGGGCAGGCCCTGGTCTCACATAGCCCTCGACTTCGTCACTGGTCTCCCGGTCTCTAACACCTATGACGCCATGCTGACCATCGTGGATCGGTTCTCCAAGGCTGCCCACTTCGTGCCGCTCCGGGGTCTCCCTACGGCGCGGGAGACAGCAGATCTTCTAGTCCAGCACGTAGTCAGGCTGCATGGGATACCGGTGGACGTCATCTCTGATCGGGGGCCCCAATTTGTCTCTGAGGTATGGAGGTGTTTCTGCAACGCTCTGGGGGCTACGGTGAGCCTCTCCTCCGGTCACCACCCGCAGTCCAACGGGCAGTGTGAGCATGCCAACCAAGAACTGGAAGCTGCCCTAAACTGCGTCACCTCCTACAACCCGTCGTCCTGGAGCATGCACCTGGCCTGGGTGGAATATGCCCACAACACGGCACGGTCTTCTGCCACGGGGATGTCCCCCTTTAAGGTGTCCTTGGGGTACGACCCACCTTTGTTCCCTGAGCAGGAAGGAGAGTTGGCCGTTCCCTCCATCCAGGAGCACCTAAGATGCTGTAGGAGTCTGTAGACCAGGGCGCTCGATGCGCTATTACGCACGGCGGCGGCAACAGCTCGACGGCGAATCGCCACAGAAGACCCGCCCCTGCCTACCAGGTGGACCAACGAGTCTGGTTGTCCTCACACGACATTAACCTCAAGGCTGAGAAGAGGAAGCTGGCCCCATGCTTCATTGGACCCTTCACCATCTCTAAAATTGTCAACCCGGTGGCTGTGCGTTTGGCCCTCCCCCCTTCCTCCGTATATGTCCCACCTTCCACGTTTCGAAAATCAAACCCATGGTCTCCGACCCACTCTGTCCCCCCGCCCAAGGCGCCGCCTGCGCCTCTGATGATTGACGGCCATCCGGCCTGGAGAGTCGCCTCCATCATGGACTCCCTGCGCCGAGGTCGCGAGCTGCAGTACTTGGTGGACTGGGAGGGATTTGGACCTGAGTGGAGGTCCTGGGTGCGCTCTTCCTTGGTGGACAGGAGTCTCATCACGGAGTTCCACCGGGCACACCCGGACAAGCCAGCGCCAGGAGGCGCTGCTAGGGGGGGGAGTACTGTCACGACTCGCCACTCATCATCCGCCTCAGCTGCGCGCACACCTGCGCCTCGTCACCCACGGGCTATTTAGCCCACGCAGCCCTGTGCAGCGGTCTGGAGCCATCTGTTCACATCGGCACTCTCTCCCAGCTGGATTGTCTCTTCACGTCAGCTGAACTACGCTTCCACGTAAGCATCCTTCTCCTTACCTCCTTGCAAGTCTTCTCTCCTGTGCACAGGTGGATTCCTTGGCAGCGGATAACCCCGTCATCACCATCCCTTCCCTCATCGTCGTCACAGGCTCAGCAGGATGCTGTCTCCCGGGCTTCTCCCTTGGCCAACGCCAGCCACCCGTCACCTACAAGTAAGCAGCACATCGCTCATTGTACCTGTCTTGGTGTGGTGCTCTTTATCCTTGTCCTCCTCTCTCTCCATAGGGTTGCCTGGCTGTACGGCGTACTGCTCTGTTCCTGTGCATCTGCGTTCACCCGCATCACATACCCATACCTCATACATCCATCCATACATACCTGCTTGTTGAATAAAGCTATTGAATCTTCCCTGAGCCTGCGTGCGTGTTTCCTGAGCCGGACATTATGTCAAAGGCTTTATTATCATGTGCACAATTAAGAAATGCTACATTTCCTGAGCAATGAAATTCTTACTTTGCTCTCCGAAAGAATGCCAAGGTAAAAGGTACAGAAACAACAATTCTAATAGGTCATGACACACTAACACAGTAACTCAGTCCTAATACTTATGGATGCTAATAACACACACACCAACACACAGGCAGGCAGTAGAGAAATGAAACTGAAAATTCACTGGATGACTTAAGTGATAGTGGTATATTGATATCAGAGATGATGTGAACCTGAGATGGCATGACCCAATGTGCAGTGTGCAAATGAGCATTGTGCAAATGAGCAGTGTATAATTACAAATTATTTCTGTAACGATAGTACCAGTAGACTGTGCATGATAAGTAGCAGCAGAGATGATATGGACATCAGACGGGTGATACTACAGTATATCTACTGTACAGGTGAGCAGTGTGCAAATTTAGCAGCCAGTGTGTGAGTTCCTCTATGCAAAGCTGTGTTACAGAGTTTTGGGAGTTGTTATTTCTTCAGGAGTCTGATGGCAGTGGGAAAGAAGGAGTTTTTCAGTCTGGTTGTCCTGCATTTCACACTTCTGTACCTCCGGCCTGAGGGTAGAAGTGTGAACATTCTGTACTGGGGGTGGGTGGGGTCCCGGAGGATGGCGTCAGCTCTCTTTTGGACTCTGCGGTTGTAGATGCTCTGCAGAGAGGGGAGTGGAGTCCTGATGATCTTCTCCGCTGTCTTCACCACTCTCTGCAGGCGTTTGCAGTCCAGCGCAGTGGTGCTGCCGTACCACGCAGTAATGCAATTGGTCAGGATGCTCTCAATGATGCAGCTGTAGAAATTATTGAGGATCCTGGAAGACATGCCAAACTTCTCCAGCCTCCCCAGAAATTACAGTTGCTGTTGAGCTCTCTTAACCAGCTCAGTGGTGTTGTGTGTCCACTTAAGGTCCTTGTTGATGGGGATGCCCAGGTATTTAAAGCTGCTCACCCTCTCCACCTCAAGCTTCCGGATGAGCAGCGGCTGATGGGGTCTCCTCCTCCCTTTCCTCATGTCCACTATCATCTCCTTTGTCTTGTCCGTGTTGAGGGTGAGGTTGTTGTCCTCACACCACAACACCAGGTTGGCCACCTCCCTCCTGTAGGATGCTTCGTCATCACTAGTGATGCATCCTATCACTGCTGTGTCATCCGCAAACTTTAGGATGATATTGTCCTTGTGGGAGGCAACACAGTCATGGGTGAAGAGGCACCTATGTTTGTGATGATGCTGGCTGAGGTCCTGTTACCCATCCTGACAGACTGGGGCCTGCCAGCTAGAAAGTCCAGTAGCCAGTTGCAGAGGGTGGGGTGCAGGCCAAGTGAAGACAGTTTGTCAGTGAGTTTGTGGGGGATGACCGTGTTGAAGGTGGCGCTGTAGTCGACAAAAAGCATCCTAATGTAGGAGTCTTTATCTTCCAGATGGGAGAAAGAATAATGGAGTGCTGCAGTGATGGCATCTAAGGTGGACCTTTTGTGCTGGTAGGTGTACTGCAGGGGGTCCAGGGTGCCCGGTATGCTGTCCTGAATGAGGGGCACCACCACTCATTGAAGCACTCATTGAAGCACTTCATGATGATTGGAGTGAGTGATATTGGTCTGTAATCATTCAGACAGGTCAGCAGGCTATGTTCTGGTTGAGGGAGAGGTTGAAGATTGCTGTGAGAACATCAGTCAGCTCTGCAGCACATGCTCTGAGGGCCCTCCCAGGTATGTTTTCTGGTCATACCTGGGCGGGCCAGGTACGTGCCTTTGTGTTTGTAGTCTTTTAATTTACATATTTTCATAACCTTATACCTTAACAGTTAGACAACAACCTACACTGTTATTTACGTGGAAAATTATCTTTTAAACTGACGAACATACTGTATGGGTAACTCATGGCAAAATTCGATCGGGATTGTTATGGCCCCACTCCTTCTTGGAGGGGGTTCTGGGTTTTCCTTTTTTCTGTGTTGTAGGTGGAGCTGTAGAGGACCGCCCCTGGTTGTTGGGTTCCCTATTTAAGCCACATCTGCGCATCTGTCAATAGCTTTTGGCTCCTGTGGAAGCTGGTTGCCTTTCTGTTGTATCCGCGCTCTGCCCGCTACACTCGTTTCTGCCTCTTGGTCAGGGTTGTGCTGGCTCCTGTCTGTGTTGTTTGTGGCCTGTGGGCTCTGGTTCTGGTTTGCCGCTGGCATTGCTGATGCTCCTGACAGAGGCATGCAGTCGCTGGGTAGGTCAGTGACTGATCAGTTTTATTTCATGCATCCATCACGCACATACACCACTGATAATCACAGATGCCTTTATTTTTTCTTTTAAATAAACTTCTGATTAAATTGGCACCTTCGTGTCAGCTCCCTTTTTTGTCCAGCCTTGAGCCGGGTTGTGACAAAATGGGGGCTCGTCCGGCCATCTGAACTTGAGACCATCTGTTTCGGCTTTGGTCCATTTGTAACGGGATGGGAGTTTGTCCCTCCGTTTGGACCTGAACCGTCTGATTGAGCCTTAGGTACATTTGTGACAAAATGGGGGCTCATCTGGCCATTTTGGGCTTGTGACCATCTGTTTCGGCTTTGGACCATTTGTGACAGAATGGAGGCTTGTCTGTCTGTTTAAACCCGGTTTGTTTGTTCGAGCTTAGACCCATTTGTAACAGGACAAAATGGGTGGCTTGTCTATCTGTTTGTTTGAATCTGCATCTTTTTGAGCCTTAGACCCATTAGTAGTAGGACAAAGTGGGGGCTCGTTTGTCTGTTTGAACCAGGTTCATCTGTTTGAGTTTTGGCCCATTTGTGACAGAATGGGGGCTCGTCTATTTGTTTGAACGCGGTTTGTCTGTTTGAACTGAGATCCATTTGTGAATCCAGACCCGTTTGCTCATCCGTCTGTTTTTGAATGGACCCATTTGTTATAGAATAGGAGCTCGTCTGTTTGGTAGATTCATCTGTTTTTTGACTGGGTTTAATCTGGGTGGATGTTTTCCATATATTTTGCTCTGATATCACTGGAAATTTCTCCTGCTGGGCTTAAAAGTGAATTCCATTAGGGGGTTCACTGTCTTTGGTTTAGTGTGGTGGTGAAAGTGGTCTGGGGCCACGTCCACAGGATCCTGTGAGTCGCTGCGTAGCAGTTGCTCGTCAACCCCAGTGGGTTTGTGATTAAAGAACCTCCCGCCGGTAACTGCACAAAGGCTAGAGTCTACGTTATGTAGCTAGGTTTCTTTGACTAGGTAGTCAGGGTGGGAAGTTTCCAGTGTGTCGTTTTTTTTGTGGAAACACTGCCTTCTGTTTGTTTGCCCAGTTTGGTTTCTTCTGGTTGCGCAAGCTATTCACGTGTGTGATTAGGGATGTTGACGGTGGTTTTGTAAATGAGCGAGTGGCTGTGGTGTCCATGTGACATCAGCACTCATTATTGTGCAGCATTTGCCAAGTGAACGCGTACCTGTTGGGTAGACATGGAGGTTGGTGAGTGTCTGTGTTAATGTGTCAATCTGTTTGTGGTGTTTTTGTTTGGAGCGTGAGTTAATTGTTTTCAGGTTCTTGGGCAGTGTTGCACCTGTGTTAGCTAATCTTGTGCATCAGTTTGGTTTGTTTGTACATGTTGGCATGTGCGTAACACCTGGTTACAATGTCTGAAGTGACTTTGACCGGGAATGTTGCCAGGTTAACTTTTGAACAACAGAAAGAGTTGTTACTGTGGGAAACAGAATGGAGACGGGTACGATTAGAGAAACTCAGATTGAGTGTTGGTGCTGGTTTAGGTCCAGACAGTGCTCTTAGCTGTGCACACTCATTTGATGCTTTCTCTAATTTATGCCAAGTTTGTTCTATTTCAGAGACGGTGCATGATCACAATGTCTGTGAATTGGTTCCAGCATGCACAGTAACACCTGTGGCATTGGTGGCACCAATAAATGATGTTAGTGCTAAAAACCTGTGTGTTGAGCCTCCTCATAAGCTTTCTGACTGCAACTCATCAGTAACACCAGTTAGTGTGTCAGAGAAACTGGATTCTGTGGCAGTCAGGTATCTTCGGGTGACACTTTTAAGAGCCTGTCAAACTGGTTTCTGATGGGGTTTGTTCATTTACACCTGGGCATAAGGAGGAAATGCAGCTTTGCCAGGTTAATCTTCTGAAATCAGATTACTCCCGGGGAAAACTGGTTTTTGAACCGGGGGGAGGGGGGAGGGTGTCTCAGCAGCCTGTTGGTTCAGCAGCTGCTGCAGGGTCTGTCGATGCACATGTTTTTGATGATGACAAGCATGTTTCAGATGCTCCTGATGAGTGTGGGTTGCAGGGCGAGCTGAAAAATTCTGAGTCGCTGCAAAACCTGCATGAACTGTGGTTTTTTGCTCCTGAGCTGTGCCATCTTGCTCCTTGGCTGAAACTACTACTTGTCTTGTTGATTTGATAGTGGTCGTCCCCCTGATGGGCACCTACCTCTATTTTGTCTGGCTGGCTGTGGATTTGGGTCAGCCTCCTGGTGGGTTTTTTCTTCCTGTCCAGTTAACCCTGGATTTCGGTCGTCCTCCCAAGGGGCACATATTTTCCATTAGTCTATGGACTACAGGTTACTGCTTCCAACTGATGCATTGGTTTTGTTTTTGCAGATCTGCTGTTTGGACGTCCACCACATCAGGGGCTCAGAATGTTGTGGCGGACGCCCTGTCTAGAGCACCAAGCTCTTAGGTGGTAGACTTAAAAATCTTGTCTGTAGCAACCTAAGCCATTTGTTTAACTTTTGGTACTTTTAAATTGCTTCTCTAGGCGCCGGAGTTGCTGGGTACTGAGGGTCTTAACGGGTTGGCTGAGGGCCTACACTAAGGCTTGGTAAGAATGCATAGTAGATTTGTATTTGTAGTATTTTAAATGCATATAGAAAACTGTAAATAATAAATAAAGAAAACTAAGGATATTTATTAATGAATGATACATTTTTGTAGTTTGTTTGTAGATCAATCTATACTGGCCTTCCTGATAGGAAGACCCTTCTTTGTGTTGGGGGTGTTACGGCCCTGCTCCTTCTTAGAGTGGGTCCTCGGTTTTCCTTTTTTCTGTGTTGTAGGTGGAGCTGTGGAGGACCACCCCTGGTGCGCGGGTTCCCTATTTAAGCCACACCTGTGCATCTGTCAGTAGGTTTTGGCTCCCATGGAGGCCGGTTGCCTTTCTGTTGTGTCCGCACTCTGCCCGCTACACCCGTTTCTGCGGCTTGGTCGGGGTTGTGCTGGCAGCTCCTGTCTGTGTTGTTTGTGGCCTGCGTGCTCTGGTTCTGGTTTGCCTCTGACAGAGGCGTGCGGAAGCTGGGTTGGCCAGTGACTGATCTGTTTTGTTTCATGCATCCACCATGCACATGCACCACTGATAATCACAGACACCTTTATTTTTTCTTTTAAATAAACTTCTGATTAAATTGGCACCTCTGTGTCATCTCCCTTTTGTGTCCAGCCTCGAGCCGGGGTGTGACAGGATCAAAAGATAATTTCTGTCTTGCCATTCATTTCAATGGAGATTTTTCTGATTTAAGGTTCCATATGTGGAAGTAGAGGGGGTATGACTAAGGATCTCTATTATCAGTGTATCTGGACTATTGGATAGGGTCAAAAGACATCCAAGCCCAGCTAAATTGTTTTGGGGGGTGGGGGTGGAATCAAATCTCCCAAAAGCATGTGGTGTCTGATGAAACCAAGGTTGAACTTCTTTTGGAAACATTCTAAAATGTATGTTTGGTACAAAAACAACATTGTGCATCTCCAAAAGGACACCACCAGTGAAGCATGATGGTGACAGCATTGTGCTTTTTTGTTACATTTCTTCAGCTGGAACTGGGGTTAAGTCAAAGTGGAGGGAATTATGAAAAGTTCCAAATACCAGTCGGTTTTAGCCAAAAATCTTCAGGTGTCTGCTAGGAAGGTGAAGATGAGCATGCATCCAAATTAACATAAATATGACTTCACTAGAAGAAAATTTAAAGTTTGAAATGGCCCAGCTAGAGCCTAGACCTAAATCTAACTGAAAATCAGTGGGGCGATTTGAATCCGTGTGCTCTTCATTCTTTCAACATTTTGTTTCTTAAACAAAAAGAGAAAAACCAGAAATAGCCATTATATTTTTTTGACCTTGTCAAAATAAAATCAGAATTGAGCCAAAATGGGATAACAGATTTGATTTGATTTTTTTTCTTTTATTGTTTTGGTCACAGCTGAAAAGTGCGAAGTCATGAAAAAACATGTGCCTTTCAAGTTGTATCCCCTGGGGGATCGCTACCTTATCATAGTCTGGGGGTTTACGTGTCTCAGTAACCCTCAGAGCTATGCCGGCAGGAGCGAAAGTTCCTGGCAGGGTCACCCATGCCAGACAGGTCGAAGGGTAGAGGCCAGATGAAATGTGATCAACTGGTCCTACAGGTTGGGGGTTAAACATAGGGCTAGCAACCCCGTCATGTAAAAAAACAGTTTGTCACAGAAACAGCAAAGAAAGAAATCTGCACAGTTGGGCACGATGGGCTTCCTGAGTCATCGGAAGGTGCTCGTATGAATGGCACTGATGAATGCCGAAGGGAAGAAGAAGTTACGCATTGTACTGTTAATTCAATGAAAAGTGGGGAAAAAGTTGAATACTCTTCCAGCTGTGACTAAAACAAAACAAAACAAAAAAAGCAACAAACAAAATCAGATCTGTTATCCCGTTATGGCTCACTTCTGATTTTATTTTGACAACGGCAAAACAATATAAGGGCTATTTCTGGTTGTTCCGTTTTCCTTTCAGAAACACAATATTGAAAGAATGAAGAGTACACAGATTGACCTGGAGATGGCTGTGCACAAAAGATGCCCTCCATATCTAACAGATTTGGTGTGTTTTTGCTAGGAGGAGTGAGCAAATATTGCGAAGTCAGGATGTGATATGCTCATAGAGTCCTACCTAAAGACTGAATGCTATAACTAAATCAACAAATGCTTCAACAAATTATTAGTGTAGAGCTGAGTAAATGTATGCAACCAGCATATTGTACCTTTTTTGTTTTTAATTCTGTGGTTATACTTCCAGTAGTGAAACAGACTAAATGGAACCCAGTTTTTCCTGAAATCACTTGGAACTTGGAAATTTTTAAAAATGGACCTGACAGCAGATGTTGTAGCCACACATGTGACTTACTTAATGCCTTGCATAATACCTCACATCTTAGATAAGAACAAAGTGCAGATATTTCCTTGGTTACAGCAGATACGGGAGAAGACTGAAGCCCAAGCAGCATGGGGATTGATGTGTAATAATTCTATCACAGCATGCAGACTGTTATTCTTTTGTTCGATCTAAAATGTTTAGGGGGGGTGGTGTAGCCACACATGTGACTTACTTAATGCCTTGCATAATACCTCACATCTTAGATAAGAACAAAGTGCAGAGTTTCCTTGGAGATAACAGGAAGCTGTGAAAGTGTAATCTTTTATATGCAAGAGACTGCTTGGAGGATCCTTTGTGGGCCAAAGACTGTGAGGGGGATACTAAGGGATTTAAGAGGAAATGCAAAGTTACCTTTGATGTGAATGCAGTGTGACTTGTGAGCTGTGGGGAGACCTGGGTATATAAGGGACAAGTTTTTTCTGAGATGTCCTCTTTCTACAATGCTCATGTTGGAGACGTGTAATAAACTGCCTTGAGACAAACCTGCCTCGTCAATTACACACTCCACACTGGTGACCCAAGACGTAGCATGCAGCAAGAAGAGAATTCCCCGGGGCCAGCCGCGTTGGGAGCCCCCAGCTAAGCGTATGCCGTTACGGTCCAGCTACCGGACTTTTGGCAGCACAACCCGCGCTCCTGGTTCCACCTGGTTGAGGCACAGTTCGCCCTCCGGGGAATATCGGTAGACAACACGAAATTCTACCATGTGATCGCAAAGCTCGACAACCACGCAGCTCAGCATGTGGAGAGCCTTCTGGAGCAGCCACCAGCCAGCGACAAATACGGCGCGTTGAAGGCTGCACTCATCCAGCACTACACACTCTCGGTGGAGGAGAGAGCAGAGAGACTCCTAGCGCTGACCGGGTTGGGAGATTGCACGCCCATTGACCTGATGGAGGAGATGCTGGGGTTGAAAGGCTCGGACGATGACCACTTCATCTTTACCCACCTCTTCCTCAGGAACCTGCCGTCAGCGACGAGAGCGGCCCTGGCCAGTTCGCCGTTGTTGGCCAAGCGGGACTACCGTGCGCTGGCCCGGGAGGCGAATTGGATTGTCATGGCCAGCAGAGAACGCACGGCCACGGCGGCAGCGACGGTGCTCGGCGCGACGGCCGGAGATGGCGGGGAGCTATTGACAGCGGTATCAGAGCCACCGACGATGGCAGCGGCGGGGGCCAAGGAACGCGGAGGAGACACCCTTTGTTTCTACCACCGCCGCTTTGCAGAGAAGGCACGCAAATGTGTATCACCGTGCCAGTTCAAGCGCTCGGGAAATGCCAAGACCGGGGGTCGGTAGCAGCTGCGGCCCTCGGGGAGGAGAACAAGCTGCTCTACTTGACGGACGCACGCTCGGGGAGGCATTTCCTTGTGGACAGAGGCGCCCAGTTGAGTTTCATCATGCCTTCCTACGCTGACCGGCTGGCAGGTTCCAGCGGCCCCGAGATGGCAGCAGCGAACGGCTCAGAGATTAAGACTTTTGTTGAGAGGACTCTGCTTCTGTCTCTACACAGCCGTACATTTGAGTGGACTTTTGTCATAGCAGCATTGAATTTCAATATATTGGGGGCTGATTTTTTGTGCTCACATGGTTTGTTGGTTGATGTCGCTAACAGGCGCCTGGTTAATGCACTTTCTTTTGATTCTATTTCCTGTACAGCTCGAGCGGCCCAGCCAACAGCACAAGCCAATGTCACAGCTGCAAGCGGTAAGTTCCACACACTGCTCACTCAGTTCCCAGCACTCACGGTCCCCACATTTTCGGCAGCCGTCGCTAAGCACGGGGTGGAACATTTTATTACCACCACCAGGCCGCCCGTTTTTGCAAAACCTCGGCGCTTGGACGCAGCTAAACTGACCATAGCGCGCGAGGAGTTCGCCAACCTGGAGAGGTTGGGCATCATCAGGCGTTCGAACAGCCCATGGGCTTCCCCGCTACACATGGTCCCAAAAGCTGAGGGTTCGTGGCGACCTTGAGGGGATTTCCGCAGGTTGAACAACGCCACAGCGCATGACCGCTACCCAATCCCTCATATCCAAGATTTTTCCGTTCATTTGACAGGGGCGCGCGTTTTTTCTAAAATAGACTTGGTCCGCGGTTACCACCAAGTCCCAGTGCATGCTGAGGACATACCCAAAACAGCGGTGATAACTCCGTTTGGTCTATTCGAGTTTTTGCGCATGCCATTTGGGCTTAAAGGGGCTGCACAGACGTTCCAACGCATGATGGACGCGGTGCTGCGCGATCTCCCTTTCGTGTTTGTCTACTTAGACGATATCTTGGTAGCCAGCGCGTCCGAAGACGAACACGAAAGCCACCTTGCGGCAGTTTTCCGGAGGTTGGGAGAGCACGGGTTAATAATCAACCCAGCAAAGTGTCAGTTTGGGGTGACGCAGATCAATTTTTTAGGACACCGCGTCTCCCCCGAAGGAGCGGTTCCGCTATCTGACAAAGTGCGCGTGGTAGCAGACTTTCCCCGGCCGCAGACGGTCAGGGCATTACAGGAGTTTTTGGGAATGGTGAATTTTTATAACCGTTTCCTCCCCCGTGCAGCGCAACTCATGCAACCGCTGTATGCCGCGTTCAAAAAACAGAAACCCGCGAATAAGATCGAGTGGTCCCCGGAGCGGGAGCGAGCGTTCGCGGAAGTCAAAGCAGCCCTGGCAAACGCTGCGTTGTTGGCACATCCAGACCCAACGGCCCGCATAGCGCTCACCACTGACGCGTCAGATGTGGCCATAGGGGCGGTCGTGGAGCAGCATGTAGCCGGGGCTTGGCAGCCACTCGCCTTTTTCAGCAGGACCTTGCGCGATAGTGAACGTAAATACAGCGCGTTTGACAGGGAGTTGTTGGCTCTCCATTTGGCCATTCGCCACTTCCAGTTCTGGCTAGAAGGGCGCTGTTTCACCGCGTTCGTTGACCACAAGCCACTAACATTCGCAATGGCCAAAGTTTCAGAACCGTGGTCGGGCTGGCAGCAGAGGCAGCTAGCCGCAATCTCAGAGTTTACTACCGATATTCAGCACGTGTCGGGTAAACTGAATGTAGTGGCAGACTGCCTCTCGCGCGCCATGGCTGCCCCCGTCCACGTGGGGATAGATTACACAGCCATGGCCCATGGAGCAGGTTAGTGACGCGGACGTGCGCGCGCTCCAGTCTGGATCAACAGGGTTAAGGCTGGAGAGCAGGGTGCTGCAGGACGGTATGCCCCCTCTAATCTGTGATGTCTCCACGGGGAGACCGCGTCCTGTGGTACCGGCAGTGTGGCGCTGTCGCGTTTTTGACTCGATTCATTCTTTGGCACACCCTGGGGTGCGCACGTCGGTCAAAATGGTAGCAGAAAAATTTGTGTGGCCGGGCCTCCACAAACAAGTTAAAGAGTGGGCGGCAGCCTGCATGGCGTGCCAACGAGCCAAGGTACACAGACACACGAGAGCTCCCTTGGAGCCATTTCACATTCCGGCTAAGAAGTTTGACCACGTTCACGTGGACCTCGTGGGTCCCCTCCTGCCATCACAGGGGTTCACGCACCTTCTGACAATGGTGGACTGCACCACGCGCTGGTCAGAGGTGGTTCCTTTAGCGTCAACCACAGCCGAGGAGGTGGCGCGTGCGTTTGTAACAGCATGGGTGGCGCGTTTTGGAGTCCCGTCGGACATTACGTCCGACAGAGGCCCTCAATTTGTTTCCGAACTTTGGTCAACAATGGCCCGCAGCCTAGGCGTCACAATTCACCGTACAACCGCGTACAATCCACAGGCTAACGGGTTATGCGAACGTTTTCACAGGTCATTGAAAGCAGCTCTCAGAGCGTCACTGACAGATGCAAATTGGGTAGACAAGCTACCGTGGGTTTTATTGGGGTTACGTTCTGCGCCTAAAGAGGACTTAGAGGCTTCCCCAGCCGAACTCGTTTTTGCGCAACCACTTCGGTTGCCCGGGGAGTTTCTCCCAGATAATCCTGCGCCGGGCAGCTCCCCATCTCGGCTTTTGCAGCGTAGCATCGACACAGGCACGCTGCCGGGCCCTGCCCACCACAGTTTTCCGCGCGTTTTTGTACCTAAAACTTTGAAAAACGCGGAGTTTGTTTTTGTCAGACACGATGCACATCGCCCCCCCATTGCGACTGCCTTATGATGGACCGTTCAGTGTGCTGGAAACAGGGGACAAGCATTTTTTGCTAGATTTGGGAGGTAGGAGGGAAAAGGTTGGCTTAAACAGACTCAAACCCGCTTTTGTGGTGGCGGATGAGCAAGTGCTGTTGGCGAGGGCCCCTCGGCGCGGAAGACCCCCACGAGGAGCTTCCCAGAGTAAAACTTCCCCAGAGCACCCCCAGACAGCAGCTCCCCAGCATGACAGCGAATCCTGGTTACAGCAGATACGGGAGAAGACTGAAGCCCAAGCAGCATGGGGATTGATGTGTAATGATTCTATCACAGCATGCAGACTGTTATTCTTTTGTTCGATCTAAAATGTTTAGGGGGGGGTGGTGTAGCCACACATAAGATAAGATAAGATAAGATAAGCCTTTATTAGTCCCACAACGGGGAAATTCCAGGATTGCAACAGCACAGGGATAGCAACACTCAGAGCAACAATCAGAAGGCAAGAAAAAAAAAAACAAGCAAGCAAGAGCAGCTAATATACATATGTACATATTACTATAAAATATATATATATATACACACACACACAGACACACAGTGCAGAGCATTGTAGCTGGATGGAATAAATATATGAATATATGAACACACAGTGCAGAGCATTGTAGTTAGATGGAATAAATATGTAAATATATAAACACCCACAGTATGGAGCATTGCAGCTAGGTGGAATAAATATGCAAGTATACAGTATAAACACACACAGTGCGGAGCAATGTAGCTAGATGGAATAATATGTAGATATATAAATATAAACACACCCAGTGCTGAGCATTGTAGCTAGATGGAATAAATATGTAAATATATAAACACACACAGTGCAGAGCATTGTTGCTAGATGGAATGAAACAGCATAACCGTCTACTTAGTTATCCTACATGGTATGATTATGTGCCCATACATATTCTCACCCTCCATAGCGACCGGTATGTTCCTAGTTGTATGCCGGAGGGGACCATTGTGTAAGTCTATTGCATCTTTTGCATTCAAAAAACTATTAGTTTGTTACGTCTTTTTGCTATCTCTGCGAGCAGCCCTGCTTAGGTTGTACAGTCTGACAGCCGTTGGTAGGAAGGACCTACGAAACCTCTCGGTTGTGCACCTGGGATGATGTAGTCTGCTGCTAAATGAGCTCCTCAGTGCATTCAGTATGTCCTGCATAGGGTGGAACTCGGACTCCAGCAGAGATGACAGTTTAGCCACCGTCCTTCTCTCTCCTATCTCCTCCATCGGATCAAGGCGCTGCCCCAGGACAGAGCTAGCTTTCTTAATCAGTTTGTTCAGTCTCTTCCTATCGGCTGCAGTAATGCCACTGCCCCAGCAGACCACTCCAAAAGCGATGGCTGATGCCACCACCGTGTCATAGAATGACTTCAGCAGCGCCCCTTGTACACCAAAAGACCTGAGTCTCCTCAGCAGGAACAGCCTGCGCTGTCCCTTCTTGTAGAGTGCATCAGTATTGTGTGACCAGTCTAGTTTATTGTTCAGATGAACACCCAGGTACTTATAGGATGTCACCATCTCGATGTCTGTTCCCTGTATATTTACTGGTACTGTGAGGGGCTGCCCATGCCTGCGGCAGTCCACCACCAGCTCCTTAGTTTTCCTCGCGTTGATCTGGAGGCAGTTCCGATGGCACCAGTCCACGAAGTCCTGGATAAGCCCTCTGTACTCATCTTCATCTCCATTGGAGATGAGGCCAACGATCGCAGAGTCATCAGAGAACTTCTGTAGATGGCAGTGTGTTGTGTTGTGTGAGAAGTCCGCAGTATAAAGAGTGAACAGGAAGGGAGCCAGCACCGTTCCCTGGGGGGCCCCCATGCTACTGATGATCGTGTCGGACACACAGTCCCGGGTTCTCACAAACTGAGGCCGGTTCATGAGGTAGTCCAGGATCCATGATGACAGGTGCTGGTCCACCCCTGCGCGCAGCAGCTTGTCCTTCAGGATCATCGGTTGGATGGTGTTGAAAGCACTGGAGAAGTCAAAGAACATGATCCTCACCATATTCCCGGGCTTCTCCAGGTGGGACAGAGAACGGTGAAGGAGGAAGATCACCGCATCCTCCACCCCAATGCCATGCTGGTCGGCGAACTGGAGTGGATCCATCGCTGGTTCCACCAGGGGGCGGAGGTGAGCAAGGAGCAGTCTCTCCAGGGTCTTCATCAAGTGGGACGTCAAGGCCACCGGTCTGTAGCTGTTCAGGTCTTTGGGGTGGGAAGTTTTTGGTACAGGTACCACACAAGATGTTTTCCACAGCTGTGGTACCCTCCCCAGTTTCAGGCTCATGTTGAAGATATACGTCACAATCCCACACAGCTGGTCTGCACAGGACTTGAGGAGCTTTGCGCTGATGCCGTCCGGTCCCGGCGCCTTCCTCGCCTTGATCTTCCTCAGCTCCGTCCTCACCTGGGTCCTGGTCAGGGTCAGGATGGGGGGCTGTGTGTTGGGAGTGGGGGGGTGTTGGTGGAGTGGGGAGTGGGCAGCAGGACTTGATTTCTTTAGAGGCAGCAGTGGTTGTTGTGCAGTCAGGGGGGAGGATGGTTGGTCAAATCTATTGAAAAACAGATTCAGGTTGTTCGCCCACTCCCTGCCCCCTGTGGCCTGGGGGGAGGTATTCTGGAGCCCCGAGATGGTTTTGAGGTTTCTCCAGACCCCGCTGATGTCGCTCTGTTGCAGCTTGTCCTCCATCTTCTTCCTGAAGCTGTCCTTGCCTTCTCTGATCTTTCTCCTCAGCTCCCTCTGTACGGACTTCAGCATCTCCCTGTTCCCTGACCTGAAGATCCCCTTCTTCTCTCTCAGAAGTGTTTTTATCTCAGGGTTGATCCAGGGTTTGTTGTTTGAGTGACGCCGTATGGTCTTGGTGGGAACGGATTTGTCCACACAGAAGCTGAGGTAGCCCGTGAAGGTGTGAATGAGGCCATCGATGTCCTCACCATGTGGATCGCAGAGCTGCTTCCAGGCGGTGGCTTCAAAACAGCCCTTTAGAGTGTCCATTGTCTCCTCAGACCATAACTCCACAGTGTGCATGGCCGGAGGTTGTCTGTGCACTAGGGGTTTGTACACCGGCCGGAGATGAACCAAGTTAAGATAAGATAAGCCTTTATTAGTCCCACAACGGGGAAATTCCAGGATTGCAACAGCACAGGGATAGCAACACTCAGAGCAACAATCAGAAGGCAAGAAAAAAAAAAAAAAAAAGTTGTGATCCGATCTCCCGAGTGGGGGGAGTTGTGATGAGGTGTACGCCTCCTTAGTGTTTGCGTAGAATAAATCCAGTGTTTTATTGTCTCTAGTGTGGCATGTGACATACTGGGTGAACGTGGGTAGAATGGGAGATAGTGAAACATGGTTGAAATCGCCTGAGATGAGGAGAAGAGCATCTGGGTGTTCTGTCTGCAGCCTGCTGGTTACTGAATGGATGACGTCACGTGCTGTCCCAGCGTTCGCCGTCGGATTTGCATAAACAACAATGCAGATCACGTGTGAGTGTTCTCTCGGGAGATATGTAGGCCTCATGCTAACAGCTAGCAACTCAATGTCTTTGCTGCAGTGTCGTTGTTTAACAGTGATATGTCCCGGTCTGCACCAGTTGTTGTTAACATACATTATCACTCCACCGCCCCTAGCCTTGCCACTGTCTGGTGTTCGGTCAGCTCGTATCATGTGAAAACCCTCCAGCTCAATGTTAGCATCTGCTGCTAGTTCAGTTAGCCACGTCTCAGTAAACAAAAGGAGAGAGCACTCCCGGTATGTGCTATCATAACGGGAGATAGCCGCTAGCTCATCTAACTTTCCCAGTATCGACCGTACATTTCCCATGACAACAGATGGAAGGGAGGGTCTGTACCTTATATTTTTTGTCCTCCACCTTACTCCAGCCCGGCAGCCGCGGCGTTTTCGCCTCAGTTCTCTCGGTATGTCGAGTTTTTCCAATGGGACCGGGTGGCGGTTGAATGCTAGCAGCTCTTCTCTGCTGTATCGTATCCTGCTATAAACAGTGGCTCCGTCCACCGGCTCAGGAGACATTTAGGACGATCTGTGTGTCCGTGATATAAGTGGGGTGAAAAAAAAAGACGGATCAAAAGAGAGAGGAAGGGAAAAAGACTCGGAATCGAGCCGCTGTTGCAAAAGGCAGCCTACTCGTGTGGCGCCGAGAGAGAAATACGTATGACTTACTTAATGCCTTGCATAATACCTCACATCTTAGATAAGAACAAAGTGCAGAGTTTCCTTGGAGATAACAGGAAGCTGTGAAAGTGTAATCTTTTATATGCAAGAGACTGCTTGGAGGATCCTTTGTGTGCCAAGAGACTGCTTGGAGGATCCTTTGTGGGCCAAAGACTGTGAGAGGGATGCTAAGGGATTTAAGAGGAAATGCAAAGTTACCTTTGATGTGAATGCAATGTGACTTGTGAGCTGTGGGGAGACCTGGGCATATAAGGGACAAGTTTTTTCTGAGATGTCCTCTTTCTACACTGCTCATGTTGGAGACGTGTAATAAACTGCCTTGAGACAAACCTGCCTCGTCAATTACACACTCCACAATGTAACCTTTGATCTTTGCCAGTGGGCTGAATGCAAGTTAAAGATTATACATCAGGCTATAAAATCCAATCAGAGAAAACCAGCTCAGACACAAAAGTAGGATTAATGTCAGCACTGATTTTTTCCTCACTGATTGGGTCTTGTGCCCACACCCTCAGATATGTGGATGGACTCAAACACAGCAGGACATGGAAGTCAGGGGGTACTGTTTTGCTCCAGTGGTTCCGGTAAGATTACACTCTGCGTTGTAAGTTCTGACCTCTGTGCATTCCTTCTCTCAGTAATTTGTTCACAGTATATGGTTTTATTATTTCAAATGGAGACAATAATATTTCTTATTTGCACTCGACCTCAAGGTGGGCATTTGATGTCTTCTTTACATACTCAAATCAGTGAAGATGCATTGTATCCCCCTCCCCCATCCATTTCTTTGTCAGTTCTCTTAACGTGGACAGTCCTCCTCTCAAACCTGAACTGACCAGCAGCTACGCTCATGGCACCTCCTCATTCTCCCTGCAACCCCTCACTGTTGGCCAAAGCCTGGACGCTGCAGTCCAACACTGGCCGGACCGTGAAGCTATGGTGTTTCTGCAGGACAGCATCAGGAAGACGTTTGTACAATTTCAGCAGGATGTACGGCTCATATTTTATGTTCTCAGCCTTATACTATTACTGTATGTTGAAGTATGAGAGACCTGTTAAAATCCATTTTGCTGAATTGAATTTGTACTTCATATAAAGATTACAGCACATAATCAGCAAACTTGAGCACTAATTGAATTTTGTTTTAGTAACTTTATTTAAGCTTTTACCTTTACCTTTTCCTTCAAGAGTGACCATGTAACTTGTAATATGGCCAAATTCAAATGTCACTGTCAGCCATTTCATTACAAGAATAATTTCCCTTTTTAAATGATTTCTAAATATTAAATGATATGAAACAGAATACGTGTGTGAATGGGAGGGAGGCAGGTGCAACGGTGACGATGCAGAGTAGAGGTAGTGAAGGTAGGTGAGTTTAAATAACTGGGGTCAGCCATCCAAAGCAATGGATAGTGCACAAGAGAGGTGAAGAAGAAAGTGCATGCAGGGTGGAGTGGATGGAGACAAGTGTCGGGGGTGATTTGTGACAGAAGAATAGCAGCTAGAGCAGGGGTGTCAAACTTATTCCATGGAGGGCCAAGACCCTGCAGGTTTTACCTCCACCCAGTGCCTTCAACAGGTGATTTCATTGAATGTCTTCCCACTGATTGCTGATCAGTGAAAACACCTGCTGAAGATACTGGGTGGAAGTAAAACATGCAGGGTCTTGGCCCTCCATGGAATGAGTTTGACACCTCTGAGCTAGAGTGAAAGGGAAGATTTACAAGACGGTAATGAGACATGCCATGATGTATGGTTTGGAGACTGTGGCGCTGATGAAAAGACTGGAGGTGGAAGAGTTGAAGATGCTAAGATTCTCGCTGGGAGTGACTAGGACATGTGCAGACAAAGGATGTTGAAAATGGAGATGTCAGGCAGGAGGAAAAGAGGAAGACCACAGAGAAGACTCGTGGATGTAGTGAAGGAGGACATGGAGAGGGTTGGTGTGATGGAGGCAGATGATCCACTGTGGTGACCCCTAAAGGGAATAGCCACAAGAAGAAGAAATGAAATATTTTAAGTGGTGTTACTTAAAGGAACAGTACAGCATTTGGTCCAAAAGCAGTTTAAAACAAACATAAAGCATTGTATTCTAACCAAAAAAGTTGATCTACGTACTACTATTAGATTGAAGTAAACATTGAATTTTATGCTTGAAATAGTGTTGAAATCATTTAAAACAAAATAGCCAAGATATGGTTTAGTTTAGAACATTTATTTTGAACATGTAATACATAAAATCAGATATAAAATCTGTAATTATTTTAATATGTATTCACAATATCAATATTTTATGATATTCACTGATGCAGGTTGACAAGGCTGCTGCTGGTCTTCTTGCTCTGGGCCTGAAGCGAGGCGACCGACTGGGAGTGTGGGGGCCAAACCTTTATGAATGGATCCTTTTCCAGTTTGCGTCAGCCAAAGCCGGAATTATACTGGTCAGTCTAGAACGTATGCATGTAGTATACCTGTGATGGAACAGTGACAGGATTTGTTTGCTCACTGAACCAGTCACTCGCTTTTGTACTATTGTATAACTGTCTCACGTTGACCCGGCAATCACTATTATGTGCATGATAAGCCGTTTTTGTATGTCGCTGCTCTTGCAGGTGTCCCTGAACCCAGCTTATCAGTTGAAGGAGATAGAGTTTACTTTGCAGAAGGTGAGACCTATACACTTTATCCTGAGTACTGTGCTTTTAATGAATACACAAGTAACTGCTCATCATTCACCATTTTGCTCTAAAATCCAAACATGAATGTGGTCATAAGAGATTTGTTACACATAGGTCCAGTGTAAAGCAGTGGTGTGTCCTACCAGCTTTAAAACACAGAAATTCTATGAGATGCTGAGAGAGTTGTGCCCAGAGATAGAAACAAAGCCAGGGGGAATGATCAAAAGCTCCAGGTCCGACAGCTTTAAATCTCACGTGTTCTATATATTTCCCTGCTCTGGCGTGGCAGACTGAAACTTTACATCTTTATGGTGTGGTCTTGGGTTTTGTAGATTGCCACATTTGCGTTTGGTGATTGTGACTGACAGCAGGCAGCCAGGTATGCTCCACGTGGAGGACGTGATGGAAGCGGGAGAGAGTCAGCACCAGAGGGAGCTGATGGATCTCCAGAGAAAGCTCTCCTTTGATGACCCCATCAACATTCAGTTCACCTCAGTAACTACCGTTTTACATAATCATATCTGCATTTTAATGACTTATCAACAGAGGTGTGTAGAGAAGCCAGAAAGTGTACTCAATTAAATGCATTGTTACTCAAATAAGTAAGAGTTACTGTATATATAAGGAAATTACTTGAATAAGAAACTGGGTTTTTTTTTCCAATTTGATGTTTATAATTTTGTTCTCATTTTTTCTGATCTTTTTTCTAAATGTACTACTGTTTTCTTATAAGATTGACCTTTTTTTCTCTCACAAACAAGTGATTTTCTCACCAATTTGTGAGCTTTTTCTCATAAACTTGTGGCATTTTTCTTGTAAATTTGTGATCTTTTTGTTAATGTATTTATTACTTTTTCATTGTAAATTAGGATTTTTTTGCCATGAATTTGCAACCTTTTTCATGCTAATTTACAGTAACACGATTATAATACAATTAACTTTTTTTAATCACATCATTAAACAGTAGACAGCAATAAATCAAATACGTAACAAGCAGAGACTGTGCTAGATTTTTGTTATCTGACATTTTGACAGACAGGGTTGTAAAATAATCTATTATTACCTGTCATTTTCATCTATTTTAATTAGGTCACCCTCAGTGTATTCTGTCAAAATGAAAGATAACTCAGATTTTTCTGTCACTGCTGAAAAAATCTGTCAATAGAGGATAATTTTAAGTTAATGCAACCTCTGGTAATGAGCCAGAATAGAAAAAATGACTTGCACTCAATGCAAATCAGCAACTCAAAAGGAATTCTAAGACTACAAAGTATGTTTTTTTCTTCATAATTGTGCTCAAGTAAGAGTTTAAAAAATCTGCAATAAAACTACTCATTAATGTGCAATTTTGGAAAAAAGTTTCTTGAGTACATGTATGGTAACTCATTATTAGCCACCTCTGCCAGTCAAAACCATGGTGGTTCATGTGTGTGAAAAACAGTTTATTACTTTCTGATCCTTTGTTTTAGGGTACTACTGGGAACCCAAAGGGAGCTACGCTTTCCCACCACAACATAGTCAACAACGCATACTTCCTAGGCCTCCGGATGGGTTATGAGCGGAGAGTAAGTCCATATTTGTCTCTGAATCTGACAGAAAAACTAAAAAAGTGAATGGTGAATACTAATACAAAAAATGTATACTCTAATTAATTAAGTTAATTATAATTAATTAATAAAGATTACACTTGGTTAACTTCATTAAAAAATCTAATTAATTTTAGGTGCAATGTGGATCAGGTGGCAGTCGAAGGCAGAGACCTTGGTGGTCTGATCCTCGGCTTTTTAAATTGGCTTTTGGGATGTGCAACGTCACCTCTTTGGTGGGGAAGGAGCCTCAGCTGGTGCACGAGGTTGAGAGATACCGGCTAGATATAGTTGGGCTCACCTCAATGTACAGCTCTGGTTCTGGAACCAGTTTCCTGGAGAGGGGCTGGAGCTTGGCCTACTCTGGAGTTTCCCCAGGCAAGAGGTGACGAGCAGGGGTGGGTATCCTTGTATCCCCCCACCTTGCTGCCTCGACATTGGAGTTCTCCCCAGTGAATGAAAGGGTAGTTTCCCTGCACCTTCGGGTTGGGAAATGGGTCCTGACCATCATTTGTGCCTATGCATCAAATGATAGTTCAGAGTACTCACCCTTTTTGGAGTCTCTGACTGGGGTGCTGGAGGGTGCTCCTCTTGGAGACTCCATTGTCCTACTGGGGGACTTCAATGCGCACGTGGGCAACGACAGTGAAACCTGGAAGAGGGTGACTGGGAGGAACGGCCTGCCCGATCTGAACCCGAGTGGTGTTCAGTTATTGGACTTCTGTGCCAACCACATTTTGTCCATAATGAACACCATGTTCAAGCATAAGGGTGTCCATATGTGCACCTGGCACCAGGACACCTTAGGTCGCAGATCGATGATCGATTATGTTATCGTGTCATCAGACATGCAACCACATATCTTGGACACTTGGGTAAAGAGAGGTGCAGAGCTGTCAACTGAGTTGGATCCGATGGCAGGGGTGGACGCCACTCAGATCCGGTAAAATTAAACGTATAGTGAGGATGTGCTGGGAACATCTGGCTGCAGCCCCTGTCCGAGAGGTGTTCAACTCCCACCTCCGGAAAAACTTCAACCACATTCTGAGGGAGTCTGGAGACAAAGTCTGAATGGGCCACATTCTCCACCTCCATTGTTGAAGCAGCTGCCCAGAGCTGTGGCCACAAGGTCATTGGTGCATCTTGTGGTGGCAACCCTTGAACCAAGTGGTGGACACCAGTGGTGAGGGCAGCCATTAAATTGAAGAAGGAGTCCTATCGAGCTTAGTTGGCTTGTGGGACTCCCGAAACAGCTGAGGTGTAGCAACAGGCCAAGCAGAGTGCAGCTCGGGTGGGTGCTGAAGAAAAAACTCGGGTGTGGGAGGAATTTGGTGAGGCCATGGAGCAAGACTTTCAGTCGGCCTCAAAGGGATTCTGGCAAACTGTCTGGAGGCTCAAGAGGGGGAAGCAGCTCCCTGTCCACACAGTGTATGGTGCGGATGGGGTGCTGCTGACATTGACTGGGGATCTCGTCGGGTGGTGGAAGGAATACTTCGAGGATCTCCTCAATGCCACTGACATGCCTTCCACAGAGGAAGCAGGGCTTTAGGACAAGGGGGACGACTCGCCAATCACAGGGGCTGAGGTCACTGAAGTGGTTAAAAAACTCTTTTGTGGCCAGGACCCGGGGGAGGATGAGATTCGCCCTGAGTACTTCAAGGCCCTGGATGTTGTAGGGTTGTCATGGTTGACACACCTCTGTAACATTGCATGGAGGTTCCTCTTTTTAAGAAGGGGGACCGGAGGGCGAGTTTCAACTTTAGGGGGATCACACTTCTCAGCCTCCCTGGGAAGGTCTATGCAAGGGTACTGGAGAGGACAGTCCAACCGTTAGTTGAACCTCAGATTCAGGAGAAGCAATGTGGTTTTCGTCCTGGCCGTGGCACATCGGACCAACTCTTTACCCTCTCGAGAACACTTGAGGGTTCATGGGAGTTTGCCCAACCAGTCCACATGTGTTTTGTGGACTTGGAGAAAGCATTCAACCACATCCCTCGTGGTTTCTTGTGGGGGGTTCTGTGGAAGAATGGGGTATAGGGCTCGTTGTTACGAGCTATCCGGTCCCTATACGACCATTGCAAGAGTTTGGTTCATATTGCCAACACCCAGTTGAACTCATTTCCAGTGAGAATTGGACTCCGCCAGGGCTGCCCTTTGTCACTGATCCTGTTCATAATTTTTATGGACAGGATATCTAGATGCAGCCAAGGAATAGAGGGTGTCATGTCTGGTGACCACAGGATCTTCATCGAGCAATGACCTACAGGTCTTACTGGGATGGTTTGCTACTGAGTGTGAAGCAGCTGGGATGAGAATCAGCACCTCCAAGTCCGAGTCCATGGTCCTCAGCCGGGAAAGGGTGGATTGTCCTCTCTGGGTTGGGGACAAGCTCCTGCCCCAAATGGAGGAGTTTAAATATCCCGGGGTCCCATTCATGAGTGAGGGGAGAATGGAGCGAGAGATTGACAGATGGATCGGAGCAGCATCTGCAGTGATGTGGATGTTGTAGCAGTCTGTTGTG
The DNA here is from genome assembly GCA_020510985.1 of Pholidichthys leucotaenia. Taxonomy (NCBI): domain Eukaryota; kingdom Metazoa; phylum Chordata; class Actinopteri; order Cichliformes; family Pholidichthyidae; genus Pholidichthys; species Pholidichthys leucotaenia. The sequence goes on from CM035838.1 coordinate 269,273,907, forward strand.
GTGAAGAGTGTGCTGAGCTCTAAAGCAAAATTGTTGATTTACCGGTCAATCTACGTTCCTACCCTCACCTATGATTGTGAGCTTTGGGTAATGACCGAAAGAATGTCATCGTGGATACAAGCGGCTGAAATGAGCTTTCTCCGTAGGATTGCTGAACTCACCCTTAGAGACAGGGTGAGGAGCTCAATCATCCGAGAGAGGCTCAGAGTGGAACCACTGCTCCTTGACATTGAAAGGAGCCAATTGAGGTGGTTCGGGCATCTGATCAGGATGCCTCCTGGACGCTTCCCACTTAAGGTGTTTTGGGCACGTCCCACTGGGAGGAGACCCCGGGGCAGACCCAGGACACACTGGAGACACTATGTCTCCCAGCTGTCCTGGAAACAACTTGGTATCCTCTCTGAAGAGCTGGAGCAGGTGGCCGAGGAGAGGGAAGTCTGGGCTTCTCTGCTTGAGCTGCTACCTCTGTGACCCAGACCCCCAGAAAAGCAGTAGAAAATGGATGGATGGATTAATTTTAGTAAATATACTTTTTAGTTATTTAAAAGACAGTGCATGTTCAAATACATCAGTAATCAGTGTAAACAGGCCAGATTGTCGCCAACGGCTAATTTCCATCTGTTGTCCCTAAGTGATGTTCCCTATACGAATATACTAAGAAAAACTAAGACAAATTAAATCAAACACATCAATATAAAGAAAAGAGAATAAAACAAGAGAAAAATACTGCTTCAGAGTTTTACCCTTACACACCGGTTCTCAGAATTATTACACATACCCCATTCGCACAGCACTAAAATAGCTATAAAAATTTTATAGTAATATAACATATTTTATATTCCCTGGATTCATTGCACTTCAAAACCAATATAAACAGAAAGTAAAAACAAAGGCTGGATTGCGCCATGCCTTGTATATATATACAGTATATATATATATATATATATATATCCATCCATCCATCCAGCTTCAACCGCTTAATCCTTTACGGGTCGTGGGGGGGCTGGAGCCTATCCCAGCATCTTTGGGCGAGAGGTAGGGTACACCCTGGACAGATCGCCAGTCCATTGCAGGGCCAACACAGAGAGACAGACAACCATTCACTCTAACAGTCATACCTAACGACAATTTAGAATCCCCAATTGATGCCAATTAACCTCACCTGCATGTCTTTGGCCTGTGGGAGGAAACCGGAGTACCCAGAGTAAACCCACGCAGACACGGGGAGAACATGGAAACTCCACACAGAAGGGTCACCGATGGTCTGGGGGTGGAATTGATCCCATGACCTTCTTGCTGTGCTGCCACTGTGCTAACCACTGCGCCACCGTGCTGCCCATATATATATATATATATATATATATACTGTATATATATATATATATATATATATATATATGTGTGTGTGTGAATCTTTGAATGAATGAATCTTTATTTATTTTCGGAAAGTACAGGTTAAAAGAAACTGAATAATATAACAAAGGGGGAAAGAAAATCCAACAAGGTCAAATTAGACAATAACTCCTCTGATTATACAATTCAATATAAGTTATCCGAAATGGGTGATGGCTGAAGCCGCAGCTTATATTGCCCACCCATATTCCATCCAAAAATTCAAAAGAAAAAAAAAAACAAGACAAGAGCAATTACAATTCAAAAACGGAGCTAAGACAAAATGTGACAGAAAAAAACTAAGCTACAACACAACACAGGCTGGATATAACAATCCTTATGTGATTTTACATGTCATCTTGTATATATGTTTGGAGTATTTCTTCCTTTAGTTTTAGTTTAAATTGTCCAAGCGTTGTACATGATTTTAATTCAGGTCCAAAATCGTTCCATAATCTGACTCCTTGCACTGAAACACAGTGTTGCTTGGTAGTAGTTCTCACTGAAGGTTTTTGAAATATACATGTTCCTCTAAAATGATATTGTTTCTCCCTTATTTGGAACAACTTTTGGATATTTGCGGGCAGTGATAGATTCTTCACTTTAAACATTATTATTGCAGTTTTAAAGTCAACCAGATCTTTCAACTTGAGAGCTTTTAATTTAAGAAAAAGTGGGTTTGTTGGTTCCCTGTAAGCTGCTTTGTTTATTATTCTAATAGCTCTCTTCTGAAGCATTAAGAGTGGATATATGTTTGTTTTATATGTATTTCCCCATACTTCATTACAATGTCATGTATGGGAGTATTAATGAATGATACAAGGTATATAGTGTGGGTTGATTCAGCAAATATTTCACTCTGTGTAATATTGCAATTGATTTGGATATTTTACCTTTAATATAATTAATATGTGACTTCCAACACAGTTTATTATCAATTATTACTCCAAGAAATTTAGTTTCAGATACCCTTTCAATCTCTACACCATTTACACTGAGTTTAGATACTGAGTTGTTGTGATGGTTGTTGAAGACTATAAATTTTGTCTTACTTAAATTGAGCATTAATTTGTTTGAATCAAACCACAGTTTAAGCTTTCCTAATTCCTTTCCGAGTGTATCCAGAAGTTGTTCCAAATTGCTTCCACTGCATAATAGATTAGTGTCATCGGCAAACAATATTAAGTCCATTTTTTCTGAAACTTTACATATATCATTTATATACATATTGAATAATAATGGCCCCAAAACTGAACCCTGTGGGACTCCACAAGTAACCTTCAGTAACTGTGAGCTTTTGTTACCAACACATACATACTGATATCTATTCTTTAAGTAACTACTTAACCAGGACAGTGCTACCCCTCTAATACCACAATTTTGTAGTTTCTTTAATAATAAATTATGATCCACTGTATCAAATGCTTTTTTAAGATCCAGGAATACCCCAACTGAATACTTTTTATTTTCAATGGCAGTTGATATTTTTTCTATAAATTCCATTAGAGCAAATGCAGTTGTCCTCTTGTGTCTGAACCCATATTGCTGCTCACACAATAAATTATTCTTCAGTATGAAGTTGTCAATTCTCTCATAGAATATTCTCTCATATATGCCTTGTATATTTAATGTTTCTTGTTCTGCCAAACATTAAAATCAGCAATACAGTATCAGATCACTGCAAAAGAAATAATCACATCATGGACTGGGACAACGCAAAAAACTATTGGATTGGAGAGCAACAGACAAAAACGCTGGATAAAGAAGGCCATAGAAATCAGGAAGCAGGGAAAAGATAGCATGAACCGGGATGAGGGGGCCTTTATGCTTTCCCACACCTGGGACCACATTTTCTAGAGACCATCGGACGGCGGAAAGCGGGGCTGGCTCGGTGGATCTGACGGGTCTACTGGGCTGGCCCCACCTACGAAAGTCAGCTGATAAAATGGCACCTGGCAGCAATCAGCTGACTCTTCTGACGAAGGCTGCAGTGCACAGTTGAAACATGTAAAGAAGGTAAAAAACATCTCCTTTCTATTTTTGTCTTTAATAAGAACAAAGGTAAATAATTAAAAGAAGACAAAATAAACCTACTTGAGCTATAACCTAGTAGTAGCCTATGTTGTATATGTATATAAAGTTATCTAAACATTTTTACTTTACTTCCTGAGATAACTCCTTTTTCTATTATGCTGTGTGTATTTCTGTTGGTTGGGTGGTCTGTTTCATGCTGCTGTTGCACTGTAATTTCCCAGTTTGGGATCATTAAAGTACACCGATTGACCTTCCTACCTGAAAGTATTCACAGCGCTTCACTTTTCCCATATTTTATGTTACAGCCTTATTCCAAAATGGGTTAAATTCATTTTTTCTCTCAAAATTCTACACCCAATACCCCATAATGACAATGTGAAAAAGGTTTTGTTGAGATTTTTTGCAAATTTATTAAAAATAAAAAATCTAAGAAATCACATGTACTGTGGAGGAAAAATAAGTGCAGGCGGACACAGCAAGCCAAAGTTTAAAGGTGTTTTATTCCTCCATCACGAGACTCACTCAGCGCTCTGTCTGTGCGCTGTGAGTGAGCCCTGAGTGCGTTGCCTAAGAGTGTTAACAGTGAGCTTTGAGTGAGCACATTTATACCGGCAAGAGAGAATGCATGGGACATTTACATAACAGTCAAGAAAGAATGCATGGCAGATTTACATAACAGTCAAGAGAGAATGCATGGCAACTTTACATAAGAGTCACACATATCAATTGCCTGTACCAGTTCTGCAAAATCTGGCGCCTAAAACCAAGCCCAGCAAAAACCGTCTCCAGTGTATTTCATCTCCACAATGCAAAAGCTACCAGAGAACTAAACATCCACCTGAGCGGACTCAAGCTTAAGCATGCCCCAAATCCAACTTATCTTGGAGTGACCCTTGATAGGACCTTATCCTTCAAGGAACATCTAAAGGGGACGGCTGCTAAGGTGAAAGTACGAAACAACCTGCTCTGCAAGCTCGCTGGTGCAAAATGGGGGGCGGCAGTCTCCACCCTGCGCACCTCAGCACTGGCCCTTTCATACTCTGTAGCAGAATATTGTGCCCCTGTCTGGTCCAGGTCATCTTATACACACCATGTAGACACCCAGCTCAACTCAACCATGAGAACTATAACTGGAACAATCCGCTCAACACCACTCCCCTGGCTCTCTGTACTGTCAAACATAGCCCCTCCACACATCCGGCGAGCAGCATTAACTCAAAGGATGCTCCAAAAAGTTAAAGATTTTCCTCACTTACCAATCCATGCAGATATCTACACCCCACCCACTGCCCGACTTTCATCCAGACGGCCGATTTGGAAAAACCCTCCCCCAGCTGACTTTACCATCCAGACAGCTTGGCAAGAGGAATGGGAGACCAAGGAGGTCCCAAACAAACAGCTGGTGATAAACCCCAACCAACAGGTCCCGGGCACCAACCTCCCAAGGAGACAGTGGTCTACACTCAATCGCTTCAGGACTGGACATGGCCCCTGCTTGGCCAGCCTTCACAGATGGGGCAGTAGCCCTAGCCCACTGTGCGCATGTGGAGAGGAGCAAACTATGGAACACATCATAGAGGCTTGCCCGCTCCAAAGACTGGAAGGAGGATTACACACCCTCCATACAGCAAACCAGGAGGCAACTGCTTGGCTTAAGGACTTTGCATTCGCTAAATAAATAAATAAATTGCCTGATTACTGGCGCCGGAACTCTTCTCTTTGCTCCGGGGCTGTAGGACAAAAGAGAATGCAGGCACATTTACATATTGATATCAGTCCATACATATCATTGTTCTGTTTCCTGCTCAAGCTGAGTGCTCTGACTGTCCAAGCTGATTGTGGTGGGTCACCCCACATCGCTCACCCCCAGAGCACTCAGCAGGGGAACGAGACGGCGATCGGCCGACTTTGGAAGCGAGGTGCGGGAAAAGCTCTGTGTAGGAGGAGGTGGAGTGGGGGTGGGGGTAAGCAAGTGCCGGCCCGGGACGGCAAAGTTGTCCGGGCCGCGCAAAAATTGCATGTGGATCCGCGATGGTGAGGGACTTTCCCATTAAACGTGGCGGAGCTCCACAGCGGTTGTGAGAAGAAGAAAAAAATTGTCTCTGACTCCTCTCGCGGCTCAGTCCTGCGAGGATGCGTAGTGGCTGTGAGAAAGAACAGAAGCTGGAGCTGTGTGAGGGACTTGGCGGGTTGGCTTTAGGTGCGGGCGCAGCCCTAAAGCCATCAGGGACAGCAGACGGCTGAATTCCCATTGTGCGCCGTGGCTGAGACCCACACAAAGTCCTGTGTGCGGGCTGCATGTCTGCCTCAGGTGCGTGAGCAGCCCTGAAGGTTCCAAGGGTGGCGATCGGCCATGTTTCTCGGGCATGTGCAGCAGCGGAGGACGATGGCAGTCTGTGGAGCCGGATTGTCCCCGGTGCGTGGTGCGCGCCTGGTGCAGTGACCACATAGCTGAAAGCTGCGCTGTCCTCGTAATCCTACAGTGTGCGTGCGTGGCTTCTGTGCGCGGAAGGTCTGCTGTCGAGAGGTGAGTCAGGGTCAGGGAGCTTAATGGAAATCAGCGCAGTCGGCGCTGATGATCTTCCCTGTTCAGGCTGTTGCTGTCGTTCGCTCATGTTGGGTCATGGTGCGTTCTGGTCCAAGCGCTGCATTCTCTGTCCGGCCCTGGAGGTCACCATCGTGGAGAGAGGACAAGGTGCGCGCTCGTGTGGATGCGAAGGATGTGGGCGATCCTCTGTCTCTGGGATCCACGGCGCGGTGAGAGGGGGCAGACGATCATTGTCCCTCGGCAGGTCCCAGTGTGGAGTTCCAAAATCTCAGGCGAAGGTCGCACCATGCTGCTTTCTGAGGCTCTCCCAGTCGTGGATGATCTCCGGGGTGTTTGCCTGGTGTTCCATTCTGCGTCGAGGGTCAGTGTGGAGGAAAAAATAGTCCACAGCGGCAGAAAGGAGAGACAGTCCATTCACGTCAGGTCACCAGTGTGGAGGAATGGAATAAGTGCAGATGGACACAGCACCGAAGTTTAAAGGTGTTTTATTCCTCCATCACGAGACTCACTCAGCACTCTGTCTGTGCACTGTGAGTGAGCCCTGAGTGCGTTGTCTAAGAGTGTTAACAGTGAGCTTTGAGTGAGCACATTTATACCAGCAAGAGAGAATGCATGGGACATTTACATAACAGTCAAGAAAGAATGCATGGCAGATTTACATAACAGTCAAGAGAGAATGCATGGCAACTTTACATAAGAGTCACACATATCAATTGCCTGATTACTGGCGCCAGAATTCTTCTCTTTGCTCCGGGGCTGTAGGACAAAAGAGAATTCAGGTACATTTACATATTGATATCAGTCCATACATATCATTGTTCTGTTTCCTGCTCAGGCTGAGTGCTCTGACTGTCCAAGCGGATTGTGGTGGGTCACCCCACAGTACATAAGTATTCACATCCTTTTTGCAATACTTTGTTGATGCACCTTTGGCAGCAATTACAGCTTCATGACTTTTTGAATATGATGCCACATGCTTGGCACACCTATCTTTGGGCACTTTTGCCCATTCCTCTTTGCAGCACCTCTTAAGCTCCATCAGGTTGGATGGGAAGCATCGGTGCATAGCTATTTTCAGATCTCTCCAATGTTCAATTGGATTGAGTTGTCCTGAAGCCACTCCTTTGATATCCTGGCTATGTGCTTAGGGTCGTTGTCCTGCTGAAAAATGAACTGTCACCCCAGTCTGAGGTCAAGAGCGCTCTGGAGCAGGTTTTCATCCAGGATGTCTCTGTACATTGCTGCACTCATCTTTCCCTCTATCCTGAATAGTCTTCCAATTCCTGCCGCTGAAAAGCATCCCCACAGCATGATGCTGCCACCACCATGCTTCACTGTAGGGATGGTATTGGCCTGGTGATGAGTGGTGCCTGGATTCCTCCAAACATGATGCCTGGCATTCACACCAAAGAGTTCAATCTTTGCCTCATCAGACCAGAGAATTTTGTTTCTTATGGTCTGAGAGTCCTTCAGGTGCCTTTTGGCAAACTTGGGTGGGCTGCCATGTGCCTTTTACTAAGGAGTGTCTTCCGTCTGGCCACTTTACCATACAGGCCTGATTAGTGGATTGCTGAAGAGATGGTTGTCCTTCTGGAAGGTTCTCCTCTCTCCACAGAGAAACACTGGAGCTGTGACAGAGTGACCATTGGGTTCTTGGTCACCTCCCTGACTAAGGCCCTTCTCCCCCGATTGCTCAGTTTAGATGGCTGGCCAGCTCTAGGAATTGTCCTGGTGGGTCTGAACTTCTTACATTTATGGATGATGGAGGCCACTGAGCTCATTGGGACCTTCAAAGCAGCAGAAATTTTTCTGTACCCTTCCTCAGATTTGTGCCTCAAGACAATCCTGTCTTGGAGGTCTACAGACAATTCCTTTGACTTCATGCTTGGTTTGTGCTCCGACATGCACTGTCAACTGTGGGACCTTATACAGACAGGTGTGTGTCTTTCCAAATCATGTCCAATCAACTGAATTTATCAAAGGTGGACTCCAATTAAGCTGTAGAAACATCTCAAGGATGATCAATGGAAACAGGATGCACCTGAGCTCAATTGTGAGCTTCATGGCAAAGCCTGTGAATAATTATGTATTGTGCATGTGATGTCTTAGTTTTTATTTTTAATAAATTTGCAAAAATCTCAAAAAACTTTTTTCATGTTGTCATTATGGGATATTGTGTGTGGAATTTTGAGGAAAAAATGTATTCAATCCATTTTGGAATAAGGCTGTAACATAAAATGTGAAAAAGCGCTGTGAATACTTTCCAGATGCACTGTATTTAGAAGGGGACGTAATGTCAACTGTTAAAATAGTAACTCTAGAAACCATGGTAACTATAGGTGCAGCTCAATAAATTAGAATGTCAACACAAAGTTGATTTATTTAGGTAATTCAATTCAAAAAATTAAACTTCTATATTATATAGTCATTACACAGAGAGTAATATATTTCAAGTATTTATTTATTTTAATTTTGATGATTATGGCTTACAGCAGATGACATGGTTCCTCAAATCATCACTGACTGTGGAAACTTCACACTAAACCTCAAGCAGCTTAGATTCTGTGCCGCTCCACTCTTTCTTCAGACTCTGGGACTTTGATTTCCAAATGATATGCAAAATTTACTTTTATCTGAACAGAGGTCATCTGCTGGTGTTTGTCCACTGTGTTTTATCAAGACCAAAGTCAGAGCAGTCGTCTACCAGGAAATTTTAGAGCACTTCATGCTTCCCTCTGCTGACAAGCTTTATGGAGAAGCTGATTTCATTTTCCAGCAGGACTTGCCCCCACCACACACACTGTCAAAAGTAGCAAAACCTGGTTTAATGACCATGGCATCACTGTGTTTGATTGGCCAGCAAACTCTCCTGACCTAAACCCCATAGAGAATTTATAGAGTATTGTCAAGAGGAAGATTGACAGACACCAGACCCAACAATGCAGACGAGCTGAAGATCACTATCAAAGCAACCTGGACCTTCATAACACCTCAGCAGTGCCACAGACTGATCACCTCCATGCCACGCCACATTGATACAGTAATGAATCCAAAACGAGCCCCGACCAAGTATTGAGTGTGTATATGGACATACTTTTCAGTTGGCCAACATTTCTATTAAAAAAGTATTTTTTAAAATTAATTTTAGCAATATTCTAATTTTTTGAGAAACTGAATTTAGGGTTTTCATAGCCTGTAAGCATAATCATCTAAATTAAAATAAATAAACACTTGAAATATATCATTCTCTGTGTAATGACTCTATATAATATAGAAGTTTAATTTTTTTAAATTGAATTACCTAAATAAATCAACTTTTTGTTGACATTCTAATTTATTGAGCTGCACCTGTATAAACAGAAACATCAGTTGGGTGGTAGTAGCAGTAGAAATAAGAGAAAGAAGAGCAAAGATAACACAAAATGGCAGCATACTTTTGAAGAAACTATTTTTTGCTTTTTTTTGTTAGCACTTGGCTGAAAAGTGGCACAACGTCTTTTACTTTATGTTTTGTGGGGTTTTTTTTATATACATTTGGAGAGGTTATTTGGTTTGGAGAGGTTTGTTTGGATAGTCATTTGCTAACTGTTAAAGCTAACTTTTGTAGTGATTGTATATTTTTATTTGTGTTTTGCTAATCATTTGTACAGCTTTTCAATTTTAATGTGTATTACTATTCTATTTATATTAGTAATTTTTTTTATATTACTACTTATTTTACTGTAATCTGAATGTGAAAACGGTTAATCAAGTGTATATACAGTGGTGTGAAAAAGTGTTTGCCCCCTTCCTGATTTCTCATTTTTTGTATGTTTGTCACACTTAAATGTTTCAGATTATCAAACAAATTTAAAAATTAGGCAAAGATAACACAAGTAAACAAAATGCAGTTTTTAAATGAAGGCAGTTATTATTAAGGGGGGAAAAAAATCCAAACCTACATGGCCCTGTGTGAAAAAGTGATTGCCCCTGTGAACGAATGGTGGGCAGCGAACAAGGCCAGAATTCGATTTATCAATTAGTCCATTTTATTTCACTTACAAGTAATCTCCAGTCTCTCAGGAAAATCTTCTGACACAGTCTTAAACAAAATGTACTTCCTCAGCCAAGAAGCATATCGAGCAATAAACACTCTGCAATCAGCAATGCAATACAATCCGATATCATCAATGTAACTCTCACTCGATATCTCACACCTGCTATATAATGGACAGGATAATTAGAGGTGATTAGCCCCTACCATAATCCCAGGTAAAACAATCATCATTCCTATTCTAAACACATACCCACTAACATCTAAAAATACATAAATACTTTCCCCAAACATACACAATATAAATATAAATAATATACAATAAATAGTCATATAAATAGTTCAATAAATAACTTTAACCCCTATTTACAAATATTAAACCACCCCTCTGACTTACCAGACATATTTGCTCCCTGCTGGTGTCCTATACAGACTCTCATGAATTGTATATCAAGGATTCAGTGTACCCTGCCCGGTATGGGGTTACCGGGGCCCTACCCTGGAGCCAGGCCTGGGGGAGGGGCTCGAAGGCCAGCGTCTGGTGGCCAGGTTCCCACCCATGGGACCCGGCCGGGCTCAGCCCGAAGGAGTTACATGGGTCCGCCCTCCAGTGGGCTCACCACCTGCAGGAGGGATCATGGGGGTCCGGTACTATGTGGATCAGGTGGCGGTCAAAGGCGGAGACCTTGGCGGACTGATCCCAAGCTTTCTAAACTGGCTTTTGGTACGTGGAATGTCACCTCTCTGGTGGGGAAGGAGCCTGAGCTGGTGTATGAGGTTGAGAGATACCAGCTAGATATAGTCGGCCTCACTTCAACACACAGCTCCGGTTCCGGAACCAGTCTCCTGGAGAGGGGCTGGAGCTTGGCCTTTTCTGGAGTTGCCCTGGGCGAGAGGCGACGAGCAGGGGTGGGTATTCTTGTATCGCCCCACCTTGCTGCCTCTATATTGGAGTTTTCCCCGGTGGACGAAAGGGTTGCTTCCCTGCGCCTTCGGGTTAGGAAACGGGTCCTGACCATCATTTGTGCCTATGCACCAAATGATGTTTCAGAGTACCCACCCTTTTTGGAGTCTGTGACTGGGGTGCTGGAGGGTGCTCCTCTTGGAGACTCCATTGTCCTACTGGGGGACTTCAATGCGCATGTGGGCAACGACAGTGAAACCTGGAGGGGGGTCATTGGGAGGAACGGCCTGCCCGATCTGAACCCGAGTGGTGTTCAGTTATTGGACTTCTGTGCTAACCACAGTCTGTCCATAACGAACACCATGTTCAAGCATAAGGGTGTCCATATGTGCACCTGGCACCAGGACACCCTAGGTCGCAGGTCGATGATCGATTTTGTTATCGTATCATCAGACCTGCGACCGTATGTCTTGGACACCCGAGTAAAGAGAGGTGCAGAGCTGTCAACTGATCACCACCTGGTGGTGAGTTGGATCCAATGGCAGGGGAGGAAGCCATTCAGACCTGGCAGACCCAAACGTATAGTGAGGGTGTGCTGGGAGCGTCTGGCTGAGGCCCCTGTCCGGGAGGTCTTCAACTCCCACCTCCGGAAGAACTTCAACCACATTCTGAGGGAGTCTGGAGACATGGAGTCTGAATGGGCCATGTTCTCCACCTCTGTTGTTGAAGCGGCGGCCCAGAGCTGCGGCCGCAAGGTGGTCGGTGCATCTCGTGGTGGCAACCCCCGAACCAAGTGGTGGACACCAGTGGTGAGGGGGGCCATTAAGCTGAAGAAGGAGTCCTATCAAGCTTGGTTGGCTTGTGGGACTCCCGAAGCAGCTGAGGTGTACCGGCAGGCCAAGCGGAGTGCAGTTCGGGTGGTTGCTGAAGCAAAAACCCGGGTATGGGAGGAGTTCAGTGAGGCCATGGAACAAGACTTTCGGTCGGCCTCAAAGAGATTCTGGCAAACTGTCCGGCGGCTCAGGAGGGGAAAGCAGCTGCCCGTCCACACTGTGTATGGTGCGGATGGGACACTGTTGACTTCGACTGGGGACATCGTCGGGCGGTGGAAGGAATACTTCGAGGATCTCCTCAATCCCACTGATACGCCTTCCACAGTGGAAGCAGGGTTTGGGGACGAGGGGGATGACTCGCCTATCACAGGGGCTGAGGTCGCCAAGGTGGTTAAAAATTTCCTTGGTGGCCGGGCCCCGGGGGTGGACGAGATTCGCCCTGAGTACCTCAAGGCCCTAGATGTTGCTGGGTTGTCATGGTTGACACGTCTCTGCAACATTGCGTGGAGGTCGGGGGCAGTGCCTTTGGCATGGCAAACTGGGGTGGTGGTTCCTCTCTTTAAAAAAGGGGACCGGAGGGTGTGCTCCAACTTTAGAGGGATCACACTCCTCAGCCTCCCTGGGAAGGTCTATGCCAAGGTACTGGAGAGGAGAGTCCGGCCGTTGGTCGAACCTCGGATTCAGGAGGAGCAATGTGGTTTTTGTCCTGGCTGTGGCACATCGGACCAGCTCTTTACCCTCTCGAGAATTCTCGAGGGTTTGTGGGAGTTTGCCCAACCAGTTTACATGTGTTTTGTGGACTTGGGAGAAGGCATTTGACCGTGTCCCCCGTGGATTTTTGTGGGGGGTGCTTCGGGAGTATAGGGTATCGGGCTTGTTTTTACAAGCTATTCGGTCTCTGTACGACCGTTGTGAGAGTTTGGTTCGTATTGCCAACACTCGGTCGGAGTCATTCCCAGTGAGAGTTGGACTCCACCAGGGCTGCCCTTTGTCACCAATCCTGTTCATAATTTTTATGGACAGGATTTCTAGGCGCAGCCAGGGAATGGAGGGTGTCATGCTTGGTGACCACAGGATCTCATCTCTGTTGTTTGCAGATGATGTTGTCCTGTTGTCATCCAGCAATGACCTACAGCTCTTGCTGGGACGGTTTGCCGCTGAGTGTGAAGCGGCTGGGATGAGAATCAGCACCTCCAAGTCCGAGTCCATGGTCCTCAGCCGGAAAAAGGTGGATTGTCCTCTCCGGGTTGGGGACAGGCTCCTGCCCCAAGTGGAGGAGTTTAAGTATCTTGGGGTCTTGTTCACGAGTGAGGGGAGAATGGAGCGAGAGATTGACAGACGGATTGGAGCAGCATCTGCAGTGATGCGGACGTTGTACCGGTCTGTTGTGGTGAAGAGGGAGCTTAGTTCTAAGGCAAAGCTGTCGATTTACCAGTCAATCTACGTTCCTACTCTCACCTATGGTCACGAGCTTTGGGTAATGACCGAAAGAATGAGATCGCGGATACAAGCGGCTGAAATGGGCTTTCTCCGTAGGATTGCTGGACTCACCCTCAGAGATAGGGTGAGGAGCTCAGTCATCCGGGAGAGGCTCAGAGTAGAACCGCTGCTCCTCCACATTGAAAGGAGTCAGTTGAGGTGGTATGGGCGTCTGATTAGGATGCCTTCTGGACGCCTCCCACTTGAGGTGTTTCAGGCACGTCCCACTGGGAGGAGACCCCGGGGCAGACCCAGGACTCGGTGGAGAGACTATGTCTCCCAGCTGGTCTGGGAACGCCTTGGTATCCCCTCTGAAGAGCTGGAGCAGGTGGCTGGGGAGAGGGAAGTCTGGGCTTCTCTGCTTGAACTGCTGCCTCCGCGACCCGGACCTCCGGAAAAGCGGTAGAAGATGGATGGATGGATGGATGGTGTCCTATATAAGGCCCTCAACTCCTAACGGAGTCTTTTGCCTGGACACGCACAGGAAGCATGTTGGCAAAGGTATGTGCAATAAATCCTTTAACAATTATTTTACCAAATTCTTAATCATACTAATTATCTCCCAGGGCCTTCAAATTAACAAAGACAAATCCTAAACTACTATGTGCATCTTACCAAACAATCATACAACAATACAGATACAACATAATCACACAATATAACCAGACATACAGTGGTGACATCCCATCGTCACATTTCCTCCCCCCTTTCCCGAGAATACAGTACTCTATGAGTCATGTATTCTAGAAAGGCTATCAGCCACAAGGTTGGTTTTCCCTGCCACATACCGAACAGTAAAATTATATGGTTGGAGGGACACATACCACCCTGTAAGACGACTGTTCACATCCTTCATTCTGTCTAACCACTGTAAAGCCCGATGATCTGTCTCTAACAAAAAAATGACGCCCTAATAAATAATATTTTAGGGACCCTATTGCCCATTTTATGGCAAGAAATTCTATTTCAACCGTAGAGTATCTTGTCTCCCGGTCCAACAATTTACGGCTCAAGAACAGTACTGGGTGTCTCTCTCCCTTCTCCTCCTGGAGAAGTACTGCTCCAATGCCAACCCCTGAAGCATCAGTCTGTAAAATAAACGGGCGAGCAAAGTCTGGACTGTAGAGAACCTTCTCCCCAGAAATAGCCCTCTTCAGATCCTCAAACGCTCTGTCACACTCCTCTGTCCATTTTACCTTATTCGGTGCTGCAGCTTTAGCGAGGTCAGTCAATACTGCGGCTCTTTCAGCAAAGTGGGGGATGAACTTACTATACCATCCTACCATTCCCATGAATGATCGCACTCTCTTCTTAGTGGTGGGTACAGGGTAGGTCTTAATGGCATCCACTTTATCTATTCGTGGTCTAATGACCCCTTGACCAACCACATGTCCCAGGTACTCCACCTGCTGTTGTCCGAATGCACATTTGCATGGGTTAATTGTCAGTCCTGCCCTCTTAATTAGCTGAAGGACCTGCCTAAGGTGTATCAGATGTTCTTCCCAGGTCTGACTATAAATGACCACGTCATCCAAATAGGCAGCCACAAAGTTCGATACTCTCCTTAATATTTGGTCCATCAGCCGCTGAAACGTTGAAGGTGCCCCCTGAAGGCCAAATGGCATGACCCTAAATTGAAAACTGCCATACGGTGTTTTAAAGGCTGTAAGTTCCTTTATTTCTGGTGCCAATGCCACCTGCCAATACCCCTTACATAGGTCCAAAGTAGAAATAAATCTAGCCTTGCCCACTTTCTCTAATAATTCATCAATCCGGGGCATGGGGTATGACTCAAATTTAGATACTGAGTTAAGGTATCTAAAGTCAATACAAAATCTTAATGAGCCATCCTTTTTTGGAACCAGCACAATCGGGCTACACCACTCACTGACTGACTCCTCAATCACTCCCAGCTGCAACATCAAGTCAATTTCCATTTTCATTTTTGGGACCAATCGTTACGGGATCCTATACGATTTTCTACGTGGAACAGTTTCCTCTTTCAAATAAATCTTATGACGTACCAACGTGGTGAAACCAGGTCTCTCCTGAAACAAATCTGGATCCAGTAATGTCTCTAACTCTCTCCGCTGATCCACCTGCAAATGAGACACTTGAAATAAATAAGGCTGTGACACATTTGTGGGAAAGGACTGTTCCTTCTCCTCATCCACTTCCATCACACAGATCAAGAGCTGATGTGGCTCCTGAAGAGCAGGTTGCTGCTGCTGATGACCAGGCTGCTGAAACTCTTTCAATAAGTTAATGTGGAAGGTCTGATATTTTACCTTCCGGTCAGGCATATATAGTTCATATGTCACTGAACTTAGTTTTTTAGAAATTTCATATGGCCCCTGCCATCAAGCCAACAACTTACTGTCACACGAGGGCAGCAATAACAAAACTTGTTGTCCTGGGTGAAAAACCCTTTTCCTGGCCTTCTTATCATACCAGGTTTTTTGTTTGGCCTGCGCCGTCCTCATGTGCTCCTGAGCCAAAGCAGTCATTCGATCCAGTTTCTCTCTCATTTTAATGACATAAGAGACCACATTGTCCTGGTCACTCGGTGGACTCTCCCAGTGCTCCTTTAATAAATCCAGTGGGCCCCTCACCTGACGACCATAGAGTAGTTCAAAAGGTGAGAACCCTGTTGAAGCCTGGGGCACCTCCCGGTAAGCAAACAGTAAATAAGGTACCCATTGATCCCAATCTGAGCCCGTTTCAGAAACAAATTTCCGCAGCGTATTTTTAAGAGTCTGATTAAATCGCTCCACTAGTCCATCAGTCTGCGGGTGATAAGGGGTGGTCTTAATGCCCTTAATCCCCAACAGCTTATACACTTGCTGCAACAGTCTGGACAAGAAATTTGTTCCACAGTCTGTCAGAACTTCTTTAGGTATGCCTACCCTTGAAAACAACTGGATAAGACGGTTAGCAACCCGCCTAGCCTTAATAAATTTCAGGGGAAAGGCTTCTGGGTACTGAGTCGCATAGTCACAAATCACCAGAATGTATTTATTACCCGAGGAGCTTCTCTCTAGGGGGCCAACTATATCCATCCCTATTCTATCAAATGGTGTTCCAATAATGGGTAATGGTTGCAGTTGGGCACGTGCTACTCCCCTAGATGCTGTAATCTGACATACTGAGCATGTCGTGCAGAAGTCCTTTACCTGGGTATACATTCCCGGCCACACAAACCTTCTAGCAATTCTCTGTACAGTTTTTTGGAATGCTAGATGACCTGCCCAAGGAATAACATGTCCTAGTCCCATAATTTTTGGTGTGAGGTCCTGTGGTAAAGCTATGGCCATAACTCCACCGTGCTGTTGATATAGAATGCCCTTTTTTATGACATACAAGGCCTCAGCCAAACAATCGGTTTTACCCTGTTTCACACCCTCAATCTCCGAGACTTTATCAAACCAGGGCTTAAGTGTTGGGTCAGCTTTCTGCAATCTAGCTATGTCAGGAGGGATGTCAAACTCTACTGACTAGCTTAATTGTGGTGTTTCTTCACCCAAATTCTTTGCTGACACTAACACCTTATCTCTTCTCTTCTGAGCCTTGGATTTGTGTTGCTTAATAGGGCCTACCTCTATCTCAGAATCATAAAAAGGTCATTCCTGAAGAGCATTGGCAACCCTCTGTGCCCTCTGTGCCCTAGTTGTCACCATATTACAATTTTTCACCACAGGTGTATTTACTCTCTGTTCAACAGCGCCACCTGCCTGTCTCTCCTCCGTTTGTTCCTCTCTAACCTGTTGTATGATGTCTAACAAAGTTGGAACATCATTGCCAAGAATAACAGGATACGGCAAATCAGGCACAAGAGCTAGAGGAAGGAGATAAGTTTGACCCCCTACTGTTAAATAAATCTCAGCGGTCGGGTACAGTTTCTTATCCCCATGGACACAACTGATGTTTATTTCGGAGTCATTCCATAAATCCCTAGGGACCAAACTAGGTAGCACAACTGTTTGAAAACATCCTGAATCTAACAGGGCCTCTTCACACTGACCATTAAGCAACACTTTTGTTTTATATACTCCACTATGCACTGAGGCTGCACAAGTGGGTCTAGGAACTGAACATAAAAGTGATGGTTTCTGATTTCTTATGGCAGGACATGAGTATTGGGTGCGACCGATATTATTGCAGTGATAACAGCGTATATCCTTATTTGCAACCACTCATGACTTTTTGCTATTATCAAATTTGCTGTTTGTGATCTGACTGGGCCTGGAATACAACCTATTTCGAGTTGGGCCACCCCTTTCACCCTCATTAAACTCACTCCGA
The DNA here is from genome assembly GCA_020510985.1 of Pholidichthys leucotaenia. Taxonomy (NCBI): domain Eukaryota; kingdom Metazoa; phylum Chordata; class Actinopteri; order Cichliformes; family Pholidichthyidae; genus Pholidichthys; species Pholidichthys leucotaenia. Next base: position 269,291,432 of record CM035838.1, read on the forward strand.
GTGGTGAAAAATCTGTCACGGCCGAGAATAGGTCTCCTGCTCCCAGACCTGGCTGACAGAAAAACCTCCGCCAGACGAGCAGCGTCCTCTGCAGTCTTCGGGTCCCGCTCTTGTATCCAGACTCCCAGTTCCGGGTTCACCAAATGCAAAAACTGTTCCAAAATAAGCTGTTCCATAATATCTTTTAACAATAGGGTCTCTGGCTTAATCCATTTATACAACAGGTCTTTCAGGCGTACATGCAGTTCTCGAGGGGTTTCGTCCTGAAAAATGTCCAAGGAACGAAACCTCCTCCTATAAGTGTCAGAAGTTATTTCAAATTTACTCAAGATAGCTTCTTTAATTTTCCCATAATTGTCTGTGTCAGCCACATCCATCAAAACATATGCACTCTGCGCTTTACCTGTGAGTAAAGGAGCAAGATGGATAGCCCACTCTTCTTCCCTCCAGCGGCAGACTGTAGCGATCCTCTCGAACGTCGTCAGGTAATGTTCTATGTCGTCCTCGGGTGAGAGAGGATTCAGCCTGGGCTCGTGGTGCAGTGATGTCCTCCTCGGCTGCACCTGCAGCGGCAAATCTTCCTCCTGCGGGCCGACCCGACTGGCCGTCATCCTGGGATCCTCCCCCGGAGCGCCGTCGTCACCACCATGCTCCGCCCGGCTCCCGTACTCCTCTCTCAGCTCCGCAACCTGCGACTGTACCCGACAAATTTGTTCATTTACAGCCTGCCACCTTTGGTCATGGAGAGCAGCTTCCTCCTCCATCTGCCGGTCTCTGACCGTCAGCGAACGTACCACCGATTTCACCAGGCTCGTCAGCTCCTCGAGCCCGCCCAGTCCGCCGACTCCCGGCTCCTCATTCGTCATACCTGCATCCAGGTCAGACCGCTCCTCCTGCCTCACTTTTCTTCTGGCCATGGAGTCCTCCGTCCACCGAATGCTGCGGCGTCCACAGCACAGACCACTGCTGCCACCAAATGTGAACGTGCTGTCTTGAGAAGGCGAGGCAAATTCTTCTTTTTCAATTAATCCAGTTTATTTTCAATTTACAAGTAATCTCCAGTCTCTCAGGAAAATCTTCTGACACAGTCTTTTAAACAAAATGTACTTCCTCAGCCAAGAAGCATATCGAGCAATAAACACTCTGCAATCAGCAATGCAATACAATCCGATATCATCATTGTAACTCTCACTCGATATCTCACACCTGTTATATAATGGACAGGATAATTAGAGGTGATTAGCCCCTACCATAATCCCAGGTAAAACAATCATCATTCCTATTCTAAACACATACCCACTAACATCTAAAAATACATAAATACTTTCCCCAAACATACACAATATAAATATAAATAACATACAATAAATAGTCATATAAATAGTTCAATAAATAACCTTAACCCCTATTTACAAATATTAAACCACCCCTCTGGTTTACCAGACATATTTGCTCCCTGCTGGTGTCCTATATAAGGCCCTCAACTCCTAACGGAGTCTTTTGCCTGGACACGCACAGGAAGCATGTTGGCAAAGGTATGTGCAATAAATCCTTTAACAATTATTTTACCAAATTCTTAATCATACTAATTATGTCCCAGGGCCTTCAAATTAACAAAGACAAATCCTAAACTACTATGTGCATCTTACCAAACAATCATACAACAATACAGATACAACATAATCACACAATATAACCAGACATACAGTGGTGACATCCCATCGTCACAGCCCCTAAACCTAATAACTGGTTGGGCCACCCTTAGCAGCAACAACTGCAATCAAGTGTTTGCGATAACTGGCAATGAGTCTTTTACAGCGCTGTTGAGGAATTTTGATCCACTCATCTTTGCAGAATTGTCGTATTTCAGCCACATTAGAGGGTTTTCGAACATGAACCACCTTTTTAAAGTCATGGTACAGCATCCCAATCGGATTCAGGTCAGGACTTTGACTAGGCCACTCCAAGGTCTTTGTTTTGTTTTTCTTAAGCCATTCAGAGGTGGACCCTGCTGCAGAACCCAAGTGTGCTTCAGCTTGAGGTCACGAACAGATGGCTGGACATTCTCCTTCTGGATTTTTTAGTAGACAACAGAATTCATGGTTCCATTTACCACAGCAAGTCTTCCAGGTCCTGAAGTAGCAAAACAGCCCTAGACCATCACACTACCACCACCATATTTTACTGTGGGTATGATGTTCCTTTTCTGAAATGCTGTGTTACTTTTATGCCGGATGTAAATGGGACACACAACTTCCAAAAACTCTCATCAGTCCACAGAGTATTTTCCCCAAAGTCTTGGGGATCATCAAGATGTTGTCTGGCAAAACTGAGACCAGCCTTTATGTTTTTGGGTTTTTTTTGCTCAGCAGTGGTTTTCGTCTTGGAACTCTGCCATGCAGGCCATTTTTGTCCAGTCTCTTTCTTATGGTGGAGTCATGAACACTGACCTAAACTGAGGCACGTGAGGTCTGCAGTTCTTTGGATGTTGTTGTGGGGTCTTTTGTGACCTCTTGGATGAGTCGTCTCTGCGCTCTTGGGGTAATTTTGGTCGGCCGGCCACTCCTGGGAAGGTTCACCACTGTTCCATGTTTTCATCATTTGTGGATAATTGCTCTTAGTGTGGTTCGCTGGAGTCCCAAAGCTTTAGATATGGCTTTAGAACGTTTTCCAGACTGATAGATCTCAGTTACTTTGTTTCTCATTTGTTCCTGAATTTCTTTGCATCGCAGCATGATGTCTAGCTTTTGAAGATCTTTTGGTCTACTTCACTTTGTCAGACAGGTCCAATTTAAGTGAGTTCTTGATTGAGAACAGGTGTGGCAGTAATCAGGCCTGGGTGTGGCTTGAGAAATTGAACTCAGCTTTAAAAAGCATGTGATAAACCACAGTTAATTTATGTTTTAACAGGTGGAGACAATCACTTTTTTCACACAGGGCCATGTAGGTTTGGATTTTTTCCCCCTTAATAATAAACACCTTCATTTAAAAACTGCATTTTATATTTACTTGTGTTATCTTTGTCTAATATTTAAATTTGTTTGATGATCTGAAACATTTAAGTGTGACAAACATACAAAAAAATGAGAAATCAGGAAGGGGGAAAACACTTTTTCACACTACTGTATATACAGTTTAGAGATCACCTGACTCCATCTAGCAAAACAAGGCGTGGCATTAACGCTTGTGAGGCTGTGACAAAGGACATTTTTAAAATTGCTTATGAAAGGATAGCAGGCGTGGATGGAGATTTTGGCAGTGAAGCAGTTAAACATTGTCTTCATGAGCTGCTGAACAGAGACTTTGCCGAGTCCATTTATGGATCCACAGATTCACAGTCAAGACAACATTCTGTGGACTCCATTGTAACAGCAAAAAGAGCTGATGCAGCGGCAGAATTAGCAGCAAAGGAAGCAGAGTTTGACCAGTTGGAGAGAAAAAAAAAAAATCCAGCTCCTGGAAGAACAACAAAAGAGAGAATTTGAAGCTCAGAAAAGCAAGCTACAAAGAATAAAGGCAGAAAGGGACATTAGAGTTGCACTAGCCAGATTGTCAATCTACAATCAGGAGGTAATGGAAGAGGGTAGTATGCATTCTGCTTACCAAAATGCAAACCACCAGCAACATATGCGTCCACTGCAACTTGAGTCTTCAGCTCCAGTTCAGCTACTAACACAGTTTCCACCATCACCTGTAAGGACTGATATAGCCCACCTTGCTCAAGCTATACAGGGTAGCATATCTTTGAATAGACTTCCGTCACCAGAGCCATCTGTATTCACAGGCGACCCCATCCACTTCATCGAATGGAAAGCATCATTCACATCACTTATTGACAAGGAAAATATCTCTTCAGCAAACAAGCTACATTATTTTACAAAGTATGTAGGAGGTCCAGCACAAAACGTACACACGTGGACAAAATTGTTGGTACCCCTCTGTTAATGAAAGAAAAACCCACAATGGTCATAGAAATAACTTGAATCTGACAAAAGTGGTAATAAATAAAAATTCTATGAAAATTAACCAATGAAAATCAGACAATATTTTTGAATTGTGGTTCAACAGAATTGTTTTAAAAAACAAACTCATGAAACAGGCCTGGACAAAAATGATGGTACCCTTAACTTAATATTTTGTTGCACAACCTTTTGAGGCAATCACTGCAATCAAACAATTTCTGTAAATGTCAGTGAGACTTCTGCAACTCTCAGCAGGTATTTTGGCCCACTCCTCATGAGCAAACTGCTCCAGTTGTCTCAGGTTTGAAGGGTGCCTTCTCCAGACAGCATGTTTCAGCTCCTTCCACAGATCTTCAATAGGATTTAGATCAGGGCTCATAGAAGGCCACTTTAGAATAGTCCAATGTTTCGCTCTTAGCCATTCTTGGGTGTTTTTAGCTGTGTGTTTTGGGTCATTATCCTGTTGTAAGACCCATGACCTGCGACTGAGACCAAGCTGTCTGACACTGGGCAGCTCATTTCTCTCTAGAATACCTTGATAGTCTTGAGATTTCATTGTACCCTGCACAGATTCAAGACACCCTGTGCCAAACGCAGCAAAGCAGCCCCAGAACATAACAGAACTTCCTCCATGTTCCACAGTAGGGACAGTGTTCTTTCCTTGGTATGCTTCATTTTTGCATCTGTGAACATAGAGCTGATGTGCCTTGCCAAAAAGTTCCAGTTTTGTCTCGTTTGTCCATTGGACATTCTCCCAGAAGCTTTGTGGCTTGTCAATATGCAGTTTGGTAAATTCCAGTCTGGCTTTTTTATGATTTGTTTTCAACAGTGGTGCCCTCCTTGGTCGTCTCCCATGAAGTCCACTTTGGCTCAAACAACGACGGATGGTGCGATTTGACACTGATGTACCTTGACCTTGGAGTTCACCATGAATGTGTTTAGAGTTTGTTCTGGGCTCTTTTGTTACCATTCGTATTATCCGTCTCTTCCATTTTTCATCAAGTTTCCTCCTGCGGCCATGTCCAGGGAGGTTGGCTACAGTCCCATGGATCTTAAATTTCTGAATAATATGTGCAACTGTAGTCACAGGAACATCAAGCTGCTTGGAGATGGTCTTATAGCCTTTACCTTTAACATGCTTGTCTTGTTGACAAGCCACAAAGCTTCTGGGAGAATGTCCTATGGACAGACGAGACAAAACTGGAACTTTTTGGCAAGGCACATCAGCGCTATGTTCACAGACGCAAAAATAAAGCATACCAAGAAAAGAACACTGTCCCTACTGTGAAACATGGAGGAGGTTCTGTTATGTTCTGGAGCTGCTTTGCTGCATCTGGCACAGGGTGTCTTGAATCTGTGCAGGGTACAATGAAATCTAAAGACTATCAAGGTATTCTAGAGAGAAATGTGCTGCCCAATGTCAGACAGCTTGGTCTCAGTTGCAGGTCATGGGTCTTACAACAGGATAATGACCCAAAACACACAGCTAAAAACACCCAAGAATGGCTAAGAGCGAAACAATGGACTATTCTAAAGTGGCCTTCTATGAGTCCTGATCTAAATCCTATTGAAGATCTGTGGAAGGAGCTGAAACATGCCGTCTGGAGAAGGCACCCTTCAAACCTGAGACAACTGGAGCAGTTTGCTCATGAGGAGTGGGCCAAAATACCTGCTGAGAGGTGCAGAAGTCTCATTGACAGTTACAGAAATCGTTTGATTGCAGTGATTGCCTCAAAAGGTTGTGCAACAAAATATTAAGTTAAGAGTACCATCATTTTTGTCCAGGCCTGTTTCATGAGTTTGTTTTTTAAAATAATTCTGTTGAACTACAATTCAAAAACATTGTCTGATTTTCATTGGTTAATTTTCATACAGTTTTTATTTATTACCACTTTTGTCAGATTCAAGTTATTTCTGTGACCATTGTGGGTTTTTCTTTCATTAACAGAGGGGTACCAACAATTTTGTCCACGGGTGTATGGTTATGGCCAGTGTTCACATTTGAGACAAGTAAATGAAGATGGAATCGTTCATTGCACTCTGCTCATGGCAAAGTCTAGAGTAGATTAGAGTTGACTGCTGCTGTTGTTTCAGTTGTCACAAGCAACCTCTTAAAGTAGGAGCTTGAGTTTGAAGACATTGATGAATATTTCTGGACTGACTAAAGTTGTTCTTGGGTATATTAACAATGAAGCACGTCATTTTCACACCTTTGTATTAAATCAGGTACAAAAAAATACATACCAGTACATCCTCTCAACAGTGGTGGTATGTCCCAACAGACTAAAATCCTGCAGACCTTGTCTCAAGAGGGTCCAGTGTAAGTGAACTTATAACATCAACCTGGTTCACAGGACCTCAGTTCATATGTGTCACGCCGCGCCATTCATCAGCGGCGCCACCTGCCCACGCACCTGCTACTCGTCAGCGGCGAAGGATAAAAGCCGCCTCGCCCTGAGCGTCGGCCTGAAGCCGTAGACTTCATTTCCTTTGTATGGACTTCTACCACATTCTCTTCAGCATCCTCATCTCCGGTAAGAAGTTCACTTACCTCATCTCTCCAGTCTGCTCCCCTGTGCACAGGTGGATTCCTCGGCGGCGGACAATCCCGTCCCTCGTCTCTCCTCGCTGCTGCACCGAGCCCTGCAGGTGGCTGTCTCCCGGGCTTCCATCCTTGAAGCGCCAGTCATCTGCCCAAACAAGTAAGCTTCTCTCCCTCGCCTATTCTCCTCCCGTGTTGGTGTGTGCTCATCACCCTGTGTCTGTTTTCTCCCATAGGGTTGCCGGCTGAACGGTCTCCTGCCTCTGGGTCCGAAGCAGACGCCACCACCAACACATTAACATTCCGCAGACACGCACCCAAACATCCCTGTTGTTAATAAACAGTTTGAACTACTCTGAGCCTGTGTGTGTGCGTCTCCTGAGCCGAACGTTATGTCAGTACGGCTTCAGCCGAGCGGCTCGGCGGACGGCGGGCTCGCACACCGGTTTACCATCCTCGAGGCTCGGGTGGATCAGATTGTTTATCAGCAACAGGTGGTTCTTCATCAATTATTAGAACTGACTAACCGATTGAACCGCTTGGACCCCCAACAGCCGTTCCTCCCGACTCACCAGGGTGGCGCGGCTCCTGCTGTTCCAGCGGCCGTCCAGCCGGCTCCAGTGGCACCGGTTCGGCTCACGCCGATTCCGACCCCCGCCCGCTTTAGCGGTAAGCTCGGCGGAGCGCGGGGGTTTATTATGCAGTGTGAGTCCGTGTTCCACCGTGTGCCCGGAGATTTTCCCTCGGATCACAGCCGAATTGGTTACATAGGGAATCTTCTGGAGGGGCGTGCGTTAACCTGGACCTACGCCGTAATGGCGAGGCCCAGTTATGCCACCCTCACCTATGACCAATTCGTGAGGCGCTTTCTGGAGGTCTTTGACCACTCACAAACCGAAACGGTCCAGGTCGATCGGCTTCTCGCTCTCCAGCAGGGAAGCCGGTCGGCAGCGGACCACTCGGTCGACTTCCGGGTAGCGGCGGAGGAATTGGGCTGGGAGGAACGCTCCCTCTGTGGCCTGTTCCTCCGCAGCCTCAATAGTGATCTGAGGGATGAACTGGCTGGTCGGGATATCCCTGGGACGCTAGCGGAGCTGACATCCTTAGCGATAAGTTTGGATAACAGGCTGCGCGAGCGCTCCTCGGGGCGGAGGTCTTCTTCTTCTCGCCCTCGTGGAGCCTCGCCGCACCTGTTCCAAGCTCGCCCCCTGGCGGCGCCGCCAGCATCGCGCCCCGAGGAGTCGGAGCCGATGGTGACGGGCTGGACTAAACTTTCCCCTGTGGAGAAACAACGCCGCCGTGAGTTGGGCCTCTGCATGTATTGCGGAGGCGACCAACACACCGTGGAGCGTTGTCCACGGAAAGCCAGTCGGTGGGGTCCGCGAGTCACTGTTGGAAGCCTCGCGGATGTCAATCGGTTAGGATCACTTACTCAATTGAAGCTGCCCATCCGTTTCTGCCATAACTCAACTGGGCACCTCACCCACGCACTGGTGGATTCGGGCGCAGAAGGCAGCTTCATTTCACAAAGCCTGGCAACCCGATTGGGCATCCGCTGCCAGGCACTCAACACTCCCATCTCCCTGATCCACCTCTCCCGTGCCACCCTCGGGAGAGTGACACATCAAACTGTTCCCCTACCGGTCATCATCTCGGGAAACCACCGGGAGGAAATGACCTTTTACGTCCTTCCCAACTCTGTGTCGCCCGTCATCCTGGGGTATCCCTGGCTCCGCCTTCACAATCCGGTCCTGGATTGGAGATCAGCTGGGATCTCGGCATGGAGTACGTTCTGTATGGGCACCTGCCTTCAGTCCGCTGCCTGCTCTCCGTCCGCTCCTCCCCCTGCTACGGACGCTGCACCCCCGGACCTGTCTCTGGTGCCCCCAGAATTTCACGACCTGGGTATAGTGTTCAGCAAAGCGAAAGCTATGTCTCTTCCCCCTCATCGGCCCTATGACTGCGCCATCAACCTCCGCCAGGGGGCTCCCTTACCTTCTGGTCGCCTTTACAGCCTGTCTGCGCCGGAGAAGGAGACGATGAACGCCTACCTGAAGGAGTCATTAAGTGCTGGGATTATCCGCCCATCATCGTCACCCGTGGGGGCAGGGTTCTTCTTCGTGGGGAAAAAGGATGGGTCCCTCCGCCCTTGTATCGACTACCGGGCCCTCAACAATATCACGGAGAGGGACCGTTACACCCTGCCTCTCATGGACACTGCTTTCCACTCCCTCCAGGGGGCGACCTGGTTCACCAAGCTGGACCTACGCAGCGCTTACCACCTCGTCCGGATCCGGGAGGGAGATGAGTGGAAAACGGCCTTCCGTACCCCGAACGGCCACTTTGAATATCTGGTGATGCCGTTCGGGTTGACCAACGCTCCTGCAGTCTTCCAGCGCCTCATTAATGACGTCCTCCGGGACTTCATTGGCCTTTTCGTGTTCGTCTACCTGGACGATATTCTCATCTTCTCCAAGTCCAGGGATGAGCACCAGGTCCACGTGAGGCGGGTCCTCCAAAGGCTGCTGGAGAATCGTCTGTACGTTAAGGCGGAAAAGTGTGAATTTTACGCCAGGAGTACATCCTTCCTGGGGTTCATCATCGCCCACGATAAGGTGCTCCCCGACCCAGAGAAGGTAAAGGCGGTGGTGGAATGGCCCACACCTGCATCTCGGAAACAGGTGCAGCAATTTGTTGGCTTCGCCAATTTCTACCGCCGCTTTGTCCCCAACTTCAGTGCCATCGTGGGACCACTGACCCGCCTCACGTCCCCGAAGGTCCCGTTCCGGTGGACCGAAGAGGTCGCTGCCGCCTTTGAGGCGCTGAAGGCGGAATTCTCCTCCTCCCGGGTCCTTCGCCAGGTCGACCCCGCGCTGCAGTGCATTATAGAGGTAGACGCCTCGGACACGGGAGTGGGAGCAGTGCTGTCCCAGCGGTCACCGGACGATGGCGCCAAGCGACCGTGCGCCTTCTTCTCCCGGCGCTTGTCCCCGGCGGAGAGGAACTACGATGTGGGGGACAGAGAGCTCTTGGCCATCAAGCTCGCCCTGCAGGAGTGGCGCCACTGGTTGGAGGGGGCAAGCCTGCCATTTGTGGTCCTCACGGACCACAAGAACCTGGAATACTTACGGTCTGCCAAGCGCCTGAACGCCCGCCAGGCGCGCTGGTCCCTGTTCTTCGCCAGGTTCCAATTTTCCATCACCTTCAGGCCTGGCTCTAAGAACGTCCTGCCTGACGCCCTCTCCAGGCAGTTCGCCCCCGTGGAGTCGGAGGAGGCGCCCCACTCCATCCTGCCCAGGTCGTGCGTCGTGGGAGCCATCTCGTGGGACATTGAGAGCAAGATCCGGAAGGCACAGGAGGTGGAACCTGACCCTGGCGGCGGACCGGAGGGGAGGCTGTTCGTGCCATCCGCGGTCCGAGGAGAGGTCATCCACTGGCTCCACACCTCCAAGCTCACCTGTCACCCTGGCACCTCCCGGATGATAGATCTCCTCCAACGGTCCTTTTGGTGGCCAGGCCTGCGGAGGGATGCAGCCCGCTACGCCCGGGCTTGCCCAATCTGTGCCACCTGCAAGTCGGGAAATGCCCCTCCAGCGGGTCTGCTCCAGCCCCTGCCCGTCCCTGGCAGGCCCTGGTCGCACATCGCTCTGGATTTCGTCACCGGACTCCCCATCTCCAACTCCTATGACACCATCCTGACCATCGTGGACCGCTTCTCCAAGGCCGTGCACTTCGTCCCCCTGCGAGGCCTCCCTACTGCCCTGGAGACGGCGGACCTCCTCGTCCAACACGTGGTCAGGCTGCATGGGATTCCGGTGGACGTGGTCTCGGACCGGGGCCCCCAGTTTTCATCTGAGGTTTGGAGGTCTTTCTGCAACGCCATCGGAGCCAAGGTGAGCCTCTCCTCTGGCCATCACCCCCAATCCAACGGGCAGTGTGAGAGGACCAACCAGGAGCTGGAGGCTGCGCTCCGCTGTGTGTCCAGATCCAAACCCGCGTCCTGGAGCAACCATCTTGCCTGGGTTGAATATGCCCACAACACCGCTCGCTCTTCTGCTACAGGGATGTCCCCCTTCAAAGCGTCCCTGGGTTACGACCCCCCGCTGTTTCCGGAGCAGGAGAGTGAGGTGACTGTCCCGTCAGTTAGGGCCCATCTCAGGCAGTTCCGCTCCACCTGGGCTGCCGCGCGCCATGCGCTATTGCGCACAGCGGAGCGCAACAGGACTGTGGCGGACCGGCGTAGGAGACCTGCCCCGGCGTACAGAGTTGGGCAGCTTGTTTACATTTCCACCCAGGACGTCACTCTAAAAGGCGAGAGGAGAAAGCTGGCACAGCGCTTCATGGGTCCCTACCCCATCACCCAGATCATCAACCCGGTGGCTGTGCGCGTGGCTATTCCCCCCTCCCTCCGCATTCATCCTACTTTCCACGTGTCGAAGGTGAAACTGGCGGTTACTGACCCCCTTTGCCCTCCTCCTGCAGCGCAACCCGCGCCCCGGATGATTGGTGGCCATCCGGCCTGGTCCGCCTCCTCCATCCTGGACTCCCGGCGCCGGGGTCGTGGGTTGCAATACTTGGTGGACTGGGAGGGCTATGGGCCCGAGCATCGACAGTGGGTGCCCCCGTCGTTTGTGTTGGACCCATCGCTCATCGCGGACTTCCACCGAGCGCACCCGGATAAGCCATCGCCAGGAGGCGCTGCTAGAGGGGGGAGTACTGTCACGCCGCGCCATTCATCAGCGGCGCCACCTGCCCACGCACCTGCTACTCGTCAGCGGCGAAGGATAAAAGCCGCCTCGCCCTGAGCGTCGGCCTGAAGCCGTAGACTTCATTTCCTTTGTATGGACTTCTACCACATTCTCTTCAGCATCCTCATCTCCGGTAAGAAGTTCACTTACCTCATCTCTCCAGTCTGCTCCCCTGTGCACAGGTGGATTCCTCGGCGGCGGACAATCCCGTCCCTCGTCTCTCCTCGCTGCTGCACCGAGCCCTGCAGGTGGCTGTCTCCCGGGCTTCCATCCTTGAAGCGCCAGTCATCTGCCCAAACAAGTAAGCTTCTCTCCCTCGCCTATTCTCCTCCCGTGTTGGTGTGTGCTCATCACCCTGTGTCTGTTTTCTCCCATAGGGTTGCCGGCTGAACGGTCTCCTGCCTCTGGGTCCGAAGCAGACGCCACCACCAACACATTAACATTCCGCAGACACGCACCCAAACATCCCTGTTGTTAATAAACAGTTTGAACTACTCTGAGCCTGTGTGTGTGCGTCTCCTGAGCCGAACGTTATGTCAATATGGGAGCATGATGTACCCCTAGCTGCTGAAGTTATCACAGAAATCTCAGTTGGAGACCCAGAGGTCAAAAGGGTTGAAATACTTAACATGCTGACCACAGAGCAACTAAGTCTCTGACCATTTGTCGGTTTTCTTCATCGTACAAAATGACACAAGCAGTTGCATGTCTCCTTCGCCTTGCTAAAGGTGACAAATCAGTAGGTCACAGTACTGTTCAGGAAAGAGAAGATGCAACGCATGCCATCATCAAAGACTTAAGCAACAAGTGTATTCTGAGGAAATTAAGTCACTCAACAAAGCCTCCCCACTTCCATCTCAAAGTAAACTGCACCATTTGATTGCTTTTCTTGATGAGGATGGGATCCTTAAGGTGGGAGGAAGACTACAAAATGCATCTCTCCTTACACATCAGAAACATCCAGTGGTAATCCCAAAGGATCATCACATTACCAAGTTGATAATAAGTCATTATCATGAGCAGATTCATCATAAAGGAAAAGGTCTAACAATCAATGAGATCAGATAGATAGATAGATAGATAGATGGATAGATAGATAGATAGATAGATAGATAGATAGATGTACTTTATTGATCCCAAACTGGGAAATTACAGTGTAACAGCAGCATGACAGTTGACAGCCTAACACCAGAAACACACACGGCAGACAAAGGGATTACCCATGGAAAGTAAAAAACTAACACGACTATAGAACCTATATACATCACAGCTTAATATATGATGACCCGTATAAACACATGAATCATCCCATTGCACAAAGAAGGACTATCAGGAGCAGAGTGAAAAGTGATGTACCAGTTAGTCTGTAAGGTGCAGTGTGGCAGCATAGCTATGACCAGAATACAACATCATAGTGAGTTATTGCACAGTGAAATTGCATATGGCAGGAAAGATTTCCTGTACCTGGCCGTTCGACAACAAAGCTGTAGTAGGGATCGTGGGTTCGATCCCAGCCCCCGACCAACAGTGATCTGTGTGGAGTTTGCATGTTCTCCCCGTGTTGCGTGGGTTTACTCCGGGACTTCTCCGGTTTCCTCCCACATGCCAAAAACATGCATGTTAGGTTAATTGGCTGTTCTAAATTGTCCCTAGATATTTGTTTCCTATAGGCCCTTAGAATAGAGGGTTAGTATTAATGAAAAAGCGCTTTGAGTGGTCTTTGTGACTAGAAAAGCGCTATATAAGTGCAGGTTAGTTAGTTAGTTAGTTAGTTAGTCTACTGGAGGAAGTGCTTTGCTGTCTATCTAGTGTGTGGTGGAGGGGGTGATCAGGATTGTCCATGATGGATCGCAGTTTATTTAGTGTTCTCCTCTCCACCACTGTCTCAAAGGTCTCCGGTCTGAGACCAATTACAGAGCCAGCTCTCTTGACAATCTTGTCAAGTCTGTTGGTATCTCTGGCCCTGATACTGCTACCCCAACAGACCGCAGCAAAGAAAATGGCACTGGCGACAACAGTCTGGTAGAAAAGCTCCAGCATCCTGCTGCACACGTTGAAGGATCTCAGCTTTCTCAGGAAGTAGAGTCCGCTCATCTCCTTCTTGTGCGCAGCATCGACGTTGGATCTCCAGTCCAACCCGCTGCTGATCCTGACACCCAGATATTTGTAGTCCTCAACCACTCCCACATCCTCCCCCCTAATCAGCAGTGGCTGAAAAGGAGCCTTCCTCTTCCTGAAGTCAATCACCATCTCCCTGGTCTTGCTGACATTCAACCTCAGGTGATTCTGCTCCGTCCACTCCACAAATCTGTCTACCAGTGCCCTGTACTCCCCCTCCTCTCCTCCTCTTATACACCCCACAACAGCTGAGTCATCAGAGAATTTTTGCAGGTGGCATGACTCAGTGTTGTACTGAAAGTCTGTGGTGTATAAGGTAAAAAGAAAAGGAGAGAGCACAGTCCCCTGTGGCGCTCCCGTATCACTAGCCACCACTCCAGACAAGACATTGCCCAGCCTGACAAACTGTGGTCTGCCTGTCAGGTAGTTGGTAATCCAGGAGATCACAGAGCTGTCAACCCCCATCACCCGCAGCTTCTTGCCTAGCAGCAGTGGCTGGATGGTGTTAAAGGCACTGCAGAAATCAAAAAAAGTGATTCTCACAGTTTCTCCTCCACCATCCAGTTGCAGATGGGCTCGTTGCAGCAGGTAGATGACAGCATCTTCAACTCCTAAATGGGGCTGATATGCAAACTGCAGAGGGTCTAGCCACATCTCCACCTGCGGCCTCAGGTGGGCTAAGACCAGTATCTCCAGGACCTTCATCACATGAGATGTGAGGGCAACTGGTCGGTAGTCATTCAGATCCGATGGAGATGACTTCTTGGGGACAGGAACCAGGCAAGATGTCTTCCACAGCACCAGTACTCTCTCCAGACTCAGGCTCAGGTTGTACAGGTGTTTCAGAACCGGAGTTCTCAGTTGGTTGGCACAGGTCCTCAGGGTCCTAGCGGCGATGCCATCAGGGCCCGAAGCCTTCCGCTGACGGAGTCTCTCTAGCTGTTTCTCCACGTGATCTGTAGTCACCGTGAAGATCAAATGGATACTGGATTCCAGGAATCAACTGAACTGTAGTTGCTTATCTGCATGGATGCGTCAGATGCAGGAAATTAAGGAGACCGGCAGAAGAGCAGCGAATGGCAGATCTATCTACAGAGCATGTAGATCCATCACCACTGTTTTTCCGTTGTGGCATGGCCCATTTCTCACTAAACAAGGTTGCAAGGTCAACAAATGTTATGGTCTGTTGTTCACATGTCTTTGTTGTTGAGCTGTACACATAGAGATGTTGGATGACTTGTCAACAGATGCCTTCATTAATTGCCTTTGTTATTTCATTGCCATAAGAGGAGCAGTACGTCAGATAAGCTACAAGGGAAGCAACTTTGTTGGAGCTAAAAATGAACTGAGTGATGCTATGAAACAGATGGATGCAAATCGTCTGACCTCATTCCTAGCTTCAAAGCAGTGTGACTTTATCATGAATGCTCCCAATCCAGCCAGATGGAAGGTGTATGGGAGAGACAAATCAGAACAGTAAGGAATGTTCTTCCGTCTACTCTTTCACTCATCAGGCAGGTTGGACGATGCTTCTCTGACGACATTCCTTTATGAGGCAATGGCTATAGTTAACAGTCATCCACTCACAGTGGATAATCTGAATGATCCAGAAAGTCCTGAACCACTAATGCCCAATCATCTGCTTACCATGAAATCTGCTGCAGCCTTATCACCTCCTGGCAGATTCATTAGAGAAGACATGAATGCTCGAAAGAGGTGGCGACACATTCAGTACCTTACAGAACAATTCTGGAGTCAATGGAGGAGAGAATATCTCTCCAATATTGCAATGAGACAATGGTGGCATACTCCAAGAAGGAACCTGAAGGCTGGTGACATTGTTATTGACAGAGCAGATGAAGTGCCATGGAATGAATGGAGACTGGACAAAATTGTAGACACAGTGACTGACAAAGATGGTCTTGTGAGAAAGGTGAAAATTCAACTTGGAGACCAGAAAATGTATACAGAGGGACAGTAGTCTGGTAAGCCATCTGTTGTTGAACGCCCTGTTCATAAACTGATCTTGCTCTTAGAATCTGATTAACAATTGTGTAATTTAGTATTTGCATTAGAAATCATTCGTGATTGACATTTGGTTTGGTTAGAAAATTCACTCATGATTTGGGAAATGGCATTCACTTATATAGCGCTTTTATTCTCATCTCTAGATGACCAAAGCGCTTTACAGATCCTGCTATCCACCCATTCACACACTGATGGCGACATAGCTGCCAAACATGGTGCTGTCCAGACCCACCAGGAGCAATTGGGGGTAAAGTGTCTTGCTCAGGGACACAACGGCAGGATATCTGGGGAGAGCGGGATTCAAACCACCAACCATCCGGTTATTGGACGACCTGCTCTACCTCCTGAGCCACTGCCGCCCCCAGTGTAAAGTGGGAGTGTAAAGAACCTTAAATAATCTGTGATAGTTATTTTTTTATGTTTACTTATTTTACAAATTTGTTTTAAAGTGTAAGTGACTGTTGACATTTTTATTTTATTTTGATGTTTGTACCTTTATTTAGAAGGCCATGCAATATCAACTGTTAACATCGCTAGAAACCATAGCAACTATAAACAGAAACATCAGTTGGGTGGTAGTAGTTGAAATAAGAGAAAGAAGAGCAAAGATAACACAAAGTGGCAGCATACTTTTGAAGGAACTGTTTTTTGTTTTTTTGTTCGTGAGCACTTTGCTAAAAAGTGGCACAAGGTCAGTGTGTGTCTTTTACTTTATGTTTTGTGGTTGTTTTTTAATATACATTTGGAGAGGTTATTTGGTTTGTAGGGCTTTGTTTGGATAGTCAGTTGGTAACTCTTAAAGCTAACTGTTGTAGTGATTGTATGTTTTTATTTGTGTTTTGTTAATTATTTGTACAGTTTTTCAATTTTAATTTGTATTACTATTCTATTTATATTAAGTAAATTGTTATATTACTAGTAATTTTACTGTAATATGAATGTGAAAATGGTTAATACAGTGTATACTGTTGAAAGGTGTCCTTTGTGTTTTTGTTTCTTCTGTTCTTATGGTGTGTTCACACTATGTTTAGAAAGACAACTGAATAAAAATTTGTGAACCATCAGTAAAGCCTACCTTGATCCAGCCAGGTTTGCTACAGTAAGAGCTTCGCCAAAGGGAGCAGGTCAACCAGTAAGATTTGCAGACATTAAATCCCCTGCTCCCTCCAACAGAGGGAGGTGAATTGGGTACCTGGGGGGTGTACATGGCACAATGGCCAGGGTGAGGCCGTGCACACTGCGCTGAGATCGTGGTTCCACAGCGGCAGGCGCAGCACCCCATCCGCCGCCGACCCCCACCAAAGCAAACTGGCTCTCAACAGTCCCACCTTAGGGCTGACGGGTGCCTGCCAAGAAGGTTGTTAGGGGCTGGAGGCCCGGTGCGCCCACCCACCACAAAGCCACAACCTCAGCGCGGCACACGTGGCTTCACCCCTGCCTTCACCCCTGCTGTTGTGCCACCCCCACCCCGGGTACTCAACTCGGCTCCCTCCAGAGAAGGATTTAATGTTTCCTCCTCTGTCCTCCCTGGTGGGGACAGAATGGAGTGCCTGGGGGGGGGGTTGTCTCCCCCCGAAAACCCCTTTACCAAACCAAGTCAAACAAATGCAAAACAGACAGGTGGCGGTCTTGGCGCCTTTGTCCACCTAAGACCAAACGTCGCTCTCTGGTTCGGCCTTTCGACCGTGTGCCTCCCATTTCTCCATCTCCCCCAGCCCCAGCTTAACTGAACATTCACAGCAGAAAACACAGACTTGGGATTTCCAAATGAGTTTACTCTTGATATGTCTTGTAAATCACAAAAAACATATTACAGACACATTAATGACAACAAAAAAGTTTGATTTTTGGCAGTGTCACGTTAAGCATTAACACACACACACACACACACACACACACACACACACACACACACACACACGCACATCCATTTATACAGTTTGATTTTTATTTCGGCTTTAAAAACTGGAATAATTCTTTAACTTCACTTTTTATATTTCCCATCAGCCTTGGGTGCGTGTGTGCATGTCTGTTCCCTTGTATCACTGCTTCGGCTCTGTGCTCGGAGGGATGTGTATGGCTGTGCACGGCATCACGCTGGTCTTCCCCTGCACAGGCTACAACAGCCAAGCCAATTTAGAGGCCATTCAGAATGAGAAGTACTGTTGATTTTCATCACTTCCACTACACCCTGGTACAAAGCAAATGTGCTTTGAGTCACTGACATTCATGCCTCTCTTTCACTTAAGATGCAATGTCGTCTACGGCACTCCCACCATGTTCATGGACATGCTCAGCCAACAAAGTATACACAAGTATGACATGTCATCAGTTGAAGCTGGTGAGAGTTATCAAAACTATGATGTTGTTTTCAATCAATTAATTTTTGTGACATTCATTCATCAACTGAATCTGCTGCTGTGTTTTAGGACTCATGGGAGGTTCTCCGTGTCCCGCTGAGATCACGAGAAGACTGACAGTAGAAATGAACATGAAGGAGATATCAGTAAGTGGACACTAAGGGATCTATAAGGGAAAACCTGCAGCATGCAATAAAGTATGACAGTGTTGTAGTCGAGTCACCACATTCTGAGGCCAAGACCGCGTCCGAGTCACCACATTCCAAGGCTGAGGCCGAGTCACCATATTTTGAGGTCGAGTCAGAATCACCACGTTCCGAGTCCGAGTCACCACATTATTTCAGAGGCAAACTTCAAAGTGCTTTGCAAAATTTGCATTTCGCCCTGTGTTTCCTTCTCCCTTTCTCCTCGTAGTCTTCATGATCGATGAATCCAAAATACACGATTCATAATTTGGAAGACATAATTAAATTGGCAAAGTACAGCTTTTTTCCCCCAATAAGAAGCAGCATCGCAATAACTCATGCAAGAAAGGTCAAAATCAGACATGTACTGCACAACACGGGCGTAGCAGCAAAGTAGTGCATAATGCCTTTGCATTATGCACCGCATACTGTACCTCAAGCGCATTTGCATAGTGAGTGGATACATGTACTAGTATATGTACTGCCAAACCTTGCTAGTCTGTACATGTACATGCATAGTGAATCGACAAGTGAAAAGATTAATCCATCACGTACATGTACTAGTAGTTCAGTTCATTTCAGTTCATTTATTTCGGTCATAATCCAATCCACCTTTATTTATAAAACACTTTAAAAACAACCACATCTGGGGGCACTAGTAAGCATTAGATGGAGCAGACGTACTTTTTCTGAGCTCCTCTCCATAGTATAAATTAATTGGTTGTTTGACCGACCGTGCCCTCAACGACACGGAATAACCGTGAATAACCCAATATTCGTTGGGTTATTCACCCTCATCCCAAGCTCTCATATCTTACAAAGATTCAAGATGACAAAACCAAAAACAGACCATGGAAAGAAGCTGGACAAAGGACTTAATGAGATTGAAGTCCAACCACCATGTCAGCTAGCAGACCATGCTACATCAGCACTAACATCATGCGTTGAGTCTGACACAGAGGCCACAAACATTCTTCTGGCAATAAGGAATATGAATTAAATGATGACTGAAAGATTCGACATGTTACAGGCAACTCTAGCATCCACCGAAGCATCTCTGGTGAGTTTGGGGAACCGTATGACAGAAACTGAAGAAGCCAACTCAGACTACAATCGCCGCCTCTCACAAGTTGAGCAGACATGCATGAAAATGCATGCCGAGAATGAAGCACTCCACCTGAAAGTGACCGACCTTGAGGCATGTTCCAGACAACAGAACATTAAAATTGTTGGCCTACCTGAAAGGACCGAGAATGGATGCCCCGTCGAGTTCTTGTCTAACTTTATCCTTGAGCTGCTCAGTGCTAGCAACTTTCCTAAGCCACCGGCGGTGGACTGGGCGCATCATCTTTGTAAGCAGCTGGCTGGTGAGAACGCACAGCTGTGCATGATGGTAGCCTGGATTCATCACTTCCAAGTTAAAGAGAAGATACTACAGTTGTCTCGCCAGCAAGCTCCTCTGAACTACAAGGGCAAGCCCATCTACTTCTTCCCTGATTACACGGTGGAGGTAATGAAGCAGCGGCAGGCCTACAATGATGTCTGCAAGAAGCTGAGGGATGCTGGCATGAGGATCGGTTTCATCTACATGATGCAGCTCCTGGTCACTGAGTGAATCTGAAAAGATATTCTCGTCCCCACATGAAGCTGAGGCTTTTGCAGAGACATTGTCCTGATTACTACAGGCCCAGTGGATGATGGTATGTGACACTGAACTGTATAGCCGCACTGACAGAGACAATGTTATGACCACTGCTGTTTAATATTTTTAATATTTTTTTTATTCTAATATGGAGAGGGAGCACCAGGACCTGATGATAGTGTAACATTAGTCACGCTATAGCTTAGTTTTTGCTATGGTCCGGTGGCCTCTATGTGAAGGTTTGGGGAGCATGTCCTCACTTTGTTTGGGAAAGTGGAGGGGGGAAGGGAGGCAAAGTTATCAACGTTCCACTTTAAATACCGTTTTTTGTATTTATGTCTTAAGTGTTATAAAGGCGTTTTAGGTGTACACTGACATTACCTCACTTAGATATGCATCCTAGTCTCTATTCAAGAGGTGGTGGCATCACTTTTACTAGTTGGAATGTTCGTGGATTGGGGCACACATTGAAACAAGCAAAAGTTTTTTTCTCATTTAAAGTTCCTATCTGCTGATACTGTATTTCTCCAAGAAACACACATCAAGCCCATTAGGGCCAAGTCACTTAGATGTAGCTGGGCTAGTCAGATCTTCCAATCCACATTTTCCAGTAAAGCACGTGGTGTGGCAATTTTGATTTGTAAAACCCTCCCATTTAGGCATATTTCCACTGTAAGTGACTCAAAAGGCAGATATCTCCTGGTAACAGGTTACATTTACTCATTCCATGTTACTCTTTTGAATGTTTATGGTCCAAACTTTGACAACCCAAATTTCTTTAGCAAAATATTCAATCTACCGACCAATTTCTCTGATACACACATGATCATCGGGGGTGATCATGGAGGATATCCATGAACTAGATTCATGGATATCCTCCATGAATCTAGTTGACATCTGGAGACTTCAACATTCCACAAATACTAACTAACTAACTAACCTGCACTTATATAGCGCTTTTCTAGTCACAAAGACCACTCAAAGCGCTTTCACTAGTACTAACCCTCTATTCTAAGGGCCTATAGGAAACAGATATCTAGGGACAATTTAGAACAACCAATTAACCTAACATGCATGTCTTTGGATTGTGGGAGGAAACCGGAGCCCCCGGAATAAACCCACGCAGCACAGGGAGAACATGCAAACTCCACACAGAAAGGTTCCAACCCCTGCCAACCTGGGGATTTGAACCAGGAACCTTCTAGCTGTAAGGCAACAGTGCTAACCACTGCACCACCGTGCTGCCCGGTGGTGTAAATAGAAATTACTCGTTCTTCTCACAGAGACATAAATCCTACTCAAGGATTGATTACTTCCTATTAGATTCTAACCTGATCCCAAATGTAATTTCTGCCACATATCACATCCTAATTTCAGATCATCCTCCAACATCTTTGGTCCTTGACTTTAATCCTAAGAAGCAGCGGTATAACTGGCATTTTCATCCCTCGTTGCGCTCTGATTCAACATTTAACTAGTTCATCTCCTCTAAAATTTCAGAATTTTTGGAAGTCAATGATAATTTGAAAGTTACGGACTCCACTTTATGGGAGGCCTTTAAGGGTGTAATCAGAGGACATATAATTTCTTTTGAAACCTTTAGGAAAAAAGAAAAGAAAAAAAAAACACCTCAGAAATTGAAGAAGAATTAGCACATTTGGAAACCATTTACACATCTTCCTCAGAATCTTCTGTATTGGAGAACATTCTTAAGCTGAAGTATGAATGTAACACCATTTTATCTGACCAAGTGCGAGAGCAATTGTTTAAACTAAAACAAAAATACTTTGAACTGGGGGATAAGCCCCAGACATTACTAGCTAGACAGCTGAGGGGTCAATAAGCTAACAGGGCTATACATAAGGGCTATACATAAAATTAGATAAAAATCTGGGAGGATGATAACTGACCCTGAGAGTATAAATAACTGCTTTAAGGAATTTTACCAACAACTTTATACATCAAAAGCAAAGGGTAATATCTCTGATTGGTTGAAGCGCTTAAATCTTCCTAAGTTGAGTGATGCAGCACATGAAGCATTAAATGCTGAGTTCACCATTCAAGAAATCTTAGACGCAATAAAATCCTTTCCCAATAGTAAATGTGCCGGTCCAGATGGTTTTAACATGGAACTGTATAAAAAAAACATGCAGAGCAATTAGCTTCCCTCTTGCTGAGGATGTTTATTCACTCTTCTGAATTTCAGAAACTCCCAAACACTCTATATGAGGCCAACAGCTCTTTAATACTAAAAGAGGGCAGGGATGAGACTGAACCTGCCTCCTTCTGACCTATTGCATTGCTGAACTCTGATATGAAGATTTTTACTAAATTGTTAGCAAACACATTAAACAGACATATCGCCTTAATAATCCATGCTGTCCAAATGGGCGGTAGCTTTAATAGATTTTCTTTTTTCAGTGTTAGAAGACTAATGAATATATTGTACCATAATTATGAAAAGGACGAAAAAGTAGCTGCCCTCTGCTTAGATGCAGAGAAGGCATTCAATCAGTTGGAATGGCCATATTCAATTCAGCTTTATTTATACAGCGCCACATCACGACAGAAGTCATCTCATAGTGCTACAAAATGCAGAGAAAACCTCACAATTTCAGAAGGACCCAGCAATCAGACGATCCCCTGTGAGCAAGCACTTAGTGACGGTGGAGAAGAAAAACTCCCATTTAACAGGAAGAAACCTCTAGCAGAACCAGGCTCAGGGAGGGGCAGTCATCTGCTACAACTGGCTGGGGGTGAGGGGATAGAGAGGATAAAGAGGATAAAGAGGACAGACATAAAGAACATAACAGTGAGAAGCCAAGTACATTATTGGAGGTCACCCAGCAGTATGGATCTATTAACAGCAGAACAGAAGGGGGGTTAAGAGACACAAAATCCCTCCCTAAACGTAGGCTATAAAGGATTTTACCCTGTTCTTAAAAACAGAGACCGAGTCTGACTCCTGAACCCAGAGTGGTAACTGGTTCCACAGAGAAGGAGCTTGATAGCAAAAGGCTCTGCCTCCCAATGTACTTTTGGAGATTCTGGGCATTACAAGTAATCCAGCATTTTGAGAGCATAGTGCTCTAGTAGGATGGAAAGGTAATATTGTGGAGGAATGAATAAGTTCAGGCGAGATGCGACAAGCTGAAGGTTTCAGAGTTTTATTCCTCCATCATCATGAGACACACTGTAGCGCTGTGCTGTGTGTGTGTGTGTGTGCGTGTGTGTGCTCTGTGTGTGCACATGCTGAGGCATGTAAAGTCAGCTCTTTTGTACAGACAAGAAAATTACCGTTGTGCGCCGTGGCTTAGAAACCCATACAAAGTCCTGTGTGTGGGCTGCATGTCTGCTCCAGGTGCGCGAGCAGCCCTGAAGGTTCCGAGGGTGGCGATCGGCCGTTTTTCCTCAGGCATGTGCAGCGGTGGAGGACGATGTATCAGTCTGTAGAGCCGGTTTGTCCCTGGTGCCTGGCGCAGTGACCACATAGCTGACAGTTGCGCTGTCCTCGTAATCCTGCGGAGTGCATGCAGGGCTTCTGTGCGCGGGAGGTCCGCTGTCCGGAGTTTAGTCAGAGTCAGGGAGCTCAGTGGAAATTAGCGCAGTTGGCATCGATGATTGTCCCCGTTCAGGCTGCTTCTTTCGTTCGCTCGTATTGATCATGGTGCGTTTTGGTCCCAGCGATGTGCTCCGGAGAGTGCTTCGGTGAGGATTAAGATTCTGCAGGTATCCTCTGGTCCTCTGGGATCCACAGCGCGGTGAGAGGGAGCAGACGGTCATTCTCCCTCGTCAGGTCACCAGTGTGGAGGTAAGAGATCAGGCGAGGGGTGCACCATGACGCATGTTGAGGCTTCCCGTCCGGGTCATCTCCGGGGTGTTTGCCTCGTGTTCCATTCTTCGTCAAGGGTCATCAGTGTGGAGGAACAAAATAAGTTCAGGTGTGACACAGCGAGCTGAAGGTTTCAGAGTTTTATTCCTCCATCATCATGAGACACACTGTAGCGCTGTGCGCTGTGCTGTGTGTGTGTGTGCGTGTGTGTGCTCCGTGTGTGCATGTGCTGAGCCATGTAAAGTCAGCTCTTTTATACAGACAAGAGAGAATGCATGGCACATTTGCATATTGATATACATATCAGTCAATACATATCAATCGCGTGATTAACTAGTGCCGGACTTCCTCTCCTTAATCCGGGGATGTATAACAATAGTCATTGTTCTGAATGTCCCCCTAGGGGCTCTCTGTCCATATGCAAATTGTTCTGCTTCCAGCCACCTAGCTGAGTATGAAGATTGAATGTCCATGTAGATTGTGGTGGGTCACCACAATATCAGATATTTTATATATAAGGGGGCCTGATTATTAAGAGCTTTGAAAGTGAGAAGAAGGATTTTAAACTTAATTCTAAACTCTATGGGAAGCCAATGAAGGGAGGACAGAACTGGGGAGATATGATCTCTTTTTCTAGAGCCAGTTAAAACTCTTGCAGCAGCATTTTGGATCAACTGAAGTTTTTTTTAAGGATATTTTAGGACAACCTGATAATAACGAGTTACAATAATCTAATCGAGAGCTGACAAAGGCGTGAATCAGTTTCTAAGCATCATTCAGAGACAAGATGCTCCTAATCTTGGCAATATTGCGCAGATGATAGAAGGCAGTTTTAGAAACAAATTTAATATGTGAATTAAAGGACAGGTCTTGATCAAAAATAACTCCAAGGTTTCTCACAGAATTATTCAGAGTGAGAGTGGCGGAATCTAAATCAAGAGCATGATTTGTAATTTTCTTCTATTAAACTCAGATAAGACTGAAGTCATTCTTGTTGGCCCAAAACACCTTAGAAATTCCTTTCCAAATCATTCATTCATGTGGAAAGGAATTTCTAAGGTGTTCTGGGCCAACAAGAATGACTTCAGTCTTATCTGAGTTTAACAGCAGAAAATTACAAGTCATCCAGGCTTTGATATCCTTAAGACAGGCATCTAACTTGGCTAATTGATTACAATCATCGGGCTTCATTGACTGGTAAAGTTGTGTGTCGTCTGCGTAACAATGAAAATGTATACAGTGCTTTCTAATGATATTGCCTAGCGGAAGCATATATAAACTAAAAAGAGTAGAGCCTAACACAGATCCCTGTGGCACTCCGTGACTGAGCTTAGAGTTAGAAGAAAATTCATCATTGATGTGAACAAACTGAAATCTATCGGACAAATAAGATCTAAACCACTGCAGCGGAGTTCCGCTCAGTCCAATATAGTGTTCTAATCTATGAAGTAGAATGGCATGATCGATAGTGTCAAAGGCTGCACTAAGATCTAAAAGGACAAGAACAGAAACAAGTCCATTATCAGATGCGATAAGGAGGTCATTAGTGACCTTGACTAAGGCAGTTTCAGTGCTGTGATGAACTCTGAACCCAGATTGAAACTCCTCAACAAACCAACTCCCTGCAAGTGGTCAAACAATTGTGCAGCAACAACTCTTTCCAAGATTTTTGAAATGAAAGGCAGATTAGAGATTGGTCTATAGTTAGCCAAAACTCCTGGATCGAGTGTCGGCTTTATGAGTAAGGGTTTAATTACAGCAGTTTTAAAAGCCAGTGGTACATCACCCAGAGTTAAAGAAGAATTAATTACTGTATATGAAGAATACGGCTACCAATAATTGGGAAGACAATTTTAAATAACCTGGTAGGAATAGGGTCCAAAAGGCAAGATGAAGGCTTAGATGAGGAGATTATTTTATCCAACTCTAAGAGGTCGATTGGAGTAAACTTATCTAAACAGATATCACTTGAGGGAGTTGTAGTAGTTAATGTACTTAAGTTTACGGTAGGAAGAATCTTACTGATTTTATCTCAAATAGATAAAATTTTATGATTGAAAACGTTCAAAAAGTCCTGACTAGAAAGCTCAGGGGGGATGCGAGGATTGACCGAGTCCTGACACTTTGCCAGCCTGGCTATAGTGTTGAAAAGAAACCTGGGGTTATTCTTATTCGCTTCTATTAATGCAGAATAATAACTTGATCTAGTTTTTCTAAGAAATTTTTTATAAATTAAGAGATGATTTCTCCATGCTAAATAGAATTCCTCTAAATTAGTAGAACGCCATTTCCTTTCCAACTGACGAGTCTTCTGTTCTAAGCTACGATTTTCTGAGTTAAACCAAGGGGTTAGAAATCTCTGGTTAGACTTTTTCTTTTTTAAAGGGGCTACCAAATCTAGAGTCCGATGCAGAGAGGCTGTAACAATATCTACCATGCAATCAATTACGAAAGGAGCAGGCTCTCCATCTTTTATTTCCGTTGTGTTGATCCATGGTATAAAGGAGACAATCTGCAAAAATTTGGTAACAACGTCATCTGAAAGACATGTGCTGTAGTAGTATTTTTCTTTAGGAGTCAAATAATCAAAAATAGTGAAATCAAAGGTTAACAGAAAATGGTCTGACAGTAAAGGATTATGAGGAGACACTACCAGATTTTCTATATCTACACACGTGGACAAAATTGTTGGTACCCCTCTGTTAATGAAAGAAAAACCCACAATGGTCACAGAAATAACTTGAATCTGACAAAAGTGGTAATAAATAAAAATTGTATGAAAATTAACCAATGAAAATCAGACAATGCTTTTGAATTGTGGTTCAACAGAATTGTTTTAAAAAACAAACTCATGAAACAGGCCTGAACAGGACAAAAATGATGGCACCCTTAACTTAATATTTTGTTGCACAACCTTTTGAGGCAATCACTGCAATCAAACGATTTCTGTAACTGTCAATGAGACTTCTGCACCTCTCAGCAGGTATTTTGGCCCACTCCTCATGAGCAAACTGCTCCAGTTGTCTCAGGTTTGAAGGGTGCCTTCTCCAGACGGCACGTTTCAGCTCCTTCCACAGATCTTCAATAGGATTTAGATCAGGGATCATAGAAGGCCACTTTAGAATAGTCCAATGTTTCGCTCTTAGCCATTCTTGGGTGTTTTTAGCTGCGTGTTTTGGGTCATTATCCTGTTGCAAGACCCATGACCTGTGACTGAGACCAAGCTGATGTACCTTGACCTTGGAGTTCACCATGAATGTGTTTAGAGGTTGTTCTGGGCTTTTTTGTTACCATTCGTATTATCAGTCTCCTGCGGCCATGTCCAGGGAGGTTGGCTACAGTCCTGTGGATCTTAAATTTCTGAATAATGTGCGCAACTGTAGTCACAGGAACATCAAGCTGCTTGGAGATGGTCTTATAGCCTTTATCTTTAACATGCTTGTCTATAATTTTCTTTCTAATCTCCTGAGACAACTCTCTCCTTTGCTTCCTCTGGTCCATGTTTGGTGTGGTACACACCATGTCACCAAACAGCACAGTGACTACTTGTCACCCTTTAAATAGGCTGACTGACGGATTACAAGTTTGTAGACACCTATGATGTTAATTAGAGGACACATCTTGGTTGAACATGTCCCTATGGTCACATTATTTTTAATCTTTTCTAGGGTACCATCATTTTTGTCCAGGCCTGTTTCATGAGTTTATTTTTTAAAGTAATTCTGTTGAACCACAATTCAAAAGCATTGTCTGATTTTCATAGAATTTTTATTTATTACCACTTTTGTCAGATTGAAGTTATTTCTGTGACCATTGTGGGTTTTTCTTTCATTAACAGAGGGGTACCAACAATTTTGTCCATGGCTGTATACCATAAGTCAAAACAAGTTCCAATGTATGGTGGAGATAATGGGTAGAATTTTCTACTTTCTGGGAAAACCCCATTGAGTGTCATGTGGTGGCTCTCGCGAGCCACCATAAGACGCCACAGAGTCACCAGTGAGTTTTCAGTGAGTTTTATTACGGTGAAAAGGTGATAACACAAGCTGCTGAGATAATGACAAGAGTCTTCACATAACAGGAGGCATAGGGCTATACAGCTCACTATAGGTCCAGAGCAGGAGACGGTCATACACAGGCAGGCTTGGTAGTTGAAAATAATAACGGAACACAGGCTGCTAAGGCAGAGACTCACAAAGATCAGTTCACGCCGGGAGGAATAAGGCTAATACAGCACACTTACTGGTTCCGGGGAACAACGGCCAAACCCAAAGCAGACGAGGGGTGAAATAGTCCAGGCATCCGTAACATGACGGAGAGTGAACAGGGAAGTGAACAGACACTGCTGCGTCCTACCGTAGCCAGTGCTGGGCTTAAATGGGCGAAACACTAACGACGGTAATGACACTCAGCTGACCGGCCGTTGACAGGCGGAAGCCCCACCGAACACTTTCACAATAAGAGCCCGGTGAGGCCAAAATACAGCCCGCAGCTGTCAAGGCCGGCAGCGAGACATAACTTAGCCCGAGCGCGATCAGAACCGGCGCTCGGGTCATAACATTGAGTCTAAAATTGAATTGAATGCCTTATTAAGACAGTCACTCTCTACATCAACATGTATGTTAAAGTCCCCTACAATAATTATTATATCTGATTTCAGCACTAAATTAGCTAAAAATTCAGCAAATTCGGATAGAAATTCTGAGTAGGCAGAGGGAGGATGATAAACTATGGCAAAGAGAATTGGGTTCAAGCCAAGATAGCCAACATGCCCTGAGGACCAGGGCCTCAAAGGAATTAAAACATAATTTTTACTTGACATTAACTAGTAATTTAGAATGGAAAATTGCCACCACTCCAACTCCACAACCAGAACCTCTGGGGTTATGACAATTTAAATAACCAGAGGGAGTTGTTTCATTCAAACCAACATAATCGTCTTGCCCAAGCCAAGTCTCTGTGAGGGATAATAAATCGATCTGATGATCGATTAATAGATCATGGACTAGAAGAGACTTGGGAGTTAGAGACCTAATATTTAATAAACCACATTTAATTTTAAAATTTTGGGAGGAACACGAGGCCAAATTATTCAATTTAGAGACCTGAGGTTTGATTTGAATTTTACCAACATTTTGTTTAATCACTTTGGGATGTTTATGCATTCTATTTTTATTAACTTTGGGGGGAGCAGAGAAAGGTTCTCTAAGGGAGAAGACAGGGGCAAAGTTGGGGGGTGGTGGATGAGGAGGAGCTGCAGAAAGACGTGTATTTATCAAGTTGTGTTGTATTTGTCTTTGGTTAGAATATTTTGGGTAACGGGAGACAGACACAATCTCTGTAGGGTTATAAATCGAAGGCTGATCCAAACAGTGCAGATTATATGGATTAATGGGATTAATATGAGGAGTGGAAACAGAACCAAAAAAGGACTGATTGGCAGACCCAGGAGCTTCAGAGTGAGTAAACACACCAAGTTTCAGTCACTGTACCAAAAAACATTGAATGGAATAGAACAAATTGTCTCTTAAAACACGTGCACCAAGTCTATTTGGGTGGACACCATCAGGCCTCATAAGTGATGGGCGGTTCCAAAACAAGTTAAAATTGTCTACAAAACCAATGTTAAAAATAGGACAAGTAAAACAAAACCAAGTATTAAGACAAAGAGTTCTGCTAAAATAATTGCAGCCTCGTCTGAGAGGTGCCAAACGTCCAGAGATAAACGTACGTCTGCCACAGTTCATAAGAGTGGACAGAAGGATCCTGAAGTCACTCTTTAAAATCTTCGACGCTTCATCTGGGATGTTATTGCATCCAACATGTACTATGACAGTTTGAGCGTGGGGGAATTCATTTAGCAGGTCAGGGATAAGGGCCTCAATGTCAGAGACTCTAGCCCCAGGAAAAAATCTAGTGGTACAGTACCTGCTTCTGACGTTCCTCATAATCGATTCACCAATTACCAGCATCGTCTGGGGGGGTTTTGTCAGTGGATTCTGATGTGGAGAATGACTTTGTCGAGGGTGTTGTTGTTGTGAAGGCGGGGTGATGCACTCTCTTCTATTTGGAGCTGGTGTGTAATTTGGCACACCTAGAGTAGTCTTAGTCCGGGGTTTGCGGACCTGAGCCAGCGATGAAGGAGAGGAAGGAGGAGGAGGGGCGGCCGTGGGCGGACGGCGAGTGTCCAGGTGGGGAAAATCCTCCAGAGAAAGGATGTCGAATCTATTATCCAGGAACAGAGGAAGAGAAGAGGCGCGGCCCTGTCTGGGAGACCGACGATGATTGCCAGCTGGTCCAACCAAGGTCCAGGGTGCACATTGAGTGTGAGAAGTACCGACCGGGGCTTTGGGTTTAGCTCTGAGACGAAGCCAGTGTCGATTGCTGTGGTCCTGGACATCAGAAGATGCCGGAACCAGAGCAGGAGTGGAAGTGGACGGAGAAGCGCTGACCTCCCCCAGGTAGGTAGCCATCTCTGCTAGCTGCGAATCGGTTGCCGGAGCTGTTGTTTGCCCGAGTATAATGGTACTGAGATGTTCCTCAGCCTCCCGAATCTTGTAGAGGTTGGCGAGTCTCACTTCCAGCTCAGAAACCTTACTAAGAAGGGACACACAACGGATACACGTTGGGGGTGGAGCCATGGCGTTCCAGGCGATGAGGTAGATAGCCAGCAGCCAGCCAAAAACAGCTAAAACAGCTAAAAACAAGTTAGCTAAAAACAGCTAAAAAGGCTAAAAACAGGTTAGCAGGTAGCCTAGCCCAGTAAAAACAGCCCAACTGAGGGTCCGATCACCCACGCATCCAGTCGGGCTTTTCAGCGAGGCAGTACCAAGCTAGCACCAAACAGAAACTAATATCAGCAAACAGAGATTAAAAACGAAATCAATAAAAACAGACAAAGGCCGACAAAATAGCAATCTGATGCGACAAAGCACTAACAGACACCAGCGCATGCCCATTTCACATATATGTGGAAGGTGCTGGAAGAATTTGGATTTGGCTCCCAGTTTGTTTCATGGATTAAAATAATATATGCCAACCACTCGTCTTCCATTCTGACAAATCAACAAAGGTCAGCTCCATTCTTATTGCACCGGGGAACCCACCAGGGCTGCCCCCTCAGTCCCCTGCTTTTTGCAATTGCCATTGAACCCCTTGCTATCAGTATTAGGCAGCATCCCAGTCTCACACCCATATAGTTCGGAAATGTGGACCACCATCTTTCCCTTTATACAGACGATGTCATAGCCTTTCTTTCACAACCTGAACATTCCATCCCAATTTTGCTATTGGGATGGAATGTTCAGGTTGTGAAAGAATTTTAAAATGTACCCTAAAGTGTACAGGCAGCCATTGGAGGGAAGCTAAAATGGGTGTAATATGGTTCCTCTTACATGTTCCAGTTAAAAGACGTACAGCGGCATTTTGAACCAACTGGAGAATTGAGAGGGAAGACTGGCCAATTCCAAAATAAAGTGCATTACAGTAATCCAGCCAAGCTGTAATGAAGGCATGGATTACCGTTTCAAAGTGCTGCCTTAAAAGACTGGGTTTCTATATGTGCTGTTTTTCTTTTAATATCTTCCTGCCTGCCCCAGGGACTACAGAAGGAAATTAGTGAGAATGCTATAATCTGGTACAGAGCCAGGGTTTCCTCTAGTAACATTTCCGGGTGGCGGCCTGCCATGCTTGAATTTATTCTGCCACTCTAAGTGGAAATATAAATTTAAGAAAAAATATGAAGTAATGGCGGTCCGCAAGCACGCACATGAAAAACGCGTGTGACTGTCATATGCGCAGAGTTCAGAACCGCTCTGTCCGCGTGATCGCTCCAGTCGCCAGGCAGAGTGTCTCACTAGTGTCACTGTCCAAGAGAAACGTAGAGCTTATTAAAGTATTTTAAACATGGAAAAAAAGAGGTTGTGGGGGCCACACATATGTGACCTATTTTGTGACTCACATTTTAGATCAGAACAAAGGCAGAGCTTCCTTGGAGATGACAGGAAGTGGCAAGGATGTTAGCTTTGGTATGCAGAGCTTGAGACTGCAGGGTGTTATTAGAGGATTAAGGAGAGGATGCATTGTAGACTGTGGGGGTGAGATCAGAGAGAGGAGATGCATTGTTACTGCCGATTATAATGCAATGTGATTTGTGATGCATGTGACTTGCGAACTGTGAAGAGTCCTGGTATTTAAGGACGAGAGTTCCCTGTAATGTCCTCTTTCTTCTTTGCAATGTTGGTGAATGTGAATAAAGATGACTTGAGAGAAACCTGTCTCGTCCTTCCCACATTCCCACACTGGTGACCCAAGACGAGCATGCAGCGAGAGGAGATTTCCCCCGGGCCAGCCTCGTCAGGAGCCCCCAGCCAAGCGAATGCCGCTACAGTCCAGCTACCGGACTTCTGGCAGAACAATCCGCGCTCCTGATTCAATGCGATTGAGGCACAGTTCAACCTCCGGGGGATATCGGTAGACACCACAAAATTCTACCACGTGGTCGCAAAACTGGACAACAACATGGCCCAGCATGTGGAGAGCCGGATCGACCAGCCGCCGGACAGTGACAAATACGGCGCGTTGAAGGCTGCACTCATCCAGCACTTCACCCCCTCGGTTGAGGAGCGAGCAGAGAGGCTCCTGGCGCTTACTGAGTTGGAAAGTGACATGCCCGGGAACCTTATGGAGAAGTTGTTGAGGTTGAAAGGCTCAGATAATGACCACTTCATCTTCACCCACCTCTTCCTCAGGACCCTACCGTCAGCGACGAGAGCGACCCTGACCAGTTCGTCGTTGTTGGCCAAGCGGGACTACCGCGCGCTGGCCCGGGAGGCACAGCGAATTGTCAACGGCAGCAGACAGTGCGCGGCCACAGCTGCAGCAGCGGAACTCGGCGCGACGACCGCAGATGGCAGGGGGCCAGGGGCAGCAGTAGCAGACCCAGCGACGACGACGGCGGCGAGAGCCAGGGAACGCGGAGGAGACGTCCTTTGTTTCTACCATCGCCGTTTCACAGAGAGGGCACGCAAATGTGTACCACCGTGCCAGTTTCAGCGTTCGGGAAACGCCAAGACCGGGGGGTCGGTAGCAGCTGCGGCCCTCGGGGAGGAGAGCAAGCTGCTCTACTTGTTGGACGCACGCTCGGGGAGGCAGTTCCTCGTGGACACAGGCTCCCAGTTGAGTTTCATCACACCTTCCTACGCGGACAGGTTCCAGAGGTCCCGGGGTGACAGCAGCGAACGGCTCGGAGATTAAGACCTTTGGTGAGAAGACTCTGCTTCTGTCTCTACACGGCCGTACATTTGAGTGGACTTTTGTTGTAGCAGCAGTGAATTTCAATATGTTGGGGGCTGATTTTTTGTGCTCACATGGTTTGTTGGTTGATCTCGCTAACAGGCGCCTGGTTAATGCACTTTCTTTTGATTCTATCCCCTGTACAGTGCGAGTGGCCCCACCAACAGCACAAGCCAACGTCACAGCTGCAAGCGGTAAGTTCCACACACTGCTCACTCAGTTCCCAGCACTCACGGTCCCCACATTTTCGGCAACAGTCGCTAAACACGGGGTGGAGCATTTTATTACCACTACCAGACGGCCCGTTTTTGCAAAAGCTCGGCGCTTGGACGCAGTTAAACTGGCCATAGCGCGCGAGGAGTTCGCCAACCTGGAGAGGTTGGGCATTATCAGGCATTCAAACAGTCCGTGGGCTTCCCCGCTACACATGGTCCCGAAAGCGGACGGATCATGGCGACCTTGCGGGGATTTCCGCAGGTTAAACAATGCTACAGCGCACGACCGCTACCCAATCTCGCATATCCAAGATTTTTCCGTTCATTTGGCAGGGGCTCGTGTTTTTTCTAAGATAGATTTGGTCCGCGGTTACCACCAAGTCCCAGTGCGCGCTGAGGACATACCCAAAACAGCGGTAATAACTCCGTTTGGCCTATTCAAGTTTTTACGCATGCCATTCGGACTTAAAGGGGCTGCACAGACGTTCCAACGCATGATGGACGCGGTGCTTCGCAATCTCCCTTTCGTGTTCATCTACTTGGACGATATTTTGGTAGCCAGCGCGTCTGAAGATGAACACAAAAAACACCTGGCCACAGTTTTCCGAAGGTTGGGAGATCACGGGTTAATAATCAACCCAGCGAAGTGTCAGTTCGGGGTGGCGCAGATCGATTTTTTTTAGGACACCGCGTCTCCCCCGAAGGAGCAGTTCCGCTTCCTGACAAAGTGCGCGCGGTGGCAGATTTTCCCCGGCTGCAGACGGTCAGGGCGTTACAGGAGTTTTGGGGAATGGTGAATTTTTATAACCGTTTTCTCCCCCGCGCGGCACAACTCATGCAGCCGCTGTATGCCGCGCTCAAAAAAAAGAAACCCGCGGATAAGGTCGAGTGGTCCCTGGAGCGGGACCAAGCATTCTCGGAGGTGAAAGCAGCCTTGGCAAAGGCTGCGTTGTTGGCACACCCAGACCCAACGGCCCGCATAGCACTCACCACTGACGCGTCAGATGTGGCCATAGGACGGTCGTGGAGCAACATGTAGCCGGGGTTTGGCAGCCCCTCGCCTTTTTCAGCAGGACCTTGCGCGATAGCGAACGTAAATACAGCGCGTTCAACAGGGAGCTGCTGGCTCTCCATCTGGCCATCTGCCACTTTCAGTTCTGGCTAGAAGGACGCTCTTTCACCGCGTTCGTTGACCACAAACCGCTAACATTCGCGATGGCCAAGGTTTCTGAACCGTGGTCAGGCCGGCAGCAGAGACAGCTAGCCGCGATATCAGAGTTTACCACTGATATTCAGCTTGTGGCGGGCAAACTGAATGTAGTGGCAGATTGCCTCTCACGCGCCGTGGCGGCCCCAGTCAGCGTAGGAGTAGATTGCGCAGCCATGGCCGCGGAGCAGGTTAGTGACGCAGATGTGCGTGCGCTCCAGTCTGGACCAACAGGGTTAAGGCTGGAGAGCAGGGTGCTGCAAGACGGTATGCCCCCCCTAATCTGCGATGTCTCCACTGGACGGCTACGTCCAGTAGTACTGGCCGCGTGGCGCCGCCGCATTTTTGACTCAAATTCATTCTTTGGCGCACCCGGGAGTGCGCGCGTCGGTCAAAATGGTAGGGGAGAAATTTGTGTGGCCGAGTCTTCGCAAACAAGTTAAGGAGTGGGCAGCAGCCTGCACGGCGTGTCAACGAGCCAAAGTACACAGGCACACGAGGGCTCCTTTGGAGCCGTTTCACATTCCGGCCAAGAGGTTCGATCACGTTCATGTGGACCTCGTGGGACCCCTCCCGCCGTCGCAGGGGTGCACACACCTTCTGACAATGGTGGACCGCACCACGCGCTGGCCTGAAGTGGTTCCGCTGGCATCAACCATGGCTGAGGAGGTAGCGCGCGCGTTTTTAACAGCTTGGGTGGCGCGTTTCGGAGTTCCGTCAGACATTACGTCCGACAGAGGCCCTCAATTTGTGTCCGAACTTTGGTCGACTATGGCCCGCAGCCTGGGTGTCACAATTCACTGCACAACCGCGTACAATCCCCAGGCTAACGGGTTATGCGAACGTTTTCATAGGTCATTGAAAGCGGCTCTCAGAGCGTCACTGACGGATGCAAATTGGGTAGACAAGTTACCGTGGATTTTATTGGGGTTGCGTTCTGCACCTAAAGAGGACTTAGAAGCCTCCCCAGCGGAGCTCGTGTTTGCGCAACCACTTCGGCTGCCTGGGGAGTTTCTCCCAGATAACCCGGCGCCAGACACCTCCCCGTTGCAGCTGTTGTGGAGTAACATAGAATCAAGCACGCTGCCTGGCCCCGTGCACCACAGTTTTCTGTGCATTTTTGTGCCTAAAGCGTTGAAGAACGCAGAGTTTGTTTTTGTCAGACACGATGCGCATCGACCCCCGTTGCGACCGCCTTATGACGGGCCGTTCAGAGTGCTGGAAACAGGGGACAAGCAGTTTTTGCTAGATTTGGGGGGTAAGAAAGAAAAAGTTGGCATAAACAGACTCAAACCCGCTTTTGTGGTGGCGGATGAGCAAGTGCTGTTGGCAAGGGCCCCGCGGCGAGGTAGACCCCCACGGGGGGCTTCACAGAGTAATGTTTCCCCAGAACACCCGCAGGGACTGACAAAGGGTTTCCACCCCCGGACGGCAAACCCCCAGCGTGACAGCGCAGCGGAGACGTTGAATCCCAGCTACAACAGATACGGCAGGAGACTGAAGCCTAGACAGCACGCGGACTGATGTGTATTGATTCTATCACGGCATGCATGTTGTTATTCTCTTGTTTGTCTCACTAGTGTCACTGTCCAAGAGAAACGTAGAGCTTATTAAAGTATTTTAAACATGGAAAAAAAAAGAGGTTGTGGGGGCCACACATATGTGACCTATTTTGTGACTCACATTTTAGATCAGAACAAAGGCAGAGCTTCCTTGGAGATAACAGGAAGCGGCAAGGATGTTAGCTTTGGTATGCAGAGCTTGAGACTGCAGGGTGTTATTAGAGGATTAAGGAGAGGATGCATTGTAGACTGTGGGGGTGAGATCAGAGAGAGGAGATGCATTGTTACTGCCGATTATAATGCAATGTGATTTGTGATGCATGTGACTTGCGAACTGTGAAGAGTCCTGGTATTTAAGGACGAGAGTTCCCTGTAATGTCCTCTTTCTTCTTTGCAATGTTGGTGAATGTGAATAAAGATGACTTGAGAGAAACCTGTCTCGTCCTTCCCACATTCCCACAAGGTATGTAGGCACTGGAGGCATTTATCATGGTTTCAACCCGCTGGTAATGGCAGCAATAATGAAGAGTCGATAGCGATGTTATGCTCGACACCGCCCACTCAACACTGACTTGAGCAATATAACACGGAAGCATCATGAGCAGAGAGTCAAGTACTGTGTCAAAATGCCCACAGTCACGTGACCGTAGCAAGCAAGGTCTCATTATGTCAGTCACATCACGTGACTTGAGGGCTTGCGGGAAGTTTGAGAGAGAATTAGGTTTTTTGTTTGTTTGCTTTGTATTGTTTGTTCCTCCCATCCAATTTTGAATAGACCTCAGATGGCCAAATGCTCAAAAAAAAGTATTGAGAGTTTTTTCAGGTTTTTCAACTCTGATGCAGTTCTCACAGTCAGTCACCAGATGGCAGTCTTTATTAGATGTTTCATAAAACTGTGTCACTCATGAAGCCATTGTTTCAAAGTTGCTAGTTGTTTCATGAGGCTTCAGTTTTAACATCACTAGCTAACAGATATGGTTAGGAGCTCGAGTAGGTTCATTTTGTCTTCATTTTAATTGTTAGTTTTTTGTTTTTCTTATTTCAAACAAGAATAAAAAGGAGATGTTTTTACCTTTGCCTTAGTTAATATCAACTAATTTATGTTAATTATGTACCTGGCAAGTTAAGATGACCGAAATTCACGAAGTCAATGACTTTAATCTGTCAACAGCCTTCAGCCAAACTAAACCTGCCAACATTTGGATTTCAAAATAAAGGAGGTTTTTCCTGCTGTCTGGGTGGTGAGATTTCTAAAAAAAACAAATAAAAAAACAAACTATAAATATATAGAAATATTATAACAGAAATAACTGCATCTTTGGTCATTTAAAGTAGAACTGAACCCACCTTTTGGCGCAAAAAGTAGAATAGCAGATTAATTCCTTATTACCTATTGTATTTTTCAACACATAAAAGAAATTTTTAGGCCGTGCGATGGCCAAGCTATAGGCCGATAAACTTTTGCCTCTGGCTGGCAGTGCCAAACAAACCGGAAGTAGTGCAGACGACGCTGCGTGACGTCACGAGTGTGATCCCTAAACAAAACAACAATGGCAGATGATAGCCGTTCCAGCAGTTCCAGCAGTCAAGAAAACCAGAGTTTTCAGAGTGAAGAGGCATTCAGGATTGGTGACGAGACAGAGGAGGATGCAGGAGTGTGGCAGGTGGCAGGCGTGCACAAGGGCGAGCCCGTGAGACAGCGACCTGATGCACCTGTGACAGCAGCTGGCAGACGGCGATGCAGAGGCGAGGTCCGCCGCCGGGGAATACAGTGATCCCTTACTTATCGCGTTTAATGGGGACCAGAACCGACCACGAAAAGTGAAAAACCGCGAAGTAGCGTCACCCCCCCCCCCTCCAAGGGCGTCACAAGCACTATTTTGCACAAAAAGGCACAAGAGAACAGCGAAAAGTGCCACTAAGCAACACGAGCAATAAAGAACAATGAATGCGGTCTTCCTTCGCTGGGTATGGGCGCTCTTCAGGGAGAGAAGCTGGGTAAAATGTCTCGGCCAATCAGCTTGCGAGGTAAAACGTCTCGGCCAATCAGCTTGCGAGATTCCCGAGCGGTGAAGAGGTGGGCGGAGAGGAGTGGAGCGGTGGTCAGAGAGGTGGATTTTGAGTTGTGCGGGCTCTCCGTGTTGATACACCTCTTCACCGCTCGGGAGAGGTGGATTTTGAGTTGTGCGGGCTCTCCGTGTTGATACACGGAGAGCCCGCACAACTCAAAATCCACCTCTCTGACCACCGCTCCACTCCTCTCCGCCCACCTCTTCACCGCTCGGGAATCTCGCAAGCTGATTGGCCGAGACGTTTTACCTCGCAAGCTGATTGGCCGAGACGTTTTACCCAGCTTCTCTCCCTGCTCGTGTTGCTTAGTGGCACTTTTCGCTGTTCTCTTGTGCCTTTTTGTGCAAAATAGTGCTTGTGACGCCCTTGGGGGGGGTGACGCTACTTCGCGGTTTTTCACTTTTCGCGGTCGGTTCTGGTCCCCATTAAACGCGATAAGTGAGGGATCACTGTAATATCTATATCTAGAAAAACAGCGCTTCCCGGTCGCTTTTCCTCCCCCTTTCTTTTCTTTCGTCGCCATGACAGCTTTCCTTGGCCACTGAACAGAACTTCCCAGGTGTTGGAAGTGTTTTGTAGTCGACTATCACGACAAAATGCACCAAAAACAACCAGTGTCGACGTGCTCGCAATGGTAAACATGGAGGACTGTGTCACACTCGTGACGTCACGCGGAACTCCAGCTGCACTTCCGGTTAATCGGCGGATTTGTCTGATTTTTCAGGGCGGGAAATTCAAAATCGCGATTTTCTCCAAGATTCCGGGATTTGTGGAGGGGGTGCCAATGATAAATTATCTTTATAATTGTATGTACTATCACCCAGTGCCGTTCAATGCCGTTCAGTTCAGTTCTACTTTAAGTTAATTTATTTCATTAAATACAATTTTATTACTATTTTTTTCTTTGAAATCAGAATTAAATTATTGTTCTGTTCTGGCTCTGCAAAATTATGGTCAAAAATTGTTATAAGAAAATGTAAAAAAAAAAAATTACCACAGTCTCTTTCAAATTTATTAAAAAAAAAACAGTAATTTTATTTTTTTTAAAAAACTAGTACATACCCGTGCAAACCCGTCCATGCCCGTAGAAACCAAGTATAAGCAAGTATTTCTGCATGCCCGTTGCTGAAGGGTCGCCTCCTGTCTCAGACGGCTGTGTTGTTCACAGGATTCATGTTCACGGCATCTTTTTTGACGAGCAGCAGTTCTCCTCATTCTATTGCTCTCCATCTGGTGGGTCGTCTTCTTTTTCGTTCAGACCACTGGTTGAGGGATAGGTGCGTCGTAATTCCAGTTCATGGGCAGGATCATGAAAATAGATCTGAGCAAAAAGTGGCTTTAAATCAGCGCTTTGCTTGGCATTTTACATATTTGTAGTGTAGACTGGCATTCTTCAAGGTTACACATTTTTACTGTGTCAGCACCTCTTTAAAAACGGCATTGCTGAGAAAGCAACACTTTTGCTTAGTTTCTTCATCTTGAGCAAGAATACGAAGACTGCTTGATCTGGAAACTCTGCTCGCAGCAACGTAGAATTGGCCATGACTGCAGAAATCTGTTGCGCAGAAAACACGAATGCACTGTAAAGACTGGCCCTGTGACTTATTCACCTTGTCAATTCTTCCTCTTCTTCTCTTGGTTACTGGCGGATAGCAAACAACTGGAAGGTGCATACCGCCACCTACTGTACAACAGTGTGTAACATTATGTCATCTGAGCCCGACCCCTAAAGTCTATGACTTAATCCTGTGTTATTTAAAAAAGAGAAAAGAGCCCTTCTCGTGATTCTTATTGCCTCTCCATCTCCATCTGTTCCCAGAGTCCCAGTTAAATCCCATTCCCTACCGGCCTCTCAAACTTCATTTTCCATTATCTGTCTTTCATTTCTGTATTTGTGACAGTGTAATAAGATGTGCTCGACATTTTCCTCGACATCCCCAATCCCGGAAAAATATGTTTTTTCTGTACATTGTCCCTGACAATTAAACCAATAAACTAAACTAAACCTTTGCCAGCTGCCTCAGATGAAAAGAGCCAGACTTGACTACTGCACCAGTTTGACAGTTTAATCTAAAATCCCTGTCCGTCTTAAAACCCAGATTAGTAACAGTTGTCTTAAACTGTGCCAAGGGGCCCAAGTTGGGGGGGGGGGGACTCACAGGAGCCACTGGGTCCAAACACAATCATTTCAGTCTTCTTTTCATTAAAATATAAAAAGTTTAAAGTGCTGATGACACGTTTTTGACTTGATCTAATTTTTCAACACATAATACAATATGACAAAATAGGTTGGTCTGTGCAGTTCTAAGTCAAACAGGCTTTTTTTCACGCGAATATCCAACGTTTTCATGAGTGCCACGGCACCAATTACATCAGTGGCTGGAAAACCCCGCTGCCGTGTAGTCACATCATCAGGAGAACACAGCGCTTGGCTGCCCATTGTACACACCGGATGGAAGCGGCTGAAAACATCAACAATGGTTCCAGCACATGTAATCTGGAATTGGTTTGTGTTGTCCAATCTTCAGACAATTATAGTTCCAAAGAAGGGGATGATAATGAAGAATCTGGAGGCATCAGACCGTATAGGTTTGAGCTGTGCCAAGAGGGCATTATGCCAAGTCAGTCACACTCAGAGAGTGACGGGTGGAGAGGCACACATGCCCGCCGCAGCAGTAACGACAAACACACGGCAGGGGAACACCAGTGTTATTCTTTTGTTACAGATATTGCAACAAATTATTTGTTCATAAATATAATTTATTTAAACCCAATTTTTCAATAAAATCATAGCCGTGTATTCTCTGTGGCTCAGGCATCAGGTTTATTATGGATTATATTTTGAGTTCTTGTTGTTTTTGTTTTGTACGTGTGTTTTGAGCCACTTTCAGGTGGGCACTGTCCAAGATTCGCCAGTCCGAACACACGCGCCCTCTCTCTTTGACAGTCAGCTGTTCATGGTTTGTGTGCATCATTTGCCGTGTTGTTAGCCAGCCAATGTTGCCAGCGCTATCATGACGTATTGGCTGCTCCACACAGCCGTAGTTCTGTTGCGCCCCTTGAAGCGATGTCGGCCCTGGGGTGCAACCGTGGTTAGCACGTCTCCTCTCCATGTTCGCTGGGCGATGTCGGCCCCGAACGCCAACTGTAAGTGTTTCTGTTTATTTTTGTGGGTCTTCACCTTTTTGGGAACTGTTGTCATCATTCTTATGTTCAATACATATGCTGTGGTGAATTCTGCACCTAAATCCATTCATCATGACCCTCTGCGCTCTTACGCAGGGCAGGTAGAGGGAGGATGAAATAACGAAGATTTGTGGGCAGGGTTCATCACAGCACATTTAATACAGAAAGACAGACAGTTCCCTGAAAGGTGAAGATGTACAAGAGACAGAAACACTTACTGATGGCGTTCGGGGCAGACATCGCCCAGCGAACGAATGAGAGGAGACACAGGTGCACCCCAGACGACATCGCTTCAAGGACTCACGAGAGCCACGGCGAACACGGAGTGACTAGAGCATCGTGAGAGTGCTGAAAATACTGGCAGACAAACAGCACAGATGTCAATACTATGGACCATTAGTGCATGACTGGCAAACGGCCACGAAGTACACGCACTGCTGGTGATGGTGTGATTAGAAGCACCTGGGCGAGGACTGGGAAAACATGATCAGCAGGAGTTTGAATCAGCTGGTGATAATGAGAGAGGAGACATGCCCAGACCGGCGAGATGTCAGCATGGTATCACAGAAAGTAGGTCAAAGCTGCGCATAAATCCATTAATCCTTCCCCTCCTCGTACACTCCTCCTGCATAAAAGCGCAAGACTTAATAGCAGTTGTAGCTGAAGCGTGTGATGTGGTCTTTCACAGTCTGATGTTTATCTAAGCCTGCGACACAACGTCAAGGCACAGCCATAACATTAAAACAAGAAACCAGAGAAACTGTGAGCTACAAAGCTGGTGTCATTCCAGTCAACAACACCGGAGTTGTTCTCCCGCTTACGTCATGGGGGTGCCTCCCTTAATTCGGTGGGCGGCACCACAGTCCAGTCAGTGGCTGCTGTTTTTTGATGATAACTAGTTTATGCAGGCACGGTTGTAAATGTTATATTGATCATCGACAATGACATTTGGGTTTACACAACATCCTAAAAAATGTCAAAATCATGTCATCAGCCCTTTAAAGCTATCCAAGCTTTAATGTCATCACGACATGCAAGAAGTGGTTTAATTGAAAAGGCCTCCTTCTACTTTAATGGTACATAAATGTGACTGTCATCAGTGTAACAGTGGAAGGAGATGCCATGCTTCCTAAGGATTGAACCCAGTGGAAGTAAGTACAGGGAGAAAAGCAAGAGCCCTAAAATTGAGCCCCGTGGGACTCCACATGACAGGGAAGCCAAGGAAGATTCAAAACCACCCAGACTTACAGACATGGTTCTATCTGCCAAATAGGACCTGAACCATTCCAATACAGTACCAGAAATCCCCACTAGATGCTGTAAACGGAATATTAAAATGTCATGGTCCACTGTATCAAAGGTGGCAGTTAGGTCAAGTAGGACAAGAATAACAAAATCACCAGAATCCAATGCCAGGAGGATGTCATTAAGGACCCTTAACAGAGCCAACTTTGTGCTATGGAGGGTTTTTAATCCAGACTGAAACATCTCCAGGACACCATTCTCATCCAAAAAAGCCTTTAACTGAAGATAAACAATTTTCTCCAATATTTTTGAGAGAAAAGGTAGCTTTGAAATAGGCCTAAAATTAGCCAACACAGTTTGATCAAGACCAGGTTTCTTTAGCAAAGCTTTCACTACTGCATGCTTAAAATTTGCAGGAATCACACCAGAAGACAAACCGTTGTTTAAAATGGTTAAAACCAACTGACCTATGCTAGATAATTCTGTTTCATTTAGTTTAACATATTGGTACCGGTCTTGAAGATAACTAAGCCATGTATGTGTTCTCCCTCTGATTCCATATCTGTGAAGTTTCTGTAGCAATAATTCATGATTAATAGTGTCAAATGCTTTTTTAAGATCAATGAAGATGCCAACTGTATACTCTCTATTGTTCATTGCAAAAGAAATGTCTTCAACCAACTTCATTACAGCCATTGAGGTGGACCTGTTATTTCAGAAGCCAAACTGAGCATCACAGAGCAAATTATGTTTCTGTAGAAATTGGTCTAGTCTTTTCACAAAAAGTTTTTCTAAAATTTTTGAAAACTGGGGAAGCAGAGAAATTGGCCTGTAGTTGTGGAAAAGGTGTCTATCACCATTTTTATATAGTGGTATGATTTTTGGTGTTTTCATTTTACATGGAAATATACCTGATACAAAAGATTAATTGGAAATATGTGTCAGTGGTTTTACTATATTGTCTATAATTATTTTTATTAATGAAATATCAAGATCAATGCAGTCTGATGACCATTTGTTTTTAAAATGGTGGAAAATCGCTAGTATTTCTTTATCATCTGTTGCCACTATAAAAACAGAATGAATTTCTATCAATATTTGCTTGAAAATGCATGTCTTTTGGTGCAACAATACATCTGTACCTCCACTGTAGTACATAAGTACTACAATGTACATGTACATGTACTAGTACTTGTGGAGGTCATGTATGCATGCGGTGCATGTATATGCGCTAAGCGCAGCCAGAGTAGCAGCAAAGTAGTGTGGTGCATAATGCTTAGCAACATTCTCTTTGCATTATGCACCACGTACTGTTACTGCATGCACATTTACACTGTGAGCGAACCAACAAGCAAAACGATTAATCCACCTCAGCCAAATCTCACGAGTGCACATGATACCAGTCTACGGGAAAGCTAGTGATAAGTGACATAGAG
This sequence comes from Pholidichthys leucotaenia, assembly GCA_020510985.1. Classification (NCBI taxonomy): domain Eukaryota; kingdom Metazoa; phylum Chordata; class Actinopteri; order Cichliformes; family Pholidichthyidae; genus Pholidichthys; species Pholidichthys leucotaenia. Next base: position 269,335,064 of record CM035838.1, read on the forward strand.
GTAATGACAAGGGTGTAACTTTGGGTTAAACATAGGGGGGTTAAGATCTCTGCTCATATAAGGATTTTTTAAAGCAAAAAAAGTCAGCATGTATGTCCTAGTGTGGAGGAAGAGTCCAAAGTCATTGATAAAAGGACAAGGCTAGTTTACCTCTTTATTTTGCCATTCTAATATTAATAACAGTGGTATAAAGAATTTCAGTCATTTACCAAACATATGTATCTTCAGCCTTGTAATGGTCTATTTATGGTACTATGAAGCAGCAGACCTACTTAATACCTATTATGTGTTAAGTATTTCAGCAGTGGCAGAAATCAAGCAAGCAAGTTTTGACTATTACCTGGTCATGGTGTGTTTCCTGTGTCACCCCCCTCTCTCTCTCTCTCTAGTCATCAGTGCTGTCTCTCTCTCCATCCCTCTTTGTTCATCCTGATGTTCCTGATAGAAAAAACGTTCAGTTATTGTTCAAAAGGTTTAAAAGAGGTACTTCACTGACAGTTTTGGAGGATATAATTCATGCTAGATTTTCCCACACCAAAAAACTTGGAAAGATGTAAAATGTTTTCTGTTTTTTTTGTTTTTTTTCCCATCCTTCCCTGTTAAGAGGGAAGGATGAGAAAAAATTCACATTCAGCCTCATTCACATTCAGCCACTGAATGTGAATGAGGCTTAATTGGGTCATCTGTGATTAACCACCATTATTCTTAACTCATTTTATTTTGTTATTAATCAATTGTGGTGATTAACACATTTATTCTGACAGGACTAATGTTTATTTATTAATATATCATATCAGCAATTCTCTCTGTGGCCATTTCTCACCAAGCAGATGAACTAAGGACAGGTTTGTGATATAATGAGCTAGAAGGGTAACAGTTATCCAGCTTGCAAAGACAATATGAACACAGCACACTACACCCTGTCGTGACCACAGCATACAGACCAAATTTGCTTGAGAGAGAAAAGCTGATCATTTTTCAGAATTTATCAAAATAAATCAAAACAACTCAGAGAGGCAGGCCCCCTATCTCATTCCAAAGCAAAACTGGTCAAAAGACATGGAGAAGAGGGCTAGCATCACCTATCCAGACATATTTAATTTATTACTGTACAGTACCAGTGCTTACACTCTTAACCAACTAAGATCCTACAAAGGTCTAGAACAGGGGTGTCCAATCATGTGCCATGGAGAGCCAAGACCCTGCAGGCTTTACCTCCAACCAGTGTCTTCAACAGCAGATTTCACTGAATTTCTTCCCACTGATTGCTGATAAGTGAAAACGCCTGCTGAAGATACTGGGTAGAAGAGAAAACCTGCAGGGTCTTGGCCCTCCATGGCACATGATTGGACACCCCTGGTCGAGAAGCTTACAACCAGTTTGTAAGCAGCTGGGTCTGAGACATGGCAGTGTGTGAAATCAACAACCTTTGTGTGCCCATAGCCAAGGTAAACAAAACATTTGATTAGAAAACTAGAAAAGCACCCAGAGAGCACATACCTCTGCCAAGGCTCCTTCCGTCCCTCATGGATCACCTCCAAAATGTAATGGGTTTGTATTTAGGCCTAGAGCCACTTCTGGTAAAAAAAAAAAAAAAAAAATGCATTAAAGTCTGTATGTTAATTTTGGGGTATTGTTACTAAAACACTGTGAGAAGATAAGAGCCTTGGCGGAGGTATGCATTCGCAGATCATCACTAAAATATAATGGGTTCATCTCTAGCCCAAGAACCACCTCTGGTGAAAATTTCATCCAAATCTATCCTGTACAAAAACTCACTCTAATGTTGAATTCTGATCATAACAATGCTGCTATATTGCAGTCTAATTGGTACCTCCCATTACACCATGTGCCTGATAGTCCTGCCTTGTACAGTGAGTTCAATTCATGTATCTATATGGGTCAACATCTATTCGTCTGCGATGTATATAAGTTATCTAGGCAGTTTTACTTTCCATGGGAAATTCTTTTTTTGTTTATGCTGTGTGTGTTTCTGTTGTTTTGGTCATCTACTGTCATGCTGCTGTTACACTGTAATTTCTGGATTTGGGATCAATATCCGGTTCCGGTTCCGCCGGACCGGCGGCGCCACACGAGTCGGCTGCCTGTTGCAACAGCCTTTTTTTTTTTTTTTTTTTTTTATCTTCCTTCTTCTTTCTACACCTTTCACTCTGTATATATATCACGGACGCACGGATCGCCCCGGGGGTCTCCCGGGTCGGCGGACGGAGCCACGGTTTGCAGCGGGAGACGTTACAGCGGGGAGGAGCTAGTGCTAGCTAGCACTTGGCCGCCGCCCGGTGCTAATGGGAAACTCGACATACCGGGAGCTGTAGCGAGAACGACGCGGGTGCCGGGCTGGAGTTTAGGCGGCGTGAAAGAAATATAAGACAGAATAATAAAGAGCGATGGCAAGAACCAAGCAGACCGCCCGTAAAATCTACTGGAGGATGAAGCCCCCCAGGAGACAGCTAGCCACCAGGGCTGCTCGGAGAGGCGCTCTGGCCACCGGCAGAGTGAAGAAGCCTCGCCGTCACAGGCTCGTGGCTCTGAGAGAGATCCGTCGCTACCAGAAATCCACGGAGCTGCTCATCCGTAAGCTGCCCATCCAGCGCCTGGTGAGGGAGATCGCTCAGGACTTCAAGACCGACCTGCGTTTCCTGAGCTTCGCCGTCATGGCTCTGCAGGAGACCAGCAAGGCCCACCTGGTGGGTCTCTTCTTCGCTAAGGGGGTCACCATCATGCCCAAAGACTTCCAGCTGGCCCGCTGCATCCGCGGAGAGAGAGCTTAGACTTTCTGCTGCACATTCACCAGCCATAATGCTCTGCACTGTGTGTCTATATATATACATTTATAGTAATATGGACATATGTTTACTAGATGTTGTTTTTTCTTGCCTTCTGACTGTTGCTCTGAGTGTTGCTATCCCTATGCTGTTGCAATCCTGGAATTTCCCCATTGTGGGACTAATAAAGGCTTATCTTATCTTATCTTATCTTAATAAAGTACATCTATCTAGTTTCAGTGTAATCCTACTGCACAAATACAAATAAAGCCCTTGGTGGAGGTATGCACTGTCAGATCATCACCAAAATCTAATCATCTGTTCCATGTCATTACACACCTTTCCTGAAAATTTAATCAAAATCCGTTCATAACTTTTTGAGTAATGCTGCTAACAGACAGACAAACCAACGCAGGCAAAAACAATCTCCTTGGCAGAGGTAAAAATTGGATTTTTCACTTACAAATTTTTGTAAAGCTTTACACAAAATTCTTAAAGGCTATAAAACTGGGGCCTAAGCACCTGTGGTGGTGTTTGTAAATGTTAAACATGTAAAAATTGAGAAAAACGTGAAATTAAAATTAGACTCATGCTCCTGTAGGCTAGTCAATATGTTTTTTAAAGAGCAATATTTATTAAAAAAAAACGTAAAATATTCTCTTATCATGCATACAGTGGTGTGAAAAAAGTGTTTGCCCCCTTCCTGATTTCTCATTTTTTTGTATGTTTGTCACACTTAAATGCTTCAGATCATCAGACAAATTTAAATATTAGACAAAGATAACAAGTAAACACAAAATGCAGTTTTTAAAGGTCTGATGACACGTTTTTGACATTTTTTAGGATGTTGTGTAAACCAAAAGTCATTGTCGATGTTCAATATAATATTTACAACCGCGCCTGCATAAACTAGTTATCATCAAAAAACTGCAGCCGCTAACTGGACTGTGGTGCCGCCCACTGAATTAAAGGTGGCACCCCCATGACGTAAGCGATAGAACGGACTCCGGTGTTGTTGACTGGAATGACAGCAGCTTTGTAGCTCACAGTTTCTCTGGTTTCTTGTTTTAATTTTATGGATGTGCCTTGGCGTTGTGTCGCAGGCTTAGATAAACATCAAACCGTGAAAGACCACATCACACACTTCAGCTCCAACTGTCATAAGCCTCCTCATGCGCTTTTACGCAGGAGCGCACGAGGAGGGGAAGGATTAATGGATTTACGCGCAGCTTTGACCTACTTTCTGTGATCACATGCTGACGGTTGCCAGTCCGGTCGCATCTCCTCTCTCATTATCACCAGCTGATTCAAACTCCCGCTGATCATGTTTCCCGGTCCTCGCCCAGCTGCTTCTCATCACATCATCACCAGCAGTACGTGTACTTAGTGGCCGTTTGCCAGTCACACACTGCTGGTCCATAGTATTGTCATCTGTACTGTTAGTCTGCCAGTATTTTCAGCACTCTCATGACGTGTTAGTCACTCCATGTTCGCCGTGGTTCTCGTGCGTCCTTGAAGAGATGTCGGCTCTGGGGCGCAACTGTGGCCAGCACGTCTCCTCTCATTCGCTCTCTGGGCGATGCCAGCCCCCAAACGCCATCAGTAAGTGTGTTTGTGTTTTTTGTTCGTCTTCACCTTTTTGGGAATTGTCTGTCTTTCTGTATTAAATGTGCTGTGGTGAACCCTGCACGTAAATCCACATTATATCATCCTCCCTCTCCGTGCCCTGTGTAAGAGCGCACGGAGGGTCATGATGAATGGATTTAGGTGCAGGATTCACCACAGCACTTGTATTGAACATAAGAATGATGACAACAGTTCCCAAAAAGGTGAAGACTTACAAAAATAAACAGAAACACTTACAGTTGGCGTTCGGGGCCGACATCACCCAGCAAACATGGAGAGGAAACGTGTTAACCACGATTGCGCCCCAGGGCCAACATCGCTTCAAGTGGCGTAACAGAACCACAGCTGTGCGGAGGGGCTAACACACTGTGATAGTGTTGGCAATACTGGCTGGCTGACAACACAGCAGATGATGCACACAAAACATGAACAGCTGACTGTCAAAGAGAGAGGGCACGTGGTCGGACCAGCAAATCTTGGACAGTGCCCACCTGAAAGTAGGTCAAAACGGCACATAAAACACATGTACAAAACAAAAACAACAAGAACTCAAAAAATTAGATGAAGTCAACAACATGTCATCAGACCTTTCAATGAATGTGTTTATTATTAAGGGGGGGGGGAATCAAACCTACATGGCCCTGTGTGAAAAAGTGATTGCCCCCTAAACCTAATAACTGGTTGGGCCACCCTTAGCAGCAACAACTGCAATCAAGCATTTGCAGTAACTGGCAATGAGTCTTTTACAGCGCTGTGGAGGAATTTTGGCCCACTCATCTTTGTAGAATTGTTGTAATTCAGCCACACTGGAGGGTTTTCGCGCATGAACTGCCTTTTTAAGGTCATGCCACAGCATCTCATTTAGATTCAGGTCAGGACTTTGACTAGGCCACTCCAAGGTCTTCATTTTGTTTTTCTTAAGCCATTCAGAGGTGGACTTGCTGGTGTCTTTTGGATCATTGTCCTGCTGCAGAACCCAAGTGCGCTTCAGCTTGAGGTCACGAACAGATGGCTGGACATTTTCCTTCAAGATTTTTTGGCAGACAGCAGAATTCATGGTTTCATTTACCACAGCAGGTCTTCCAGGTCCTGAAGCAGCAAAACAGCCCCAGACCATCACACTACCACCACCATATTTTACTGTTGGTATGATGTTCCTTTTACTGAAATGCTGTTACTTTTACAATGGATGTAAATGGGACACACACCTTCCAAAAAGTTCAACTTTTGTCTCATCAGTCCACAGAGTATTTCCCCAAAAGTCCTGGGATCATCAAGATGTTTTCTGGCAAAACTGAGACAAGCCTTTATGTTGTTTTTGCCCAACAGTGTGATGACTCGCTCTGGGCCATCATCCTCAGCTGTACGCACACCGGCTCCTCATCAGGCCAGGACTATAAAACCTCACTCTGCCTGCAGGCCTGCACAGAGCCGTCTGTCTCCCTGGCTTCATGAAGCGCTTCCTACGACTTCTTAGCCAAACCTCTCCATGATCGTTGACCTCGCCACCTCGGCATCTACGCTTGGAGGAAATCCTCTCCCAACCAAGTAAGCCTCATCTTTACTCACCTGTTCCTTGCTACTCCCCTGCGCACAGGCGGAATCTCCCAGCAGCGGAATCGTCCCTCTCGGCGGCGGTCTCCGCTGTCTCCTCTCCACCCTCTATACGGTTACAATGACGCTGGGACAGCGGGCGCTGTCTTCCTGGCCAACGGGTGCTCATCATCTGCCTGGAACAGTAAGCCACAATTATAACCCGAGTGATTACCCATCTCGCTCCTCGCTAATTGTGTGCCTTTGCTCTGTCCATAGGATTGCCAGGCTGCACGGCGCTCTGCTCACTCCCAGCTGCTCACAGTCTCCAGTCCACACTCACCTACACGACACAACACATTCACGCACTTACACACGAACACTGGTTCAATAAAGATAATTGTATCCATTTCGGAGTCCGCGTCTGTTCCCTGGGTCAGCCATTATGTCAGTACGGCTCAGTCAGATCGACCCAGCGAACAGCATGTTAGCGCAACAATTTAACAACTTAGAGACTCGAGTGGATCAAATTGCTTACCAACAGCAGGTTATCTTGAATCAGTTGACCCAAATTAACATCCGGTTGGATCGCCTTGCAGGGCAGCAGACGTTTCCACCGGCGCCAATCAGTGCTACAGCTCCCGCTAGCTCCTCCACCAGCCAGGCTAGTCAAGCTACCCCAACCCGACTCACTCCTGTTCCCACTCCCTCCCGCTTTAGCGGAAAGCTAGGGGAGGCTTGTGGGTTCCTCCTCTAGTGTGAGATAGTTTTCCAGCGGGTTCCGGGGATTTCCCAACTGAGCATAGCTGGATAGGTTATGTTACAAACCTATTGGAAGGGCGAGCGTTAGCTTGGGCATACGCTGTGATGGCTAGGGCAAGCTATGCTAACTTAACCTACAGCCAGTTTGTTAGCGAGTTCAACGAGGTATTCGACCACTCTGACTGGGACAATGTGCTCACCACCCGGCTGTTAAATCTTCGATGGGGGGCAGGTCCGTGGCGGACTATGCTGTCAATTTCCGGGTGGTAGCGGCAGAGGTGGGGTGGGAGGATGCCTCGTTGTGTAGTATTTTCATCAGGAGCTTGAGCCCTAGCCTGCGGGATGAGTTAGCCCACTTGAAGAAGACAGAGAAGCTCATGGCGCTCATTTCTCTTGCCATTAATTTAGATAATAGGCTGAGGGAGTGGGCATCCGAGTGGAGAACGTCCGATTGCTCGGGCGCCCAGGCCTTGCGCTCCCCACAGACCCCATAACTGGCCTTGCCTTCCCTAGAGTCAGCTGACACACAGGAGTCTATGGTCATGGGGTGAACTAAGCTTTCCCAAGCTGAGAGACAGCGTCGTAAGGAGCTAGGCTTGTGCATGTATTGTGGTAATGAGGAGCATGAGTTAGAAGCCTGCCCCGTTCGGCCAAAAGAGGGGGTCCTTGCATCGCAGTAGGGGGACTCACGGACCAACCTCGGCTGAATCCCCTCTCCAAATGTACAATACCCATCAGATTCATACACAATAAGACTGAACTTTGCACACACGCCCTGGTTGACTCAGGAGTGGAGCAGAGCTTCATCTCGGGGGAACTGGCAACCCGACTGGGGCTTCCCTGACGTCCTTTGAAGACTCCCCTATGGCTCATTGCTCTGTCCAGAGCGCCATTAGCGATTGTGGCAAAACAAACGGCCCCTGTCTCAGTTATCATCTCCGGAAATCATCGAGAGGATCTCAGCCTGTTCGTCCTGCCAGTTGCCTCCTCCATCTTGGGTTATCCCTTGGGTTATCCCTGGCTCCAGCTCCACAATCCCTCCTTTGACTGGCGCGCAGGAAGCGTGGTGTCCTGGAGCTCCTTCTGCCTCAGTGCTTGCCTCCAGTCCGCCGCATGTGCTCCCTCCACGCCGTTGGTAACCCCCGTCTCTCCTCCTCCCGATCTGTCCAGGGTGCCCACCGAGTATCACAATCTGGCGGCAGTTTTCAGTAAGGCCAAGGCGTTGTCTCTTCCCCCCCACCGGCCCTATGACTGTGCCATTAATCTCCGGGCTGGGGCCCCACTACCTTTGAGCTGCCTCTACAGCCTGTTGGCGCCGGAGCGGGAAGCAATGGAGGCATATATTAAAACCCCTTGACGCCTGAATTTATTTCCAACAGTGAACAATTTTTTTTTTCCATAATTGAAAATCGTTTTTTTGTTTTTTGTTTCTTTTTTTTTGGATTGATGCGAATTCGCGACAATAGGCGTCAAGGGGTTAAGGAGTCCCTCAGCTCGGCACTATCCGCCCATCTTCCTTGGCGGTAGGAGCCGGGTTCTTTTTCGTAGGGAAAAAGATGGCTCCCTAAGGCCGTGTATAGACTTCCGTGCCCTCAACGAGATCACCATCAAGGACAAGTACACACCGCCTCTGATGGACACGGCTTTTGATTCCCTCCAGGGGGCCTAAATCTTTACCAAACTGGAATCTCCGGAACGCATATCATTTGGTGCGGATCAGGGAGGCGGATGAGTGGAGGACTGGTTTCCGGACCCCAAGCAGCCACTTCGAGTACCTGGTGATGCCATTTGGGCTAACCAACGCTCTGGCCGTCTTCCAGAGACTGATCAATGATGTTCTTTGTGACTTCCTGGGATCATTCGTCTTTGTCTACCTCAATGACATCTTGAGCTTCTCCCGATCCCTGGATGAGCACCGTGTTCACGTGAGACGGGTCTTGCAGTGACTCCTGGAGAATAAGCTGTACGTTAAGGCTGAGAAGTGTGAGTTTCACGCCTCCAAGACCTCATTTCTCGGCTTCACCATCGCTCATAATCAGGTCATCCCGGACCCCGACAAGGTGAAGGCCATTGTGGACTGGCCTCCCCCCTCCTCTAGGAAGCAGCTGCAGCAATTCCTGGGTTTCGCCAACTTTTACCTGTGCTTTATTAATAACTACATTGTCATCGCTCTTCCCCTCACCCGCCTCACCTCCCCGAAGATGACTTTCCAGTGCACGGAGGAGGCTGCAGCCGCGTTCGCCGAGCTCAACACCCGGTTTTCGTCCTCCCCCATCTTGACTCAGGTGGATCCCGCACTACAGAAAGTGGATGCCTTGGACTCTGGGGTGGGGGCTGTGTTGTCCCAGCGTACTCCGGTGGATGGGAAGGTCCAGCCGTGTGCGTTTTTCTCCCGCCGACTGTCCCCGGCAGAGAGGAATTACGACATCGGGGATAGGGAGCTCCTGGCAGTTAAGCTCATGCTGGAGGAGTGGTGTCACTGGTTGGAGGGGGCCGCCCAACCCTTAGCTGTTTGGACAGATCATAAGAACCTGTAGTACCTAAGGACGGCCAAGCGTCTGAATGCCTTCCAGGCCCGCTGGTCCTTGTTCTTCGGCCATTTCAACTTTACCATCACCTACCATCCTGGGTCTAAGAACACTAAACCTGATGAGCTCTCCAGGCAGTTCTCCCCTGACACAGCGGAGGCGCTCGTTCTCCCAATCCTCCCGTCTTCATGCATCGTGGGCGCCCTCTCATGGGACATCAAGGACAGGGTCCTGAAGGCGCAGGAGGCGGAACCGGACCCGGGCGGGGGGCCAGCGGGCAAGTTGTTCGTTCCATCCACAGTTCGGGGCAAGGTGATCCACTGGGCCCACTCCTCCAGACTGGCACGCCATCCGGGGCATTCTCACATGGTCAGGATTCTCCAGAGGTCATTTTGGTGGCCATCACTCCGGAGGGACGTCGCCAACTACATCCGCGCCTGCCCTCAGTGCACCACCGGCAAGACGCCTTCCTCTCCTCCAGCGGGGCTGCTTCATCCCCTTCCTGTTCCTGGCAGACCTTGGTCACACATCGCCTTGGACTTCATTACCGGCCTCCCTCCGTCCGATCAACACACCGTCGTCCTCACTATCGTGGATCGCTTCTCCAAGGCCGCCCACTTCATCTCCCTACTGGGACTGCCCATGGCGAAGGAGATGGCAGATCTGCTGATGCAGCACGTTGTCAGGCTTCATGGCATACCTGTGGATATCGTCTCTGATCGGGGGCCACAGTTCGTGTCACAGGTATGGAAGTCATTCTGTAATGCTCTGGGGGCTACGGTGAGCCTGTCCTCCGGCTACCACCCTCAGAGTAACGGCCAATGTGAGAGTGCTAACCAGGAGCTGGAGGCTGCGTTGCAGTGTGTGGTCTCATCTAATCCGGCCTTATGGAGCGCCAAGCTTCCATGGGTTGAGTATTCCCGTAACTCCACGGTGTCTTCAGCCATCAGCATGTCCCCTTTCGAGGCCTCCTTGGGCTACAATCCCCTGCTCTTTCCTGAAGAGGAGGGGGACATCGCCGTTCCATCTGTCCAGGCCCATCTGAGACACTGTCGGAGGATATGGAGGACGGTCCAAACGGTGCTTCAACGCACGGCAGAACGTAACTCCAGAGTTGCTAATCACCGCCGGAGGCCGGCTCCAACCTACCAGGTGGGTCAGCAGGTTTGGCTCTCGACACAGCATATTAAACTGAAGGGTGAGAGAAGGAAATTGTCACAACGATTTATTGGTCCATTTCCCATTGCTCGGATTATTAATCCTGTAGCTGTGCGCCTGTCCCCCCCCCCCCTCCGCATCTGTCCCACATTCCATGTGTCCCAGATCAAGCCCTTCTTTTCCAGTCCTCTCTGTCCTCCTCCCAGGTCTCCACCTCCACCGGTCCTGATCGACAGTGACCCGGCGTGGAAAGTCACCTCCATCCTGGATGCCCGCCACTGGGGTCGTGGCATGCAGTACCTGGTGGACTGGGAGGGGTATGGCTTTGAGTGGCGCTCCTGGGTGCGTCCATCCTTCGTGTTGGATAAACAACTCATCAGGGACTTCCACCGGACGCACCCAGGTAGGCTGGATCGGGTGCCAGGAGGCACCCCTCGGGGAGGTGTACTGTAATGACTCGATCTGGGCCATTATCATCCTCAGCTGTGCGCACACCGGCTCCTCATCAGGCCAGGACTATATAACCTCACTCTGCCTGCAGACCTGCACGGAGCCGTCTGTCTCCCTGGCTTCATTAAGCGCTTCCTACGACTTCTTAGCCAAACCTCTCCACGATCATCGACCTCGCCACCTTGGCATCTACGCTTGGAGGAAATCCTCTCCCAACCAAGTAAGCCTCATCTTTACTCACCTGTTCCTTGCTACTCCCCTGTGCACAGGCAGAATCTCCTGGCGGCGGAATCGTCCCTCTTGGTGACAGTCTACGCTCTCTCCTCTCCACCCTCTACATGGTTATAACGACGCTGGGACAGCGGGCGCTGTCTTCCTGGCCAACGGGTGCTCATCATCTGCCTGGAACAGTAAGCCACAATTATAACCCGAGTGATTACCCATCTCGCTCCTTGCTAATTGTGTGCCTTTGCTCTGTCCATAGGATTGCCAGGCTGCACGGCGCTCTGCTCACTCCCAGCTGCTCGGAGTCTCCAGTCTGCACTCACATACACGACACAACACATTCACGCACTCACACACGAACATTGGTTCAATAAAGATAATTGTATCCATTTTGGAGTCCACGTCTGTTCCCTGGGTCAGCCATTATGTTAAGGCTTAACATGCAGTGGTTTTCATCTTGGAACTCTGCTGTGCAGGCCATTTTTGCCCAGTCTCTTTCTTATGGTGGAGTCATGAACACTAACCTTAACTGAGGCAAGTGAGGCCTGCAGTTCTTTGGATGTTGTGGGGTCTTTTGTGACCTCTTGGATGAGTCGTCACTGTGCTCTTGGGGTAATTTTGGTTGGCCAGCCGCTCCTGGGAAGGTTCACCACTGTTCCATACTTTTGCCATTTGTGGCTCACACTGTGGTTCAATGGGGCCCCAAAGCTTTAGAAATGGCTTTATAACCTTTTCCAGACTGATAGATCTCAATTACTTTGTTTCTCATTTGTTCCTGAATTTCTTTGGATCGCAGCATGATGTCTAGCTTTTGAGGATCTTTTGGTCTACTTCACTTTGTCAGGCAGGTCCTATTTAAGTGATTTCTTGATTGAGAACAGGTGTGGCAGTAATCAGACCTGGGTGTGGCTAGAGAAATTGAACTCAGCTTTCCAAAGATGTGATAAACCAGTTAATTTATGTTTTTGGGGGTTTTTTGGGGTTTTTTTTGGGGGGGGGGGGGCACAATCACTTTTTCACACAGGGCCATGTAGGTTTGGATATTTTTTTTTTTACCCTTAATAATAAACACCTTCATTTAAAAAACTGCATTTTGTGTCTACTTGTCTTATCTTTGTCTAATATTTAAATTTGTTTGATGATCTGAAACATTTAAGTGTGACAAACATACAAAAAAATGAGAAATAAGGAAGGGGGCAAACACTTTTTCACACCACTGTATTTATTCATATATCAGCCCATAAATTATTCACAGAGCCCTCAGCTTAATTTCTCCTGTTTGTTTTTCTCCGTTTTTGCTCTCAGTTGTTTTGATATGTGATCTAATTTGACTTAGCATTAGCTAAAGGTTAGCTTCAGCACACTCACCTGTCCAGGTGCTTTCAGATGAATTTAGACATTGTTGTCTTGGTGTCTAATCATTATCCTCATTGTCACCAATAAGCAGCTGATTTGTAGACTCCCAGGTACTTGTAATAAACCTCAAAGCCAAAGGCTAATTAGCCAGAACAGCATGCCTTGGGTTACTATTCCGTCATTTTTTGTCTTGCCTGTGTGGACAGTTGATGGTACAGACTGCAGTCAAGGGCAAGAACATGGCAAGAAGGGTGAACAGTGATTGGGATCTTCATAATATCCTGTAGCTTGAAAGTGTTAAAGAAATTTAGTTTAGAAGTAAAAGTAAAGTAAAACTGCCTAGGTAACTTTATAACATCTGAGATGATGACCCGTATAGATAGATACATCATACTTGCTGTACAATAGAGGATTATCAGGCACAGAGTGCAATGTGAGGTACCAATTAGACTGCAAGGTGCAGTATGGCATCATTGTTATGACCAGAATTCAACATTAGAGTGAATTATTATACAGTGAACTTAAAGAAGTTTATTGTTCATCTGAACAATAAACTAGACTGGTCACACAATACTGACGCACTCTACAAGAAGGGACAGCGCAGGCTGTTCCTGCTGAGGAGACTCAGGTCTTTTGGTGTACAAGGGGCGCTGCTGAAGACATTCTACGACACGGTGGTGGCATCAGCCATCACTTTTGGAGTGGTCTGCTGGGGCAGTGGCATTACAGCAGCCGATAGGAAGAGACTGAACAAACTAATCAAGAAAGCTAGCTCTGTCCTGGGGCAACGCCTTGACCCAGTGGAGGAGATGGGAGAGAGAAGGATGGTGGCTAAACTGTCATCTCTGCTGGAGTCCGAGTCCCACCCTATGCAGGACATACTGAACGCACTGAGGAGCTCATTTAGCAGCAGACTACATCATCCTAGGTGTGCAACTGAGAGGTTTCGCAGGTCCTTCCTACCTACGGCAGTCAGACTGTATAACCTAAGCAGGGCTGCTCGCAGAGATAGCAAAAAAATGTAACAACCTAATAGTATTGAATGCAAAAGACGCAATAGACTTACACAGTGGTCCCCTCCAGTATACAACTAGGACAATATCAGTCGCTACGGAGGATGACAATATGTATGGGTACATATTCATACTATGTAGGATAACTAAGTAGACGGTTATGCTGTTTATTCCATCTAGCTACAATGCTCCGCACTGTGTGTATATATATTTATATATTTATGTGTACATATGTATATTCGCTGCTCTTGTTTTCTTGTCTTCTTGATTGTTGCTCTGAGTGTTGCTATCCCTGTGCTGTTGCAATCCTGGAATTTCCCCATTGTGGGACTAATAAAGGCAAATCTTATCTTATCTTAAATTACCCAGGAAAGTAAAACTGCCTAGATAACTTTATAACATCGGAGATGATGACCCGTATAGATAGATACATCATACTCGCTGTACAATAGAGGATTATCAGGTGCAGAGTGCAATGTGAGGTACCAATTAGACTGCAAGGTGCAGTATGGCATCATTGTTATGACCAGAATTCAACATTAGAGTGAGTTATTATACAGTGAAATGGCATGTGTCAGGAAAGATATCCTGTACCTGACCGTTCGCAGCGGAGATCAAATAGTTTTTATAAAGCATTAAATCTGACTCAAGTGCACCAACAGTAGGTTATATAATAATTACACTCTACCTTATTTATCATTCATTATGGCTTTAAAGTTGGACTATTTGGCTCCTCTGCTTCATTTGACCAATTTTGACTGATACTAAATCTGTCAGGATCAATCACAGAGGAAATGCTAAAATACCAATACAAAGTTGAAGTGTTTTTACCACGAAGTCTGACACATCTCAGTGTCAAATGATGGTGTACTGACAGTAACTTTGATGCTGATCAGTTTCTGATAATAATTATTAATCTCTGTTGTCAAAATAAAGCACAAACTTTTTTCACTAACGTGCTGCTTCACTCTGAGACAGCTGCTGCTATCAGCTTAAACCGTGTGTTAATTCAGGTGTGCTGCTCAGCTCTCTTCTCAAAGAAACTGGTGAGAAGCTGGCTCCCTTCCCATCATTTTGTCTCCTTCACTTTACTTTCTTTTCTTTTTTGATATCCTAATTTAAATTTCTTCAGGAAAGATACGACTGTTTTCTCCCCTCCTGCTCCTCTGGCTGACCGAGACCAGTCTAGTAACTAGTAACCAGCAGTGCAGGATTGGACTAAACCATTTTGCACCTTTTTATAAAGCAGTGATGGGGCCTCAGAGAATATCCATAATTACTGTTAATGCAAAATTCAGTCTCTCAACCACTTCATTCAGTCAGGGTGAATTCCATTATGACATTATTAATTAGAAATTTAAAAATGCAACACAAAAAACCCTTTTCATTCCAGGCTTTTTGAGGGCCCCCTCCCTTCCGTGGGTCCTGGGTACACAGCCCCCTTTATCCCCCCCCCCCCCAGTCCAACCCTGCACAGAGCATCACAGACATCCATCCATCCATCCATCTTCTACCGCTTTTCCGGAGGTCCGGGTCACGAAGGCAGCAGTACAAGCAGAGAAGCCCAGACTTCCCTCTCCCCAGCCACCTGCTTCAGCTCTTCAGAGAGGATACCAAGGCGTTCCCAGACCAGCTGGGAGACATAGTCTCTCCAACGAGTCCTGGGTCTGCCCCGAGATCTCCTCCCAGTGGGACATGCCCGAAACACCTCAAGTGGGAGGGGTCCAGGAGGCATCCTAATCAGATACCCATACCACCTCAACTGACTCCTTTCAATGTGGAGGAGCAACGGTTCTACTCTGAGCCTCTCCCAGATGACTGAGCTCCTCACCCTATCTCTGAGGGTGAGTCCAGCAATCCTACGGAGAAAGCTCATTTCAGCCACTTGTAACCGCGATCTTGTTCTTTTGGTCATTACCCAAAGCTCGTGACCACAGGTGAGAGTAGGAACGTAGACTGACTGGTAAACTGACAATTTACCAGTCAGTCTACTGGTCAATTTACCAGTCAGCATCACAGACACTTCAACAATATTATTAGTCAATTATTTCTGCAAACCTATTACAAAATGGTCAGAACAAACCCACAAGTTGGGATACAAGGAAAGTGCCAAGTCTGACCACACACAGAAGCGAACACTCGTCCTCCTGAACTCAGCGGAGCAGTGCATGGAGACACACCACACACCTGTCAGGGGAGGGGCAGGACACTGCCGGTGTGAGGAGATTTGTTTAAGAAACGGGACAAAGTATAAATGTTTCTGCTATAACGAGGAATGGAAAGTTCATTTTTGAAACTATCAAACCTGGTTTAGTCAGTGACCTGTGGCGAGGAGCCGGGAGAGAACAGGCTGGGTGATACCAACTCTTGGGGGGGGGGGGGGGGGGGGCATTGTCAGATTACGAAAAATGTTACATTTCCCGAAATTGTGAGGTGGATTCTGATTTATATTCATCAAAAAGCAATATCTGAAAATCATTTAAGGAGAACTGAATCTAGAAAAATTAAAAAAAAAATGTTGAAACCTTGAGTTACCGAGGCCATAGGTCTCAAGGCTGAAGATGAGGCCGAGGCCGAACTCGAGACCTCCAACACTGATGCATGAATGCCATGTTTTCACAGATTTGTTATGGGACCACTGAAAATAGCCCTATAACATTTTTAGCGTTCCCAGAAGACAACTTGGAGGTTAAGATGAATACTGTTGGATGTATAATGGCTCACACTGAGGTACTGCTTTGCTTTCCACGCAGATTGTAGTGTACATATCATTAGAGCACTACAGTACGCTTTATCCTTTTCACGCCTTTACTGCAGGCTAAGGTGGTAGATCAGACTACTGATGAGGTTGTCCCTCTGGGGGCTTCAGGCGAGTTGCTGGTCAGAGGCAGCTGTGTGATGCACGGGTACTGGGATGAACCTGACAAAACCAGAGAGGTTATCCTGCAGGACCGCTGGTACCGGACTGGGTGAGACAGATTGTTAAAAATAAAAAATAATCCAGAGGTATGGCCAGTATTCACTCATGTTTGAAATTTTGTCTACTCAGTGACACAGCCAGCTTGAACAGCCTGGGGTACTGCTGCATTGAGGGACGCATAAAGGACATGATTATCAGAGGAGGAGAGAACATCTACCCCGCCGAGATAGAACAATTTCTCTACAGGCACCCCAAAGTGCAGGAGGTGCAGGTCAGACTTAAAACCACAAGATGGCAGCAATGGTTCTTCTCCCTGTAGTATTTGGATCATGCAAAATTAGGTGTGGTAGTGGGGGTTTTAAATGGTTACCCTCTGGTTGCTAGGTGATTGGAGTCAAAGATGAGAGGCTGGGTGAGCAGGTGTGCGCCTGCATCAGGCTGAAGGAGGGCCAGACCTCCAGCCCCGAGGAAATAAGAGCATTCTGCAAAGGCCAGGTAGGAGATGAAAGATAACAACCTCAAAGAGCCAGGAATCGTGTATAAATCAGAGCTCAGCTGTTTGTGTACTGATGTCGTTTTATTCCCTCTCCAGATTTCCCACTTCAAGATCCCACAATATGTGATCTTTGTAAAGAGTTACCCTCTCACTGCCTCAGGAAAGGTTGGAAATGTGTTCTTTACTGCCAAAGTACAGTGGATGTAAAAACTCTACACACCCCTGTTCAAATGTCAGGTTTTTGTGATGTAAAAAAATGAGATGAAGATAAATCATTTCAAAACATTTCCCCCCATAAATGTGACCTATAACTTGTAAAACCCAATTGAAAAACAAACTGAAATCTTTTAAGGGGAAAAATAAAAAATAAAAAACTTACAATAACCTGGGTGCATAAATATGCGCAACCTTAAACTAATACTTTGTTGCAGCACCTTTGGCTTTCATTACGGCACTCAGTCTTTTTGGGTAGGAGTCTATCAGTGTGACACATCTTGATGTGGCAATATTTGCCCACTTTTCTTTGCAAAAATGCTCCAAATCTGTCAGATTGTGAGGGCATCTCCTATGCACAGCCCTCTTCAGATCACCCCACAGATGTTCGATCGGATTCAGGTCTGGACTCTGGCTGGGACATTCTAAAACCTCAATCTTCTTCTGGCGAAGCCATTCTTTTGTTGATTTGGATGTGTGCTTTGGGTCATTGTTGTGCTGAAAGATGAAATTCTTCTTCATCTTCAGCTTTCTTGCAGAAGCCTGAAGAGTTTTTTTTTGCCAGCACTGGCTGGTATTTGGAACTGTTCAGAATTCCCTTCACCTTGACTAAGGCCCAGCTGAAGAAAAACAGCCCCAAAGCATGATGCTGCTACCACCATGATTCACTGTAGGTATGGTGTTCTTTTGGTGATGAGTGTGATGAAGGGTTTATTGTGAAATACGGTGTGACAGCGCCACCTTCTGGGTGCGCCACCACACCGTCCTATAAATAGGGGCGTCCACCATTTTGGGCTGTCTTGCCTGGACACCCCACACTGTGAAGCACCTGGTGTGTTGCAGCCTGAATTACAGTTAGGCCCGAAAATATTTGGACAGTGACACAAGTTTTGTTATTTTAGCTGTTTACGAAAACATATTCAGGATACAATTATATAATCAATATGGGCTTAAAGTGCAGACTCTCAGCTGTAATTTGAGAGTATTCACATCCAAATTGGAGCAAGGGTTCAGGAATTACAGCTCTTTAATACGTAGCCGCCTCTTTTTCAAGGGACCAAAAGTAATTGGACAATTGACTTAGAAGGCTGCAAAAAAAAAATAACAAGGCTGCATGGGCTCTTCCCTCATTAACCTGTCATCAGTTAAGCAGTTAAAAGGTCTGGAGTTGATTCCAGGTGTGGCGTTTGCATTTGGAAGCTGTTGCTGTGAACACACAACATGCGGTCAAAGGAGCTCTCAATGGAGGTGAAAGAGACCATCCTGAGGCTGAAAAAAAAAGAAGAAATCCATCAGAGAGATAGCAGAAATGTTAGGAGTGGCCAAATCAACAGTTTGGTACATTCTGAGAAAAAAAGAGTGCACTGGTGAGCTTGGGAACTCAAAAAGGCCTGGACGTCCACGGAAGACAACAGTGGTGGATGATCACAGAATCCTTTCCATGGTGAAGAACAACCCTTCACAACATCCACTCAAGTGAAGAACACTCTCCAGGAAGTAGGTGTATCAGTATCTAAGTCTACCATAAAGAGAAGACTTCATGAGAGTAAATACAAAGGATTCACCACAAGGTGCAAACCATGAATCAGCCTCAAAAATTGAAAGGCCAGAATTGACTTTGCCAAAAAACACCTGAAGAAGCCAGCCCAGTTCTGGAACAGCATTCTTTGGACAGATGAGACTAAGATCAACCTGTACCAGAATGATGGGAAGAAGAAAGTTTGGAGAAGAATTGGAACAGCTCATGATCCAAAGCACTACATCTTCTGTAAAACATGGTGGAGGCAGTGTGATGGCATGGGCATGCATGGCTTCCAATGGCACTGGGTCACTTGTGTTTATTGATGATGTGACAAAAGACAGAAGCAGCCAGATGAATTCTGAAGTGTATAGGGATATACTTTCTGCTCAGATTCAGCCAAATGCAGCAAAGTTGATTGGACGGCACTTCATCAGTGGTCCAAAACATACTGCAAAAGCAACCCAGGAGTTTTTTAAAGCAACAAAGTGGAATATTCTGCAATGGCCGAGTCAATCACCAGATCTCAACCCAATTGAGCATGAATTTCACTTGCTCAAGACAAAACTTAAAGCAGAAAGACCCACAAACAAGCAACAACTGAAGACAGCTGCAGTAAAGGCCTGGCAAAGCATCACAAAGGAGGAAACCCAGCGTTTGGTGATGTCCATGGGTTCCAGACTTCAGGCAGTCATTGCCTGCAAAGGATTCTCAACAAAATATTGAAAAGTAACATTTTACTTAGGGTTATGTTTATTTGTCCAATTACTTTTGAGCCCCTGAAATGAGGAGCGTTTGTATAAAAATAGCTACAATTCCTACATGTTTAATCATATATTTTTGTTCACCCCCTTGAATTAAACCTTAAAGTCTGCACTTCAATTCCGTTGTAGTTGTTTTATTTCAAATCCAATGTGGTGGCATGCAGAGCCCAAATCATGAAGATTGTGTCACTGTCCAAATATTTCTGGGCCTAACTGTATAATAAAGTCCCGTTCTAGTGCAACGTCTCGTTTGCCTCCCTTCGTGCCGGGTTTACAGACATAACATTTTGGTGACTGAGGATTAACCAATGGAGATGTGCGTAACACCGCTGCGGCCTTTCATGGAGCTTCCCGGGGAGCCACCTGTTCCATGGTCCCACTGGATGGAGACTTTTGAAATCTACCTCACAGCATTGGACAGAGGGAAGCTGAATAAGGTGACGATGCGGGCGTTACTTGTCCACAACTTTGGCATCGAAGGTCAGAGGATTCTGCAAATGCTCGGCTCGGCGGACTTGTATGAGGACATTGTGGAGCTAATGGCTAACCACTTCACCACTCCAGGCAGCATGACGGTACAACGGATTCGGTTTCGCCAGAGACTCCAGACAGTCGGTGAGCCCATTCAACAATTTTGCCACTGATTTAAGACAGTTAGCCAGTGTGTGCCGGTTTGGGCCGTTAGAGGATGAGATGGTACGGGACAAGTTAGCCAAGCACGTGCGTAGTGCAGCGATAAGGGCTAGGTTGCTAACGGCGCCAAATGGGGCAGTTGAACTAGCTTTGCAGCTAGAGGCCATGGATAAGCAAACCTTGGCGCTAAATGGGTGCCAGTTTCAGAAGACACCAGAAGGGACGACGTCGGCAAACGCTGTGGACTCGGAGGACGAAGGGAGCATGGCGGATGACTACGAGGCATACACACTGAGCCGTAGGTCTGCTCCGAAGGACTCCATCTGCAGGGGTTGTGAGTCCCCAAGGCACCAGTATTATGCGTGAGCATGCCCGGCAAGAGGGAAGCGATGCAACAAGTGTGGACACATGAATCATTTCACTAGGGTGTGTCAGTCCCCAGCATCATGGAACCCGCCAAGCAGACCAGCCCGCCCACCTATGGCGACCATCCACTCAGTGGCCACTAAAACCCATGGGCTTTCCTACTGCATGGTGGAATTGGATGGTGTAGCTTTGCCATTGATACTCAACACAGCGGCAGTACGGTCGGTGCTAAGTTAGGCCACGGTAAAAACGTTTTTCCCACACTACAGGATTAGGAAGAACCCAGTGCCGCTGTATGGCTATGGTGGTAATAGACTGTGTATTGTCGGGACTGTGGTGTTGACTGCCCGCTACAACACCGAGGCAGTGTGCCACTTCACGTTCCAGGTGGCATCGCATGACAACAACATTTTGGGGTGTGACTTGTTTTATGTACTGGGGTTTGCTATTAAGGACAGTGCTGGGTTTGAGTGGTCCGGATGTGGACACTGGAGATCGCCGGACCCAGTGATGACGTCGTGGTGTGGGATGAAGCACTCGCTGACAATGCTGGAACCGAAGCACAGGTTTCTGACACTCAGGAGGACAACGGCTCAGTGGAGGAACCGGACGACTCCAGTGCCCATGCTTGGCCAGCTATTTTGGGAGTGACTGAGCTAGCGAGCGGAGGGTCCATTCCGACGGGTGTCACCAGGGAAGCATCAGATGTTTTCGGTGCCAAAGTCAAGCTTTGGACGATGATGGATGAGGGGTCCACTGCGACCGCAGTGGCTGCGGAGCTGCCATGGTGTCTCGATGACGCAACATGGGTGGAAAACGCGGAGTTGCCGGGACTGCAGCAACACTCCAAACCAAGCAAGGAACCGCTTTGGGTCATGGACTGGGTTCAGGTCCGTGCTGACGAGAGACTGGGGCAACGACTGGCTGGATCACAGCTGGTGGGACATGGGACGCCGCTGAGGATTGTGGCAAAAGTAGGAGCAGCGTGCTTCCGGCTGGCAGATGGCTCGATCCAACACGCAAACCAGCTGCGGTGTGGCCAGGTGGGGGTTTTGACTGACGGGGCTGCACGGGAGTCGGCGAAGGTGGTGGGAGACCCAATCTCCTGTGTTTCGACGATCGGTCCTAGTCCTGGGGGCCTGTCGCCTCCAGGGGTGTGCTCACAGTGGGGCTGCCGCAGGGCCCCCCCAGCAGCCCCTCCCTTGCCATGGGAAACTGTGAAAGAGAGACTATGGACACTTTAAGTAGGAGCACGGCCCGTATTATAGGTAAAGTGGCAGAATAAACCACTTGGCCGTGCAGGTCGGGTGGCAGTCTACCTGCCAGCCCTAGTTCCTGAGTTTGTTGTTGTTTAATATGTTTACTGGGGGGTTTGCCTACTAAATCTGGGTGGGTTTTAATTAGGCATGTTTTTCTATTTTATACGGGGGGGATGGGGGTGTGATGAAGGGCTTATTGTGAAATATGGTGTGATGATGCCACCTTCCGGGTGCGCCACCACACCGCCCTATAAATAGGGGCGTCCACCATTTTGGGCTCTCTTGCCTGGACGCCCCACACTGTGAAGCACCTGCTGTATTGCAACCTGAATTATAATAAAGTCCCATTCTAGTGCAACCTCTCGTCTGCCTCCCTTCGTGCCAGGTTTACAGACATAACAGTGAGCAGTGTTGTGTTTGCGCCAAATATACTTTTTGGAATTATGGCCAAAAAGTTCAACCTTGGTTTTATTGGACCATAACACATTTTCCCACATGCGTTTGGGAAATTTCAAATGTGTTTTTGCAAAATGTAACCGGGCTTGGATGTTTTTCTTCATAAGATAAGGCTTCCGTCTTGCCATCCTAGGCGGGAAATTGTTGTCACATGTCCTAAACAGCCAGTACTTCCCAGAAATTCCTGCAGCTCCTTCAATGTTGCTGTCAGCCTCTTAGCAGCCTCCCTGACCAGTTTTCTTCTCGTCTTTTCATCAATTTTGGAGGGACATCCAGTTCTTGGTAATGTCACTGTTGTGCCATATTTTCTTCACTTGATGATGACTGTCTCCACTGTGTTCCATGGTATATTTAATGCCTTGGAAATTCTTTTGTACCCTTCTCCTGATTGCTGCCTTTGAACAATGAGATCTCTCTGATGCTTTGGAAGCTCTCTGTGGACCATGGCTTGTGCTGTAAGATGTGACTACAAAAATGTCAGGAAAACCCTATTAGAACAGCTTAACTTTATTTGGGGTTAATCAGAGGCACTTTAAATGGTGGCAGGTGTGTGCTGACTCCCATTTAACATGAGTTTGAATGTGATTGGTTTATTCTGAACACAGCCACGTCCCCAATTATAACAGGGTGTGCATATTTATGCAAACAGGTTATTGTAATTTTTTTTTCCCCCCTTAAAAGATTTCAGTTTGGTTATACAGGTTATAGGTCACAGTAATGGTGGGAAAAGTTTTGAAATGATTTATCTTGGTCTAATTTTTTCACATCACAAAAACTTGGCATTTGAACAGGGGTGTGTAGACTTTTTATATCCACTGTACATCACATATTCATGCACGTGTGTTGCATTTCCCCATTGTCTCTTCTGTTTTCTTTTCAGATCAAGAAGAATATATTACAAGAGGACATAGAGAAGCAACTGGGACTTTAGCGAGAACTAAAACAGAAAAAAATCATGGAAAATGGTTGTTTTACGCTTTTATCGTAAAGTCTTTTGAACACTTTATGCTGCTTAATAAAAAAGATGTAATTTTTTTTCTGGCTGAAATAAAAAAAAAATCTAGAAGATGCTGCGATTGAAAAATATTTTTAATTTACTATATAAAGGCAATAATACACCAGAGAAAAACCTTATTAATGAATGGCACCAGATGAAGCTGAAAGTTCCACCTGCTGAGAGACATTAAAGTAATCCTTGTCTTCTCAGCGACGCAGTCGGGATCCTGTACCAAATCATGCTGAGCTGGAGGCGGCACTGCTTGATGAATGGGATCAGATTCCTCAGAATCAAACTGACAGCTTAGCAAATGAAGGTCATATTCTGTACAGGATATTAATGAACAATGAAATTAGTTTTGTTGCATATCTGTAAGTCCAGATGATCTGAATTTGTGCACTAATAACCATGAGCTAATAAACATGATGCAGTGTATCGTTATTTGTGTTTTATTCAATGACAATGTACATCACTTTCTGGAACTGATACAATGTTGCATTTTTAACAGTAGGACCAGCCAGTATCCTGTCTTGTACACTGCTTTAAAGGTATTATCTTAAATATGCTGGGACATCGTTAAAGGTCCCATTCGCTGCTCTTTTCCCACATTTTAACAGCTCCCATAAGTTAAATGTTCATGACATATTTTGGTCAAATTGCCCTAAATTAATTATTGCAGCATCATTGTGAATCATCTTTTGCAGCCTTTCTCAGAACGGCTTGTTTTAGTGCATGTCTCTTTAAATCCCCAAGACCACATTTAATTCCACCAGTGAAGTAATGCCTCACTGGTGTGTGGTTTCAGTGGTTGATAGGATATGATTGATCCCTGGAGTGCAATAAGCACAGAAAAATGTGTGAATGAGTTGCTGAACTGCTTGCCGCCTTGGATCTTACTTGGAGTATATAAAGATGCTTAAATAACATCTAAGAGTGGCGTAAATGATTGCGTATTGTGAGATGAACAAGGATTCTTGGAGGAGGGGGGGTGTGAATCAAATTGACAGAAAAGAGCGATCAAAACCAGTCAAATTGGCAGTTAAGCTAATGTCAGGGAGCATGATGGATAGTGTCTCCCTGCTGAAGCGAGCTGAATGCCATTAGACTAACCGACTACGACCACCAAGCCAAGCTAATGCTAATGGTTTGATGTAGCATCACAACATAAATGTAATAGGGGTGGGAATTGTTATGTCCACAAAGTTGGTAGTGAATGAGGTGAAGAGAGTGGTAGTGTCAAACACAGCTTTATTGGTGGAACAGTGAAGCAGTACATGGCAAGCACCTAGCGTGGGCATCCGGCACAGAAGGAAGTGCCATGGCGGCTCATCCTGCTATATAGGACAGTGCGGTGATGCGACAGGCAGTCAGCGTCACCACACTGCACTTCACAATAAGTGCCGTCATGACATTCTCCCCCCTTTTACAATGTCCAAAACCACACACACAATTCGAACCCACCCCAATTTAGAACCCTAATCACACTCTAAAGTAATGTAAACTAATGTACTAAAAGGGCCTAACACACTCACACAAAACAACGTAAAATAGGGCCGGTGGGTGGACTACCACGCGACCCGCATGGCACGGTGGATTATTCTGCCACCAGATTAAACTAAAAGTCCTTTACCCAAACTAAAAATATCTGCCATGCTCCTAAACTAACATATAAAACAGAATAACAACAGAAATATAAACACACTGCTACAGCACAGTCACTTGGGTGGGAAAGGTGGAACTGGCATGGAGGGCCCAGGGCAGCCCCTCAGCAGGTGCCCCCCTGGAGGCAGCAAGCCCCCGGAGCAATGGCTGACCTTCTGGACGACGGAGCCCAGATCCCACACTATCATCACCGACTCCCTTCCAGCCTCGCCAACTGGAGCATCGTCCTGGACATACTGAAGCCGATTGGCATGCGTTGACGAGCCGTCAGACAACCGGAAGTACGCTGCGCCCAACTTCGCCACTATCCCCAGACATGCTTGGTGTTTCACGGGCTGTCGTCTGGCCCATCTTCACCATGGTCATTCGTTACCGCGAACCCAAACCAAGTCTATAACCCTAAATGGGGCCCTGCTCAGCCTGGTGTACTGCTGCTGAGCTTGTGGTAACTCCATGTTCGTCAGTCTGGCCCCATCCTCTTCTAAAAATGTCGTAGCGGTCACCATCGTAGCTGCAGATCCCCCATCCCACTGCGGCCAAGCTCCGGAGGCATCTGGGGCTAGCATGGTGTCACTTGCTGACGCAGGTGCCTCGCTAACATGCTCAGTACCCCCCCTACCATGTCCTGAGCACCGGCACTGAGACCCTCCCGCGCCGAACCTGAGTGAAACTGGTCCTGCTTGACCGCTAGAGTGTCTGGTAGCCCTTCGTCCCACACAACGTCCTCTTCGACCATCAGAACTGGCGGGTTCCAGCGGCCACAACCCAACCATTCGTTCCCAGCACCGTCTTTAATGGCAAAACCCAGTCAGTAGTACAGGTCACAGCCCATGATGTTATCGTCGCATGCCACCACTTGGAACATGAAGTCAACCATCTTTGCAGACTTGTAACAAACCGTTAACTCCAAAGTCCCGACTGTGCACAGCCTGCTACCTCGGTGGCCATACAACGGCACCGGGTTACTCTTTATCCTGTACTGGGGGAAGAACTTCTTTATCGTGGCCCAGTTCCGCATCAACCGCACCGCCGCCGTGTCGAGCAACAGTGGAACTTCCACGCCGTCTAACTCCACTGAGCAATATGTGTACCTGTTAGCGCTGGGGCTCACTGTATGGATGGTTGTCAGGGGCAGGTGGAGTGATTTCTTCCGTGGGTTCTCTGGCTCGGATAAACGGAACACTCTGGCATAATGGGTCAAGCGTCCACATCTGCTACAAAGTTTTCCTCTTGCCGGGCATTCCTTTGCCTTATTGCAGTGTGTTATGGACCCACCACCCCTACACAGGGGTTTTCCCCTGGCAGACCTTTGGCTGGCAGCATTGATTTCTGTAGCGTCGTCATCCAAGCTATTCTCACTTTCCAAGTCTGCAATATTTACTGTAGTGGCCGGCTCTGGTGGCCTCTGTGACTGGCACCAGGTTAGCTCCGAAGCTAGCTTGTCTGCGGCCTCTAACTGGAGAGCTAGTTCGACAGCTCTGGCTAATGTTAAGTTATTCAGCACCATGAGTAGCCTAGCTCACAATGCAGCATTGCACGTGTGCTCTGCTAGTTGGTCGCGCATCATTTCATCTTCAAGCTGTCCAAAACAGCACTCGCTAGCTAGCTGCCTTAAGTCAGCAACAAATTGGTGGATGGGCTCACCTACACATTGGTGTTGCTGGCAAAAACAAGTTCTCCATACAGTCATGCTGTCTGGAGTGTGGAAATGGTTAGCTAGCAGCTCCACGACGTCCTCAAACAAGTCCGATGCACTGAGTATCCGTAGAACTCACTGGCCTTCGATACTCAAGTTGTGGACGAGAAGCACATGCGCCCTCACCTTATCAAGCCTCCCGAGGTCCAGCATGGTGATGTAAGTCTGAAAAGCCTTGAATCAGCGCGGCCAAGGCACCGGCAGTTTGCCCGGGAACTTGAGGAAGGGGCGGAATTGTGTAACGCACGCCTCCATGAGTTAATCCTCTGTCGACAAATGTTATGTCCACAAAGCTGGTAGTGAATGAGGTGAAGAGAGTGGTAGCGTTGAACACAACTTTATTGGTGGAACGGTAAAGCAGTACACGGCAAGCACCTAGTGTGAGCATCTGGCACAAGAGGAAGTGCCATGGCGGCTCATCCCGCTATATAGGGCAGTGCGGTGAGGCGACAGGAAGTCGGTGTCACTACGCTGCACTTCACAATAAGTGCCATCATGGCAGGAATCACCAAGAGGCTGCACAATGCAATACTATCACGACATAACGATATCATGTATTGAGATTTCCATCCTGATCTTTGTCTAGTTCAGGGGTCTGCAACCTTTACCAACTGAAGAGCCATTTTCCCCATCTCCGACTAAAATAGAAGTGGCTGAGGGCCACAACAGCAATTTGACCTTTAAAATTAAGATTATGCTGCTTATAAAGTTTTTTTTATAGACATCGCTCTGAATATTATGTGGCATATGAATTCATACTACGACAGTGAAAAAAAACTGTCAAGCTTTATATATAGCTTCATTCATGAAATAAAAGTATTAGAAATATATTACAAATTGTTATGTGCTGAAAAATAATGTGAATATAATAATAATATAATAATATGGGTATCTGACCATAATTTGTTGCATAGTTTTCAATTATCAGCACATTCATAAATTGTTTAAATCTGAAAAATATCATCCATCTTCTGCTTTAAACAGTGATCACATAGCTTTAGTTCCCGATATTGTAATAAATTAGAGACAAACATTTTATTTAGATGAAGCAACTTTTCATCCTTTTTATGCTTCCTAATAATGATCCTTATTCAAATGTATTAATATAATATAAATCTGTATCCTTCATCTGTTCTCCAGACTCTCAATTTGACAAGTAGTGGATTTGCTGTCTGATATTCTTCTTTATTTATTTTGGAATAATAATAATAAAAAATTCTAAATAACTTTCTAAATAATATAACTTTTAAAATCATTTGGTGCAAATTAAGGTAATTGGAAACAATTACACCAGAGTGGAAAAATGTTTAAGAAATACCTTCTTCTGCTGAGCTAAATGTTGGTTATAATTTTTTTTTAAATGTGTGGCATTGATGGACAGTCTGCACTTATAATTCACTGTCCAAAACTCCACAGGAAACAAACTAGCAGTTATCCTACAGACAAAAAGCTGAAAACATCCTTAAAATAAAAGGCTCACCTCTACATCACTGTCAGACAGTCTTCTCTCCTTTTTTTCTTTTTTTTAATTTACAAATTGTGAGGGAAAGCTGTCGACTGTAGGTCTTATTTTAGGTAAGTATATCCAGTTGATGGCATTTCATAATAATAGCACATAACAGACACAACCATTCTCAAAATTGAATTGCTATAAAGGGCTTTTATTTTTACATAACTCAGAAAGTATTGAGTTGTGATGGTGAAAATAATATGACACTAATTCAGACTTTGGTCAAGTCTGTGATTCCTGCATTTATAGCACAAGTGACTAATTTTAAGGTTATTATAATTATGCTTAAAGTGCTGATGACACGTTTTTGACATTTTTAAGGATGTTGTGTAAACCCAAAAGTCATTGTCGATGATCAATATAATATTTACAACCGCGCCTGCATAAACTAGTTATTGTGGGCTATATTAATCATATATTCCATAACCTACATATGTTGAAGCATGTGGAAATGTTTGGTAATTACATATGTAAAGCAACTTCACACCTCTGAAAGGACAAAGGCTCTCAACCGCCAAGTGAAGAACGAAGACGTTCCCAGACACTGAGGTGGAGACCGGAGGAGCTACCCTCACCCCCTGGGCGAGGAGAGGAAATACCAAGACAATGGGGGGATTAAGATAATGAGGGATGTCAGCCTTTGTTATGCATGTCTTTTGTTATGTGCAAGTATAAAGTCAGTGAGCCGGAGATATTCGGTCTCTTTTCCTTCTGCTACCTCTGCACTAGAATGAGACTTGTTAGGAGAGCTGATAAATAAACTTTGGTTTATATATCAAATCGCCTCATCATTTCAAGCTCTTCTACACTGGTGACCCCTGATGCGAGTATGGACCTGAGGCGTTCCCCCGCAATCGACTCATCCGTGGTGACCCAGGCAGACGCCAGCGCCCACGCAGACAGGGGAACAGATGGACGTCTTTCCCCCCCGGCAGAAGGGATTGAGAGGGCTCAACCGAGCACCAGCACCACTGTGAGAGCCGAAGCAAGGCACTCTCACCCTGCGGACACAGCAGTGATGGTATACACGAATGCCGTCGCTGTCAAGCTGCCAGACTTCTGGCAAAAAGATCCCGCCTCGTGGTTTCAGCAAGCTGAAGCCCAGTTTACACTGGCGGGCATCACGGCTGACGATACCAAATTCTATCATATTGTCTCCAAACTCGACGCCGCCACTTCGAGGTGTGTGCTGAGCATGATCCAGCGGCCGCCGGCCCAAGACAAATAGGAAACGCTGAAAGCAACCATCGTGGCAAATTACGTCCCCTCAGCTGAAGAGAGAGCCGTGAAGATCCTGGCGGTCTACAGCCACAGAGAGTGCAAACCTAAAGCCCTCATAGAGGATTTGCTGCAGCTTAAAGAAGAAGACAATGACAACTTCCTCCTCCAATTCATATTCCTCAGCACGCTGCCGCCACACATGAGAGGGACACTCGCCAACATGAGATGCAGCACCCAGCAAGACTTCAGCGTGCTCGTCAACGAAGCTCAACGGCTCGTCAACGCCTGCAAGGAGCAGACACCCACAGCAGCATCCGCAGACCTCAACGCTGATGCCCAGAACCACGAAGAGCCACAACCCACTGAGCAGATCCAGCCCGCGGTGACAGCGACACGGCCAAAACATAACAGACGGAGCAACGTCTGTTATTATCACCACCGTTTCGCCGAGAAGGCTCACAAATGTGTTCCCCCCTGCAAATTTAAACGCCAAAGCCGAGAGCCGTTAACGGCAGCGGTTCTCGGCGAGAAGAATAAGCTGTTGTATGTGACGGATGGACACACCGGCAAGCAGTTCCTCATCGACACAGGAGCTCAGCTGAGTTTCGTCACGCCCTCCCACGCAGATCGAGCCATGGGCACCCGGGGCAACGGAGCGGTGGCAGCCAACGGCTCTAACATCGACACTTTCGGCGAAAAGAGCCTGTACCTCCACATCCACGGCCGCAACTACAGATGGACATTTGTTGTAGCGGCGGTGAGGTTTAACTTGTTAGGCGCAGATTTTTTGTGTGCACATGGGTTATTAGTGGATCTAGCAAATAGGCGCTTGGTTAATGCACTGTCCTTTGCTTCTATTCCATGCTCAGCTCGAGTTTCTCCACCACCTGTGCAGGCTAACGTCACCACGGCAGGAGGTAAGTTTGAGCAACTCCTCACCCAATTTCCAGCACTCACAATTCCCAAATTCTCAGCCACTGTGGCTAAACACGGGGTTAAACACTTTATTCCCACAACGGGCCCACCCGTATTTGCCAAAGCTCGCCGCTTAGAAGCGGCCAAGCTCAACATAGCACGGGACGAGTTTACGACCCTTGAAAAATTGGGCATTGTTAGACGCTCGAAGAGCCCTTGGGCCTCACCACTTCACATGGTTCCGAAATCCGATGGTTCTTGGAGACCGTGCGGAGATTACCGCAGATTAAACAATGCTACAGCGCATGACCGCTACCCAATTCCTCACATTCAAGATTTTTCACTACATCTGGCGGGTGCGCGCATTTTTTCAAAAATAAACTTAGTCCGCGGTTATCATCAAGTCCCAGTCAGAGCGGAGGACATTCCTAAAACAGCTGTAATAACCCCTTTCGGCCTTTTTGAATTTCTGCAAATGCCTTTCGGCCTCAAAGGCGCTGCTCAAACTTTTCAACGAATGATGGACGCGGTCTTACGCGACCTTCCTTTTGTCTTCGTCTACCTCGACGACATGCTGGTAGCCAGTTCGTCTGAGGAAGAACACGAGCAGCACCTCACTACGGTTTTTCAGAGACTAAAAGAGCACGGGCTAATAATCAATCCAGCCAAATGCAAATTCGGCGTGTCACAAATTGATTTTTTAAGACACAAAGTCTCTCCGAAGGGGGCAGTTCCACTTCCAGACAAAGTTCACGCGATAAAAAGTTTCCCACGGCCACAGACGGTCAAATCGCTACAAGAATTTTTAGGAATGGTTCATTTTTACAACCGTTTCCTCCCCCACGCAGCTCAGCTCATGCAGCCCCTATATGACGCGCTCAAAAAAAAGAAAGCTTCCAACGCGGTCAAATGGACCCCGGAGCGCAAACACGCCTTCGCGGAAGTAAAGAGCGCTCTAGCTAACGCCACATTGTTAGTTCACCCAGATCCCTCGGCCCGCATCGCGCTAACCACAGACGCTTCGGACCTGGCTATAGGGGCAGTTGTAGAACAACATGTCAGCGGGATCTGGCAACCTTTAGCATACTTTAGCAAATCGCTAAACCAAACTGAGCGTAAATACAGCACTTTTGACAGGGAGCTGCTAGCGCTTCATTTATCCATCCGCCACTTCCAGTTCTGGTTAGAAGGGCGGAGTTTCACGGCTTTTGTAGACCATAAACTGCTCACCTTTGCTATGGCTAAAATTTCAGAACCATGGTCAGGCAGGCAACAAAGACAGCTGGCTGCGATTTCAGAGTTCACCACAGACATTCGACACGTGGCAGGCAAACTTAACGTAGTAGTAGACTGCCTCTCTCGCGCTGTGACATCACCAGAGCGCGAGGAGACAGATTATACTGCCTCAGCCGCAGAACTTTTCACTAACGCAGACACATACGCAGCACCTATCCATGCAGGGATAGATTATGCAGCCATGGCAGAGGAACAAAGCAGTGACGCGGATGTGCGCGCACTCCTGTCTGGACCAACAGGGTTAAGGCTGGAGAAAAAGGGTTTACACGACGGCGTACCCCCCCTAATATGCGATGTTTCAACCGGCCGACCTCACCCGTTAGTACCAGCTACATGGCGCCGCCGTATTTTCGACGCAATTCACTCCTTCGCGCACCCAGGTGTGCGCGCCTCGGTTAAAATGGTCGCCGAAAAGTTTGTGTGGCCAGGCCTGCGCAAAAACGTAAAAGAATGGGCGAAAACTTGCATTTCTTGTCAGCGCGCCAAAATACACAGACACACAAAAGCCCCTCTGGAGCCTTTTCCAATCCCTGCTAGAAGGTTCGACCACGTTCATGTCGACCTCGTGGGGCCACTACCTTCCTCCCAAGGGTTCACACACCTGTTAACAATGATAGACTGCACCACACGCTGGCCGGAGGCAGTCCCTCTAGCGGCAACCACAGTGGAGGAAGTCGCTCGCGTCTTTTTGACAAACTGGGTAGCACGTTTCGGCGTCCCATCGGACATCACGTCCGATAGGGGGCCTCAATTTGTCTCAGAGCTTTGGTCAGCCATGTCCAGCAGCTTAGGGGCAACAATTCACCGCACCACCGCTTATCACCCTCAGGCTAATGGGTTATGCGAGCGTTTTCACAGGTCTTTAAAGGCTGCCCTCAGAGCCTCACTAACGGATACAAATTGGGTAAATAAACTTCCCTGGGTTTTATTGGGGTTGCGTGCTGCGCCTAAAGAGAATCTAGACGCCTCTCCGGCAGAATTAGTTTTTGCACAGCCTCTCAGGCTCCCAGGTGAATTTTTACCAGAGAACCCAGAGCCAGGGCATCTTCCAGTCGCAAGGTTTTTAGGCAGCAACGGACCGGACTCTCTCCCCGGTCCAGCTCATCACTCCTTTCCACGGGTTTTTGTCCCTCAAGCTTTAAAAAATGCTGAGTTCGTTTTTGTTAGGCATGAAGCTTTAAAACCAACTTTCCGCCCAGCATACGATGGGCCATTCAGAGTGCTCGAACATGGTGATAAACACTTTGTGCTTGATTTTGGGGATAGAAAAGAAACAGTCAGCATTGACAGACTTAAACCTGCCTTCTTGTTGAAAGACGAGCCTGCACAGTTGGCGAGAGCACCTCGGCAGGGTAGACCCCCCAAGAGAAAAGACTCAGCCCCCCTGCAGGGAACAATTAACCACTCTCCTTCCCACGCTGCAGATTCCTCACAAGAAAGTTCCAGCAGGACACCTAAACGAACCCACAGCAGTTTTGGGAGAAGATTAAAACCCAGACAGCACAGGGACTGATGCAAACTACTCCACAATTGTTCACTAATTGTGCTGCAACAGTTTAGGACTGACTTATGATTTTACTATGCTGTTATGATTACCACTGAACTCTCTTAGGGGCATGGCTACTGGAAAGTTTCTTCTGTGGCAAGAGATGTAACATTTAGTATGTCATAGTAATTATCTTAGACTGTGAACCTTTCTATTGTCCTTTCTTAGTCGTTTGGGGGGGGCTGTGGGCTATATTAATCATATATTCCATAACCTACATATGTTGAAGCATGTGGAAATGTTTGGTAATTACATATGTAAAGCAACTTCACACCTCTGAAAGGACAAAGGCTCTCAACCGCCAAGTGAAGAACAAAGACGTTCCCAGACACTGCGGTGGAGACCGGAGGAGCTACCCTCACCCCCTGGGCGAGGAGAGGAAATACCAAGACAATGGGGGGATTAAGATAATGAGGGATGTCAGCCTTTGTTATGCATGTCTTTTGTTATGTGCAAGTATAAAGTCAGTGAGCCGGAGATATTCGGTCTCTTTTCCTTCTGCTACCTCTGCACTAGAATGAGACTTGTTAGGAGAGCTGATAAATAAACTTTGGTTTATATATCAAATCGCCTCATCATTTCAAGCTCTTCTACAGTTATCATCAAAAAACTGCAGCCGCTGACTGGACTATGGTGCCGCCCACTGAATTAAGGGCGGCCCCTCCATGACGTAAGCAACAGAACGGACTCCGGTGTTGTTGACTGGAATGACAGCAGCTTTGTAGCTCACAGTTTCTCTGGTTTCTTGTTTTAATTTTACAGTTGTGCCTTCACACTGTGTCGCAGGCTTAGATAAACAGCAGGCATGAAAAACCACATCACATGCTTCAGCTCCAACTGTCATAAGCCTCCTCGTGCGCTTTTATGCAGGAGGAGCGCATGAGGAGAAGGATTAATGGATTTACGCGCAGCTTTGACCTACTTTCTCTGATCACATACGGACGGTCGCCGGTCCGGCCACGTCCCCTCTGTTATTATCACCAGCTGATTCCCCTCCCGCTGATCATGTTTCCCGGTCCTCGCCCAGGTGCTTCTCATCACACCATCACCAGCAGTGTGTGTACTTCGCGGCTGTTTGCCAGTCATCTGTGCTGTTTGTCTGCCAGTATTTTCAGCACTCTTACAATGTGTTAGTCACTCCATGTTCGCCATGGTTCTCGTGCGTCCTTGAAGCGATGTCGGCTCTGGGGTGCACCTGTGGCTAGCATGTCTCCTCTCATTCGTTCTCTTGGCGATGCCGGCTCCCGAACGCCATCAGTAAGTGTGTTTGTGTTTTTTGTATGTCTTCACCTTTTTGGGAATTGTCTGTCGTTCTATATTAAATGTGCTGTGGTGAACCCTGCATGTATTTTCTTGCTCCCTCTCTATGCCCTGCGTAAGAGCGCACGGAGGGAGAGGATTTACGCGTAAATAACGAGGATTTACACGAGGATTTATGCATAGGATTCACCACAGCACATGTATTGAACATAAAGACTGATCCCAAAAGGTGAACACTTACAAAAATACACAAACAGTAGGCGTTCGGGGCCGACATCGCCCAGCAAACATGGAGAGGAGACGTGTTAACCACGGTTGCGCCCCAGAGCCAACATCGCTACAAGGGGCGCAACAGAACCACAGCTGTGTGGAGAGGCCAACACGTTGTGATAGTGTTGGCAATATTGGCTGGTTGACAACATGGCAGATGATGCACACAAAACATGAACAGCTGACTGTCACTGAGTGTGACTCGATAGGCACAATGCCCACTTGGCACGGCTCAAACCTGTATGGTTTGATGCCCCCAGATTCTTCATTGTCATCCCATTCTTCGGAACTATAATCGTCTGAAGAATGGACAACACAAACCAATTCCAGACTACATGTGTTGGAACCATCGTCGATGTTTTCTACTGCTTCCATCCTGTGTGTACAAAGGGCAGCCAAGCGCTGTGTTCCGTCGATGGCGGTGCAACATAGCCGGGGGGTTTTCCAGCCACTGACGCAATTGGTGACGTGGCACTCATGAAAACGTTGGATAGTTGCATGAAAAAAGCCTGTTTGACTTAGAACTGCACAGACCAACCTATTTCGTCATATTATGTGTTGAAAAATTAGAGGAAGTCAAAAACGTGTCATCAGCACTTAAAGGCATTGATTTTAGATAATCATGTTTAAGAATTTTTACGGACCTGTAGACACTAATGAGGTGGCTGTTTTTCTCCTTGTTTGTGTTCTTGTGGAGAAATTCTCACCATATAACCACCATAGATTAATGCAAATGAATCTGTCCACACAGAATCAAACTCCTCTATGATTTTACTTTTTCTGGATTTGTTCACGTCTTACAGACAGTGGGGGAAGATAAGCAGGAAGCTGCAGCTCTTTGTGCTCTCCACATGCACTGCACAGAGAGGCTCAGAGGCTCTCCGTGCGTGTGAGCCGCTGTTGGATGTGATGCATGGTTGATAGCATAATAATTTAGAAAGCATTTTACATTCATGAAAGTATGTGTATCCAAAAACAATAATTTGAAAAATAATTAAAATGAACTTAATTTCCATGTGTTTTGAGATATAACTGCAGGGAGCCACAGGATGGGGACTGAAGGGTCACATGCGGCTCCTGAGCTGTGGTTTGCAAACTTCTGGTCTAGTTCTACTTTCCGTTCGATCTCGGTACTCTCCCCTTTGCTATGCTGACCTAACCAGAGTGAACATTTAGCACCACCTAGTGGACTGAAAAGTCAGCTGGTTTTTATTACTCTGGTACCTAAAATAGGTAAATTTGTGTAACAATATATTATCAATAAATTTCTTTAAGTACAATGCTAGTATCTCTGAATCAATACGGTATCACCACAAAGTAGTCTGTTTTTATGATGCATGTTTTCCCCCCCAACCCCTGAAAATAAGACAGAATGATACAAGATATAGTATTAATAGACTGGATTAGTGAACCATGTGGAAACAGGAATGTCTATTAGGGTGACTGAAATTTAAAGAAAATCCTATAAACCATGCTTGGTACGCCAACACCTGAGTTGCACCGTTAGCTCTAAACCTAATGCCTTTGCAGACAGATGGCTAGGCTGGCCAATAAGAGCAGCAGGCGGGAGAGCAACACTGGGTTTCCCATTTATTGATGTACATGGAAAAACTTGGAAGAGTTACATGGCCAACGTCAATATAAAGGCAGTTGGGTTTTTTTTTTTTTAAGAGAAGTGAGCATTTTGTTATTTTTCAATTATCACATGACCAATAAGATGTAATTTAGGTTAAAGTCAGTGAATGGGACCTTTAAAATGGTGGTGATGCAACCTTCTAAAAGTTTCATTGTGGCTGCATACAATTAAAGATCAAACATAAAACAACATTTATTGTCCTGTTAAATGATTTGACTTAAATGGACATAGATTTGTTAAACAATAATAAAGACTCACACCACATTCATCTATAAATAATATACAGTACATAGATATGTGCTGATAAAGCTCCTTTCGGCAAAGTAAATCTGTTTGGCACAATAAGGGAAGCAGATTTCTGTTCTGCTCACCTAGCTGCTTGACAGGACAAGAGGGAAAAACAAAACCAAACACCACAATCGTCTCAGTCTTTATTCAAACAACTGACAAACAATCCGATATCATAACACAATGGATTTAACCACTGTATGATAGTAAAACTCGTTATCTGAACACATGCCATACAGAATCTGAAATAAATAGGACTTTAATGCCAACTGTTATCATGTATACAATGTGGCAGGGAAAACTGCCATTAACACAAGCTATACACCGTAGAAGACATTTTAGTAACAAGCTTGTACAGTGCCCCAAAAGACATCATGTTATTAAATAGCAATAGATACAATTTTATAGGGCACTGAGCTGTCGAAATAGTGACAGAAATTAAAGCTATGTAAAATTTAGGATACAGGAAAAATTAAGTCAAATACAAATTAGCGCGATGGAAAACATCCAAGTAAGGTAGATCATGTTTATGATACAAAATGCACCATAAACTCAGATAATTCTGACAAAATTAATGGAGAAACAAAAGACACCCTCAGCTTTACTATTTTGCTTGCTGTAAAAACCATTTTCAATTTTACAGAGCCAATTTCACTATTTCAAATCAGTATTAAAGCTGATAACACATCACAAAGAGGTAAATCATCCTGCAAAAAAAAAAAAAAAAAAAAATCATATTTAACACACAAATAGAAAAAAAAAAAAAGGCAAAACTGTTTTCCTGAAAATGTCAGTGGATTTCCTCAAAAGCAGCTAGAACCTGTGAGGAGCAGTTTAAGTGCAGGTTTATCCCAGAAAAACAGAACAGGCCAACTTCTCAAAAACTTCTTCACACCGCAACAAGAGGAATGACTGCAGCACTGCTACATGGCTTTGAACACTCAACATTCACTTCTGTCATTATTGTGAATAAAACGAGACATGCAAGAAAAACAGCAAACAGATAAGTTGCCTTTTAAAGTGTATTCCAAGATAAATTAATCAATATGAACACATCCCTCTTTAAATATAATAAATTCTAAACGGGTATAAGTTTAATGGTGCAATTAAAGAAAAAAAAAAACATTTTTAAAGGAAGCTGTGGTCTGGTGAGGACCCTTTGTCAAGGATAAGTCTGCAGAAGAAACTGTGAGAATACTGTCTTATGTAGGTAGCAACGCATAGCAATGACATCCATACGAGCACGGCACAGTACAGCTTGAGGCACGAGCAAAAATGTATGCCTACACCGTCAGCCACAACATTAAAACCCTTTGATAACACTGAGCAGTTAAGGTTACAAGTCACTGTTCTACGCTGGCATTAAGGTCTTCTTAAATGGTGCTGCAGATCAAAACGCAACCCTCAGATAGCCAGATAGCACAACAGTGTACCCTGCAAAAACTAGACCATACCCAACTTCCAAACTCAACCAATTTCAATATGACCGAGCAGCCATAGAAGAAGGGGGAAAAAAATTCACTACATCTTGCACCGTGACCCAAGTAACACCCGCAAATTCCCGTGCCCACTTCTTGAAGGGTCAGATTTATTATGCAGCACTGCAGTGGGTGTTTTTCATATTGCAGCTGACGCACAAGCGCACTTGGAGAATGGCTCTCTTGCACACGTCAAGTTTAAC
The DNA here is from genome assembly GCA_020510985.1 of Pholidichthys leucotaenia. NCBI lineage: Eukaryota > Metazoa > Chordata > Actinopteri > Cichliformes > Pholidichthyidae > Pholidichthys > Pholidichthys leucotaenia. The sequence goes on from CM035838.1 coordinate 269,373,105, forward strand.
ATTGCACACACCCCCGAAAAAAGGAAAAAAAAAAAAAAAAAAAAAAAGTAAACACACATCACTCTTCCTTCCAAACTCATTTCTCAGAGACACATGCGTAAGCAGCACACACATCCCATGTTCCCACATCATGTTTGGTGGATGAGAGTTCCAGCAGAGGTTTGCTGCTGCACTGCGGCAGCCTCATACGCTCAGAGGCAGCATGCCCGGCGGAGACATGGTTCTGGATGATGCCACCAAGGTCAGGGAGCTGGGGTCCAACCCGTTAACAGAGCTGCAGGTGTCAAAGTGGAACATGGACAAAATCAGTATATACGTTGTTTTATTAAAGGCTAAAAATAATTCAAACCATGAACAAAATACTAGTTGGCTGATAATTTACGTTTTGTCCAAGTACGTGGTATGCAGCGAGTGAGAGAAATTGGTGGCGTTGCTGTTGATGCGTTTGCCATTTTCTGTTGAGAAGTTTTTTCTCACTGCCTGGTCTTTGGCAAAGTTTCTGCAGGCAGCAAGTTTGGACTCCAAAGCCTGGTGACAGAACAAATAATAAAATCTTATTGAAAATAAAAGTCATAGACACACTTTCATTTATAGGTCTTACGCTGATCGTTACAAGCAATGACACTTACCCCAACTTTTCTCAGGAGGTCACCAACGATGTTAAGAGCCGAGATTCTTGCAGAAGGTGTCAGAGATGAGGTGCCGATGCCATTGGTCAGCGCTAAAGCGTGCAAGCCAAAATTAATACACGTAATACAGAAATTCGAATCTGCAACTATAAGAGAAGGATTAATCCTGACCTTTCGGGCTGATGAAGGAGTGATCTATACTCTTTCCTACAGGTGTTGCAGGGAGGGACAAAGAGGCCTGTACTGCAGAGTCCATCTTGTCACTGTCCAAGGTGGGGGAGCTGGGTGCCGACATCCTGTCCGTGGCCCGCTCCCGTACTGCCAGCTCTTGTCTCAGGTCTGCGGAAGATAAAGAGTGTTGCTCGTGGAAAGTTCCCTCAATAACTTTTACATGAAGTAAATGATCAAGTAATGGGAAAGGCCTCTACCTCTTGCTTCATCTTTCAGACGCTGCACAGATACCAGCAGAGACTCTTTTTCATCTAGCTCACTCTCCAGGAAGGCATTTCTTTCAATGGCCTGGTTCAAACGCCCCTCAAAGTCCTCAAGAGACACTATTGTTGCCCTACAGTGATAAACAGGGTTATGTAAAGGCTGTGGCTTTTGCAATAAAAGCCATGTCTTATGCTTTACATTGCACATGATTCTGACCTTTTGGCTCTCTCCAGATCATCATTGGCTTGTTCAAGTTCTCTGACATATTTGTGAAGCTGCTCTTTAACGCTGCGCGTTTGGCCCAAGTCGTCCTCTAGCATAGAAATCTGTTTATAACTCTGAGCGTACTGCTGCTCCAGTTTCTCCTGACAGAGTGAACGAGATACAAAGATGTTTTGAAGTGAGTCGGAGAAAATTATGACAATAAACACACATTATTTCAATATACAGACATCAACACGAACTACAAGACAGTCAAGTTGTTCATTTTCATAATATTCTAAAATGTCTCTTTGTTCCTTGTGGAGGCCTGAAGGCTCAATTGCTTTGAGGTACGTTACAGAAAACCTTGTGGTGAGATTGCATGCCTTTAATGTGGTGCACTAGAAACAAAGACAGGAAAGGATCAGTCAGAGTCACGGTTTATTTAGAGTACAGTGTGCAGGGCTGAGGTGATGAAAACAAAGCCCATCCTTACAGTTTTCTATTTTCTTCCCTTCTATCCTGACATCCAGTTAAGTAATGCTGGAGGATTACCCAAGAGTAGCCTTAATAGCACAACCACTACAAATGAGACTTTGGACCTTGGGCTCAAGATCAGGCATCAGACAACCTCTTAAGTAACCACAAGTTACTTCATTTGTGCCCTAACAATAATAAAAACTTAACACTTTACATGACATGTTGCTAGGTCTGGATACCTTTAGGTTGGCCACCTCATTCTTTAGTCTCTCATTTTCAGCTTGCAGGTCTCTGAGGCGGTGTTCAGCCTGACCAAGCTGTGCCTCCAGCTCTGCTTCCAGTTCCCGGCTCCCCTCCTGAAACTCCTGCAGCTCCTCCTGGGCCTCGTGACAACTGCGTGACACACACGGGGCCAATCAGATCGGGGAAAACAAACATTCATCATCAAATACCAGCTACCCTACTCACTGACCTCTATGGCCACAAGCTCTAGAAAACAGTCTTTTGTCCTGTAGTATGAAAAATCTCTGGTATAGTCTAGCTTTTTTTTTTTTTTTCTTTTAAAGACCAATGGTCACAAATTAAAATGGCATGAAAAGCCTGTCAGGTAATGCAGATTTTTGACCTCCAGTTCTGTCACTGGCCAACAGAAAACTGTGTCTGGCTCAGCATTGTCAAGTATTCTAAATATACAGCTCTGAAGAGACAGCTGAACCGTGACCCTAGGAGCTGCAAACAACACTGCCTGCTGCCATGTGTCTGCAGTTGTGGAAGAGGTTTACAGCCAGGAGTGTGAAGTAAATGAGAAACCGAAAGTGTGTGCAAAAAAGGACACATGGCACAAACAAAAGTGGATGGACTATAAGCGTATACTTTCTCCCCTCCTGTTATACTGGTTACCACTGGTGTGGCATCAGCCAACTGTGATTGGCTCTGCAGAATGGTGAAATCCACCAATCACTTGTGCATGGTCATTCAGTGCATACCAGCGTCATACGTAGATGGTGCTTAAAAAGCATGCACATCTCTTTAAAAGTCAATGTGTCCTAATGCTGCATACTTATCATGGTTTAAAATGACCTCAGACAGTATTATATAAGCAACTGCCGATTGAATAAGAGTTTGCATAATTTTGATTAGACAGAAGAGACATTGTGGATTGCCAGGTGTGAGTTCTGTTTGAACTGTATCCTTGAGCTGTTTGTCAGCTGTCTAAGCTAGCCAGTTGAGTTAATGTGCCATAGTAGTAGTATAATTTCCTATTTCATAGACTATATAGTATAGTGTAACATAGTTCAGTAGACTTATTTTATAGTTTAGTCTACAACAGTTGACACATGGAAGATTGTTAATGAACACCATTGACGGCTTTAACTTCAGGATTACCCCAGCAACTCCCACTGAAGAGAACATGCGAAAGACATGCAAATTCTGGCATTCACGTGTCCGAGCAATTTGGTAGCACTAGCTAGTAATCAGGCTTGAGATCCTGCCTTCAAAGATAAAGTATTAAAACTGGAGAGTAAATTAGTTTGAAAATGAGACTGCCACTCATCTGCAGACAGACTGACCAGAGCTCTGCAGTTGAATTGGACAGTCGGCGTTACCGACCCACAGATTTTTGCCACGGATGTGCCGACAAGGGCTAGCAGGCTAGCAATGTAAACAACTGTCATCCAGATGAAGTTTTGGAGGCAGGGACAGTTTTTTCAGGTGAGAGCCCAGTAGATAATATAAACCTAAACATGACAGTGTTTTGGGGATTTCCACAGCAGGTAGAACATCGCTGCATAAGTTATAAAGGCAACTCCACCCATCTGCAACTCACTCAGACGACAAACTGATGTCTATTTGTGTGTTTACAATGAGTTAACATGTAACTGCGCCACGCTAATTTTTCGCACATCTGGTCTGAATGCACCTTTAGGAAAATATCCTTCTACGCCGCTGTGAACTTGAGGAAAAGAACACACTGCTTCCCAGCTTTGCCACATGGCTTCCTCTCCTGATGAGCACCATTGCAGCTCAACAATGCAAGAAATCTGTCTCCGGCAGCACTGCCCTCTGGAACGCCGTTCTGTGGGACCCCGCCACATGTCCCCGGCATCCCTATTGCTCCTCTCCTAACCATGAGGCAACGTGGTCCGAAGTTGTGGTCCATGGGCGCAGGACTCTCTCCACTGAGCCTCCCTCCTCCTCCAACCTGGCTCTCTCTAACTACGCTTCACTCCGCTGATGACAGATAACCCGGTACTCCTGACAGATTCTGCCCTAATTCTGCCTCTGAACTTTATCCCTGCTGACAGCCGCGGCCTCGGTAGGTGGCCACAAGGTAAGCGACCATCTCATATCTGAGCCTCAGCACCATCCTCCCAGATCCATGACTTCAACCACACATAAGCTCCTAAGGGACACCGTGCGCCGCCACTCCGTGCAGCCTCCATCCCAGGAGCCGACTGGGGCTGGTGTAGTGCAGGTTGCAGCGGCCTTGCTGCTACACTCTCCTTCCCCAAAGGGGAGCAACGACAACATCTCCTTGATTGTCAATGACTCAATTGTCCGATATGTTAAAATGAAAGCATCTGTAACTCACTGTCTTCCCAGTGCTAAAGTCGGGTTTAGCACCGAGTCTATTTCAATACTGTAACTGTGTGGCTGCCGTCTTGGCCAGGTCTCCCTTGTAAAAGAGATCTCTCATCTTAATGGGACTAACCTGGTTAAATAAAGGCTACAGTAAATAAAAACTAGAAAAGCACTCGGAGAGCGCAGACCTCCGCCAAGCGCCACAGTTCCCCCCATACAGTGTTGGTGTGTATGTTTTCAGATTCCTTGACCATGAAAACATATGACTAGCTATTGGATTCACAATGATAGGATTTGTGGTTCAGTAGTAAAAGCATTACCTCCTTGGCGGAGGTAATAAACTGAAGTGTTGGTGTTGTGTCCATCTCCTCCATCTACAAACTCCCAGGCTGCGGGCGTTGCAATTCATCGCACAACCGCGTACAACCCACAGGCCAATGGGTTATGCAAGCGTTTTCATAGATCAGTGAAAGCAGCACTAACGGCTTCACTGACGGATGCAAATTGGGTAGACAGGTTGGTGTGGGTTTTATATTGGGGTTGCGCTCCGCGGCAAAAGAGGATTTGGAAGCTTCCCCGGCAGAGAGCTTGTTTTTGCGCAGCCACTATGGCTGCCCGGGGAATTTCTGCCAAATAATCCGGCGCCGGACAGCTGGCCGTCTCAGCTTTTGCAGCGTAGCGCAAACACAGGCACACTGCTGGGCCCTGCCCACCACTGTTTTCCGTGTGCTTTTGTGCCTAAAACTTTGAAGAACGCGGAGTTCGTGTTCGTCAGACACAACGACCAGCGCCCTCCATTGCGCCTGCGCACATGTTGAAAATGGCCGTATCTCACAATGTTAAAGAATCATTTAAAAAGTTCATGTATCCAGACGGTGATCCGGATCATCCCCAAAATTTAATCAGTTCTTCCTTGTACCATTTCCAACAACGCCTGAAAGTTTAATCGAAATCCGTCCAAAACTTTTTGAGTTATCTTGCTAACCAACAGACAAACAGACAAACGCTGGCAAAAACATAACCTCCTCCTGGCCTGCGGCCTGGCAGAGGTAAGAATAAAAGTCACTGATGTGCTGCAACAGGTTCCCGATCTCCTCACACAACACCCTCATATCCACAACATCGTCATCCACTGTGGCACTTATGAAATCCACAAAAAACAACCTGAACTGTTAAAACAGGACTTCACCACACTCACTGGATCACTTATAGACACCAATAAAAGACTGATTATCTCCAGACCTCTGCCATCACCCCGTTTCAGAGACGTTAAGTTCAGCCGGCTGTGCCAGCTGCACACCTGGCCGATGGGACTGTGTCGGGTCAGAAGAATTCCCTATGTCATGTAACTAATAGTGCAATGGTAATATGCGTACTGTTGTAATGCCAGTCGTGTGCGTAGTGTCTAGTCCGCATCAATGGGGCCCGCTGCACATGCGTCTGATTGTGTTTGTGTGTATTAGCCATGTGACAGCTGGCTCGTTAGATGGCAATATGTTTTATTTTAATGTCATTCACAAGTTTTGACTGGATTTTGCATGTCAGTTTTGAATTATACCATGACTGTATACTATATCCACTAAAAACACTGCTAATTATGCAGAGTGCACATAGTGTTTGGGCATTACACCATATGGTCCAGCTATGCATGCGTTTGCTTGTAGTGCTACCTATGAGTTTTGCTAGCTAGCTTTAAAAAAGCCTATAAAAATGCTGTAATCCTAGGTTAACCCAGCTTTGATGCAACATTACAAGTTGTATCTGTATGAATAGTATGTCTCTTCTTTCTTTTTCTTCTTCTCTCCCCTCACCCAGATGACCCCCCCCCCCCCCCAGAGCCTGGTTCTGCCGGAGATTTCTTCCTATAAAGTTTTTCTTTCCCACCGTTGCCTAGTGCTTGCTCATAGGGGATTGTTGGGGTTTTCTCTGAATTACTTATGATTTGTGCTTACATGTATAGCGCCTGCAGACGACTTTTGTTGTGATTAGGTGCTATATACAAATAAAGTTGAACTGAACTGAAACTAAATTGAATCATGAAAGCTGGAAATGAAACCCAAGTGTCCTAGAGGCCTTGTCCCAACAAAATGGAAAAGGATAAATGGAGAAATTATTTTTTTCCCCAACAGGAAAATGGGCAAACATAATTCCACCCTGCTTATTGGCAATGCTTTATTTTTAAAAAGAAAATCTGTTCCACTTCCACTCCAAAAAGTATTAATATAAGCCATGAAAAGTAACTTGAAGCCATTTTTCCACTGGTTTGTTTCTCCACCACATGTCCACAGCTCTAAAAAAAAAAAAAAAAAAAAAACCAGCAGGATTTTAACCCCTTTGTTGAAGTTTGACATCATTTTATAAAAGTAGAAGGGCTCCAATCCTAAGTAATGCAACTACTGTTCAACTGCTACCTATAAATTTACACAGTCTGTGGTCACTTTTTCAGAGAAGTCAGAGGTAGTCATTTCCTCATGCGTAAGCCAGCTGCTCTGTGGTTGCTTACTTCACAGTTTGTGTGGACATTTGCCTTAAATGGAAATGCAGTCGGGCAGCACGGTGGCGCAGTGGTTAGCACAGTGGCAGCACAGCAAGAAGGTCATGGGATCGATTCCACCCTTGACCATCATGGGTTCGATCCCACCCCCAGACCATCGGTGACCCTTCTGTGTGGAGTTTGCATGTTCTCCCCGTGTCTGCGTGGGTTTACTCTGGTTTCCTCCCACAGGCCAAAGACATGCAGGTGAGGTTAATTGGCATCAATTGGGGATTCTAAATTGTCCTTAGGTGTAGATGTGAGAGTGAATGGTTGTCTGTCTGTCTGTGTTGGCCCTGCGATGGACTGGCGATCTGTCCAGGGTGTACCTTGCCTCTCGCCCAAAGATGCTGAGATAGGCTCCAGCCCCCCCATGACCCAAAAAGGATTAAGCGGTAGAAGATGGATGGATGGAAATACAGTCTATGGGTTTAAAAACATTTTGCAGTGAAATATCCACAAATGTTTCAGACGGTCGAATGAAATTGCAGAGAAAATCAGTCACACATTTGAGAAGTGGAGAAAGACATAATCCACTCTTAAATCTGCCCTTTAAGTGGGAGAATCACAGGTTTTGTCACCAAAAACATTTCACATGACAGAAGTGTCGACATGTGGAATCTGGTTTATTCTCTTGTGAGTTGGGCATTATTTAACAGAAATAAACACTAAAATTCTCTGTTTAAAAATAAATTAATAAAAAAAAACAGGCCTACAGTCATCCAAGTCAGTCTTGGCTCATCTTAACAGGACGTTAGATGTGGAGAAATAGCTTACAGTTTTCATTTTTTCCACATGAAAAATAAATGCCACTACTTACCTTTTCTTATATTTGAGGGCTTGTGCCTTCCAGTAATCGACCTCTTCATCCTTAGACGAAAACTTGGGAATCATCTCTGTGTCCATGTCAGTTCAACCTGAAGAATGACATTAACTTTAGAGATTCTTTAAGGATTTTTTTTACATTATAGTTACAACACAAACTGGCATAGTAGATGACTCAAACAGCAATTTGCATGTTCTGACCAGCAGAATAAGCCGCGGTGCATTCCCTTCTTATCTCAGATGAGCAACAAATAACATCAAGGCTAAAATTTCCCTCTTGCCCTGGCTGATCTGGCTTTGCCCATCTCCACTGGATATAACGCAATCTTTTCTTTCCCTGTACTGAGGAAGATTATCCTGTCATTTTAAGGTCTTATCTCCAGTTACTCAAAGAAAGCCATTATACTCTGCTTCTAAGGTAGGAGGAAAAAAAGGAATGACCTGTTAAAAAAAAAAAAAATACAAAGGAGAGGTCCAGCAGAACACAAAAATACATTTCGTAAATAAGCCTGACCAAATTATTGCAGAATGCAGTTTAATCCTATTACAGTTGTGACTCCTGTAATATAAAGATAGCTAACCAATTTAAGAGAACATTTAAGGGATAGATAAGATAAGGGAGACTACTGCCACATGGTTCAAAGTCAGTCTCAACAAATCAATTTGAAGCTTAAAGGAGGTGTTAAAGTTTTTTTTAGCAGTTCAAGAGACAGCTGTTCCTCTTTTCTAATGAGCCAATAAACTCCTTACTCTTATGATCTATGCAGAGTTATAGGAAATTACTTAACACCTGTGGAAAGAGCTGCTGTGTCTTTTATGTGCCCATATGAATGTAAATACAGCTGCAGCATTCAGCACAACCACTACTGTAACCCGAGGGATATTTAAAACCTGACCTGAGCTTATAGGGATTTCCTGCAAATACTTCTGAGCAGTCAGTGGACATAAGACAGGAAACTACTTGGCTGAAGTGAAAGTGTGACATTTTTAAGCAGTTATTTTTAAGAGTTGAGATTCACATATCAGAGGAAAAAAAATGCTTCTGTAAAGTAAGACAGATTAATGGCATGTTACAGTAACAGTCACAATATTTTAACCGTACAGGTCTTAGAAATGGGGGATGAGGATGGTCTAAACATGAAGGGATGTGGTCTCCAGGAAAAGAATGATTATTTTGCTCTCAAACCATTCCTCAGCGATGGCGTCATCAACAGTGTACTGACGGCAGGACCGTCACATGTTGGTGCACAGCTCCTTAAGTTACAAAGGAAACCACAAACACCAGGGCCACTGCTGATCCAACATGGTCATTGCATCATATGACAAACAACAGCCACTACAATACTCCCAGGAGCTACTATAAATATCACTTTCACTATACAGAAAGAGATCTGCTACTGCACTGAAAGCCACAATTCCATAGGTTTCCATTTATTCCTGTGGGTCTCCAAAACCATTAAAGACAGGAATGAGTTTCCATAATGATACAGATCAAAACCCTACGTGGGATGCACATTTGTTTAGTAGTCTGCTCAACACTGGGAAAAATCCTTCAACATCAGGTGGCAGATGAAACCTAACAAGGCTATAGTTATTTCACATAATGGGGACACACAAGGAATGATCACGGTGAGTGAAATAAATAGTTTAGTTTTCACATGACCTTCCCTTGTTATCCCTTATTTCGGCATCCTTTGGAGCGGTGTCAGCTTTAACCTCTTGGGATCACAGTGTTGTGAAAAAGGATTTGCCTCCTTCCTGATTTCATATTTCTGCACAGGTCGTCACACTTAAATGTTTCAGCTCAAGATAACCCAAGAAACCGGAGTGATTCTGATCCTCTGATTCTGCATTTGGGGTGCGTGTGACTAACACAGTAGATAGGTAAAGCACAATCTCATTCTACTGTACATGATTGGTTGCACAGTTGAATGACAAAGGGTGATTTAATTAATTAAAATACAAAATGCAGTTTTTAAGTCATGATTTCACTTGCTAAGGGAAAAAGCTACCCAAACCTACCTGGCCCTAGGTGAACAAGAGCACTGCACATGGTACATTATACAACCATCCATAGCTGTTACTGATCACACACCAACAAGCCAAAAATCGTATAATGTAGTTCTGGAGTAAATCTAATAACCATGTAATTGCAAAGACTTTTAGCAAAGCAAACAATCTACAATTTAAAGTGGAACAAATGTAGACAAAATATCAGAAATCATTTAACCCCCTACAATGAGTACATCTTAAATACATGTACTAACACTGTGTGACATGAAAACTGGTCTATGCAAAGAATCAAAGATTAAGTAGCACCGGTGCAATGAGAAACAGACTTATTTGTGTGTATAGCAAACTACAGTTGGTGAGCTGCAGTCGCAGGTTACATTAGCATAAATTCACACCTCAATAGTCTCCAGCAGATAACAGCGCACGTCTCCAGGACATCAAGTTTCATGTCCTCACATCGCCGATTGTGCTGGTTAGCCAGAAGCTGATGATTCGGGCCGCTATTGCGTCACTAGGCTTTTTATAAGTCTTTAAATTTTGTCACCCCGTGTCAAACTCAGTGTAGATCAGTGGTGGAATACACCGATCTGCGTTACAACGGAGAGGACTGCAAAATGCACCCAATATTTTTTTTCCCCCCATATCGGAGCTGAACAGCTTTCATAATTACAAAAACAGACACTGTACATTTGTTTGTGTGAAGCATTCAGTGCCACATAAAGTGGGATATGTTTTATTGCAGAGGGGCTGTCACAAGGAAAACAAAAAAACTAAACTAAAAAAGCACTCCGAGAGCGCATATCTCCAAGGTCCTTCCGTCCCTCATGGATCACCTTCAAAATGTAATGGGCTTGTGTGTCAGCCTAGAGACACTTCTGGTAAAAGGTGCAGTGGTTAGCACTGTTGCCTTACAGCTAGAAGGTTCCTGGTTCGAATCCCCAGGCTGGCAGGGGTTGGAACCTTTCTGTGTGGAGTTTGCATGTTCTCCCCGTGCTGCGTGGGTTTAGTCTGGGGGCTCCGGTTTCCTCCCACAATCCAAAGACATGCATGCTAGGTTAATTGGTTGTTCTAAATTGTCCCTAGATATCTGTTTCCTATAGGCCCTTAGAATAGAGGGTTAGTACTAGTGAAGCGCTTTGTGTGGTCTTTGTGACTAGAAAAGCGCTATATAAGTGCAGGTTAGTTAGTTAGTAAAAAATTGCATCAAAGTCTGTCCATTAGTTTTGGAGTATTGTTGCTAACACACTGAGAGACGATAAGGGCCTTGGCTGAGGTATGCATTCTCAGATCATCACCAAAATGTAATGGTTCCTCTCTAGCCCAAGAACCACCTCTGGTGAAAATTTCATCCAAATCCATCCAGTAATTCTGTGTAATCCTGCTGCACAAATACAAACAAATCCCTTGGTGGAGGTATGCTCTCTCAGATTATCACCAAAATCTAATCATCTGTTCCCTGTGCCATTACACACCTTTCCTGAAAATTTATCAAAATCCATTCATAAGTTTTTGAGTAATGTTGCTAAGACAGACAGATGGCGGCAAAAGCATGAGCAGGGTGATATGTGAGATAAACTGGGATGCATAGATTGCCCCTCGCCAACAGGGCAGGCTGGCCTCTTCTCTGCAGTAGCCAGAGGATGGTCAGAGCTGCTGCAGGCACCGAGGGAGTGACTGAAAAAAATCCTGTTATAAAACAAACATTTTTTTGCCGTTTCTTCCAGCTTCTCCTGGGCCCACAGCAGATTCCTTTTGCATGGGTCTCTGGAGGAGGAGTGCAACGGAGAAAGAGGAAGCTCCATGGGGGTGACGTAGGCTATTTTTATGGTCTAGTCCAGGGGTGTCAAACATCTGGCCCATTAGTTTGTTTAGGTGGTAGGATTGCTGACTTTAAAAATAAATAACTATTTTTTGTCCATTAATGTTTATACATTACCACGAACGACTGAGACACATGGCTGTATATCATCGGTAAGTGCTGTTTGTTTACAATATGTGCGGTCTCAGAGCCAACACAATAGAGAACTACATGGTGAAAACTTCTTCAGTATATCAGAGGGACAGCTCAGGTTGAGCGGTTTGGAGACAAAATAAGAGAGGCAAGGCTGAGATGGTTTGGACATGTGCAGAGGAGGGATAGTGGATATATTGGACAACGGATGTTGAAGATGGAATTGCCAGGCAGGAGGAAAAAAAAATAGACCACAGAGAAGACTCATGGATGTAGTGAAGGAGGACATGGAGAGGGTTGGTGTTACAGAGGGAGATGCAAGGGATAGCGTGAGATGGAGGCAATAATCCACTGTGGCAAGCCCTAAAGGGAGCAGCCAAAAGGAGAAGACGACAGTGAAAACTTCAACTTCATGTACCTAACCATCTATTTGGAGTCCCCCCGGTAGCACTTTCTAATACAGCTGCCTGTCTCCCACAGCAGCCTGACAGACTCCATGGGAGTAACTGAAAAAAATGCTATTTTCCTTCTCACTCTCAGACTCTGCAATAATTGTGGCACACACAATTGTCTGCCGTAGCTTTGAAATTAATACCATCTGTTAGAATAATTACAGACAGCCTTCAGACTCATTTCCACTCCGTCGCTGTAGTGTGAAGTGGTGACCGTGACACCTACTTCGTTGCACATTTATCCATGTTGTTCTATTCATATGTCCACTGAGCTGAAGTGAGGTGGGCAAAGCCCCACGTTGCCTGCAGGGTCATTTAGCCCACGTTAAGTAGCACAGGTAACCCGGATTGTACTGGGTTTGCCTGGATTGGTGGTGTACTCAAAAAGCATTTTGTGGGGAACCCAGTCAGTACGTTCACTACTCAGACTGAATGGCACAGCAGGAGGAGATGCGTAAAAGCTGAGAAAGGGATATGCAAGGCAGTCTGTGGTTTTCTCTTTAAGACCGCATGATAATATGCATTCTCCTCTGGTCTGCATAATAATGCACTGACAGGCTGGGTGACAAAGGGAATTGTCATTGTAAATGTATGCTTGTTAATGCAAACATCCCAGGTCACCGGGCCAGTTGTATGGTATAAAAAGAGAGATGCCAGCGACCTGGTTGATGCTTCTTCTTCTCCTTGTTGACTGATGACAGAGAGAGATTAAAGTCTGCTCTGCTCCAGCTACGTACTGCCTCGCCTGCTCATTCCTTTCTCTACAATTTCATAAAAAGAACATAAGATAAGCCTTTATTAGTCCCACAATGGGGAAATTCCATTCCAACATCCATTCCAACATCATACAAACACTCAAACATGGTGATGATAACGTGATGGTCTTGGGCAGCTTTGCTGCTTTAGGGCCTGGACAACTTGCCATAATTGATGGAACCATGAATTCTGCTCTCTACCAGAAAATCCTAAAGAAGAATATCTGGCCATCAGTTTGTGCCCTCAAGCTCAAGCCCTCCAGTGTAGCTGGATTAAAACAATTCTGCAAAGAAGAGTGGGCCAAAATTCCTCAGTGATGTAAAAGACTCATCACCAGTTATTGCAAACACTTGATTGCAGTTGCTTCCGCCAAGTTATTAGGTTTAGGGGACAATTACTTTGCCCACATAGGGCCAGGCAGGTTTGGACAGCTTTTTCCATTAATAAATTAAATCATCATTTAAAAACTGCACTTTGTATTTACTCAGGTTATCTTTGTCTACTATAAAACTTTGTCTGATGATCTGAAACATGCAAGTGTGACAAATATGCAAAAAAATACAATAAATCGAGATAGTACTGTATGTGTTGTTTGCTGTAACAATATCAGCACAAACAGCCTGTAAGCAATGTGGAAAGCCTGGACTTGGAAAAACTATGTCCTCTCTCACATTCTTGCCTCTGTCAAGAATTTTGGTGGGGATGACAGGGTAATGACTAAGAATTTGAGTGCTGATGAACTCACCTTTTTTAAACTCCTGAATGTCATATGAGGGGTAAGAAGTACAGACATATATTCTCCTTAGAGATTTGTATGAGATAATCATCACTTGAGCTTCAAGGGGTGTGGTGGCAGTCCCCCTGCCCTAAAAAAAAAAAGGTCCATATTTTGGGCTCTGATTATTCATTAGCTCACAGACAAACGCACTGAGCAATTTATTAAGAAAATTAAATTAAGATGAACGGCATTTGGCATTACTCTCAAAATAACCACAAGGCCAAAACCAAATAGTCTACTTTCACAAAATAAAAATATGATAAGACGCCTCGTTTAGTTCGACGGCGACAGGTTTCCATTTCACGCAGGAGCTAATTTAACGCCGTTAATGTGTCGATACGTGACACTTTGTGCATTAGCAGTGATGTACCTTAGCTTTTAAACTAGCTAGCAGCTATACGTGAACATAAAGTACCAATAACAATGAAACCAAGTCGCATATATTTAGCTAACACAAAACCTTGTTTGCAGTTATTCAAACATTAAGCGTCTACAGCGAAAACAGTACGAACAAGTCTGACTTAAACTCGCAATAAGTTAATATTTAATGAGTAAATTTGGTACCTGCTCATGTCAAATCGGTCCAATTTTTGTCGTCTGTAGAAGCCGGTGAAACAACACCCGATAATGCACACCTTCCCTTCGCCGGGCCTGGCTAAAACTCAGCTGTCTGGTATTTAGGAAACTGCCAACGCGTCTCCCGGAACAGACGTAAATCCCGGCGTGCGCACTGACGTATTCCCGTTGCGTCATTCCGGCCCGCAGCACTTTTTTTTTTTTTTTTTTTTTTAGTTTCACCAATAGTAGGTTATTGGATGTTTGTCAATTAATAGGATTACAAACCCAAGAAACAATGATAATAAAAAGAAATACTAACTAAATTTACGACTAAAATCAAGGGGTGGATTCAGGGATTTAGATTTTTTGTCCTTTAGCAATCTTTATTATTTATTCTTTAGCATATAGCAGTACTACGTATATAACTGTGTGTGGTAGGAACACTGCAAAGACGACAACTAAGGTGACTATGACCAGGGTCGGATTAAGGAGGTTGTAGACCCCTGGGCTAGAACAATTCCCCCCCCCCCCCCCAACGCAAATAATTTATGGGAGTATTGTGATGTAGTTATTTATTGTTCATATGTTGTTTCATATTGGAGCTCTTATTTGTGTGGAATGGGGTGGTGGCTCCGACTTCCGGTTCCGCAAACCCTGTGTGTATAAGAGGGCCTGCAGGTAGGGGGGCGGTCTCCTCCGCCTTTACCTCTGCCAGCGCTGCATACACGGTTAGGTGCAGGAAGCCCTATATTAAATAAACAAGTATTCAGCTCCACTCCTGGCATTCTCCTTGACTCCAAGTTTAGACATATCAAGTATGATATGCAAAATGGCTATGTTTACATGTATGGTAATAAATCATTTATAATCTGATTTCTAGTGTTATCTGATTATTATTAGTCATGTAAAAACAATAATCAAATAAAAGGCAATTATTGTGTTATGAGAAATTACATTAACACACATACTGTAGTTTATTGTCCAGTAACCTGTTTATTCAGTGCATGTAAAAATGTCAAATCCAATTATTACCATTATCTGATTATCCCTAGTTATTGCATTATTGTGGCCATGTAGTCGGGGTCATTGATCAATCAGCTGGACCTTCAAGGTCCTAAATTACTGAATAAAGAATGACCACAAAGTTCTAGGTTTATCTTAAACAGCAGAAAAATATAGTGCCATCAGGATTAACAACAGACAGAATATCTCGTATCAACCCACAAATTTAATTCGATGCTGCTGCACTGACCACAAACACAAATGAACGATGAAATCTTTAACAACTGTACTGTCGAAGCTTTATAAAAGCTAAAAGGAACATCAATACTGGAATGCCTGGAAACTGTGGCAAAACAACACAGGGCCCTCAGTGGGGAAAAATGTAAAAGTATGTTATACAAGAGCATGGTAATGTTACATATGTAAATCATATCATCATCATCCCAGGTGCACAACCGAGAGGTTTCGTAGGTCCTTCCTACCAACGGCTGTCAGACTGTACAACCTAAGCAGGGCTGCTCGCAGAGATAGCAAAAAGACGTAACAAACTAATAGTTTTTTGAATGCAAAAGATGCAATAGACTTACACAATGGTCCCCTCCGGCATACAACTAGGAACATACCGGTCGCTATGGAGGGTGAGAATATGTATGGGCACATAATCATACCATGTAGGATAACTAAGTAGACGGTTATGCTGTTTCATTCCATCTAGCAACAATGCTCTGCACTGTGTGTGTTTATATATTTGCATATTTATTCCATCTAGCTACAATGCTCCGTACTGTGGGTGTTTATATATTTATATATCTACATATTATTCCATCTAGCTACATTGCTCCGCACTGTGTGTGTTTATATACTTGCATATTTATTCCACCTAGCTGCAATGCTCCGTACTGTGGGTGTTTATATATTTACATATTTATTCCATCTAGCTACAATGCTCTGCACTGTGTGTTCATATATTCATATATTTATTCCATCCAGCTACAATGCTCTGCACTGTGTGTCTGTGTGTGTGTGTATATATATATATTTTATAGTAATACGTACATATGTTTATTAGCTGCTCTTGCTTGCTTGTTTTTTTTCTTGCCTTCTGATTGTTGCTCTGAGTGTTGCTATCCCTGTGCTGTTGCAATCCTGGAATTTCCCCGTTGTGGGACTAATAAAGGCTTATCTTATCTTATCTTATCTTATCTTAAATAGGAATACAGTAGTAAGATGGCGGCCCAGGGAAATACCGGGGAATAGAGGGGGTCGGCGCTCCATCCTTCCAGGGGTGACGTTGGCTGGAGTATAAGGGCCTTGGCAGGGAGGAGTACTTCCTCTTTCGTCATGGACTACTGGACAGAGTGCTAGGTGCTACTGTGAGTGTTCAACATTGTTCTATAATAAAGCCTTGGTAAACCGTATTACGGCCTCGCCCCTTGGTGGTCATTGTGGACACAAGTAACAGCTGAATTAAACTGGAATTGCAGCATGAAACCAGAATAAAAACCACTGCTTTGCCTTAAACACCATGCACACATTAGCATCAATTACTGAACATTAGACAAAATAAAAAATTACCACCCTTGCAGTACTGACTAAAGAACAATTAAATAAAAGATCCTCAAGTTGAAATTATTGCAAATATGCTGTATAGCTTTCAGCTGCAAAATGCAACTACTGGTCTAAAGTGAAATGCTAAACCTTTAAAAAAAGGCTTGCATAAAGAAGAATTTCTTATTTGTTTAACTATGCATTTGGGGAGTGAATCTATAATAACAGAAAAAAACACATCCAGAGAATACAGCAACAATCTTTTTAAAGCATTAATCTAAACGCCATTCATCAGTGCTGTGTGCTTACAGACCAAAAACACCATCAATGACCAAGGTCAAAGTGCCCACTTTGTCACTAAACCTGGTTTCAAAGCATGACTGACAGTTGCCAAACTTCCCATCGCTGTATATGTGGCAGGCAATACAATATAAACAGCCAGTGGAAGGAGAAGAGAGAAGGCATTGTCTTGACATAGACTCACCATTTGCAAGTTTGCGATCAAAGTGGCACTTTGTGAAAAAACGGTTCTGCTGTTTGCATGAATGTTCAGATGCTCCGAAATCTGCATCCTTATTCTGGCAGCTCTCCGGTCCTTTTTTGGCCCAGTATTCCCAGACAGCATCAGTGATATTTCCCCAGCAACCAGAATCATTGCTGTAGGAATCATTAACCCTTCCAACAGGTGTTTTGCAACTTTGATGACCCGGCGCTTCTGTGGTAAAGTGATACCTTCTGACGGATTATCAGACAGCGGCTCCGCCAGTACGTCCATATTAGCATTTCCAGTGCTAACAGTTTGACAAACATCTAGCTTTGACTGTACAGTTGACGTCTGTCTGGCTGTATCGCTACTTTGTTTTTTAAAAAAAAAGTCAATTTAGGAATCTTTTTCAAAAGCTCCTTTTCATGTTCATCTTTTTCTTTCCTCTTTTTTCTTTTTGGGGCGCCACTATCGTATTTCCGAACGTCCACCATCACTCGTTTATTCATTCGTCTGCCATATGATTCTACCGGCCCACGTCTAACATCAATCGGGTCAAATGTAAACTCTTAAATAATTAAAGTAAGCAGGTGGGACAGACGTACCTCAACAAATAAAAAGTTGATACACCAACTGTTGGTGTTGGCTGTTCGGACTGAGGTTGTGCACCTCATTCATTCATTCATCTTCTTCCGCTTAATCCTTTTCGGGTCGCTGGGGGGCTGGAGCCTATCCCAGCATCTTTGGGCAAGAGGCAGGGTCCACCCTGGACAGATCGCCAGTCCATCGTAGGGCCAACACAGAGAGACAGACAACCATTCACTCTCACAGTCATACCTAAGGACAAATTAGAATCCCCAGTTTGATGCCAATTAACCTAACTTGCATGTTTTTGGCATGTGGGAGGAAACCGGAGAAATCCCAGAGTAAACCCACGCAGACACGGGGAGAACATGCAAACTCCACACAGATCACTGTTGGTCGGGGGCTGGGATCGAACCCAGGATCCCCCGGCCAAGGGTGAGTTGCTGTGCTGCCGCAGTGCTAACCACTCCACCACCGTGCCGCCGGTTGTGCACCTATAATATCCAAAACTTCAGCTCTGGCTGCCAAACAACCAAGTTTTTGCTCTGTTCTGCTTAGGAAATATTTGATTTAAAGCTGTTTTATGCAATTATTTTTATTTTGCTTTAACTAAAGAAATTGAGAGAAAAATCTGGTGAGAATAAAGTTGCAAATTTGTGAGTAAAAAGTTGCAACTTTACAAAGAAAAATTGCAAACTGATTACATAATTTGTAAACTTGTTAAAAAAAAGAATTTATGAGAAAGAAATCCAAATTTATAGGAAAAATGTAATTGTACCAGAAAATGTATAAAAGAAACCTTGCATACTTACAAGGAAAAAGTTGCTGTTTTCTCAAAAATACATAACTATTTTCTTACAAATTTAGTGTATCTTGTTAATACATTTTCTGTTTTCTATCTCTGGTGAACATGTGACTCTTTTCCTCATAAATTTGCTACTTTTCTCATTAGTTGGTGACTTTTGTCTTATAAATTCACATTTTTTTTTTCCTTTTAATTTTGCCCTTTTTTCAGGCTAGTGCAGCATCCCCTAAAAAAAATTCAGTGCATGTCCCTGCATACCAGGGTTCCACTCCCAACTGAAACATGCTAGCCATGCTCACACGCTGTCTGCAAAATGACTTAGTTGAAGAATGTCGTTCTACATGATGGGAATCAGACTGCCTTTTATCTCATCACTTACACCAACAAAACCAGCACAGATTACAGGAATACCTTTCAGAAATTCTGGCCTCACAAGTTGGCCTTGTTTCATAGTGAAACCATTTAACTTACATTTTTATCGTCAGTCATCTCCGGCATCTCTCAGAGCAGCTTTAGCTGATGAACCAATCAGGTTGCGGTAGGTGACCGCGTACACCAATCACGTTCGACTTAATCAGGCTCCCCCCGCCCCCGCGTAAAAAAATAAAATAAAAATGCAGCGGGTCTGACGTGAATATTCATTTTCAAGAATTTAACTAGCTTACAAAAAAACAAAAACGTGTTGTTGAAAAACAACCAGACACTCGTGGTCGGTCATCCGGGCATTTGGCCTACTTCCGGTTAGCAACCTACGTGACAACGCCGTACTCGGTGAAAACAATTCAAGTGGTGACCTAGTCCCAGGCAGCTGCCGTGACCCAGTCAAGCTTGTCCAGCCCGTCGTAGTGCATTGTATTCAGCTCATCACGTCCTATATCAGGTAATTGAGTGATATTGTGTTAGTTTAATTAGTTGCCACTTGATGGGTCACGTTTTGAAAATGCTAGCCGCCGACACAAGCCTCTCTGTATTGTAAACAGAGACGGACATTTCGTCTATGGAAATGCATGACTGATTCCGTTTTCACCCAACAATACAGACCTCTCTATGTGCAGTCAGCCTGACTAATTTAACTGTAGACTGTAGTAAATAGTGCAACAAAGCGGCAGGCCATTAATGAAAGAGGTGAGAAAGGCAACCACGTGGCCTTAATTGTTCAATTACTTAACAAGACCTGTTGGCCAACTTTGCATTTGACAACAATAGTTGAATACTTGAAACTCAGGGTCTTGAGAATATACCATATTTTCATGATTTTCAAGATCCCTGGATCATTTAATTATTTCTTTTAAGAATTACTCCTGTGCTGCCCTGATATTTAATTTGATTTCCAGAATTTCCAAGAAAAAAATAAGAAACAGTGTCTGTAACTCAATTAGTGGCTATTAAATATGAAGGTTGCATATGTACCAAAAGCCAGTTTAGAAAGCTTGGGATCAGTCCGCCAAGGTCTCCGCCTTTGACCGCCACCATGATCCCTCCTGCAGGTGGTGAGCCCACTGGAGGGCGGACCCATGTAACTCCTTCGGGCTGAGCCCGGCCGGGTCCCATGGGTGGAAACCCGGCCACCAGACGCTAGCCTTCGAGCCCCTCCCCCAGGCCTGGCTCCAGGGTGGGGCCCCGGTAACCCCATGCCGGGCGGGGTACACTGAATCCTTGATATACAATTCATGAGAGTCTGTTGGATCGTTCTTAGTCTGGCCCTTCAACCAGGACCAGTTTGTCTTGGGAGACCCTATCAGAGGCAAATTGCCCCGGACAACATAGCTCCTGGGATCACTGGGGCACGCAAACCCCCCCACCACGATAAGGTGACGAGCCATGGATTGTCCTCTCCGGGTTGGGAACAGGCTCCTGCCCCAAGTGGAGGAGTTTAAGTATCTTGGGGTCTTGTTCACGAGTGAGGGGAGAATGGAGCGAGAGATCGACAGACGGATTGGAGCAGCATCTGCAGTGATGCAGACGTTGTACCGGTCTGTTGTGGTGAAGAGGGAGCTTAGTTCTAAGGCAAAGCTGTCGATTTATCAGTCAATCTACGTTCCTACTCTCACCTATGGTCACGAGCTTTGGATAATGACCGAAAGAACGAGATCGCGGATACAAGCGGCTGAAATGAGCTTTCTCCGTAGGATTGCTGGACTCACCCTCAGAGATAGGGTGAGGAGCTCAGTCATCCGGGAGAGGCTCAGAGTAGAACCGCTGCTCCTCCACATTGAAAGGAGTCAGTTGAGGTGGTATGAGCATCTGATTAGGATGCCTCCTGGACGCCTTCCACTTGAGGTGTTTCAGGCACGTCCCACTGGGAGGAGACCCCGGGGCAGACCCAGGACTCGGTGGAGAGACTATGTCTCCCAGCTGGTCTGGGAACGCCTTGGTATCCCCTCTGAAGAGCTGGAGCAGGTGGCTGGGGAGAGGGAAGTCTGGGCTTCTCTGCTTGAACTGCTGCCTCCGCGACCCGGACCTCCGGAAAAGCGGTAGAAGATGGATGGATGGATGGATGGTTGCATATGTGATTATTTGTGTGAAGGTTCTGAGACATATATATTTTTCATTTGCAGAAGAAAAAACATCTTCATTTGGCAAAAGTTGGTCTCAGCACTAGCTGGTTGGCCAACTTTCAATATGCCAAAAAGCTGTGTGGCATTTAAATGCCACAATCATAATCTCTCTGACAAGAAGGTGTCTTTCCATGTATATGTAGAGACAAGGTTTGGTAACAGGTTTGTTTTCACCGAGTCAAGATGGCGGCGATGTGTTACTAACCGGAAGTGACGTAGCCCTGATCGCGAGAATAGAGCATAATACATTTACAAGCCTTGATTCATTACCTCACAGATTATCACATACATTTTCAGGTTTATTCTGTGAACAAAATATATAATGTGGTGACCCAGCACACTGCGGACGAACATTATCTCACACCCGTCAGGGCTGGAGGAAGGGTAGGGCAATTGACATGGGGACAAAGAGCCCCGGGGGGCAATCAAACTGGACTGTTAGGTATGCGCCCCCTCGAGGACGGAGACCAGAAGCAGCGGTCAAAGCGGCGCCAGCTGATGTCACGCTAATGATGTGTATTGACTGACAATCATTATGCTAATGTGCCATGCATTCTCTCTGTCTGTATAACATGTATAGAAGAGCTTGTTACACACGCCTGAGCAGCGCAGTAGCTCACACGAGCTACGAAGCGTGTTTCAGTGTGTTGGAGGAATAAAACCTTGTGCCCTTCCAGCTCGTTGCCTCTCGCCTGTTCTATTACCTCCACAATAACACCATTAAGAACAATGTATCACAGCATCCTTAGGAAATTTGATATTTATTCACAATATATTATTACACCGGCATCACCTCCTACATTTAGATCTGATCAGAATGTTAAAATAAACTAGTTTGTCCCACCCTTATGTCTGTTGCTCAATTTCTTGCTTTGGTATGGGCCTATCTTTATTTATGACATGTCAATTATGTCAAGTCAGACATGTGCTTTCATTACACAGGGTTACAAAAATATTTTTTTTTGTAAGTTGTCTGTGTTTTTTCAACTGATTTAAGACAATTTTGCACCGCTGAATCCGAAAATGACATTGTTTCTCTCATCCATCCATCCATCTTCTTCCGCTTAATCCTTTTCAGGTCGCGGGGGGGCTGGATCAGGTCAAAATCTTCTGACTAAATCGATTACAATTTTGTGACATTATCGGTTGATTTTTGTTAATATTTCTCATCCAAAATAGATTTTTAAGAGAAAAAAATCATTTTCTAACACAATTTATTGATTAAATGTTACAAACTTCGATTACTGTAAATTGAATAGTAGACATTGATAAAGGTAAGTACATGTAAATTGAATGTTACGTCATCATTGTTCAAAATTCAGAGCTTCAACTTCTGTTTATTCGAACCTCTAGAATGCTCAGTGGCAGGGATATCTCTCTACAGTAATCAGCTATCATGACAGTGTCATAAATTGTCATGACATGATGTCATGACAAACTCTTGAGTTTGAGAAATTTCAAGAAATAAAAAGGAATTTTGCATCATATAAAGCAAAAATACCCATACATGTAAACAAAAACGTAAAAAACAACATGTGGCCATACTTCAAAAAGTTGACCTGATTGAGCAAAAAAAAATGTGATTTTTGGATTCAGCATATCAAAATTGTCCTAAATCAGCTACAAATAAGCTTAAACAATACATTTGGTGTTGACCAGTGTTAGCAAGCATGAATATCAGGGACAGGTATGGAGTGCTGTATGCATGTTACAAGCTCTTTAGAAAATATAATTCAGTTTTTAGACAGGAGTTGGAAAAAAATTTTGCAGTGTTCAATAGAGTGGGTAAATCTTGATGCTGAATGTAGAGGGAATGATCAGGCGAGGCAACAAGCTGGATCAACACAGACTTTATTCTCCCTCTAACAGATCAGGATCACAAAAAAGAACTCCCAGGCCACTGTGCGTCTCACTTTTATACCCTTAATTACTTGCATAGTGGCCCGGGGCTCCGACCTCATATTCATTTCATAACAAAGCCTGTGCGGCGCATTAACATGCTATTACATAGGTGCCACACATCACTCCTCTCCTGGTGGCCTCGCATCTGCTCCTCTCCCCGGGGGGGTCCCTAGCCTTTGCTGTTCCCTCTGGACCCCCAGGCGACCTCTCCTCTCTTGGTCCACTCATCGCTGGGTGGAGAAGTCTAACACCTTGCTCCCTACACCCCCCCCCCCCCCGAGAACACCCAGAATGGGCCTTAACCCCCCCCCCCCCCCGTTCCTTGGGCTTGAGTCAGCATCCATAGCGGCTGTAGTGGGGGGTTGCCGATCCAGTCGAACCTGCCCTGCTGGCGGGGCACACAGGGGGGCACGCAAGTCTGTGGGGGGAAAAGGGGAGGGGGAGAAAACACATCCTCTTCGCGAGTGCCAGTCCCTGCTGAGGAATCACCATTCTGTGGAGCCCCCAACGGGGGACGTCCACGCCGGGGAGCCTGAGCCAACACCACTTGCTCGTCTGCCAACACAAAAGCGGGCTTAAGCCTGTCAATGCAGACGGTCTCTCTACGTCCCCCCAAGTCTAACACGAAATGTTTCACTCCAGGTTCCAACACTCTGAACGGTCCGTCGTATGGTGGGTGCAGCGGGGTCCAGTGCACATCGTGCCTGATGAAAACAAAACTGGCATTCTGCAAACTTTTTGGGATGAATGTGCGGGAAAACAATGGTGGGCTGGGCCCGGAACACTCCCCACCTCTGTGTTGCTTAGAGAATGCGTGGGCGGCTCAGCCTTGGGGTTTTCCGGTAAAAATTCTCCAGGGATCCGCAGCGGTTGGGAAAAAACGAGTTCTGCTGGGGAAGCTGCCAAATCCTCCTTCGGTGCGGAACGCAACCCTAAAAGAACCCAAGGCAGGCGGTCTACCCAATTTCTGTCCGTGAGTGAAGCTCTGAGTGCTGCTTTAAGTGACCTGTGGAAATGCTCACATAACCCGTTAGCCTGGGGGTTGTACGCAGTAGTGCGGTGAATTTTGGCCCCCAGGCTCTGGGCCATCGCGGACCAGAGTTCCGAAACTAACTGTGGACCTCTGTCGGACGTGATGTCCGATGGAGATCCGAAACGTGCTACCCAAGCTGACAAAAAAGTGCGCGCCACTTCCACGGACATGGTAGAAGCCAGTGGCACTGCTTCGGGCCAGGGCATGGTGCGGTCCACGATCGTCAAAAGGTGCATGAAACCTTGGGGTCCCACCAGATCAATGTGGACGTGTTCCAACCTCTTAGCTGGGATTTGGAATGGCTCGACGGGAGCTCTGGTGTGCTTGTGCACCTTTGCCCATAGGCACGCAACACACGCTGCAGCCCACTCTTTCACCTCTTTATGCAAACGCGGCCAGACGAATTTCGCCCCCACTAGTTTCACTGAAACGCGCACTCCCAGGTGCGAAAGGGAGTGGACCGACTCAAAAATCTGACGGCGCCAACAGCACGGAACCACCGGGCGCGGGCGGGCTGTGGAGATGTCACAGAGTAGGGGAGGACACCCTTCCTGCACCACCCTGCTTTCCAGTCTTAACCTTGTTGGCGCAGACTGGAGTGCGCAAATGTCCGCATCCCCGGCTTGCTCCGTGGCCATGGCAGGGAAATCTATTCCCATGTAGACCGGGGCGGCCAGTGCGCATGAGAGGCAATCGGCCACCACGTTGAGTTTACCGGCAACGTGCCAAATGTCGGTAGTAAACTCTGAGATTGCAGCCAGCTGCTGTTGCTGCCGGGCCGACCATGGATCTGAGACCTTGGCCATGGCGTACGTCAGTGGCTTGTGGCCTACAAACACAGTGAACTTGCGCCCCTCCAGCCAGAACTAGAAATGATATGTCGTCAGGTGGAGAGCCAGCAACTCTCTGTCGAATGTGCTGTATTTGCGCTCGTTGTCGCGCAAAGTTCTGCTGCAAAATGCGAGCAGCTGCCATGAACCTGTGACGCACTGCTCCACCACTGCCCCTATGGCCACATCAGATGCGTCTGTAGTGAGCGCTATCCGTGCAGACGGATTTGGGTGAGCCAGCAACGCGCCCTTTGCCAGCGCTGCTCTGGCGTTCAAAAAAGCTTGGCCCCACTCGGGAGTCCAGTCGATGCTGTCTGCGGGCTTCTTTTTTTTAAAGCACGGCATACAATGGCTGCATCAGCTGGGCTGCCCGGGGGAGGAAACTGTTGTAAAAATGAACCATTCCCAAAAACTCCTGTAGTGCCCTCACGTTTTGCAGACACGGAAAGTCCAGCACCGCACGCACCTTGTCCGGTAACGGGATCGCGCCCTCCGGCGAAATGCGGTGGCCCAAAAAATCAATCACTGGCACACCAAACTGGCACTTCGTCAGGTTGATTTTTCAAACCGTGCGCTTCCAACCTCTGGAAAACCATCTTGAGATGGGCGAT
Organism: Pholidichthys leucotaenia; assembly: GCA_020510985.1. NCBI lineage: Eukaryota > Metazoa > Chordata > Actinopteri > Cichliformes > Pholidichthyidae > Pholidichthys > Pholidichthys leucotaenia. The sequence goes on from CM035838.1 coordinate 269,398,657, forward strand.
GTGCTCGTCCTCAGATGCGCTGGCTACCAGAATATCATCTAGGTAGACAAAAATGAAGGGAAAATCGTGCAGGACTGCATCCATCATCCTTTGGAAGGTCTGTGCCACGCCTTTTAATCCAAATGGCATGCACAAAAATTCAAAAAGGCCGAACAGAGTTATTACCGCTGTCTTTGGGATGTCTTCTGTTCGCACTGGGACCTGGTGGTAACCACGGACCAGATCCACTTTGGAAAAAATGCGCGCCCTGGCCAGGTGCACGGAAAAATACTGGATATGGGGAATAGGGTAGCGATCGTGTGCTGTAGCATTGTTCAATCGCCGGAAATCGCCGCATGGTCGCCACGACCTGTCGGCTTTAGGCACCATGTGAAGCGTGGATGCCCACGGGCTGTTTGAGCGCTTGACAACGCCCAACCTCTCCAAGTTGGTGAACTCCTCATGCGCGCTGGCCAGTTTAGCTGCGTCCAGGCGCCAAGGTCGTGCGAATATGGGCGGTCCTTTAGTAGTGATGAAATGCTCGACCCCATGTTTGGTTACTGCCGCTGAAAACGTCAGAACCGTGAGTTCTGGGAACTGGGCGAGTAACTGTTGGAACTTACCCCCTGAAGCTGTAACGTTGGCCAGTGTTGTCGACCTGGCTCCCTGAGCTGTACAGGGCAGAGAATCAAAAGAGACAGCATCCGCTAGTCGTCTATTAGCAACATCAACTAATAAACCATGAGCACATAGGAAATCTGCACCCAAAATGGGGGAGGCACAAGCGGCTATAACGAAATTCCACTGAAAGTTGCGCCCATGCCACATATTGTCAGTGTCCACTCACCAAATGTCCTGATGTCTGATCCATTGGTGGCCGGCAGCTCGGGACCGCTATGCCCTGCCACCCTGTCTGTGTTGAACGGCAGGATGAGGCTCTTCTGGGAGCCGGAGTCCACCAGAAACCGTCTCCCCAAACGTGTGTCTGTGATATATAGCAGCTTGTCTCTGTCGCCAGCAGTCACAGCTGCTACTGACTGCTGGCTTTGGCATTTCCCGACCGCTTGAATTGGCACGGCGGCAAGCATCGCCGTGCGTCCGATCCGAAACGGCGATGATAGTGACAGATCGCCTCCTTCTTGTGTCTCCTGGCGTCTGCTCCAGCCACCACCAACAGCTCCTCGATCTCGCTGGCAACCCTCCAGGGCTCCGGTGCCGCTGCGTTCATGACGAAGTTTCTGGTCGCTAAGATGATGCGATCTGCTTCCTGCGCTAGTGTGCAGTAGTTCCTCGTTGCCAGCAGTGGCAAATTTGCCAGGATTGCCCTTGCCGCAGCTGGGCGGTTCCTGAGAAACAGGTGGGTGAACAGGAAGGACTCGTCATCTCTGCCCATCAATGCCAACATGCTCTCCATCAACTCCACGGCCGATCTGTCCCCTAACTCTGAACGTGTTAGGAGCCTCTCCGCTCTTTCACTGTCTGAAAGGGTGCAGCGCTGGATGAGCATCCTTTTGAGCGCCTCATATTTTCCCCGGACCGGCGGCTCTTGGAGTAGGCCTGCCACCTGTTGTGTGGTGTGCGTGTCCAGCGCAGCGACCACATAGTAGTACTTCGTGTCGTCTGCTGTTACCCTGTGGAGAGCGAACTGGGCCTCAATGTGTAGAAACCACGCTATCGGGTCGTGCAGCCAGAAATCCGGGAGCTTGACTGAAAGCACGCAGCGCTGGTGCTTTCCCTCCAGGATGTCTCTGGGGTGCTCGTTTTGCCTTCCATGGCACTTCAGGGTCACCAGTGTAGAGGGAAATGATAAGGCGAGGCAATGAGCTGGAGCAACACAGACTTTATTCTCCCTCTAACTGATCAGGATCACAAAAAGAACTCCCAGGCCACTGAGCGTCTCACTTTTATACCCTTAATTAGATGCATAGTGGCCTAGGGCTCCAACTTCACATTCATTTCATAACAAAGTCTGTGCAGCGCATTAACATGATATTACATAGGTGCCGCACTTCACTCCTCTCCTGGCGGCCCCGCATCTGCTCCTCTCCCCGGGGGGTGCCTAGCCTTTGCTGTTCCGTCTGGACCCCCCGGCGACCTCTCCTGTCTTGGTAAGGGAAAGGGAGTTTTTCCTCTCCACCGTCGCCAAGTGCTTGCTCACAGGGGATCGCCTGATTGCTGGGGTCTTTCTGCAACTGTGGGGGTCCCCCCTACAGTTGATAGTGCTATGAGATGACTGTTGTTGTGAAATGGCGCTATATAAATAAAGTTGAATTGAATTGAATTGAATTGGTCCATTGATCTCTGGGTGGAGAAGTCTAACACCTTGCTCCCCACAATACAAAGGAAAGAAAAATAGCTGAAAAAGCAATAGAAAAATATAATTTGCATGATACTCACCCTTCAGATGTGCCAGTTAACATAGGCTATCATAGACAATGCTACATGCAGTATGCTAATACAAGAAATATTGAAAGAGCCCAAGAAAGGTCACAAAAATCAGTACACGCAAGCGATGGTGAGTATTCATTTTTAATCTGATGAACTCCAGCTTAACTGATCATGTCCATTGAGTGTAAACATTAATAGTCAATTTAAGACAAGACAGAAAAATCCAGACAGGTTCAGGAGTGTATCAGGAATGTCTGAGCAGCTGGAGTCACCTGCAGAACAGAACAGACAATGTTAGCACAATGTAGTTTTCTTTAGAATGAACTTTTATGCAGTAAATATAGAGTTGTCCCAAATTAAGCATCCCACCCAATTTTATCTCCTTTACAACATTTTAGATGAAGAACCACATACTTCCACTACAAATCCCCAACCAAACCGGGTTCTCCGGTCAACAGAAACAGAGGTTCCAGTCCACTTAAGAAGAGCACCACATCTACTCCCAAGGCAATGCATCATATGCAGAAAGGAAAAGTATACAACTCAAAAATATAATCGAAAGAGGCTACGAGAGAAACTTAAGCACTGAAAATACTACTGTCCAACAAAGAACATTGCATGCCATTAAAGACACTGAGAAAAGCTTTTCAACTACTCCCAGAACAGTATGAGGCCGTTGAAAAATTAACTTGTGATCTGTATGACCTCAAAGGCTCCAAGGAAGTGAGTTACATGAGATGCCAACTGTTTAAGAGTGGCAAGTGCACAGACAGAAGTCTTCCACCAAACAGAGACTCACTATATAAATGCATTCAGTGAACAAACTACCAGGCAGCCATCTATAGAAGATGCCTGCAGAGTCAGCCAGACAAACCTTCACCAACGGCCCATGGTTGGAAGATTAAGGGAGACTCCTTTGAGATTGACTGGATGACTCTTCCCCCTGCACCTGTCAGCATTTTGGAGCTTGCATACTGCTCCTGTAAAAAAACACACCATGTGAAAGGGAGATGCACGTGCAGACAGAACGAGTTTCCATGGACAGACGTGTTATTGCTTGGACTGTGAGAACATTTCTGACTAGGCCACATACACACTGGGTGTTCTATATATACTTTTGGGTGTGGTATGTTGCAATGAGTTTTCTTGTTGTGCTTCACTTGTTCTTTGTTTGTTGGTGATTTTGTGGCAATTATAACACCAATAAAAATGTTAAAGCTAATTTAGAAAAATGAGCTACCGGTACTCCTGTTTGAAATGTTGAATATTTAATCTTTAACCTCTCTCATGTCTGATGGCACAGTTTTGACATTTTCAACATGTTGTGTAAACCCAAAAGTCATTGTCGATGATCAATGTAATATTTACAACCACGCCTGCATAACACAGTTATCATCAAAAAACCGCAGCCACTGACTGGACTGTGGTGCCACCCACAGAATGAAGAAGGAGTCGGAAATGACATAAGCGAGAGAGCAGAAGCCGGTGTCGTAGACTGGAATGCCAGCAGCTTTGTAGCACACAGTTTCTCTGGTTTCTTGCTTTAGTTGTACGGCTATGCCTTTGCGTTGTGTCGCAGGCTTAGATAAACAGCAGGCTGTAAAAGACCACATCACACGCTTCAGCTCCAACTGTCATAAGCCTCCTCGTGCGCCCCTCGTGTGCTTTTACACAGGAGGAGCGCATGAGGAGGGGAAGGATGAATGGATTTACGCGCAGGATTCACCACAGCACATGTATTGAACATAAGACTGATGACAAAAGTTCCCAAAAAGGTGAAGACTTACAAAAATAAACAGAAACACTTACAGTTGGCGTTTGGGGCCGACATTGCCCAGCAAATGCATGGAAAGGAGACGTGTTAACCACGGTTGCGCCCCAGGGCTGACATCGCTTCAAGGGGCACAGCAGAACCCAGATCCAGAACACAGACATAAAAACAACAAGAACTCAAAAGATAATACATAATAAACCTGATGCCTGAGCCACAGAGAACGGTCAGAATCGAGCCTACAGGATAACATGGGCTCGGTTCGTGACACCAACTGACTATATTGTATTCATTGCCACTAATTTGGACTTTTTCCTGTTATAATAATTAATTTGATATTTTTGATAGTTATAGTACATGTGTGCTATACCAGTGATGAGTATTGTTTTTCTTGTGACCAAACTCTAGAACAAATGAGGACTATCAGTTGCTTCTATTTTCTTATTATTGTTGAAAATCACATGCCAGTTGATACATGACAAAAGCAGTTAATAAACAATGATAACAAACAAAATTGTATTTTTTATGAGACATAAATAATAGGGAATACTTTATTTTTATGGATATTGCCATCAGTAACACAGAGAATAATTTTAATTTCTAAAGGGGTTTTACAGATAATTGAACTTTAAAATGATAAGTTATGGCCACAAGTATGCTCTAATTTACAAAAAAAAATATATTATATTTGCAAAATTAAAAAAAAATTCTCTCTCTTGTTCAAATACCCAGGATTGATACAGGATTGCATGCAACGTCCCAATGATGACAACAGTTATGACATTTTCAAGTATCACTATAAATATTTTGTAATTTTATTTTCTTGTAAAAATTGACAACAGTTGTGGTCAGATAAACATTTATTGAATGAAAAACAATACCATGAAAACATAAAGGTAGTTAGTCAGCATAAGTAAAACCAACATATTGTCCCTCTTGTCGTGGAAAGGTCTGTCTGATCTTGTGAACAACACAGGCAGGTATTGGCACACGGACTTTCCTCACCCAGGTGCTCCTCATCACACCATCATCAGCAGTGCGTGTACTTAAGCTGCCGTTTGCCAGTCACGCACTGCTGGTCCATAGTATTGTCATCCGTGCTGTTAGTCTGCCAGTATTTTCAGCACTCTCATGACGTGTTAGCCACTCCATGTTCGCCGTGGTTCTCGTGCGTCCTTGAAGCGATGTCGGCTCTGGGGCGCACCTGTGGCTAACACATCTCCTCTCGTTCGTTCTCTGGGCGATGCTGGCTCCTGAACGCCATCAGTAAGTGTGTTTGTGTTTTTTGTACATCTTCACATTTTTGGGAATTGTCTGTCTCTCTGTATTAAATGTGTTGTGGTGAACCCTGCACATAAATCCTCGTTATTTCATCCTCCCTCAACGTGCGCTGCGCAAGAGCGCATGGAGGTTCATGACATGTCCTGCTCCTGACAGCAAATACTCTCCTCCTCTGTTGTCATGCTCACACACAGACCACACTGGCACCTGCAAAAATAAAAAATAGTATCTTTTGATTTGTTAATTTTTTTAGGGGGGGTTGAAAGTATCAGGTAGATGTTTCAATTTTATTATAAATACACTGTTATGACTTTATTGAAAAATTGGGTTTAAATAAATTATATTTATGAACAAATAATTTGTTGCACTATCTGTAACAAACGCATACCACTCGGTGTTCCCCTGCTGTGTGTTTGCCACTGCTGCTGCGGTTGGCATGTGTGCCTCACCACTGTCACTCCCTGAGTCTGATTCGCTAGGCATAGTGTCCGCTTGGTACGGCTCAAACCTATAAGGTCTGATGCCCCCAAATTCTTCATTGTCATCCAGTTCTTCTGAACTATAATCGTCTGAAGATTGGACAACACAAACCAATTCCAGACTACATGTGCTGGAACCATCGTCAATGTTTTCTACCGCTTCCATCCTGTGTGTACATCCATCCATCCATCCATCTTCTTCCACTTAATCCTTTTCGGGTCGCGGGGGGGCTGGAGCCTATCCCAGCATCTTTTGGGCGAGAGGCAGGGTACACCCTGGACAGATCGCCAGTCCATCGCAGGGCCAACGCAGAGAGACAGACAACCATACATGGGCAGCCAAGCGCTGTGTTCTCCCGATGACATCACAACATGGCCGGGGGGTTTTCCAGCCACTGACACAATTGGTGACGTGGCGCTCATGAAAACGTCAGATATTCGCGTGAAAAAAGCCTGTTTGACTTAGAACTGCTCAAACCTACCTATTTTGTGTCATATTGAAATTATGTATTGCAACATTAGATGCAGTCAAAACTGTGTCATCAGACCTTTAAGTCCGGTGTTCCGCCCGTGGAACATTTCACATTGGCTGGAAACTTGCTGGAATGCTTTAAAGTCTTTTAGTGCTATAATTTTAATAGTTCACCTGGTGCTTTTTATCTTTTTTTTTTTCAATAAATATGTCATAAAATGTCCTTTATGTAAAATATTTTGCCCTGTTTTTCAGAAGTGTACATTTCAAAATATGGTAAGTATGTGTCAATATTATGTGTTTTGACTGCTTAAAACAGTGTGTAATTACAAAAAAAAAAAGAAAAAAAGATTTGAATTTTCACCGGTTTTCTCTTTATAAATATTTCAAATGTACATGAACAAAAGTTTTGCAATAGCAAAAATTAAACTGAACCCCTTATACATGTTCACAAATATTTGTGTTTGCTCAGAACTTACAGAGTCCAGTTTACAGGCTGTTTTATGTGTCCATGTCTAGGCTTTTCTTAGCTCTCTGGTAGTCCAGAAATCAGTTCCTCTCCAGCTGTTCTTGTTCCACTGCTGGTCCTGGTGGATGGCTCTTCATCTGAAGAATCTCTAAAGATATAAATGTATAACATAAGATTAGATAAGATTTATCCAAAAGAAACTTGTGTTTCAAGAACAAATGTTCAACAGTATACAAATAAGTAATAAATAAAACAATGACAAAGCAATTTGAAACAAAGCTAATAAGAAAAAAATACACTAGATATTGAAAAAAATAGAAATAATATCAATAGATTTTGAAAAAAAAATATTGTAACAAAGCTGGGAATAAATATCCAGTGATACAAACTGTATCACTGTGGTTGAGCTTGGGATACTTCTCCTGAGATCTCCTCCTCTTCCACGGGGCTTTTTTCTTTCCAGTTGATCTCCTCAACATTTTTTTGCTAAGCTATTTACAAATTATTGCTTTAAAAAAAATCTATAAAAACAAGAAATAAAGCAAAAAAAAAAAAAAGACAAACAATATGAAAAAAAGACGCTGCTCCGAAAACACGGCAAAACACGTAACAAAAGCAACAAACACTCAAAAACTCTCATAATACTAAAGCTACTATTTACAATACTAAACTATTATTTATTGGTGCTGGTCTGATGCTGTTGTATGCTGTTTTTTTCAGCAGGGCTTGTTTAACAGCAGGACAACGCCAAGGACGTGTAATTACTTTATTTAGCGATATGCCACACAAGACAAAGGACAGCACCTGGTTGTAATACTAACTATCCACCTTATTCCTAGGCCCCATGATGCTTTGCATGAATTATGGTAGCAACTTCCAGCACTAGTTTAGAACGTATGGTTGTCACTGAAACGGGACACTTTTTCTTTTGAAAAAACAATGACTTCGGTATCAGAAATGCAGGAACACAGCCTTTTGCGCCTCAAAAACAGTAATATAATCATACCACTTCCCACAACTATCTAGGGATAGAAAGATGGCCTTAAAAAGTGGCCTGGCAGACAGTAGCTCCATTCGTTAGCGTCGCTGCTAATATGCTAACGCTGTAAACAAATAAAAGCTCTGATATCAATGTCTCAACCACAATAAAGTTGGCTGCATTTTATTAAAATATGTTGGACATAATCAAATTTACCCCAGAGTAGACGTAGAGTCTAGTCAGAGCCACAAAGAACCACAAGACCGTGTTTGGGCGTTTTAAATTCGGGTAAAACGTCAGATCTGTGACATTCATACAAGTGAAAACATCCCTGGTGCTGCTGTGTCTGTACCACCGATCACACGAACAATCCTTTAGTTTTCAGTGCATGATCTACTCATTGCTGTTGAAGCCACAGATTTAGCTGAGCTTATCTGTGAGAAGCCTCACACCATGAACAGCAGCAAGTACCAGAACTACACAAAAACATTCAAAAATACAAAAACTATAAGTGCTGAAATTAGCTGCCACTTGAGTGCAAAACATGTATGCGGACTATACATTAAAATGTATTTGAAAAACTTTTAAAAATGCTATTTTAAATGCCCCTGCTACTCCACTGACTGATTTAACACTAATCAGCCGAAACTAGAAGCTCCGCCTATAATCGTTCCTACAGTGGCACCCCCAAGAATAAGGTGGATAGAGATCTGTAACACGAAAAGAAAACACAGGGACATAAATGCCGCAGGCATGGGCAGCCCCTCACAGCACCAGTAAATATACAGGGAACAGACATCGAGATGGTGACATCCTATAAGTACCTGGGTGTTCATCTGAACAATAAACTAGACTGGTCACACAATACTGACGCACTCTACAAGAAGGGACAGCGCAGGCTGTTCCTGCTGAGGAGACTCAGGTCTTTTGGTGTACAAGGGGCGCTGCTGAAGTCATTCTATGACACGGTGGTGGCATCAGCCATCACTTTTGGAGTGGTCTGCTGGGGCAGTGGCATTACTGCAGCCGATAGGAAGAGACTGAACAAACTGATTAAGAAAGCTAGCTCTGTCCTGGGGCAGCGCCTTGATCCGATGGAGGAGATAGGAGAGAGAAGGACGGTGGCTAAACTGTCATCTCTGCTGGAGTCCGAGTTCCACCCTATGCAGGACATACTGGATGCACTGAGGAGCTCATTTAGCAGCAGACTACATCATCCCAGGTGCACAACCGAGAGGTTTCGTAGGTCCTTCCTACCAACGGCTGTCAGACTGTACAACCTAAGCAGGGCTGCTCGCAGAGATAGCAAAAAGACGTAACAAACTAATAGTTTTTTTGAATGCAAAAGATGCAATAGACTTACACAATGGTCCTCTCCGGCATACAACTAGGAACATACCAGTCGCTATGGAGGGTGAGAATATGTATGGGCACATAATCATACCATGTAGGATAACTAAATAGACGGTTGTGCTGTTTCATCCCACCTAGCAACAATGCTCTGCACTGTGTGTGTTTATATATTTTCATATTTATTCCATCTAGCTACAATGCTCAGCACTGGGTGTGTTTATATTTATATATCTATATATTTATTCCATCTAGCTACAATGCTCCGTACTGGTGTTTTTATATATCTACATATTATTCCATCTAGCTACATTGCTCCGCACTGTGTGTGTTTATACACTCACCGGCCACTTTATTAGGTACACCTGTCCAACTGCTCGTTAACACTTAATTTCTAATCAGCCAATCACATGGCGGCAACTCAGTGCATTTAGGCATGTAGACATGGTCAAGACAATCTCCTGCAGTTCAAACCGAGCATCAGTATGGGGAAGAAAGGTGATTTGAGTGACTTTGAACGTGGCATGGTTGTTGGTGCCAGAAGGGCTGGTCTGAGTATTTCAGAAACTGCTGATCTACTGGGATTTTCACGCACAACCATCTCTAGGGTTTACAGAGAATGGTCCGAAAAAGAAAAAATATGCAGTGAGCGGCAGTTCTGTGGGCGGAAATGCCTTGTTGATGCCAGAGGTCAGAGGAGAATGGCCAGACTGGTTCGAGCTGATAGAAAGGCAACAGTGACTCAAATAACCACCCGTTACAACCAAGGTAGGCAGAAGAGCATCTCTGAACGCACAGTACGTCGAACTTTGAGGCAGATGGGCTACAGCAGCAGAAGACCATGCCGGGTGCCACTCCTTTCAGCTAAGAACAGGAAACTGAGGCTACAATTTGCACAAGCTCATCGAAATTGGACAATAGAAGATTGGAAAAACGTTGCCTGGTCTGATGAGTCTCGATTTCTGCTGCGACATTCGGATGGTAGGGTCAGAATTTGGCGTCAACAACATGAAAGCATGGATCCATCCTGCCTTGTATCAATGGTTCAGGCTGGTGGTGGTGGTGTAATGGTGTGGGGAATATTTTCTTGGCACTCTTTGGGCCCCTTGGTACCAATTGAGCATCGTTGCAACGCTACAGCCTACCTGAGTATTGTTGCTGACCATGTCCATCCCTTTATGACCACAATGTACCCAACTTCTGATGGCTACTTTCAGCAGGATAATGCGCCATGTCATAAAGCTGGAATCATCTCAGACTGGTTTCTTGAACATGACAATGAGTTCACTGTACTCAAATGGCCTCCACAGTCACCAGATCTCAATCCAATAGAGCATCTTTGGGATGTGGTGGAACGGGAGATTCGCATCATGGATGTGCAGCCGACAAATCTGCGCCAACTGTGTGATGCCATCATGTCAATATGGACCAAACTCTCTGAGGAATGCTTCCAGCACCTTGTTGAATCTATGCCACGAAGAATTGAGGCAGTTCTGAAGGCAAAAGGGGGTCCAACCCGTTACTAGCATGGTGTACCTAATAAAGTGGCCGGTGAGTGTATACTTGCATATTTATTCCACCTAGCTGCAATGCTCCGTACTGTGGGTGTTTATATATTTACATATTTATTCCATCTAGCTACAATGCTCTGCACTGTGTGTTCATATATTCATATATTTATTCCATCCAGCTACAATGCTCTGCACTGTGTGTCTGTGTGTGTGTGTATATATATATATTTTATAGTAATATGTACATATGTATATTAGCTGCTCTTGCTTGCTTGTTTTTTTTCTTGCCTTCTGATTGTTGCTCTGAGTGTTGCTATCCCTGTGCTGTTGCAATCCTGGAATTTCCCCGTTGTGGGACTAATAAAGGCTTATCTTATCTTATCTTAAATATAACGTTATTATGCTTACCTAGCTGATGAAATTGCAGCATTGTCAGCCCATCTTTCTTTACGGTTACTTGCGACAATGACGCAGCTCATTGGTCGAACTCAAGTCAAGTGATCATAGAATGCTGTTTTGATTGGATAAGCATATAGCGGTCCTTAGTGATCGCCACAGAGCCGCCTTATCAGGTTTTATAACTAAAGTTAATTTTCATAAAAAATATGCACATACTTAGCCTGCCAACAAACACATTGATGTTTTGAAAAATATGAGTTTGTGGGCTATATTAATCATATATTCCATAACCTACATATGTTGAAGAAGCATGTGGGAATGTTTTGTGATTACATATGTAAGGCGACTTCACACCTCTGAAAGGACAACGACTCTCAACCGCCAGTGAAGAACAAAGACGTTCCCAGACACTGCGGTGGAGACCGGAGGAGCTACCCTCACCCCCCCAGGGCGAAGAGAGGAAGTACCAAGACAATGGGGGGATTAAGATAATGAGGGATGTCAGCCTTTGATATGCATGTCTTTTGTTATGTGCAAGTATAAAGTCAGAGAGCCGGACGTATTCGGTCTCTTTTACCTTCTGCTGCTTCTGCACTTAGATGAGACTTGTTAGGAGAGCTGATAATAAACTTTGGTTTATATATCATACCGCCTCGTTCTTTCAAGCTCTTCTACACTGGTTACCCCTGACGCGAGTATGGACCTGAGGCGTTCCCCCGCGATCGACTCATCTGTGGCGACCCAGGCAGACGCCAGCGCCCACGCAGACAGGGGAACAGATGGACGACTTTCCCCCCCGGCAGAAGGGATTGAGAGGGCTCAACCGAGCACCAGCGCCGCTGAGAGAGCCGAAGTAAGGCACTCTCACCCTGCGGACACATCAGTGACGGTCTACACGAATGCCGTCGCTGTCAAGCTGCCGGACTTCTGGCAGGAAGACCCCGCCTCGTGGTTTCAACAAGCTGAAGCCCAGTTTACACTGGCGGGCATCACGGCTGACGATACGAAATTCTATCATATCGTCTCCAAACTCGACGCCGCCACTTCGAGGTGTGTGCGGAGCATGATCCGGCGGCCACCGGCCCAAGACAAATATGAAACACTGAAAGCAACCATCGTGGCAAATTACGTCCCCTCAGCTGAAGAGAGAGCCGAGAAGATCCTGGCGGTCTACGGCCACAGAGGGTGCAAACCTAAAGCTCTCATGGAGGATTTGCTGCACCTTAAAGAAGAGGACAATGACAACTTCCTGTTCCAATTCATATTCCTCAGCACGCTGCCGCCACACATGAGAGGGACACTCGCCAACATGAGATGCAGCACCCAGCAAGACTTCTGCGGGCTCGCCAACAAAGCTCAACGGCTCGTCAACGCCTGCAAGGAGCAGACACCCACAGCAGCATCCGCAGACCTCAACGCTGATGCCCAGAACCACGAAGAGCCACAACCCACTGAGCAGATCCAGCCCGCGGTGACAGCGACACGGACAAAATGTAACAGACGGAGCAACGTCTGTTATTATCACCACCGCTTCGCCGAGAAGGCCCGCAAATGTGTTCCCCCCTGCAAATTTACGATTTCGGGAAACGCCAAAGCCGAGAGCCGTTAACAGCAGCGGTTCTCGGCAAGAAGAGTAAGCTGTTATATGTGACGGATGGACACACCGGCAAGCAGTTCCTTATTGACACAGGAGCTCAGCTGAGTTTCGTCATGCCCTGCCAAGCAGATCGAGTCATGGGCACCCGGGGCAATGGAGCGGTGGCAGCCAACGGCTCCAACATTGACACTTTCGGCGAAAGGAGCCTGCACCTCCACATCCACGGCCGCAACTACAGATGGACATTTGTTGTAGCGGCGGTGAGTTTTAACTTGTTTGGCGCAGATTTTTTGTGTGCACATGGGTTATTAGTGGATCTAGCGAATAGACGCTTGGTTAATGCACTGTCCTTTGCTTCTATTCCCTGCTCAGCCCGAGTTTCTCCACCACCTGTGCAGGCTAGCGTCACCACGGCAGGAGGTAAGTTTGAGCAACCCCTCACCCAATTTCCAGCACTCACAATCCCCAAATTCTCAGCCACTGTGGCTAAACACGGGGTTGAACACTTTATTCCCACAATGGGCCCACCCGTATTTGCCAAAGCTCGCCGCTTAGACGCGGCCAAGCTCAACATAGCTCGGGATGAGTTTACTACCCTTGAAAAATTAGGCATTGTTAGACGCTCGAAGAGCCCTTGGGCCTCACCACTTCACATGGTTCCAAAACCCGACGGTTCTTGGAGACCGTGCGGAGATTACCGCAGATTAAACAATGTGACCGCGCATGACCGCTACCCAATTCCTCACATTCAGGATTTTTCACTACATCTGGCGGGTGCGCGCATTTTTTCAAAAATAGACCTGGTCCGCGGTTATCATCAAGTCCCAGTTCAAGCAGAGGACATTCCTAAAACAGCTGTAATAACCCCTTTGGCCTTTTTGAATTTCTGCGAATGCCTTTCGGCCTCAAAGGCGCTGCTCAAACGTTTCAGCGGATGATGGACGCGGTATTACGCAACCTTCCTTTTGTTTTCGTCTACCTCGACGACATGCTGGTAGCCAGCTCGTCTGAGGAAGAACACGAGCAGCACCTCACTACGGTTTTTCAGAGACTAGAAGAGCACGGGTTAATAATCAATCCAGCCAAATGCAAATTCGGCGTGTCACAAATTGATTTTTTAGGACACAGAGTCTCTCCGAAAGGGGCAGTTCCACTTCCAGACAAAGTTCACGCGATAAAAAGTTTCCCACGGCCACAAACGGTCAAATCGCTGCAAGAATTTTTAGGAATGGTTAATTTTTACAACCGTTTCCTCCCCCACGCAGCTCAGCTCATGCAGCCCCTATATGACGGACTCAGAAAAAAGAAAGCTTCCAACGCGGTCGAATGGACCCTGGAGCGCGAACGCGCCTTCGCGGAAGTAAAGAGCGCTCTAGCTAACGCCACATTGTTAGTTCACCCCGATCCCTCGGCCCGCATTGCGCTAACCACAGATGCTTCGGACCTAGCTATAGGGGCAGTTGTAGAACAACATGTCAGCGGGATCTGGCAACCTTTAGCATTCTTCAGCAAATCGCTAAACCAAACTGAGCGTAAGTACAGCACTTTTGACAGGGAGCTGCTAGCGCTTCATTTATCCATCCGCCACTTCCAGTTCTGGTTAGAAGGGCGGAGTTTCACGGCTTTTGTAGACCACAAACCGCTCACCTTTGCTATGGCTAAAATTTCAGAACCATGGTCAGGCAGGCAACAAAGACAGCTGGCTGCGATTTCAGAGTTCACCACAGACATTCGACATGTGGCAGGCAAACTTAACGTAGTAGCAGACTGCCTCTCTCGCGCTGTGACATCACCAGAGCGCGAGGAGACAGATTATACTGCCTCAGCCGCAGAACTTTTCACTAATGCGGACACATACGCAGCACCTATCCATGCAGGGATAGATTATGCAGCCATGGCAGAGGAACAAAGCAGTGACGTGGACGTGCGCGCACTCCTGTCTGGACCAACAGGGTTAAGGCTGGAGGAAAAGGGTTTACGCGACGGCGTACCCCCCTTAATATGCGATATTTCAACCGGCCGACCTCGCCCGTTAGTCCCAGCCACATGGCGCTGCCGTATTTTCGACTCAATTCACTCCCTCGCGCACCCAGGTGTGCGCGCCTCGGTTAAAATGGTCGCCGAAAAGTTTGTGTGGCCAGGCCTGCGCAAAAACGTAAAAGAATGGGCAAAAACTTGCATTTCTTGTCAGCGCGCCAAAATACACAAACACACAAAAGCCCCTCTGGAGCCTTTCCCATCCCGGCTAGAAGGTTCGACCACGTTCATGTCGACCTCGTGGGGCCACTACCTTCCTCCCAAGGTTTCACACACCTGTTAACAATGATAGACCGCACCACGCGCTGGCCAGAGGCAGTCCCTCTAGCATCAACTACAGTAGAGGAAGTCGCTCGCATTTTTTTGACAAACTGGGTGGCACGTTTCGGCGTCCCATCGGACATCACGTCCGATAGAGGACCTCAATTTGTCTCGGAGCTTTGGTCAGCCATGTCCAGCAGCTTAGGGGCAACAATTCATCGCACCACCGCTTATCACCCTCAGGCTAATGGGTTATGCGAGCGTTTTCACAGGTCTTTAAAAGCCGCCCTCAGAGCCTCACTAACGGATACAAATTGGGTAAATAAACTTCCCTGGGTTTTATTGGGGTTGCGTGCTGCGCCTAAAGAGGATCTAGACGCCTCTCCGGCAGAATTAGTTTTTGCACAACCTCTCAGGCTCCCAGGTGAATTTTTACCAGAGAACCCAGAGCCAGGGCACCTTCCAGTCCCGAGGTTTTTAGGCAGCAACGGACCGGACTCTCTCCCCGGTCCAGCTCATCACTCCTTTCCACGGGTTTTTGTCCCACAAGCTTTAAAGAATGCTGAATTCGTTTTTGTTAGACATGAAGCTTTAAAATCAACTTTCCGCCCACCATACGATGGGCCATTCAGAGTGCTGGAACCTGGTGATAAACACTTTGTGCTTGATTTTGGGGACAGAAAAGAAACAGTCAACATTGACAGACTTAAACCTGCCTTCTTGTTGAAAGACGAGCCTGCACTGTTGGCGAGAGCACCTCGGCGGGGTAGACCCCCCAAGAGAAAAGACTCAGCCCCCCTTCAGGGAACAATTAACCACTCTTCTTCCCACACTGCAGATTCCTTACAAGAAGGTCCCAGCAGGACGCCTAAACGAACCCACAGCAGTTTTGGGAGAAGATTAAAACCCAGACAGCACAGGGACTGATGCAAACTACTCCACAGTTGTTCACTAATTGTGCTGTAACAGTTTAGGACTGACTTATGATTTTACTATGCTGTTATGATTACCACTGAACTCTCTTAGGAGCATGGCTGCTGGAAAATTTCTTCTGTGGCAAGAGGTGTAACAGTTAGTATGTCGTAGTAATTATCTTAAACTGTGAATTTTTCTATTGTCCTTTCTTAGTCGTTTGTGGGGGGGGCTGTGGGCTATATTAATCATATATTCCATAACCTACATATGTTGAAGCATGTGGGAATGTTTTGTGATTACATATGTAAAGCGACTTCACACCTCTGAAAGGACAAAGACTCTCAACCGCCAGTGAAGAACAAAGACGTTCCCAGACACTGCGGTGGAGACCAGAGGAGCTACCCTCACCCCCCCAGGGCGAAGAGAGGAAGTACCAAGACAATGGGGGGATTAAGATAATGAGGGATGTCAGCCTTTGATATGCATGTCTTTTGTTATGTGCAAGTATAAAGTCAGAGAGCCGGACGTATTCGGTCTCTTTTACCTTCTGCTGCTTCTGCACTTAGATGAGACTTGTTAGGAGAGCTGATAATAAACTTTGGTTTATATATCATACCGCCTCGTTCTTTCAAGCTAACTAACTAACTAACCTGCACTTATATAGCGCTTTTCTAGTCACAAAGACCACTCAAAGCGCTTTCATCAATACTAACCCTCTATTCTAAGGGCCTATAGGAAACAGATATCTAGGGACAATTTAGAACAGCCAATTAACCTAACATGCATGTTTTTGGCATGTGGGAGGAAACCGGAGAAATCCCGGAGTAAACCCACGCAACACGGGGAGAACATGCAAACTCCACACAGATCACTGTTGGTCGGGGGCTGGGATCGAACCCACGATCCCACGATCCCCACAATCCCCCGGCCAAGGGTAAACTGTGCAGCCGCAGTGCTAACCACTGCGCCACCGTGCAGCCCAAGCTCTTCTACAAGTTAGCCTATCTGTGAAACTCGGCTACTCTCTAGATGGGGATCGATCATCTCAAAAACTAAAGCAGATAGAGCCACTCGGCCCACCACCTAACTCAGATGAACGTGACTGAGCTTGTGCAAAGACTTTGCACAATACATGTTCATTGTACAGGTCCATTACAGCCCATGCAGTGGTATTTGGAAGAGACAGAAACAATATGATAGCTGTGCATTTGGACCTGAGCACTGACAAAGTCAGTGGTGAGTAGGGTTGCCAACTGTCCCGTTTTAGCCAGGATGTCCCTTTTATTGGGCTAAATATGTTTGTCCCAAGCGGGATGTGCATTCTCCTGTATTCAAGGCCACCTAAATGAATGGGCTAGGCTGAGCTGAAGTAGAAAAAAGTAGACTGGATTAATCATGCATCCATAGAGTATGACAATATTCATGAGCTGGACTTCAAGGACATAATGAAGGATATTTCTTTAAAGGCCAGAAGAAAGAACTTCTACAAAGGTAAGACATGCTATATTTTGATTCAAGATATTTGAAGTATTCATTTTGTTCCCAATAGATATGTTGATACCAGCTGCAGCTTTCCCAGTGTCTTCTGTCAGCAAGTTGACACATGGGCCTTATAATAAAAAATCTGAAATTTCTAGGTATACAGTATGGTATTGTTTTCCTTGTTGTATTATACATGGCGGTTCCAAGGTTGTCATAGCCAGGAGCGGCACTGGGGTTAAGCTCCCAGTGCTCATAAAATGCTCCTTATGGCGTGCGTCTCGAAAAGCCTCTGACAACTAAGTCCAACTCCTAGCCTGCCCGTGTGGTTTAGTCTCTAAGCCCGGCGGAACTGCTTTTACTAATAGGAGAAGGGGCGAGGGCGGATCTCTGGTGCCTTAAAACCAGATGCTTCGGGTAGATGGTGGCTCGTCAACCTGGGAAGGTAGCCCATCTAGGGGAAGGTAAGCCCTGATTTCAAACCTCCGCTGCCTTGCGGCATACCCGGTCACGGGAAAGGCTTCGGGAGTCAACCCTGAGGAAAAATCCGGAGTCGGAGCCCCTAAGGCAGTTCTATGTTGTGCTCAACATCGTTCTGGCAGCTCCTGCAACGGCGCTGGTGCCAAACTGTAGCAGCCCTGCTGTTCCTTTGGATTCATCAGTGACGTGGAGAGGGGGGACATGCTGCATGGGCAACATCTTATCCTCCATATCTTCCTGCCCAGGCTTGAATCCTACCAACGCCCAACGCTGGAAGGTAGAACACCGGATCACTGGAGAGGACACTCCAGCTTCGCCTTTGGCGTAGACAAAACACGGGGAATGACAGTTACCGGTTATAAGCCACCGCTCAATTGGCGTAGAGCTCGGTGCCAGGGGTTATTCCCGACGGTGGGAGGGATCATCGGATCTCACTGGACAGCTACCGCCCGCCTCAAGCTGGGCAGCCCCCAGCCAATAAGGTGATGTCCCGCCACAGCTTGCTTTCCTCATTGGGTGCATGGGGATGAGGAGAAGTCCGAACAGCAGGCTGAGAACTTTCGCACCAGGCAAGACAATAAAACAAAAGAGACCAACTCTAAAACTGGGAACTTGGAACGTCCGCACTATGATGACAGGACTCGCTACTAACCTCAAGGACATCAACGACACCAGGAAGACTGCCATCATCAATAATGAGCTGAAGAGACTGGGAGTGGATATCGCCACTCTCCAGGAAACACGGTTGGCTGACACAGGCACACTGAGAGAGAAGGACTACACGTTCTACTGGCAGGGAAAGGGCAGTGACGAACACAGGGAACATGGAGTGGGCTTTGCAGTGAAGAACACCTTGCTGAAGATGGTGGAACCGAGCAGCACTGGCTCTGCACGACTCCTCACCCTCCGCCTGAACACCACTCAAGGCCCAGTCACCCTCGTCAGTGTGTATGCCCCAACACTGACAGCCACACCAGAGGCAAAAGACGAGTTCTACGAGAATCTCGCAACAACTGTCAGGATCGTCCCCAACTCTGAACAACTCATTC
This sequence comes from Pholidichthys leucotaenia, assembly GCA_020510985.1. NCBI lineage: Eukaryota > Metazoa > Chordata > Actinopteri > Cichliformes > Pholidichthyidae > Pholidichthys > Pholidichthys leucotaenia. The sequence goes on from CM035838.1 coordinate 269,417,553, forward strand.
TCCTTGGAGACTTCAATGCCAGAGTGGGTGCTGACCACGACTCCTGGCCCTCCTGTCTTGGACCTTTTGGCGTGGGCAGAATGAATGACAATGGACAGCGGCTGCTCGAGTTCTGCACATATCACGATCTGTGCATCACAAACTCGTTCTTCAAGACCAAGCCCCAATGCAAAGTTTCCTGGCAACATCCACGCTCAAAGCACTGGCACCAGCTGGACTTGATTCTGACCAGGGGCACCTCACTGAAGAACGTGCTAATCACCCGTTCGTTCCAGAGTGCAGATTGCGACACAGACCATTCATTGGTGTGTTGCAAGGTCAAGCTGCAGCTGAAGAAATTCCATCGTGCTAGACAGCCTGGAAAGGCACGGATTGACACCAGCAAGATGGCTCAACCAGAACTTGTTGAGCAGTTTGCCTCCACCTTTGAGAAGGAACTTGGTGTACCACAAGAAGGAGAATCTGCAAAGCAGAAGTGGGAAGAGCTGCGAAACACCATCCACCGCACAGCCTTGGCTACCTTTGGGAGGAAGACCTCGAAGTCACAGGACTGGTTTGATGCCAAGTTGACCGAGATGACCCCCGTCATTGAAGCCAAGCGCTCAGCACTTGCTGAGTACAAGAAGTACCCAAACGAGAAGAATCTCCAGATTCTCAGGGCTGCGAGAAGCAAAGTTCAGCAGACTGCTCGGCGCTGTGCCAACGAGTACTGGACTCAGCTCAGCCAAGACATTCAAACCGCTGCCATAACAGGGAACATCCGTGGTATGTACGATGGCATCAAGAAAGCACTTGGTCCGGCTCAGAGCAAGACGGCCCCCCTCAAATCCTCCACTGGAGAGATGATCACAGAAAAGAACAAGCAGATGGAGAGATGGGTGGAACACTACTCCGACCTCTACTCCAGACAGAACACTGTGACACCGTCAGCCCTTGATGCCATCGACTGCCTGCCATCCATGGACGAACTTGACGCCGAGCCAACCATCGACGAACTCAGCAAGGCCATTGATAGCTTGGCCGCTGGCAAGGCACCCGGCAACGACGGCATACCCCCCGACCTGATCAAGCACTGCAAGACCGCCCTACTGCTGCCATTGCATGACGTCCTCTGCCAGTGTTGGAAGGAAGGTGCCGTACCACAGGACATGAGGGACGCCAAGATCATCACCCTCTACAAAAACAAAGGGGAGAGAAGCGACTGCAACAACTACAGGGGCATCTCCCTCCTCAGCGTTGTTGGCAAAGTCTACGCACGAGTTGTTCTCGTTCGTCTACAGAAGCTTGCCGAACGTGTCTACCCCGAGTCTCAGTGTGGCTTCCGCGCTGAGCGATCGACGGTAGACATGATATTCTCCATCCGCCAACTCCAGGAGAAATGCAGAGAACAGAACATGCCCCTGTACGTCGCCTTCATCGACCTCACCAAAGCGTTCGATCTGGTCAGCAGAGAGGGCCTTTTCAAGATCTTGCCAAAGATAGGATGCCCACCAAAGTTGCAAAGCCTCATTGAATCGTTTCACACCAACATGCAGGGGATAGTGCAGCACGATGGCAACGTCTCAGAGCCTTTTAACATACGCAGCGGAGTGAAACAGGGCTGTGTACTTGCGCCAACCCTCTTTGGGATTTTCTTTGCTATGCTCCTGAGGCATGCCTTCAGCACAGCAACAGAGGGAATCTACCTGCACACAAGATCTGACGGCAGACTTTTCAACCTCGCCCGCCTGAAAGCCAGAACCAAATTACGCGAGGCTCTAATCAGAGACATGCTGTTCGCAGACGACGCTGCACTCGCAACCCACACACAGCAGGAGCTTCAGACCCTTATGGACCGCTTCTCCCAGGCATGCAAGGACTTCGGGCTTACCATCAGCCTGAAGAAGACTAACGTCTTGGCGCAAGGCACGGAAGCATCACCAACCATCACCATTGACGACTACGAGCTGGAGGTCGTGAATCAGTTCACGTACCTGGGGTCCACGATCAGCAACAACCTCTCCCTTGATACAGAGATCAACAAGAGGATTGGAAAATCAGCCTTCACACTCGCTCGCCTCACCACACGACTGTGGGAGAATCCCAAACTCTGTCAAGACGAAGATGGCAGTGTACAACGCCTGCGTCATCAGCACACTGCTCTATGGGAGTGAGACGTGGACAACATACGCCCGGCAGGAAAAGAGACTGAACTCCTTCCACTTGCGCTGCATTCGCCACATCCTGGACATATCCTGGCAGGACAAAGTGCCCAACACAGAAGTTCTGTCCCGCGCCGGCCTTCCCTCCATATTCACTCTACTCAGACAGCGCAGGCTCCGCTGGCTAGGCCACGTTCACTGTATGGAGGATGGCAGAATCCCCAAAGACGTCCTCTATGGAGAACTGGCAACTGGCAAGAGAGACGTTGGCCGCCCACAGCTGCGTTTTAGAGACGTCTGCAAGAGAGACATGAAGGCCCTGGAGATCAACACAGAGCGCTGGGGGGACCTTGCAACGGACCGCTCCAAATGGAGAGGCACCCTGACCAGACAGCTCAAGGCGGGTGAAGAGAGACTGACTGCTGCTGCAGATGAAAAAAGGACCCGCAGGAAGAACCGCCACAGACCCAGCAGCACGGAGACCACCCACAAGTGCGACCTGTGTGACAGGGACTGCCATTCGCGCATCGGCCTGTTCAGCCACAGGCGGTGCTGTTCCAGCAGAGTAGACGTTTAGGATTCTCTTCCATGGTCATCATAGACCGACGGAGGCCGACGACTGATTATACATGGCATTGAATATCAATATTTTTTAAGGCATTATCAAGGGAAAAAAATTCCGGTTATTATGACAACACTAATGTCCACAACATTGTGGCACCAAGCAATAGTTAAAACCCTCTGTCCCTTATTTGGCTGTGAGAAAGTTGGCAACTCTAGTGGCAAGAGCCCTACTGTTTCTGTTAGTATTTTTTTTTTCTTTTTCTGCCAAACAGTCTTGTTTTTGGGGGTTCTCAAAATGCACGAAAACTCAAGATTTTTTGCAAGGTGCTCAGGACTTGCCAAAAATGTTATATTTTATGGCAAACAGCAATGGGCATGGTCAAATAGCTCAAAGGCACGACCTTGAAAATTTCAAAACACCCTCACTATAGGGCATATTTTCACAAACATTAGGAGTCTGCAACCTTTGCCGACCGAAAAGCCTTTTTGCCCCCCTCCAAGTGGGTGTGAGCCACAACAGCAATTTGACTTTTAAAATAAAGATTATGCTGTTTATAAAGTTTTATATATACATAGCTCCGAATATACAAGAAATGTAATTTAAGTGGCATTTATGATTTCATACTGCAACTGAAAAAACTGTCAAGTTCATTCACAAAATAATAAAAGTATTACAAATATATTACAAATTGTTTTGTGCTGAAAAATAAAGGCTATATCTGAATATCTGACAATATTTTTTATATAGTTTTCGGTTATCAGCACATGCATAATGTTTTTAAATCTGAAAAATATCATCCATCACTTATATTCAACAGTGATCACACAGCTTTAGTTCCTGATATCTTAATAAATTACAGACAACAGTTTTCACTGATCCTTCAGACATGGGACAAACCATGTCCAGCAGTTGTAACTGCAATTGGACAAAAAAAAAATCTGAAATATTTAAGTTGGGGTTTTTTTTGTTTTTTGTAGGGGTTTTTTTGCACAAATAGGAGGGCTCTACCATGAAATGAAAACTAGACCTTTGCTACCATCTACAGTCAAGCAATGAAATTACAACCAAATGAGCGACAACTTCTCCTTTACACAAAACACACAATTTAAATGAGCTATCTGTAGCAAATTTAATAAGCCATAATAAATAACAATGAGGTGTCACCAGAAAGTAATTTATCATTTAAGATGAAAAACTGTCTTCTTCAGCAACGTTACAACTGGGATGTTCCTATTTAAAAACCTCTCCAGAAAGGTTTGTTTTCATTTTATTTTGACTTCCTTGAGCCAGAGCTGAACATGTTTTGATCCCCCCCTTTGCCAGATAAGAGACAGCCAAACTTCTGCGAGAGAAAAGCTGGTGTGCTGCATGTTACATCTGTAAATCAGCAGTAATATGGAGGCCTGGGATTTACCGGGAATTACAGTAGTCGGGGCTGGCGAACCACACTTCCGGTGGTGACGCTGGCCGGGGTATAAAAGGTCAGGGGCGGAAGAAGGGCACCTTTGAGGTGGTTGCCAACCGCCAATCAAATCTAAGAGAAGAAGAAGGACGGATAATTTTTTCCACACATGAGTTGTTCAGAACTCCTTATAAGAACTCCTGATACAAAGATATAGAGTGATGATAATCAAGTCAGTGGGGTAATGCACCTGTAAGCTGGTTGCCAACCACCAATCAAATCTAAAAGAAGAGGAGGCAAGCTGTCTTTCACCATTGATGCCTGGACCAGGAGCGCTGCAGTCCACTGCTCTGTAATAAATAATATAAACCGCCTTCGGCCCTCTTGTTTATTCCACTAATTATGGACACAACATTTGGCAACGAGGAGAACACTGTTATGGAGCGTGCTGCAACCAGTTTTCGGCCATTTCTGGAGGCCCCTGGCGAGCCTCCCATGTCTTGGCCTAGGTGGTATGCTGCATTTAGCAACTACCTGGTGGCCTTCAACCTCGGTGATTAAAGAAACTGCAGGCTAGAGCGATATTGGTCCATAATTCTGGCATGGAAGGACAAAGGATGCTGGAGACTTTGGGGAGAGCCGAGGGATTTGAGGAGGTAATAGAGCTAATGGTGCGGTATTTTCGCGCGCCAGACAACGTCATTGTTCGGCATATCCAGTTCCGACAGCGCCGCCAGAGGACGGGAGAGTCAGTAAAGAGGTTTGTGGCAGACCTGCGCCAACTGGCGGCGGAGTGTAGATTTGGGGCTCTACAGGATGAAATGGTCCGGGATCAGCTGGAAGAACATGTTCACTGCTCGGCTGCCCAGTCACAGCTCCTGACCTTCTTCGGTGAATTGACTCTGGCTGCCGCTATCGAAATTGTCCACCAGTTTGAGGCTGCTGAAGTACTAGCGGGGGACTTTGGTAGAGAATCCTCCTCTCCTGCATCAAATGAGTCTCAACTAAAGGCACTGACAGCGGACCCTGACGATGATGACGACGTTGAGGATAAAGAATACACCTCCGTTGTCAAAATAAGGTCTACCCCAGGGACGCCGAGATGTTACGGTTGTGGGTCCACTAGACACAAGTATAAGTCCAGAGCGTGTCCGGCAAAGGGAAAGCACTGTGGGAAATGTGGCCTGCTGCACTACTTCGTGTGCTCCTGTAAGAATTTTGAACGTGGGGAACGTGAAAAGGGAGGGAGTCCCTCCACGAAGACTTCCACCATTGTCCATATGGTGGCACCAGAGTCTGGTGGCCGTATCTGTTGCATGGTATCTTTGGACAGAGTCGAGTTATTGATGCTGGTGGATACGGGTGCGGTGGCTTCTATTTTAAATCTACAAACGGTGAAGAGTCTGTTTCCCCAGTACCGCATCCAGAAGATGACGGCCCATTTTACGGCTATGGGAGGAGTAGGATTGCCGTATTGGGGCACATCGAGCTAATGGCAAGGTACAAATCGTGGAGCATGGCGGATGTCCAAGTGGTGGTGACTGCTACGGGATCCAACATTGTGGGATGTGACATGCTCTACGGCTTGGGCTTTTTCATTGCCAGCGACACCAGAGAGGAGTGGTTGGGTGGAGGTTTGTGGAACCAACCCCTGCAGGATGTGGACGATGATGCGGTTTGGGACACCGATTGGTCCGGACTGGGAGAAGACAGCAGAGAGGACCATCATGGGGCGCCTCCCCGGGATGGACCCGATGCCAGAGCCCAAGTTACCCTGGGTGTGGGAGCTGGGCGGCACGACAGGGCCCCCGGGTTGGTAGGCGGAACCAGGACATCAGCGCTGAACAGCACCGAGGCTAGACCAACAGATACGTGCTTAAAACGCACCAGAAGAAGGCCTTCGAAAAGGGCTTCAGGCTGGACTGGGAGGAACACGGGTTCCGAATGGGAAGCCCCCCACGGCGGAGGGATCCGAAGAGACTTATTAGAGCTCCCCTGGTGGTCAGCGATATGGTTCACCCTAGGGTGGAAGCTCGGTCGAGGGGGTCTCATGGACGTCATGGGCGGTACGATGAAGAGGGGCGGCTGCAAGTGGAGGTCACTCGGAGTTACGACTATCTGGGCTTGTCGGACAGAACGTGGAGCCACCCCAGCGAGCTGCGTCAAGTGGTGGAGATGAAGAGACGGCGCAGCCAGTCACCAGAGATCAAGCGATGGAGGCGCTCTGGCTGGGAACCACAGGATGGTAATCCTGGGGGGGGGGGGGGGGGGTGTCATTCCATGGGTTGTGTAAAATGACTGTGTACTGTTTGGTTGAAATGTTAGATGTTTTTGACACATGTCATTATGTATATTAGTTATCTCTACTGGGTTGTGCTCCGATTGTGCTTTTGATAGATTGATTTGAGTGTTTAACTGATTATATTTGAAGAGACTATTTGGATATTAAAAAACAAACAAACAAAAGAGATGAGAAAAGATGAAATTACTGAAATTGGTTTAGAATTTTCTTCTGAGGAGTATTGGTTTATGGTAATTAACATTCACTGAGAACAAATAGATAACCTGTTTAGTAATCGGAATAAAGGTAATAGGTGCTCTGAGGCTCGACCTGTTGTGTGTTAATATGAAAATTTGTATTGATAAAGTGGATGCCTCAACGCTGTTTTCTTTTGCGTGCCCAAGTGTGGGGTGTGTTGGGGTGGGAGGCTGCCAGTAGACTTTGGTTAAGTGAGGGATGTATATGTCCATTGTTTAGAATTTATTGTATATATGTATATTTACTGTCTGTTCTGGGATTTTTTTCATTAGAAACACGGCTTATTTTATGCTCTGGACTGATAGGGGAAGGCGGCAGAATAACCCACCTGGCCGTGTAGGGGGCGCCGGTAGTCTACCCGGCCCCCCCAGCCTTAGTTGTATGACTGGATAGATTATTTGTTTATTTTTGTATATACCGTTTTCCCTGTTAGTGCGTGAGTCGGGCTATAAAGTTGGGTGGACTAATCTGCATGCCTGATTTTTTTAAGGGGGGGGAATGTTACATCCGTAAATCAGTAGTAATATGGCGGCCTGGGATTTACCGGGGATTAGAGGGGGCTGGCGAACCACACTTCCGGTGGTGACGTTGGCCAGGGTATAAAAGGCCAAAAGGCCAGGGGCGGAAGAGGAAAGCGCTCTTTCGCCGTTGACGCCTGGACCAGGAGCACTGTAGTCCACTGCTGTGTAATAGTGAGTTCTTTAATAAATAATATAAACCACCTTCCGCCCTCTTGTTTATTCCACTAATTATGGACACAACACTGCAGTCACTGAGTATTGGAGCAAACAACTGTTTAGCATTTATCATCACTTTTGTTTTTACACTATTGTTACTACCCAGCCAGCAAAAAATGTTGAAAAGACGACTTCCCCAACCGTGTAAGCAACGTCTGGATTTGGTTTGAAAGTAAAAGAATGAATTTTTAAGGTTGTTGAAAATACAAATTTATTATTTATTCATTTTGCAAAATCGAGTCTATATTAATCACAGCCCAATTTTCAACGGCTATTTTTCAGACACATTAAAAGTAATTAGACAGTAGTTTTATGAAAACAAATATAAAATAAAAAATAACACATCAACAAAATGATTAAAAAGATGCTGAATTAAACTCTTTATATTCTTAAAACATAATATTGATGAAAAAATGCTTTTTTACAGGTCCAAAATAATCATAATATTTGCATCTGAGCAGCTGGATGAGAGAGGCCAGTTTAAGTTTAATGTTTATTTGAAAGGGACATTACATACTAATGAACATTAATGCAAATGTAAGTGTTATGTATGGTAATATACCTGGGTGAAGGATGAGGCAAGATGACTGGACGAACACAGCTTTATTGATGACAGAGAACAGCGGTAACATGGCAGGCACCTGGCAGAGGGCGCCGGTCAAAGAGGCCGCAATATGGATGCCATCTGCCTTATATAGGGCAGTGACGTGATGTGACAGGAAGTGCACGTCACCACACCGTGCTTCACAATTATGTGCCATTTTACAATATAACATTCTTCCCTCCTTTAGAAAAGTCCAAAACCACACACAATTGAAATCCCCCCAAATTTAGGACCCATATCATGCACTAAAATAATGAAAAACAATGTACTAAAATGGCCTAACTCATTCACACAAAATAACCTACAATAGGGCTGATGGGTGGACTACCGTGCAGCCCACCATGCGTCCACTGTGCACCAGGTAAGTCACCAGGTAAGTCACCAGGTAAGTCACCGGTAAGTCACCGTGCACCAGGCTGCACGGTGACTTATTCTGCCACCCATATCTAAAGAAAATTCCATACTGTACATAAAACTATGAGCAACAACCCCTCTGTTCCCATGTCAAGCAGCAGCGGCATCTCCACGCCGTCCAATTCCACTGTCAAAACGTGTACCTGTTTGTGCTGGGGAACACCATATGGATGGTCGTCAGGGGCGGGCGGAGTGATTTCTTCCGTGGGCTCTCCGGTTTAGATACACGGCACACTCTAGCATAATGGGTCAAATGTCCACATCTGCTACAACATTTCCCCTAGCTGGACAGTCTTTAGCCTTACTGCAGTGTGTTGCAGACCCACAACCCTTGCACAGAGGTTTTCCTGGGTAGACGTTTGGCTGGCAGCGTTGGCTTCCGTAGTATCGTCGTCCAAGCTATCCTTGCTATCCAAGTCCGCAACATTTGCCGCGGCAGGAGGCTCCGGCGGCCTCTGTGACTGGCACCAGGTTAGCTCCGAAACTAGCTTGTCTGTGGCCTCCAGGTGGAGAGCTAGTTCAACAGCTCTGGCTAATGTTAAGTCATTGGGCGCCGTGAGCAGCCTAGCCCACAATGAGGCACTGCACATATGCTCCGCAAGCTCATCACATACCATTTCATCTTCCAGCGGCCCAAAGCGACATTTGCTATCTAGCTGCCTCAAGTCGGTGACAAACTGATGAATAGGCTCACCTACCCACTGATGTTGCTGCCGAAAACGAATCCTCCAGACAGTCACACTATCCAGGGTGTCGAAATGGTTGGCTAGCAGGTCCACAACATCTTCAGAAGAGTCCGAAGCTCCGAGTGTGCACAGGACTCGCTTGCCCTTGATACCCAGGTTATGAACAAGAAGGACACGTGCTCTTAACTTGTTGAGCTTACCGAGGTCCAGCGCAGTGATGTACGTCTGGAAAGCTTCAAACCACACAGGCAGAGGGCAATGGTCAAAGAGGCTGCAATATGGATGTCCTCTGCCTTATATAGGGCGGTGCAGTGACGTGATGGGAAGTGCACTTCACCACACCGCACTTCACAATAATGTGCCATTTCACAATTTAACAATAAGTATGCCAGCTTTAGCAATACTGCTAATTTGCATCTATAGTCCCCCGGCCAGTGGCCGATAACCTAGATATATATAAACACGAGATAGGACATGCCTAACATTTTCATGGCAAACGGAGGGACCATATTCTGGAGATAATTATAATGGTTGACAGCACCTGCAGCATTAACCTTAATTATTTCTAAAGCTTTGGCACTCCAGTGAACTACAGTGAGAGCCATTATCCACAAATGGTGAAAACATGGAACAGTGGTGAACCTTCCCAGGAGCTGCCGGCTGACCAAAATTACCCCAACAGCACAGCGACGACTCATCCAAGAGGTCACAAAAGACCCCACAACAACATTCAAAGAACTGCAGGCCTCACTGGCCTCAGTTAAGGTCAGTGTTCATGACTCCACCATAAGAAAGAGACTGGGCAAAAATGGTCTGCATGGCAGAGTTCCAAGACGAAAGCCACTGCTGAGCAAAAAAAACATAAAGTCTCCTCTTAGTTTTGCCAGACAACATCTTGATGATCCTCAAGACTTTTGGGAAAATACTCTGTGGACTGATGAGACAGAAGTGGAACTTTTTGGGAGGGGTGTGTCCCATTACATCTGGTGTAAAAGTAACACAGCATTTCAGAAAAGGAACATCATACCAACAGTAAAATATGGTGGTGGTAGTGTGATGGTCTGGGCTGTTTTGCTGCTTCAGGGCGTGGAAGACTTGCTCTGATAAATGGAACCATGAATTCTCCTCTCTACCAAAAATCCTGAAGGAGAATGTCCGGCCATCTGTTTGTGACCTCAAGCTGAAGCGCATTTGGGTTCTGCAGCAGGACAATGATCCAAAACACAACAGCAAGTCCACCTCTGAATGGCTTAAGAAAAACAAAATGAAGACTTTGGAGTGACCTAGTCAAAGTCCTGACCTGAATCCAATTGAGATGCTGTGGCATGACCTTAAAAAGGCAGTTCATGCTTGAAAACCCACTTATGTGGCTGAATTACAACAATTCTGCAAAGATGAGTGGGCCAAAATTCCTCCACAGCACTGTAAAAGTCTCATTGCCAGTTATCATAAAGGCTTGAATACAGTTGTTACTACTAAGGGTGGCCCAACCAGTTATTAGATTTAGGGGGCAATTACTTTTTTACACAGGGCCATGTAGATTTGGATTTTTTTTTCCCTTAATAACAAACGCCTTCATTTAAAAACTGCATTTTGTATTTACTTGTGTTATCTTTGTGTAATATTTAAATTTGTTTGATGATCTGAAACATTCAAGTGTGACAAACATACAAAAAAATAAGAAATCAGGAAGGGGGCAAACACATTCTCACACCACTGTATATATATAGAACGTGACTAGTCACCAGGCTAGTCACGTTCTATCTAGTGTTTATTTATTTATTTATTTATTTTTATTTTGTATCCCAGAGGCAAATTACAAGGCATCCACCTGGATGGATGAGGCAGCCATGGTGCGGGGCCAATCCCTTCACCATTCACACACACATTCACGCCTAGGGCCACGTTAGAGTCTCCAATTAACCTAACTTGCATGTTTTTGGCTGTGGGAGGAAACTGGAGTACCCGGGGTAAACCCACGCAGACAAAGAGAGAACATGTAAACTCCACACAGAAGGGTCATCGATGGTCAGGGAGTGGGATTGACCCCACGATGGTCAGGGGTGGAATCAATTCTGTGACTTTCTTACTGTGCTGCCACAGTGCTAACCACTGTGCCATGGAGCTGCCCATATCTATAGCTGGTAAGGATGTCAGGGCTGGTCACAGCCAATATGGGGAGGGTGGTGGACTGTGTTGTGGTCTTGGCTCACTCTGAGTTTAGAGGTGGCTTGTTGCGCAGGGGTGGGGGTGTGCAGAGTTGGCTGATTTTTAGCCAGTGCCATTTTGGCTTAACTGTCACTGGGGTTTGGTGACACTCGTAGAGTGTTTTTAGCTTAGCTGTCATTCACCAATGCTACTGTTGCTGGATGGGTCTGAGGGGAGTGTGCAGGCCTGCATGTTCAGAGTGGAGCTTTTTTTTCATGTGGCGCTTCTTACAGGTTGAATGTGTCATGTCAAGGTCCTTTGTTCTGTTTTTGTTGTAAAATCCAAAAGAGGTCCAACATTTGATTTAACTTTGAGGTGCATCCAACTGCTTTCTAACGTGCATACTTGTACACCTTGTTGCAAATCTCAGTTGGGTTAATATCAAGAGTCTGCAACATTTACATAAATATATATATAATATAATTAATCACAGTTCGGTATGCGTGTTTTGGGATTGGTACTTCATCACGAGTATCGCAGTATTATGCCAAATCAATCCTTTGGCCCTTCCCTAATCAATAGCATAAGTGGGTTTGTGTCATGTGTCTCTACCAAGCACTTGGGGCAAGAGTGAGACATCAACTGGCCAGGAGGTCAGAATGTTGTCTCTGTCACCTGTCACCTTGGGGCGGTGGTGGCACAGGTGTAGTGTGACTGACTACTGATCGGAGGGTCATGGGTTCGATTCCCGCTCTGTCTGCTGTCCACTTGTCGAAGTGTCCTTGAGCAAGATACTGAGCCCCCAGTTGCTCCTGGTAGCCTGGTTAGCACCTGTGTGTATGGCAGCTCTGCCGCCATCAGTGTGTGATTGCAGGATCTGTAAAGCGCTTTGGTCATCTTAGATGAGAAGAAAAGCACTATATAAGTGAACGCCATTTACCATTTTAAGGCTTTAGATTTTTTTTTAAACATCTGTATCGGTACAGGCCCCAAATTTACCAATCTGTGCATCCTTAGAATATGTATAGATTTTCAGTCCCTATTTTAACTTTTAGTCCAACACTCATGGAGACGAAAGAGGGGCAACTGTTACACACTCATTTTCTCAAATCATAAATAAACTAGAGCAGGGATGCACACACAGACATTATGAATGGCTGTTGCTTTAACCTCAAATAAAGGCACCCCCTACTCTGATTTTAGGTGGCATCGTCAGCATAATGAATGCTGAAAAACATGATTATTTACCAAACTGCAAAACAATTTGACATTTCTAATTGTGACAAATTGTAAAGATTCTGGGGAGAAAAAAACCCTGCACTATTTGTAATATGATTTTGTGTCTTGAGCTTAACACATCTACAGTGATGTGAATAGTGTTTGCCCCCTTTCTGATTTCTCAATTTTTTGTATGTTTGTCACACTTAAATGTTTCAGATCATCAAACAAATTTAAATATTAGACAAAGATAACACAAGTAAACACAAAATACAGTTTTTAAATGAAGGTGTTTATTGTTAAGGGAAAAAAAATCCAAACCTACATGGCCCTATGTGAAAAAGTGCCCCCCCCCCCCACCGTTAAAACATAAATTAACTGTGGTTTATCACATCTTTGGAAAGCTGAGTTCAATTTCTCTAGCCACACCCGGGCCTGATTACTGCCACACCTGTTCTCAATCAAGAAATCACTTAAATAGGACCTGCCTGACAAGTGAAGTAGACCAAAAGATCCTCAAAAGATAGACATCATGCTGCAATACAAAGAAATTCAGGACCAAATGAGAAAAAAAGTAGCTGAGATCTATCAGTCTGGAAAAGGTTATAAAGCCATTTCTAAAGCTTTGGCACTCCAGCGAACCACAGTGAGAGCCATTATCCACAAATGGCAAAAACATGGAACAGTGGTGAACCTTCCCAGGAGTGGCTGGCCAACCAAAATTACCCCAAAAGCACAGCGACGACTCATCCAAGAGGTCACAAAAGACCCCACAACAACGTTCAAAGAACTGCAGGCCTCACTGGCCTCAGTTAAGGTCAGTATTCATGACTCCACCATAAGAAAGAGACTGGGCAAAAATGGCCTGCATAGCAGAGTTCCAAGACGAAAACCACTGTTGAGCAAAAAGAATATAAAGGCTCATCTCAGTTTTGCCAGACAACATCTTGATGATCCCAAGACTTTTGGGAAACTACTCTGTGGACTGATGAAACAAAAGTTGAACTTTTTGGAAGGTGTGTGTCCCATTACATCTGGCATAAAAGTAACACAGCATGTAGCGACTTCAGTCCGCCAAAAGTCGCTTGGAGGCTGAATCGGTCTCACCTCCTTGACGTGTCTGTAAAGAATCCAGGCCAAATCCAAATAGTTCATTTCTGCTGTTTATTAAAATATATGGCCGACAAACGGGACTAAGACAACATAATCAAAAATACTGAACCAAAAAGGTGCATCAAAAACTAACAAAATAAAACAAACAAACAAACAAATGAATGGACAAACAGTCAACAGAAAATATCTGAGCTCGCTTCATCCTCCATCAACCATTAAATTCATGCAGATGCACAGGTGAAATAAATAAGTAAAACCACACCCTCTCCTGTGCCACCGACCGGAAATAGCAAACAATTACAAGACAACAATTCAAAACAAAATCACAGTTTGGCTCCTACAATTCTGGCCCCTAATTATTATTTCCTCAAACAATAATAATTACAACATTATATTACAATGTCATGAGAATGATCTTTCTTCACCTTTCACAAAGCCAGAGTCTATGATGGAGTGATCTTCTAGCATCAGCACCGGATCACCCCAGGGCTGTGTACTTTCCCCCCTACTCTTCTCCCTTTATACCAACTCCTGCACCTCCAGCCACCAGTCTGTCAAGTTGATCAAGTTTGCGGACGACACCACCCTCATCGGGCTCATCTCCAACGGCGACGAGTCCGCCTACAGGAGAGAGGTGGCCCAGCTGGCGTCCTGGTGCAACAACAACAACCTGCAGCTGAACGCTCTGAAGACAGTGGAGATGATTGTGGACTTCAGGAAAGTCACAACCCCTCTGCTCTCCCTCACCCTCACAGGCTCTCCCATCACCACTGCTGATTCCTTCCACTTCCTAGGCACCACCATCACCAGGGACCTCAAGTGGGAGCCGACCATCAGCTCCCTCATCAAAAAGGCCCAGCAGAGGATGTTCTTCCTGCGGCAGCTGAGGAAGCTCAAGCTACCCACCAAGATGTTAGTGCAGTTCTACACAGCCATCATCGAGTCCATCCTCACCACCTCCATAACCGTGTGGTACGCAGGAGCCACTGCCAGGGACAGACTAAGGCTGCAGCGCGTCGTGCGCACTGCTGAGAAGGTGATCGGCTGCAAGCTCCCATCTCTCCAGGATCTGTACATCTCCAGGACCCGGAGGCGTGCTGGCCGGATCATAGCCGATCCCTCACACCCTGGTCACGTACTGTTTGCCCCCCTCCCCTCAGGTAGAAGACTTCGGTCCATCCAGACTAAAACCTCCCGTCACATGAACAGCTTCTTCCCCTCTGCCATCAGACTGCTGAACACTAAGTGACTTATTGACTCTCGTGCACTATGTACAGCAGCTCAACCAGACTCATGTCAATCATCACTGTTTTCTTCCTGCATTACCGACTGCACTATATGGTTCTCCACATTATCTGCTGCTCGCTAATATATTTTAACTGCTGACCAGTATTACGCACTCTTATTCTACACTTTATTGCATGTATAGTTTATTTCTTTTATTCTATCATGTTTAATGTTGCAGCATTGCACCGAGACAAATTCCTAGTTTGTGTACTACATGAACAATGGCAATAAATCTGATTCTGATTCTGATTCTGATTCTGATCTTTAATATCGCTCTAAAAAAGTACAGCCTGTGAACTGTGAAGTCTGGTCGGGGAAAAGGTCAAAGTCAAAAGTCGGTCAGCACTGTCAAGTGTCTTCTCTTTCCTGTAGCAAGCAGATCTTATTGATAGGTCTGTTCAGTAACCGAGTCTTGGTTCTGATCCGAACATGTCTTTCTAGTCCTTTAATGTCCTGAATGGTCTCCTCAATTCTTCCAATGTGCCATGAATTCCGTGGGGCTGAATCGTCCACGATGATAACAATGTCTCCTGGAACAAAGTTACGTCTAATATTGAACCATTTTTGACGCTCCTGAAGCTGGGGAAGATATTCCTTGGTCCATCTTTTCCAGAATAGATCAGACATGTACTGTGCTTGCTTCCATCTACAGCGAACATACATATCCTCCTTCTGAAACTGTCCAGGTGGTAAGGATGGATTAGTCTTCAAAAGCAAAAGGTGGTTTGGAGTAAGAGCTTCAAGGTCATTTGGATCTGTAGAGGCCTTTGTAATTGGTCGACTATTCAAAATAGCCTCAACCTCACATAAAACTGTGTGAAGTCCCTCTTCATCAAGAGTTTGTTCACTGAGAATGGAATTAAGAGTCTTCCGCACTGATTGAATTAACCTTTCTCATACTCCTCCGTGATGTGAGCCAGCAGGGGGATGAAAAATCCAGTTTATTCCCCTTTGAAGCAGTGCATTATGAATTTGACCTTGATTCCAACCTCGAATTCCTTCTTTCAACTCTCGCTGAGCCCCAACAAAATTGATGCCATTATCTGATCGTAACTCTTTAACTTGACCACGTCTGGCTATAAAACGTCAAAGGGCATGAATAAAGGAATCAGTATCCAGTGTCGCTGCCACCTTGATGTGAATTGCTCTTACAGCCAAACATGTAAAAATTACGCCATAGCGCTTCACCACACTTCTTCCACGCTTTACTCCAAAAGGCCCAAAATAGTCAACTCCAACATAAGTGAAAGGTGGTTCATTAGGAGAGACTCTGTCCAAAGGCAAATATGCCATCTGCTGTTGTCCCAGACAAGCATTTATACGCCTACAGATGACACATTTAGACACAATTCTTCTTATTGACACTGTGGCACCAGGAATCCAATACTTATGCTGCAGTCTCAATAGCATGTGATTACGACCACCATGACCCACCTCTTCATGGACATGTCATAGAATGAGGTCAGAAATATTCAGGCATTTTGCGAGAATGATGGGATGCTTCATCTCATCTGGCATAGCTGCTCTACTCAGACATCCACCAACTCTCAATAGACCCTCATCCAAAATGGGATTCAGTTTGTGAATATGGCTGGATCTTTTAATGCCGAGTCCCCTTTTCTTGCTTGAGATTTCTTCTGCAAATTTCCGTCCCTGGCGAAAACGGATAATTTCCATTTCAGCAGCAGCTAGCTCTTCAACTGTGAGACTATAGGTTTTACCAATCTGAACATTTGCCATCTCCTTTTGTGACAAAGCCTTTTGATAGGTTTCACCTAAGTAAAGCTTGGCAAGATCATTCTGTTTTTTGTTTTTACTCTTGGCCAAAAGTAGTTTCTTCAGCCTGAGCATCCATGCTACAGCCCTTTTTAAGCAAATCCATGATGAAAAGTAGTCAATAAGATGAGTTGTTGGATCTTTATCTTCAGACACAATCTGAACAGCACTGACAGTTGTAGTTTTGACTTTGGAGTCCTTTGATGATAATTCATTCAATCTGTCAGGATTCTGAGGTCAGTGTTCCTGAGGTTGGAGAAGAAACTGAGGTCCAAATACCCATGTTTTTCTCTTTAGAAAAGATTCAACAGTAAGACCCCTTGAAGCCATGTTTGCTGGATTATTGTTTGTGTCAATATATCTCCATTGAGATGTACTTGAAACTTTGGTGATTTCACAAACTCTGTTGGCAACAAAAGTTCTAAAACCAGTTGTGCTATTGTTGATGTATTTAAGAACTTAAGTGCTATCAGTCCAAAACACAGAATCTAGAAGTTCCATGTGCAACTCCTTTCTCAACATTGTATCTATTCTACTAGCCATCACAGCCACAGTCAGCTCCATTCGAGGAATAGTCACTGGTTTTAATGGAGCAACTCGTGCTTTCCCCATCACAAATCTACAATGGTTTTGACCATGTTCGTTACTAACCAGCAGATAAGTGACAGTTCCAAACCCATCCTTACAGGCAAAATCTGCAAAATGATGTATCTGAGCAGATGAGACCATGCCAAAAGCCTGTGGGTTATGGCATCTGTCAACCTTAAAGTTCTCCATCTTATGAAGATTCTGAACCCAACTGATCCATTCCTGTCCAATGAACTCTGGTACCAAATCGTCCCAACCAATCCTCTGCCGACACAAGTTTTGCAGGACTTTCTTTGCAGTTAGGATGACTGGTGACAACATCCCCAGTGGGTCGTATATATAACTGACTATTGAAAGAATCCCTCTCTTCGTGAGAGGTCGGTCTTTCAAAATGATTTTAAATCTGAAAACATCAGACTGTACACACCATTGTACACCCAAAACTCTTTCAATAGGAAGATGGTCATTATCTAGATCCAGATTAATTTCCTTCGCTCTATCTGCTTCAGGTACAGTGGGGTAAAAAAGTATTTAGTCAGCCACCAATTGTGCAAGTTCTCCTACTTAAAAGATGAGAGAGGTCTCCAATTTTCATCATAGGTATACCTCAACTATGAGAGACAAAATGAGAAAAAAAAAATCCAGAAAATCCCATTGTCTGATTTTTAAAGAATTTATTTGCAAATTATGGTGGACGATAAGTATTTGGTCAATAACAAAAGTTCATCTCAATACTTTGTTATATACCCTTTGTTGGCAATGACAGAGGTCAAACATTTTCTGTAAGTCTTCACAAGGTTTTCACACACTGTTGTTGGTATTTTGGCCCATTCCTCCATGCAGATCTCCTCTAGAGCAGTGATGTTTTGGGGCTGTCGCTGGGCAACACGGACTTTCAACTCCCTCCAAAGATTTTCTATGGGATTGAGATCTGGAGACTGGCTAGGCCACTCCAGGACCTTGAAATGCTTCTTACGAAGCCACTCCTTCGTTGCCCGGGCAGTGTGTTTGGGATCATTGTCATGCTGAAAGACCCAGCCATGTTTCATCTTTAATGCCCTTGCTGATGGAAGGAGGTTTTCACTCAAAATCTCGCAATACATGGCCCCATTCATTCTTTCCTTTACACGGATCAGTTGTCCTGGTCCCTTTGCAGAAAAACAGCCCCAAAGCATGATGTTCCCACCCCCATCCTTCACAGTAGGTATGGTGTTCTTTCTCCTCCAAACACGACAAGTTGAGTTTTTACCAAAAAGTTCTATTTTGGTTTCATCTGACCATATGACATTCTCCCAATCCTCTTCTGGATCATCCAAATGCTCTCTAGCAAACTTCAGACAGGCCTGGACATGTACTGGCTTAAGCAGGGGGACACGTCTGGCACTGCAGGATTTGAGTCCCTAACGGCGTAGCGTGTTACTGATGGTAGCCTTTGTTACTTTGGTCCCAGCTCTGCAGGTCATTCACTAGGTCCCCCCGTTTGGTTCTGGGATTTTTGCTCACCGTTCTCGTGATCATTTTGACCCCATGGGGTGAAATCTTGGGTGGAGCCCCAGATCGAGGGAGATTATCAGTGGTCTTGTATGTCTTCCATTTTCTAATAATTGCTCCCACAGTTGATTTCTTCACAGCAAGCTGCTTACCTATTACAGATTCAGTCTTCCCAGCCTGGTGCAGGTCTACAATTTTGTTTCTGGTGTCCTTTGACAGCTCTTTGGTCTTGGCCATAATGGAGTTTGGAGTCTGACTGTTTGAGGTTGTGGACAGGTGTCTTTTATACTGATAATGAGTTCAAACAGGTGCCATTAATACAGGTAACGAGTAGAGGACAGAGGAGCCTCTTAAAGAAGAAGTTACAGGTCTGTGAGAGCCAGAAATCTTGCTTGTTTGTAGGTGACCAAATACTTATTTTCCACCATAATTTGCAAATAAATTCTTTAAAAATCAGACAATGTGATTTTCTGGGGGGGGGTTTTTTCTCATTTTGTCTCTCATAGTTGAGGTATACCTATGATGAAAATTGGAGACCTCTCTCATCTTTTAAGTGGTAGAACTTGCACAATTGGTGGCTGACTAAATACTTTTTTGCCCCACTGTATAGCTGCCAACACATGGTGACTATTACTCATCCATTTGGTGAGTACAAAGCCTCCCCTGGAGCACAGTGAACATAGCTCATGATAAAGAGAGATGGCTTCCTCTTCTGATGCTGCTGAGGTGAGGCAATCTTCTACACAGAAGTTGTTCATGATGGTATTTAGTGTTTGCGATTTAAATTCCTCTGTGTTGTCCTCAGCACACTTCCTCAAAGCAAAGTTGGCACAACTTGGAGATGACGTTGCTCCAAACAGATGTACAGTCATTTGATATTCCACCATGCTCTGAGTATAGCCTCCTTCAGGCCACCAGACTAACCGCAAAAGGTCACGATCACCAGTTGGTACCTTTACTTGTTGAAACATTGCCTCAATATCTGCAGCGATGACTACAGGTTCCTTACGGAATCTAGCCAAGACTCCTAGCAATGTGCTGGTCAGATCTGGTCCTTGTAAGAGCTTAGAGTTTAGAGAAACTCCCTGGAATGTTGCTCCACAATTGAACACCACTCTGAGCTTTTTCTTCCTTTGGTGTTTAAATCTTCCTTTTAAGTTCAACACACGCTGTTCAGCAACACTTGTATTATCAGGCATGCATATTTCTGGATGTTTCAAAGGTAGACCAATAAAATAGTGTCCATCCACTAACTTTATAGATTTTGAAACAGAATCTATGAACTGATGGTCTTCCTTTGAGAATTTGTGGCCCTCCTTAACACGCTCTGGGAAGTCAACTTTAAATTGCTGTCCCCACAATTGATCAAGTTTCATAACGGAAATCTTGTTAACACTTGCCACTCTGTGATCTTGGCAGTCATCTTCCTTTTCTCCTAAAGATCCATTAACTGTCCATCCAAGTCTGGTTCTAACTGCATAAGGTCCATCTCCTATGCTCTGGATTACATCCAATGGTTCCAAAACCCTTGGTGCATCAGAACCAATCAACAACTCGATCTCAGAGTCAATAGTGGGTAAGTTGACCTTTCACAAATAAGACCAATGGTGGATATCATCTTGGTGTGGGATATTCTCCTTATGAACAGGCATAGTTCTTTGGGTATATACAGATGGAAGTTCACAAAATCTAATCTTGCAACTTCTAAGCCAGACACCATGCTGGTTAACACAACCTTGTTTTGACCCATTGTTCTCAACAGGATACTAGATTTCTTTCCATGTAGATGTAGTTTATTCATCAAGCCAACAGTGCAGAATGAAGCAGTACTGCCTGGGTCAAGAAATGCATATGTATTTAAAATCAAATTTCCTTTCTTGGCCTTTACTTGAACAGGAACTGTAACGGCAGCAGCTGTGTTTGTTTGATCCATGTGAGAAACATGGCAATTCTTGTGACTGTTGTAATTTCCCCACTATATATGTCAACAGTGACATCCTTTCTAGTATTTGACCTTTGGTTGTACAGCAACGCCTCCCAAAGATTTGTTTTGGCAGGTATATATACTCACAGCCTGCCTGAATTGCGAGAGCAGATCACAGCAGCCAAAGAGCAATTACAAGCCATAAATGCTGACTTGGCAGTTGAAACCTTGTCTGAGGAAGAGCGAGCTCAACTCAACACTGATGCAGAAACAGTACACGGTGCAATAGAAACTCTTGAAATGGAGTTGGCTACAATCAGTGAACAAGAAAAGAATAATGGTGACAAGAAGCAACCAGAAGGAGAGAATGCGGTGGCTGGAGTCCAAGAAAAAGAAGATGCAAGTGATCCAGAAGATGGCGCCACTGGCAAGACTAACCAGAACACTGCACAAACAAAACTCAGGCATGTCCCACTTCATGAGCTGAAGCAAAGACGAGAGACATGCATGAAGAGACTGAAAGAAGTCAGGCGGTTAGTGAAAGCAAAGGGAGAGGATAAGTCTGTCTCACCAGAGATTTCTGCTGAATACGACAGCCTCAATGACAAAGTTGCGACTTTAGATGCTATCATCAGTAAAAAGGAAGAACAAGAAGCACAGGTAGACAGAGCAAACAAAAGGTTTATGCGAACATACAGTAAAGTAAAGAAGGCTGTGTTCGCTCTTTTTTATGCATACAAAGATGAGGTCTTGGACACAACTGAAGATGACTTGGAAGACCTGATTCGCCTGGACAAAGAAATGACAGCTACATATGAAGCCTGTCGAGATTTGTGCCCGCCAGACAACGAGATGCGGCGCAGAGTCGACAGCGCTAAGCAAATGTGCTCAGACATGGCGAAAACCTTGAAACAAATTGGAGAGAATCCAATGATGGCAGACAAGGAGAGAAAAAGCCTTCTCAAGACTACTTGGGGAATGAATTATTCCAGGTCTCTCTTTGGAAGCAAGTTAGACTATGAGTCTGATATTTCTGCCAAGTCTAAAGTCTCCATTCAGTCAAAGGTATCTGTAAGTGCACAGATTTCAGAATCTTCAACAGGCTCTTCAACAGGATCAAGTAATGCCTCAGAAAAGGCCAGGAAGCTGGCTGAATTGAGCGCTAAGCGAAAGTGTGCAGAACTTCACGCAAAGATAAGGAAATACAAGGTGGCCTTGGAAAGTTGTCATGAACAATTAGAAATAACAGAAGAAGAGGAAAGAGTCCAAAGGTCAGATGACATCTCTTGTTGCAGTGACAAGCCTAGTAAAGGTTATCTGAATCCAGAGGCACCTGCTTTTTCTCCTGAGGCCAGATCACCAAGAGCTGAAGATTGCGCGAGCCAAGTAGAGTCACAGTTGGCCTTCATCGCCCAAACATTCTCAGATAGCGTCAGCAAATCAAGGCTGCCTGTCCCCACACCTCCTGTGTTTGATGGTGACCCACTCAAGTTCATCAACTTTCGCAAAAGTTTTGTGACACTTGTTGAGAACAAGGGAATTCCACCATCAGACAAGCTGTATTATCTGCAGCAGTACCTTGCAGGAGAAGCCAGAGCGGCAGTAGAAGGTTGTTTTTTCAGAAGTGATGAAGCTGCCTACAACCGTGCATGGACCACGTTGGAAGAGCGGTTCGGACACCCCTTCACCATTCAACTCTCCTTGAGAAACAAGTTGAGAGACTGGCCCAAAGTAACAGGCAAAGATAAGAAAGGTCTTCAAGATTTCAGCGATTTCCTGAGCACCCTCAAAGAAGCTATCCCCTACCTGAAGGGTCTTGAAGTTTTGAACGATTGCGTCCAAATCCAGGAAACAGCAACCAAGTTACCCGAGTATTGTAACACTAGGTGGACACGGCGTGTTACAGAAGACATAGATGTTGGAAAGGGCTACCCTTCGTTTCAAGAATTTGTCGACTTCGTAGCCAGAGAAGCCAGAGTGGCTAACAACCCTATATGCGTGGTCGCTCAAAACCAAGACAAGTTGCCAACCGTGAATAGAGGAAACGAGTTTAGGGCAAAGACAAAACGAGCACCTGGCATTACTCATGCCACCAACACCAACACCAGTACTGAAAAAGAAACCCCTAAAAGTGGAGCCAAGAATTCTCCAGTTTGCACCTACTGCGACAAAGATCACCTCATCTACAAGTGCAATGCTTTCAAAGAGCTGCCTTATGATGACAAAATACAAAGCATTCAAAGCAAGGCCCTTTGCTTCAAATGTCTCAGACCTGGCCACACATCAAAGAAGTGTCTAGTTAAAGTGTCCTGCAACACGTGCAAAGGCAAACACCAAACTCTGCTGCACTTAGACAAGAAGAAAGAAGACACAAAGCTTACAGAGTCAGAAGCCGACAAAGATGAAAACACATTTGAATCTATTTCAAACAAAACCAACCAAGATTACATGAAGAGTTATACTTCAATGATCGTACCTGTTTGGGTCAAGACAGGCCAAGCTGGCTCGCAAGAAGTATTGGTTTATGCACTGATTGATTCCCAAAGCGACAGCTCCTATATCACAGAGGATCTGGCAGCCAAGCTGTGCATGCCACATGAAACAACAAGAATGAAGATAACAATTATGACATCTTCATCGGTGGTCTATTGTAAGAAGTTCTCAGACATCAAACTGAGAGGATAGAACTCGACTGTCGAAGTCCGAGTCAAGTCGTGCCACACAAGAGACCACATCCCTCACAACAGGGAGCACATTCCTTCAAAGGTAGCGGCAAGTATGATGCCTCATTTGGCTTGAATAGCCCCCTTCATTCCTCCTATTCAAGACTGTGAAGTGGGACTGCTCATTGGATACTCCTGCCCACAAGCACTCAGACCGGTGGAGATAGTCTCCGGAAATCCCGAAGAAGCCTTTGCTGTGAAAACAGACTTGGGATGGAGCATCATTGGAGGCCCTTGTTATGAACAAGGCAACAATGGTGTATGCCAGGGGTGTCCAACCATGTGCCATGGAGAGCCAAGACCCTGCAGGTTTTACCTCCAACCAGTGTCTTCAACAGCAGATTTCTGTGAACTTCTTCCCACTGATTGCTGATAAGTGAAAACACCTGCTGAAGAGACTGGGTAGAAGAGAAAACCTGCAGGGTCTTGGCTCTCCATGGCACCTGGTTGGACACCCCTGGTGTATGCCATAGGATTGTCGCCAAAGAATTGATAGTGCCACCACCCTGTGAGATCCTGAAAGTTCTCGACCAAGATTTCAGCGACACCAAAGATGAAGCGAAGGAGCTAATCTGCCAGGCCACTGAAATATGCAAAAAGGGCAAAGTTAGACTCCATAAGTTCCTGTCGAACAGCATAGACGTCCTGGAATCTATACCACCTTCAGAAAGAGCCACTACCGTCTCCAAAATAAACTTGGAACTGGAACCTCTCCCGGTTGAGCGCACACTTGGAACAAGATGGGATGTTCAAAATGACTGCTTCAGGTTCAAGATAACACTACAGGATAAACCCAACATAAGAAGAGGCATCCTCTCTACAGTCATGTCAGTCTATGACCCAAATGGATTTGTTAGCCCTGTGGTGTTGCAAGGGAGAAAGATCCTGCAGGAACTGTGCAAGCAAAAGAAATCCTGGGACGAACCTGTCGAGCCTGTCATAATTGAACGGTGGGAGAGCTGGAAAGCAGATATTCAGGAACTGGAGGATCTGAAAATACCCAGATGTTTCAGGCCTGACAAGGAAGTGAAATCTTTCGAGTTGCATCATTTCAGTGATGCCAGCACTCAAGGTTATGGGCAGTGCTCGTATGTCAGAATGTGTGACCAAGATGGAAACATAGACTGCGCCTTGCTCATGAGCAAAGCGAGAGTGGCACCATCAAAAGTTGTCTCCATTCCTCGGCTTGAATTGACAGCAGCAACAACGTCAGTGAAAATCAGCAAGTTCCTCAGAAGAGAGCTCGAGATCCAGGTCACCAAGGAATATTTTTGGACAGACAGCAAGGTCGTGCTGGGATACATCGCCAACAGTGCAAAGCGGTTTCACGTGTTTGTCAGCAACCGTGTACAGTACATTCGGGAGAACACTGAAGTGCAACAATGGCACCACGTACCGACCAAGTCGAATCCAGCCGATCTAGCTTCGAGAGGCGTGTCGGCCAAAGAACTGGGCACCTCTATGTGGCTGAAAGGCCCAGAATTTCTCTACAAAGCAGAGCTACCACTGACTTCGCCAGACGATACTCTCAACCTTGGCGACCCTGAAGTAAAAGCACAGTGTCTCGGGGCATCTAGCGTTGTTCTACCAACAGGACTGTTGGATGTACTACAAAGGATTTCGAAGTGGCAGACCATGATCAACATCTTGGGAACTATGATAAGAAGAGTGTCTTCGAAGACAAGCCGTCTACTCCAAGACAGAAAAGCACGTAATCTAGCCATCAAGTGGTTACAAGCCAAAGAGTTTCCTGAAGAGATCACAACCCTGGGGAAAGGTGGAAACGTAGCAACGTCAAGCTGCTTGAAGACTCTAGATCCCATGTTGGATGAAGAAGGCCTACTAAGGGTTGGGGGAAGAGTTCGTGAAGCAGAAGACATCACTAAGGAAGAATGTCACCCCATTATCCTTCCAAGAAAATCACATGTCACCAAGGCCATCATCAGGCATGTACATCAAAAGACCAATCATGGAGGTCGCAGCTCAACTTTGAATGAACTACGATCTCAAGGATATTACGTACAAAGGGGCTCCAAGACAGTGGCTCAAGTGATACGCAACTGTATCATGTGTCGCAAGCAAAGAAGACCAGCGGAGAGTCAGAAGATGGCTGACTTGCCACAAGAACGTACAGAAGCGCATCCTCCATTCTACAAGTCTGGAATGGATGTCTTTGGCCCGTATCTCATCAAACACGGAAGATCAGAAATCAAGCGCTACGGACTGCTGTGCACGTGTCTGTACAGTCGTGCAATTCACCTGGAGCTTCTAGACGACCTCTCAACTGACTGTTTCATCAATGCCCTAAGATGCTTCTTGGCATTGCGAGGTGTGGTTAGAAGCATACTCTGTGATCAAGGTTCCAACTTCATCGGTGCTGACAATGAACTGAAACAAGCTCTCGCCAAATTGGATCATGACAAGCTGGAGACAGTTCTAGCAAACAAGCAAGTGGAGTTCAAGTTCAATGCTCCTCACGCTAGTGAGCAAGGTGGCGTATGGGAAAGACAGATCCGCACAGTGAGGAAGACGCTGAAGTCGGTGATAGACTTTGCGAACACACGACTAGACGACGCCTCCTTAAGAACACTGTTCTATGAGGCAGCATACATCGTGAACAGTCGTCCATTGTCTCCAACGTCTTTGAATGACCCACTCGCCGAACTTCCCTTAATGCCAAACGCTCTACTTCATGGCAAGCTTGAGGGAGTCTTACCTCCACCAGGAGCCTTCTGCGCCCAGGACGTTTATGCACGGAAACGCTGGAGGCGTGTTCAACACCTGAGTCAGCTCTTTCGAAGTAGATGGAAACAAGAATACTTACTGAATCTCCAACATCGCCAAAAGTGGTGCAAACCACAAAGAAACCTCCAAACAGGAGACATTGTTCTCATGATGGATGAAGGGTTGGCGAGAAACCAGTGGCCACTTGGACTTGTGATGAGTGCAATGGCTGACAAGGACGGACTTGTCCAAAAAGTGAGGCTGAGAATTTCGAACGCCAGAAGTGTGGCTCGTGGGGAGAAGATTAAGCCAGTCTCCAAACTGGAAAGACCAGTGCAAAGGGTTGTGCTCTTGCTGCTGGTTAAAGATTAGGTGACACTGTGAAAATTTTATGTTGGCATGACTTTATAGTCTTCCATCATAAAGATTTTGGTGGGAGTGTAACGGCAGCAGCTGTGTTTGTTTGATCCATGTGAGAAACATGGCAATTCTTGTGACTGTTGTAATTTCCCCGCTATATATGTCAACAATGACATCCTTTCTAGTATTTGACCTTTGGTTGTACAGCAATGCCTCCCAAAGATTTGTTTTGGCAGGTATATATACTCACAGCCTGGCTCTGTGTGCCAGTCAAAAGTTGTTTACTTTGTGTCTGGGGGAACCCCCAACATGGAAATGACCTTTGACCTCTGGGGAATCCCTTGGGAATTCCCTACCTTTTTTTATTTATTCCCTCCATATTTTCTTTTAAAAACCTAGGTTTGGAAATTTGTCCTTTGAGATTTAAAAATTATTGAAATAATTTGTCATCAAAAATGCATGAGGTATAAGCATTATTCACAACAGGAAGTAGACGATTTGAGACTTCCTGCCCAGCAAAATATGACAACGGACGGATTGAGCATGGCTGGCTAAGACAAAGATCCAAAGCCATCCAGCTGCTTACCTCAGCCCAGGTAGGGTGAAACTGTCATAATGATGAAATAATCCCTCATATCCAATTATCTACCCGATATTTTGTAGGTTGTTTGAGAGATGATGATATTTTTGAAGTTTGTTGAAGTGTGACTAGACCATGTGACTGTCAGTGGTAATCCATGCCTATGTGACCTTTCACCTAGTCTCCATGCATGTGCAAAAAACTGTAATAGTTGTGAAAAGGTAATTTTTGAAGCTTCATTTTGTGAATAGGGATGTATTTTGACTTGAAGTAAATGCAGTATTATTCTGGTCAGTCACTGCTACAATTCCCGGCCTGCATGGCCTTGGTAGCTTTTAGAAGTGCAAATCTGGCAATCCTTCATTATTTACTGGATGCCTAGTTCTAGTCAATTTTATTGTTATGTTTTTGAATTGACATCTTGACTTTAAATTAGCTGAAATACCAATTTACAAGGTATTTATTCCGGGCTATTAATTGCAGACAAAATGTGAGAGCCTGCAAGGAATTTCTGCCCTCGGAAGGCTGCGACCCGGCAAAGTGGTTAGTGAAATGTTTAACTCTGTTGAAGTTTAATGATGGTTGTTTGAATATGCACATGTCCAAAGAATAGAAACTTTTGTGTGTGTTTCTAATATGAAAATCTGATGTGCACAAACCATACAATTTTAAATGTGGATTTGATAATCTGTTGTATTTGTTTACAGTAAATGCTGCATAATTTTTGCTGGTAGCTTTCTTGCAGCAACTCAGTAAACCTAAAAAATCTATCAATTTGAGATCATAAATGTTTACATTTGTGTGTATGCAGTATGATTTAATTTCTGTAATACTAGAATTTTGTGTCCACAGCTAAAATAATGTTTCTTGTGTTTGATATGTTTCAGTCTTTACGGTGTTTGATGCATTAAAGTCAAAAGCAAGGACATTAAAGATGTGTCAAACATCAGTTATTGCACACCAAAATGCAGCTCATAATCCGGGACCGGAACAGGAACTACTGAAAGTTGACAATTCTCTTCACCGGCCCCAGTGAGTCCACTTATCTGAACTGAGGTGATGACTCCATTTTCACTTGCTGTTCTTTTGTTCACTTGCTCCTTTTCCGCTTCCCTTTTCTTTTGGTGGATATGTAGCATTTTTGGATGCTTCAAGTTGCATATAGTGCAAGTAAGTCGCTTCCTACAGTCTTTGCTGATGTGCCCTATACACATACAACCAAAGCATACTCCATTTTCTTTCAGAAAAGCAATCTTCTCATTATGTGTCCTCATTTCCAGTTGTGAACACACATCCAAATGATGTTCACCTCCACAGAACAAGCATTTCTTAACAGCAGTAACCAAAGTCTTATTTTCCTGCGTTCCCATTTCATTTTTCCTTTCTGCACTTACAACATTGGTGGCAAACACGGTGGCGCAGTGGTTAGCACTGTGGCAGCACAGTTTACCCTCGGCCGGGGGATCGCGGGGACCGTGAGATCGTGGGTTCGATCCCTGCCCCCGGCCAACAGTGATTTGTGTGGAGTTTGCATGTTCTCCCCGTGTTTGCGTGGGTTTACTCCGGGATTTCTCCGGTTTCCTCCCACATGTCAAAAACATGCAGGTTAGGGAGTTAAGGGGCGCTTGCGCACGCAGCGACCGGCAGCTGGTGGCTTGTCACCAGACTGCAAAACAAATCTACCTACAGGTACAAAATAAGTAATAAAAAACCAAACAAAAAAAACATGCTTCCTTTTATCCTTTGGCTCGGTTGTGATTTAAGTCTTTTTAACTCTTTGTTCACAGCAGGAGTGTCCCGGATATCTCCAAATATTGGATCAGTTGCAATCCTCACTTGCTTTTCAAGAAAATTGACTATGTCTTTAAACGTAGCTCTTTTATCGTTCTCTTGAAAATCACAGACTGTTGCTCTCCATTTATCTCTCAGCCTGTAAGGAAGTTTTTTAACAATCAACAGCATGTTAGCAGGCATGTTAAGCTCATTCATGTAATTGATGTCTTCCATGGCATTACAGCATCCTCTTAGAAAAAGAGTGTATGCCTGAAGAGCCTTTGTGTCATCAGGTTTTATTGACGACCATGAAAGTGCTTTCTCCATATAAGCTGCAGCAATCTTATGCTCATTCCCAAAATGCTCTTTCAACAGTGATTTAGCTTTATGAAATCCTCTATACGAGGCCATATGCAAATAACTTCTGACAAGGTCTCTTGGTTGACCTCTCGTATACTGTTCGAGATAATAAAGACAGTCTGCGGGATTTGCATTTTTAGTTTCAGTGACATTGTCAAAAGACTTCACAAACATATGATATTGCAATGGATCACCATCAAAAACTGGAATCTCTTTCTTGGGCATAGCGTCTGAGATTTTAAAAAGTTACTTCAGGAGCCTTCTGTCCACTCTCATGAACTGTGGCAGACATGTGCTCATCTCTGGGCCTTTGGCACCTCTCAGACGAGGCTGCAATCATTTTAGCAGAACACTCAGTCTTAATACTTGGCTGTGTTTTACTTGTCCTATTTTTAACATTAGTTTTGTTGACAATTTTAACTTATTTTGGAACCGCCCATCACTTATAAGGCCTGATGGCATCCACCCAAATAGACTTGGTGCACATGTTTTAAGAGACAATCTTTTCTATTCCATTCGGTGTTTTTTAGTACAGTGACTGTGACCTGGTGTGTTTACCTGCTCTGAAGCTTCTGGGTTTGCCAAACTGCCCTTTTTTGGTTCTGTTCCCACGTATTGTACCGATCCCATTAACTCAGGTGGTCTTTACCATTTGGATCAGCCTTTGATTTACAATCCTTCAGAGATTGAGTCTGTCTCCCGTTGCCCTAAATATTGTAACCCAGGACAAATACAACACAACCTGAAAAACACACACACTTCTGCAGCTCCTCCTCATCCACCACCTTTCAACTTTGCCCCTGTCTCCTCCCTCAGAGAACCTTTTTCTGGTCCCTCTAAAGTTAATAAAAAAGTTTAAAAAAAAACCCAGAATGCATAAACTCCCCAGATTGATTAAACAAAATGTTGGTAAACTTCTAATCCAGCCTCAAGTCCCTAAAATTAATAAAATTAATAATTTGGCCTCTGTTCCTCCCCAAAGTTTAAAAATTAAATGTGGCTTATTAAACATTAGGTCTCTATCTTAGTCCCTTCTGGTCCATGATCTATTAATCGATCCCCAGATCGACCTACTATCCCTCACAGAGACCTGGCTCGGGCTTGATGATTATGTTGGTTTGAATGAATCAACTCCCTCTGGGTATTTAAACTGTCATAACCCCAGAGGTTCTGGTCGTGGTGGTGGAGTGGTGGCAATTTTCCATTCTAAATTACTAGTTAATGTTAAGCAGAAATTATGTTTTAATTCCTTTGAAGGTTTGGTCCTCAGTGTGGGGCCTGTTGGCAATCTTGGCTTGAACCCAATTCTTCTTGCCATAGTTTATCGTCCTCCCACGGCCTATTCAGAGTTTCTATCGGAATTTGCCGAATTTTTAGCTGATTTAGTGCTGAAAACCGATAGAATAATTATTGTAGGGGACTTTAATATACATGTTGATGTTGAGAGTGACTGTCTTAATAAGGCATTCAATTCAATTTTAGACTCAATGGGGTTTTCCCAGAAAGTAAAAAATTCTACCCATTATTTCCACCATACATTGGACCTTGTTTTGACTTATGGTATAGATATCGAAAATCTGGTTGTGTCTCCTCATAATCCTGTACTGTCTGACCATTGTCTGTTAATTTTTGATTTCATTATCTCTGATCACTTATTTCGTAAAGAAAAATACTACTACAGCAGATGTCTTTCTGATGACGTTGTTACTAAATTTTTGCAGATTGTCTCCTCTATGCCATGGGTCAACACAACAGAAACACCAGAAATAATAGATGGAGAGTCTGCTCCATTCGTAATTGATAGCATGGTTGATGGTGTTACTGCCTCCCTGCATCAGACTCTAGATTTGATAGCCCCTTTAAAAAAGAAAAAGTCTAATCAGAGATTTCTTACCCCTTGGTTTAACTCAGAAACTCGTGGCTTAAAACAGAAAACTCGTCAATTGGAAAGGAAATGGTGTTCAACTAATTCAGATGAACAAGGAACATGGATCTTGAACAAGGTTCTCGTATGGATGATCTAATTATAAGTGGACTAGACATCAAATATCAATCATACGCTCATGCTACAACAGGACTGAGAGGTGAGGAGGCTCCCCTGAGTGAATCAGTCTCCCTAGAAAACCAGGTGCTTCAGTTCCTTGACAGTAGAGATATAAAGGTCGAAGCAAATGCAATTTCAGCCTGTTATGCTTTACCCAGAAAAGATAATAAAACAAAGAAATCAATTGTGATGCGCTTTGTGAACAGAAGGGTAAAGAATGACATACTGAGGCAGGCCAGAAAGCTACGGGGAACAGAAGTTTACCTAAATGAACACCTAACAAAAACAAATGCTGAAATAGCACGGCAAGCACGGATGCTGAAAAGACAAAATAAGATACAGGCAACATGGACAAGAAACTGTAGAGTTTGGATCAAACTAAATGGAACACCTGAGCAAGCAAAGAGTATAATGATCAGAGACGTTACTGACTTAAATAAATGCAGATGAACACTGATTAAGAAAATTAAGAGACAATGATAATCCATATCCACACACATGGCAAGAATAGTTCTTTTGACATACCATGTCAACATACTTAAAAAAAAAAATAAGCAAAACAAACAAAAAACTTATGACTGACTTGAGTAGACATCAATTATCCCCAGCTGGAGGAAGTCATTTGACACAGAGTAAGGAAACTCAAACTCTGAAAATATGCCATTATGCTGAACATAAACTACAAGAGATGGAGAATGATATTGATCCTGATAACCACTTTTTCAATAATATTCATAACCATTGTGAATATTACACTGAAAAGCAATTCAAAAGTCAAGTGCAACTAGATGGTAAACTATCAATAATACACTTCAACAGCAGAAGTCTTAACAAAAACTTTCCACAGATTCAGGACTATTTAAAACAGCTAGACAGAAAATTTACAGCTATTGCAGTCTCTGAAACTTGGCTTAATGAAGAGCAGGCTCCCCTGATGTCAAAAGAGGAATATCAGATGTTTCATATTAACAGATCTCAAAAAAAGGGTGGTGGTGTTGCACTGTATATTGATGACCTGTATAGGTGTAAGCTTGTAAATGGAATGTCCTTTGTGTCATATAATGTGATAATTATGTGTGGTGTGTCTTTAAGACTGTGGTGACGTCACAGGTCAGAGTTGACCTTCACCAGTGAATATGTATGAAAATGGCGATGTGTTGATGTTGCCGCCTGTTAATGTTTCCCGCTCCTAGTTTTAAAAGAGAACTTTGTTGAAACCACTATTCGTGTGGACCTCAGTTCTTTACATGGTGTCAGAAGTGCTTGACGGACGCTCTGCTTCAGTAAGATGGCCAAGTTTAATCCCCCGGAAAGTTTTCCTTTTCATCGTCCAAATGAATGGGCGGGCTGGAAAGAGTGCTTTCTGCGTTTCCGGACGGCTACAAAACTGAGTAAAGAGGACGGCGAAATTCAGGTCAGTTCACAGATTTACGCCATGGGCCCCGAAGCTGAAAACATCTTCAAATCATTCTCATTTACTGAGGAAGCGGATCAAAAGAAGTTTGACGTTGTGTTAGGAAAATACGACGAGTACTTCTGTCCTAAACGGAACGTGATCCATGAGCGCGCTTGTTTTCACCAGAGGCTGCAGCGGCCTGGTGAGAAAGTGGAAATGTTTATCAGAGCCCTTTATGAGATGTCAGAACACTGTGACTTTGGTGTAAACAGAGATGAACATATCCGTGACCGAATTGTTGTGGGCATCCTCGATAAAGAGCTGTCACGTAAACTGCAGATGATGGCTGATCTAACGCTTGCCCAAACTATTCAAACAGTTCGCCAGTCCGAGAAGGTTGTCCTCCAGGTTCACCAGCAGGGGGAAGCACACGCTACGGTGCAGGAGATCCAGGGAAAAGCAGCAGGCAGAGGAAGATCTCCATTTAAACCAAAGAAGAAAAAAAGTGGAGAGCAAAAAGACTCATGGTGTGGAAGATGTGGAAAATTAAAACACAGAGATCCTGAAAAGTGCCCAGCCATGAAGTCAACATGCATCAAGTGTAAAAAGGTGGGTCACTGGGAAAAGAAATGTCACAGTAAATCAGTCAGAGAAGTCACTGAAGAGACAGTTTCCCAGACACCATATTTTTTGGGCGCAGTCACAAAAACAGACAGAAACGACAACCCATGGACCATACAGCTTACA
This sequence comes from Pholidichthys leucotaenia, assembly GCA_020510985.1. Lineage (NCBI taxonomy): Eukaryota > Metazoa > Chordata > Actinopteri > Cichliformes > Pholidichthyidae > Pholidichthys > Pholidichthys leucotaenia. The sequence goes on from CM035838.1 coordinate 269,450,893, forward strand.
ATTGGAACAACACCAGTCAATTTTAAAATTGATACGGGTGCAGATGCAAACATTATGGGAGAAAAGACATTTAACAAACTAGTTCCTAAGAAGGAATTAGAGCCATCTAATGTCACACTGTGCAGCCCGGGTGGTCAATTGGACTGTATAGGAAAATTTCAAGCCTTCACAGAATACAAAGAAAAACCATATGCTTTTCCTGTGTATGTCATCAGTGGCAATAATGCAAACAATTTGCTGGGCAGAGACACAGCAATGTCGATGGGGCTTGTGAAGCGTGTTGAAGAAGTTCACAAAGCATTTGGTGAGCGTGGAACACTTAAAACAGAACCAGTTAAAATCCTGTTAAAAGAGAATGCTCAGCCATACACAGTGCACACTGCCTGTCGTGTCCCTTTGCCACTCTTGCAGAAGGTTAAGGAGGAATTGCAGCGTATGGAGGAGAATAATGTGATTGAAGCTGTGATCGAGCCTACAGATTGGTGCGCGCCAATGGTACCAGTCCCAAGGAAAAATGGAAAAGTGTGGATCTGTGTTGATTTAAAGAGGTTAAATGAAGCTGTACGAAGAGAGAGGTATGTTTTTCCTACTGCAGAGGAAATCACTGCAAAACTTAGTGGAGCAACCACATTCACATCATTGGATGCTGCCTCCGGGTTTTGGCAGATTCTTCTCCATCCAGAAAGCAGTAAATTAACAACCTTTATCACACCCTTTGGGAGATATGCATTCAAACGTCTTCCATTTGGGATCACAAGCGCTCCTGAAATTTTTCAGCGCAAAATGACAGAAACCCTCAACGGCCTGGAAGGCGTGGCTATCTACATGGATGACATACTGGTGTACGGCGACACTCCTGAACAGCACGACCAGCGTCTCAGCAAGGTACTGGAAAGGATCGAGTCAGCCGGACTTAAACTGAACAGAGAAAAATGTAAGTTTAGACAAAACAAGCTTCACTTCTTGGGCCAAGAAATCGACAAATCAGGCGTGAGACCCGACCCTGATAAAGTCAAGGCAATCCGCGAGCTCCCTTCACCACAGAACGTGCATGACCTCAAGCGTGTCCTGGGCATGTTTAACTACCTAGGGAAATATATCCCAAATCTGTCAACAGTGGGCCAGCCACTATATGAACTGTTGAAATCCAAGTCAGTGTGGATGTGGGACCATTCTCAGCAGGAGGCATTTCAACGCATCAAAGACATTCTGTCTACTTCTCCAGTTCTGAAATTCTATGATGTGAATCGATCTACTGCCGTATCAGCCGATGCCAGCAGCTATGGTATAGGTGGAGTACTACTGCAACTGCACGATGGAAACTGGAAACCTGTGGCATACTGCTCACGTTGTCTGTCAGAGGCCGAGACTAGGTATGCACAGATAGAGAAGGAGTGTTTGGCGAGTGTCTGGGCATGTGAGAGATTCGAGAAGTACCTCTGTGGTCTGGAAGATTTTAAGTTGGTTACAGATCACAAACCCTTGGTGCCTCTCATGAACAAAAAGGACCTGGACAATGTGCCAATATGGTGCCAAAGGCTACTTATGAGACTTATGAGGTTCAAACCGACAGCCGAATATGCTCCGGGAAAGACCTTGGTAGTAGCTGATACACTCTCAAGAAGTCCACTACAGTGCGTAGAAAATGAGACTGATACTCACTCTGATGTAGCGTGCTACATAGCAGCAGTTATTGATAACTTGCCAGCTACTACACATAAAATAGACACTATAAAGACCGCTACAGCAGCTGACTGTAACCTACAGTTGGTGTTGTGGTACATCAAGTCAGGATGGCCAGAATACATAGGCAATGTCCCAGCAGCTATCAGAGACTATTTTCCCATTAAAAATGAACTGTCTGAATGCGATGGAATTATCACCAGAGGAAGCCGCATGCTGATTCCGGATGTGCTCAGAGCAGACATCTTGGATCGAATACATGATGGACATCAAGGTCTGACAAAATGCAGAGAGCGGGCCTGCACATCTGTGTGGTGGCCTGGCATCTCATCTGAAATCAAACGCAAAGTCCAGTCCTGTCAGGTGTGTCGTGAGATGAGACCAGCTCAGCGAAAAGAGCCTCTCTTGTCAACCCCTCTACCTGATCAACCCTGGAAGAGACTTGCTGTTGACCTGTGTGAGCATAACAAGCACACTTACCTTGTTGTGTCAGACTATTTCTCTCGGTTCCTCGAGATACTTCATCTGCCAGTAACCACTGCTTCTCAGATGATCTTAAAGCTGAAGGCAGTGTTCGCGAGGTTTGGTTGTCCAGATGTGGTTGTATCTGACAATGGGCCTCAATTCTCATGCCAAGAATTTAAAAAGTTTGCAAGGGAGTTTGACTTTTTGCACATCACCTCAAGTCCACACAACCCCCAAGGAAACGGACATGCAGAGAGGGGAGTTCAAACAGCAAAAAGAATCTTAAAGCAGCAAGATCCTTTGCTCGCCCTCATGTGCTTTCGATCAACGCCCTGCACCACCACAGGCGTGAGTCCTGCAGAGCTACTTATGGGTCGAAAGATCAAAACAACTCTTCCTACACTGGAAGTGAATCTTCAGCCCCGATGGCCTGATCTGGAAGTCGTCAGGAACAAGGATGCAATGGAGAAACAGAAACAAGCATTCTACTTCAATCAGCGCCATGGAGCTAAACCCCTACCTTTGTTGAAGCCAGGAGATTCAGTCCTCACAAAGCTGGACCATCAGAAATCCTGGAAAAGACCCGCTGTTGTCACAGGAGAAAGCAGCACACCTCGCTCCTTTCTTATTGAAACACCCCAGGGAGCAACTTTGCGACGCAACCGCCGTCACTTGCAACATGATCCTGAATCAGCCAGAGAGATACACTCTTCAGCTCCAAATGACCTGCAGCCAGAGATCGTCAATCAGCAGCCTGAAACTGCAGCTGCTGCTGACACTATTTTACCAGAATCCAGTGTCAAACCGCCAGACCCAAAGCAAAGACTGTTGTTTACCCAGTCTGGTAGAATGATTAAACCTGTGCAAAGACTAGATTTATAGAGAGAAAAAAAAAATGAATGAAAAAGAGAGAAATTCACGTGTTCACTGTGATAAGTGTGGTTATATGTGGTTCAATGATTAAGCCATGGGCTGTGGGGAAGGGTGAAATGGAAATGGAAAAATGTTTGAATTGAAAATTGTTTTGTTCTGAAAAAAAAAAAAAAACTAAAAAAGGGGGAGATGTCATATAATGTGATAATTATGTGTGGTGTGTCTTTAAGACTGTGGTGACGTCACAGGTCAGAGTTGACCTCCACCAGTGAATATGTATGAAAATGGCGATGTGTTGATGTTGCCGCCTGTTAATGTTTCCCGCTCCTAGTTTTAAAAGAGAACTTTGTTGAAACCACTATTCGTGTGGACCTCAGTTCTTTACACTTTGCACTACCAGGGATTTTGGAATGTGTTACTGTTGAGATTGACCAAGATAAAACAAAAAAGCTAATTATAAGTTGTATATATAGAACGCCGGGAACTTGCATTGAGACATTCAGAGATAAATTAGTTGAGCTATACAATGATATTACTAATAAGAAAATGGTAGTAATTTGTGGAGATTTCAATACTGATTTACTAAATCCACACCAACAAAATGTAATTACAGAGTTCATGAACTCTATGTACAGCATGAGTCTATATCCCACAATAACACATCCCAGTAGAATCACAGTTCACACTGCTACACTTATTGACAATCTGTTTGTTAATATTATTGATAAGAAAATAGAAAGTGGATTATTGATAAATGATATAAGTGACCACTTGCCAACCTTTGCACCTATCCATGGCCACACGGGGGCCAATACAGAAAAAAATTTAAAATCATTCAGATACAAATCACAAAATGCAATCAGTTCTTTTAAAGAGGACTTGCTGAAGCAAGACTGGACAGAAGTCTATGTATCAGATGTAAATGAAGCCTATGACACATTTATAAACATTGTAACCACTCTTTATGAAAAAAATTGTCCATTAGTAAAGAAAAAGCTTAAACATAAATTTGCCGATAAGCCATGGTTAACCAAAGGATTACAAAAGGCGTGTAAAAAGAAAAATTTATTATATAAAGCTTTCCTAAAGAAAAGGACAAAAGAAGCAGAGCAGCGGTATAAAACATACAAAAATAAGTTAACATACATAATAAGATGTAGTAAGAGAGACTATTACAGTAAAGAACTGGAGAAAAACAGAGACAATATTAAAAATACATGGACAATACTTAACAGTATTCTTGGAAATAAAAGCAGAAATACAAGCTACCCAACCGATTTTTCAAAAATAATAAAACGACTCAGAGTGTGAATGCAGCTTCACCTGCAGATGAATTAAATAACTTTTTTGTTAACACTGGTCCTAATTTGGCTCGAGAAATACCCATTACGGCGCCTACAGGTGATACAATAAGCAAAAACACTGCTATAAAAGATTCCATTTTCATAAAGAACACAGACGAGAGAGAGGTCATTGAAATTGTTAAATCATTTAAAAGTAAAACATCTACGGACTGTGATGGTATTGACATGCTCTTAGTCAAAACTATTATTGAATGCTTAGTGAAACCACTGACGTATATCTGTAACCTGTCTCTCCAAACAGGTATATTTCCCAATGCAATGAAAATAGCTAAAGTAATTCCGATATACAAGACGGGCGACAGAGGGGAATTCTCAAACTATAGACCAATTTCACTACTGCCGCAATTTTCCAAGATACTTGAAAAAATATTCTATGAGAGAAGTGACAACTTCATACTGAAGAATAATTTATTGTGTGAGCAGCAATATGGGTTCAGACACAAGAGGACAACTGCATTTGCTCTAATGGAATTTATAGAAAAAATATCAACTGCCATTGAAAATAAAGAGTATTCAGTTGGGGTATTCCTGGATCTTAAAAAATCTTAAAAAAAAGCATTTGATACAGTGGATCATAATTTATTATGAAAGAAACTACAAAATTGTGGTATTAGAGGGGTAGCACTGTCCTGGTTATGTAGTTAATTAAAAAATAGATATCAGTATGTATGTGTTGGTAACAAAAACTCACAGTTACTGAAGGTTACTTGTGGAGTCCCACAGGGTTCAGTTTTGGGGCCATTGTTATTCAATATGTATATAAATGATATATGTAAAGTTTCAGAAAAAAATGAACTTAATATTGTTTGCCGATGACACTAATCTACTATGCAGTGGAAGCAATTTGGAACAACTTTTGGATACACTCGGAAAAGAATTAGGAAAGCTCAAACTGTGGTTTGATTCAAACAAATTAACGCTCAATTTAAGTAAGACAAAATTTATAGTCTTTAACAACCATCACAACAACTTAGTATCTAAACTCAGTGTAAATGGTGTAGAGATTGAAAGGGTATCCGAAACTAAATTTCTTGGAGTAATAATTGATAATAAACTGTGTTGGAAGTCACATATTAATTATATTAAAGGTAAAATATCCAAATCAATTGCAATACTACACAGAGTGAAATATTTGCTGAATCAACCCACACTATATACCTTGTACCATTCATTAATACTCCCATACATGACATATTGTACTGAAGTATGGGGAAATACATATAAAACAAACATATATCCAGTCTTTATGCTTCAGAAGAGAGCTATTAGAATAATAAACAAAGCAGCTTACAGGGAACCAACAAACCCACTTTTCTTAAATTAAAAGCTCTCAAGTTGAAAGATCTGGTTGACTTTAAAACTGCAGTAATAATGTTTAAAGTGAAGAATCTATCACTGCCCGCAAATATCCAAAAGTTGTTCCAAATAAGGGAGAAACAATATCATTTCAGAGGAACATGTATATTTCAAAAACCTTCAGTGAGAACTACTACCAAGCAACACTGTGTTTCAGTGCAAGGAGTCAGATTATGGAACGATTTTGGACCTGAATTAAAATGATGTACAACGCTTGGACAATCTAAACAAAAACTAAAGGAAGAAATACTCCAAACATATATACAAGATGACATGTAAAATCACATAAGGATTGTCATATCCAGCCTGCGTTGTGTTGTAGCTTAGTTTTTTTTGTCACATTTTGTCTTAGCTTTGTTCTGAATTGTAATCGCTCTTGTTTTGTTTTTCTTTTGAATTCTTGGATGGAATATGGGTGGGCAATATAAGCTGCGGTTTCAGCCATCTCCCATTTCGGATAACTTATGTTGAACTGTATAATCAGCGGAGTTATTGTCTAATTTGACCTTGTAGGATTTTCTTTCCCCCTTTGTTATATTATTCAGTTTCTTTTAACCTGTACTTTTAATCTATCCGAAATAAAATAAAGATTCATTCACTTAGCGTGGAGAAATCATTTCTTAACCCCTTGCACTCCAGTCAATTTCCCTAAAAACGCCAAAAAATAACGTGTAAATTGAAAGCTGTTCTTCAACCCTTTGCAGCATCTTCATGGGGTTGGTCTCATTTAAAAGAAAACACTTTGAATTTTTTGGCAAAATAATCATAATCTCTCTAAGTGCTCCGGCCACTGAGTTACAGTCATCTAAACATAGTGAACTTGAAGAAAATAAATTTGGCCTGGGTGTTTTTTTGGATACAAATGCTTGCAAATAACACACAGCAGCTTCAGATCCGGGCTGGAAAATGCAACAGAAATGTAGAACCAAGTGTTATCCAGCTGAGGTCCAAATTTTGTAACAATACCACAAAAAATGAATATATTACACAGCTTTTTCCTCAGGTAGTTCCCAGGCATTTTGGAACTGTGCCAAATTGTGCCAAATGGCACAGTTTGGAAAAACGTCTGTAACTTTTGAATGATTCAATGTAGAAGCTTCATTTTGGGCTCTAATGAAAGGTCACACTCAGGGCTGTGTCTGTGTGTGTGTGTGTGTGTGTGTGGGGTTGTCCCCCCCCTCGCTACAGAGGAAAGACATTGCCCGTTGCGCCACGGTCCGTCATGCAGCGATGACGCACAGCTGTAATTTACCGATCGGTCAAAAGTCATTTTGATTACAATTTTCAGGGATAAAGAATAATTTAGCTTAGAACACCTTACCTCTTCACAGCAGAAGCGGAGCTGGCGAACTTCTTCCTCACTGTCAGAACGAACGCGATGCTGGTCTCGCGACCTGATCAAAACATAATTCCATTATTGCGGTTTTGCGCTTCCATGATTGCGGTTTTTGGCGAACGATTTTTCAAAACAAATAACAGTAGTAATTAAAAATAGACTGGCAAACGCGCGTGTGTCACTCAGCCTTCGTCGTCGGCCTCCATCGGTCTATGATGACCATAGAAGACAATCCTAATATCTATTCTGCTGGGACAAAAACAAAATAAGCACCGCCTGGCCGAACATGCCGAAGCGCGAATGGCAGTCGCTGTCACAAAGGTTGCACTTGTGGATGGTCTCCGTGCTGCTGGATCTGTGGGGTTCTTCCTGCGGGTCCTTTTTGTCATCTGCTGCAGCAGTGTCTCTTCACCCAGCCTTAAAAAAAACAGCTCGCAAACTTCTCTGCTTCAGTTGGCTCACTGCATTCACAGCGTTGGTAGGCGGGTCCTTCTTGCTAGGTTTTCAGTCATTGGTTCTTCAAGGTTTCAGAAACCCAATTCAAGGCTCTTATTAGTCGAATGAGAGGTCAATCAGATGAACTAATCTGTTCGCGGCTGTGTCTGCAGCTTTTATTTTCAGTTCGCGCTTGGACGCCATCACCATCTCCATCATGTCCTACATCACCATCTCCATCATGCGTCCTAGAGCGCACGAGGGCGCACGAGAGCGCCCTCGTGCGCTCTGGGATGCAGAGACTTGCCCGTCCGCGGTACAACGGAGTGCAAGAGGTTAATCTATAAAAAATCTCTTAGAAAAGCTAGATCAAGCTATTATTCTGCATTAATAGAAGCAAACAAGAATGACCCCAGGTTTCTTTTGAACACTATAGACAGGCTTACAAAGAGCCAGGACTCGGTCAATCCTTGCATCCCCCCTAAGCTTTCTAGTCAGGACTTTCTGAACTATTTCAATCTTAAAATTTTGTCTATTAGAGATGAAACCAGTCAGATTCTTCCTACCATAAACTCTAGTACATTAACTACTGCAACTCCTTCAATTGCTATCTGCTTAGATAAGTTTACTCCTATCGACGTCTTAGAGTTGGATAAAATAATTTCCTCTTCTAAGCCTTCTTCTTGCATTCTGGACCCTATTCCTTCCAGGTTATTTAAAATTATCTTCCCAATTATTGGTAGCCGTATTCTTCTTATCATTAATTCTTCTTTAACTCTGGGTTATGTTCCACTGGCTTTTAAAACTGCTGTAATCAAACCCTTACTTAAAAAACCGACGCTCGATCCTGGAGTTTTGGCCAATTATCGACCAATCTCTAATTTGCCTTTCATTTCAAAAATCTTGGAAAGAGTTGTTGCTGTGCACTTATCTGACCATTTGCAGGGGGTTGGTTTGTTTGAGGTGTTTCAATCTGGGTTCAGAGCTCATCACAGCACTGAAACTGCCTTAGTGAAGGTCTCTAATGACCTCCTGACTGCATCTGATAATGGACTTGTCTCTGTTCTTGTTCTTTTAGATCTCAGTGCAGCCTTTGACACTATCAATCATGCCATTCTACTTGATAGATTGGAACACTTTGTTGGACTCAGTGGAACTCCGTTGCAGTGGTTTAGATCTTATTTCTCTGATAGATTTCACTTTGTCCATGTCAATGATGGATTTTCTTCCAGCACTAAGCTCAGTCATGGAGTTCCACAGGGATCTGTGTTGGGCCCTACTCTTTTTAGTCTATATATGCTCCCATTGGGCAATATCATCAGAAAGCACTGTATACATTTTCACTGTTACGCAGATGACACACAACTATACCTGTCAATGAAGCCCGATGATTGTGATCAATTAGCCAAGTTAGATGCCTGTCTTAAGGACATCAAAGCTTGGATGACTTGTAGTTTTTTACTATTGAACTCTGATAAGACTGAAGTCATTGTTGTTGGCCCAAAACATCTTAGAAATTCCTTTTCAGATGATGCCCTTAATTTAGATGCTGCCACTCTCACTCTGAACAGTTGTGTGAGGAACCTTGGAGTTATTTTTGATCAGGATTTGTCCTTTAATTCAGATATTAAAACTGTTTCTAGGACTGCCTTCTTCCATCTGCGCAATATTGCCAAGATCAGGAGCATCTTGTCTCTGAGTGATGCTGAGAAACTGATTCATGCCTTTGTCAGTTCTCGATTGGATTATTGTAATTCGCTATTGTCTGGATGTCCTGAAGTATCTTTAAAAAATCTTCAGTTGATTCAAAATGCGGCTACTAGAGTTTTAACTGGTTCTAGAAAAAGAGATCACATTTCCCCGGTTCTGTCCTCCCTCCATTGGCTTCCCATAGAATTTAGAATCAAGTTTAAAATCCTTCTTCTTACTTTCAAAGCTCTTAACAATCTGGCCCCCCAATATATAAATGATCTGATATTACCTTACTACCCTAATAGAGCATTATGCTCCCAAAATGCTGGCCTACTTGTGGTGCTCAGAATCTCCAAAAGTACAGTGGGAGGCAGAGCCTTTTGCCACCAAGCCCCTTCTCTCTGGAGCCAGTTACCACTCTGGGTCCGGGAGTCCAGACTCGGTCTCTGTTTTTAAGAACAGGGTAAAATCCTTCCTTTTTAATACAGCTTACTTTTAAGGAGGGTTTTTGTGTCACATAATCCCACTCTTGTTCTATCGTTATTTGATCCATACTGCTGGTTGACCTCCAAAAATGTACTTGGCATCTTACTGTTATGTTCTTTATGTCTGTCCTTTCCATCCTCCCTATTCAGGTTCAGGTTCAGGTTACTTTATTTGTACCCGTAGGTAGATTTGTTTTGCAGTCTGGTGACATCCATATTTACAAGCCACAAATTACATTCAACATAGACACAAACACAGGCACATATGAAGCTGATTATAAACATGATAAAAATACTCAAGGCTCCATCAATCAGGGTATAAAAAGACAAAGAGATGGGAGAAAAACCAGAGGTAAGAGAGAAGGGTCATATTAAAAGTTAAAACTAGTCAAAGAGGTTAAAAACTCAAAGGTCTAAAACCCAATAAAATATTTAGAACCCAAGTAACATCCTACAAAAATAAGTAAATATAAAATGGAGTTAATAAATAGGTACCTAAATTATGTGCAATATATTGTTACAGCTTGTTCAACTCTTTGACAGCAGCAGGAACAAAGCTGTTTTTGTAGCGCTGGGTTCTACTTTTTGAGGCAGCAAACCTCCGTCTTGAGGGAAGAAGCTGAAAGTTGCAGTGCAAAGGGTGGGAGTCATCATCTAAAATGGAGGTAGCAATCCTCTGTACCTGTCTGGTGTACAGGGATGTCAGGCTCAGCTGTGGCTCACCAAGCAAACGACTGGACCATCTAACTACCTGATCCAAGGATTTCCTCTGTTTCAGTTTTATCTGACCAAACCATGACACTAAAGAAAAGGATAAAACAGATTCAACTAGAAAAGCACTCGGAGAGCGCAGACCTCCGCCAAGCGGCACAGTTCCCCCCATACAGTGTTTGTGTGTACGTTTTCAGATTCCCTGAGCATGAAAAGATATGAGTAGCAATTGGATTCACAATGATTATTTGTTTATTTGACATGGACAGTGCAATAAACAGACAATTAATGAATGACAATCAATGTGATAGTGATAGGATTAGTGGTTCAGTAGTGTAAAACGGGGCTATAAGGGACGGCGGGTTAATAAGGGACACTTTTCTGGGAAATGTTTTAAATGTAATTCTGCTTTTTTTATTTTGAGCAGGACGCTGAGTTGTGTTGTTATTGTCAAATATCCATGAATCCTTCATCAAATCTAGGCGGAAGCAAAATTAAAAAAGCAGAATTACATTTAGAAAAGTGTCCCATATTACCCCACCGTCCCTTATAGCCCCGTTTTACGGTTGTAAAAGCATTGCCTCCTTGGCGGAGGTAATAAACTGAAGTGTTGGTGTGTCCATCTCCTCCACTGACGGATGCAGATTGGTTAGACAGGTTGCCGTGGGTTTTATATTATATTGGGGTTGCGCTCCGCGGCAAAACAGAATTTAGAATCTTCCCCGGCAGAGAGGTCATTTTTACGCAGCGCCTATAGCTGGGCGGGGAATTTGTGGCAAATAATCGGGCGGCGGACAGGTGGCCGTGTCAGGTTTTGCAGCGTGGCGCAAAAACAGGCACGGTGGCGGGCCCAGGCCAGCAGTGTTTTCTGTGTGCTTTTGTGCCTAAAACGTTGAAGAACGCGGAGTTTGTGTTGGTCAGACACGACGACCAGCGCAATGTGCACAGCGCCTATGGCTGGCACAGGCACGCTGGCGGGTCAAGGCCACCAGTGTTTTCCGCATGCTTTTGTGGCTAAAACGTTGAAGAAGGCGGAGTTTGTGTTGGTCACACACGACGCCCAGCGCCCTCCATTGCGCCTGCGCACATGTTGAAAATGGCCGTATGTCACAGTGTGGAAAAATGCTTTAAAAAATTCCTGTATGCAGACGGTGATGCGGATCATCCCCAAAATTTAATCAGTTCTTCCTTGTACCATTTCCAACAACGCCTGAAAGTTTCATTGAAATCCGTTCAAAAGTTTTTGAGTTATCTTGCTAACCAACAGACAAACAGACAGACAGACAAACAGACAAACACACAGACAAACACACAGACAAACACACAGACAAACCCCGGCAAAAACATTACCTCCTCCTGGCCTTTCAGCCTGGCGGAGGTAATAAAAGCCCGATAAAACATTGTCATTATGGTTCGGTCAATTTGGAAGCGTGCAAGTTTTCTCAAGCAATGCAAATGTTGCTGACCCTTTTTTTTTTTTTTTTTTTTTTTTTTTGTTACTTATTTGTACCCATAGGTAGACTTGGTTTGCAGTCTGGTGACAAGCCACCGGCTGCTGGTCGCTGCGTGCGCGAGCGCCCTAAACCTACACTTTTTGCCCACCCTTTCACAGTTCTCTTCAAAGTTTAAATTACTATCAATAATCGTCCCAAGATATTTGTAGGATTGTACACATTTGGTGGTCTGGCCTTTTAGTACAGTGACTTTGTGCCTGGGATTTTTCCTTCTAAAGTCAATAATCATGTCTTTAGTTTTTGTCGTATTCAGCTGCAGGTAGGAATCCTCACACCAGTGAACAAAATCATCAACTACTGGGCCGTGGCCACTCTCACCATCCTGGAGGAGACTGACAATAACTGAGTCATCAGCATACTTTATAATGTGTCTGTTGTCATGTCTGCTCCGACACATGTTTGTGTACAGGATGAAGAGTAGTGGTGACAACACACACCCCTGAGGAGAGCCAGTAGAAGAGCACATGTGGTCAGACAATGTACCATTGACCCTTACTCTGTGTCCTGTTGGTTAAAAAATCCAGAATCCAACCCACCAGATTACTGCTCAAATCAAATTGTTGCAGGAGCCTTTCAACTAAAATATGAGGTTGAATTGTATTAAAGACGGAAGAAAAGTCCACAAATAAAAGTCTGGCGTGTGTCCCATTAAAATCCAGATGTTTAAAAAGCATGTTAAACAGAGTGACAGTGGCATCCTCCACTCCTCTGTGAGGCCTATAGGCAAACTGCAGAGGATCCAATGCATGCTCAGTCTGCTTTAGGACCTCACATCTGACCAGTTTTTCAAAAATTTTCATTAAAATTGAAGTCAAAGCAACTGGTCTAAAGTCGTTTACCGTTTTAGGACAGCTGGATTTTGGAACGGGAACAACCACGGCTTCTTTCCAGATCTTAGGCACATGTTGTGTCTGTAAGGACTTATTGAAAATGTAATGAAATATAGGACTCAGTTCATGTGCACAGGACTTTACCAAGCGCCCACATATATTATCAGGGCCCTGACTTTTGTTCACTTTTACAGCGCAGAACTCCCTTTTAACATCCTGCACCTCAATATTAAAGTGCTGATTGTCTTTGAGTTTCTGTTTCAAATCTTGGGTTTCTGTGCTAAAATCAAAGGAGTCAAAACGACCATAAAAACAATTAAGAGCATTAGCCAGCTCTGTGTCTTAATTAAAACCATCTAAAAACACATGATTACTGCGCTCTGTGCTCTGAAGGCCTGCAATAGTTTTCATACTGGCCCAGGCTGAACCAAGTTTCTTTGTTGCCATCTTGTTTTCCAATTCTGATTTATAATTCTGTTTTGCTCTTAAAATTTCGGACTTCAGCTCTTTTGTGGCAACCTGTAGCTCAGAAACAGACCCCTTGTAGCGGTTTGATTAAACCCCCCACAACACACAAACAGAACACAGAGACAGTCAGCTCGCACTCCTGGGGTTTGTTCCGCTGCATGCTGAGTTTACAGCCTTGAAGTTAAAGTGTTCATGCATTTTGCCCTTACTGTGACCTAGAGACTCAGATCAATATGTAGATGTGCTTGTTAGCCTCTTTGTCTGACACTTGGAGCGAGGTCTAGCTAATCTGCCCATTGTGATGTATGTCTTACAAATGCAAATACCTCCTGCCTGTTCTGTTGTCCCTTTGATCATTCTAAACTGTGGGGTACGTCTCTTTGATGTATTATTATGATCAAGTATTTAAGGTGCAACTCTGTAACGCAATCTCTCTCTCTCACTCTGATCCTGCAACAGGTAGACACACACGTGTCCGCCTCTCTGAGAGCCGTGAGCTCGCTCCCGGCGCTCATGCACGGCGCCGGGAGTGGAGCTTTGTGACGGCGGTATGATTTAATAAAACCTGCTTAAAACCACAGCATCGCTGCTTATTTTATCATGCCGCCACACTGGTGACCCCTCGAACACGCACACGTTTTGTGCGAAAGCAACCTTCCGAGCTGGACAGCCGCACAGCTGCGTTGGTGACCCCTTGAAGACGCACACGCTTTGTGCGACGCAGCCTTCTGATTTGGACGGCCACGCTGGCGAACCGACGCTGAAAAAAACGAGCGGCCAGCGAACGCAACACCCGGACACGCACACGCTTTGTGCGAAGCAAACTTCTGGTCCGGACCGCGACTGGTGACCGCTTCATGCTTCATGGTGAGATCTGCACGCCTGAGATCTACACATCCACGCTGGACCGGCCGCTCTCACAGAGAGCGCACGCACCTCGTCCTCTGTCCACGACGGCAACCTCCAGGGCCGACGGAGAGCGCAGCGCGTGGAACTGAACGCACCTGCACGAGCCCGGGGCACAAAGATCGCCTATTGCCTCGCGCCGCTCCAACGCGTCTCCTCCCTCTCACCGCCCCAACGCAGCTGCATGAGCCTGAGGAACAAAAGATCGTCTATTCCCTCCCGCCGCTCCAACGTATCTGCACGGGCCTGAGGGACTAAAGATCGTCTATTTCCTCGCACCGCTCCAACGCACCATGGCCAATCTCCAGCAACAGCTCAACCTGGATTTTATCGGCGCCGTCTGCGCTGATCTCCGCCAAGTTTCTGCACCCTGACTCACCGCTCCAGCGGCCCACCCACGCCACGGAACCCCCGCGCACGCTCGGGGAGTTACAAGGACGGCGCATCACGCACGGGACAAGTAACGGCTCCACAGACTGCTTTCCTCCTTCGCCGCTGCCTTTCAGGGCTGCACGCTCACCTGAGGCACGCATGCAGCATGATCGAAGGATTTGTTAACAGTCTCAGCCACGCCAGAGACCGCCATCGTCCTCCGCCGCTGCTCACAGAACCTTCAGGGCTGCTCGTTCACCTGAAGCAAGCACGCAGCTCACCACTGGATTTTTTAATGGTCTTAGCCACGGCACAACGGGATTTCAGCCGTCAGCTGTTCCCGGGAGCTTTGGGGTTGCTTCAGCACCCAAAGCCAACAGTCCCTATGCTTTGTTTACTTTTTCTCTTACAGCCGCTCCTGCTTTTCTTCATGGCCACGAGAGGAGTCAGAGACTAATTTTTCTTCTTGTGGACCGCTGCACGTTCAACGGGACCAGCCCTTCAACATTGCGGACCCACAAGCCATTTTTGCGCGGCTCAGGACGATTTCACAGCTCCTGCCGGCACTTACTACCCCTCCCCTCCCTCCCCCTCCACCTGCAGTGAGCTTCTCCCACAGCTCGCTCACACAGATGGATCATCGAGGTCGCGGCCCCCTGCCGCGTCCTCTGGGGGGGAGCGTGTGTGGCGGTTCGTTTTAACCCCACAACAGACTAAGGACACTCAGCCCTCTTTTCTCTGTTTTTCTGCTGCACTACTGAGATGCAATGTGCCATTCATGTATTTGTGATGCAAACATGCATGTATTGTGATGTAATGCGCCATTCTGTATAGTGTGCATATGGCTTGTCCTTACTGTGCTTTTTCTGAGCATCTTACATATGTAGATGTGCTTTGGTGTATTAATGTCTACAGGTAGACGAATTTCTTCTGTCTCACCTATGTGATGTTAATCGTTGCCTTTCATGCATGGTATTCACATCGCGGAGCAGCAAACACTTTTGGCGCGACTACCCCCCGCCCCCCTCCTCCTGCACAGAGCTTTTCCCTGCTCGCTGCCCAGACTGCAACATCGAGGTCACGGTCCCCTACCATTTCCCTCTTGGGGGGGAGCAGTGTAGCGGTTTGATTAAACCCCCCACAACACACAAACAGAACACAGAGACAGTCAGCTCGCACTCCTGGGGTTTGTTCCGCTGTATGCTGAGTTTACAGCCTTGAAGTTAAAGTGTTCATGCATTTTGCCCTTACTGTGACCTAGAGACTCAGATCAATATGTAGATGTGCTTGTTAGCCTCTTTGTCTGACACTTGGAGCGAGGTCTAGCTAATCTGCCCATTGTGATGTATGTCTTACAAATGCAAATACCTCCTGCCTGTTCTGTTGTCCCTTTGATCATTCTAAACTGTGGGGTACGTCTCTTTGATGTATTGTTATGATCAAGTATTTAAGGTGCAACTCTGTAACGCAATCTCTCTCTCTCACTCTGATCCTGCAACAGGTAGACACACACGTGTCCGCCTCTCTGAGAGCCGTGAGCTCGCTCCCGGCGCTCATGCACGGCGCCGGGAGTGGAGCTTTGTGACGGCGGTATGATTTAATAAAACCTGCTTAAAACCACAGCATCGCTGCTTATTTTTTCATGCCGCTGCACCCTGTTTAAAGGCAAGTGCTTTCCTCTGTAAGCAGGATTTAACTGATTTTGTAACCCATGGTTTGTTGTTGGGATATATTTTGACACGTTTACGTGGAACGATCTTATTTTTACAGAAAGCCATGTATGAGCATGTGACGTCTACCAAAGAGTCCAAATCATCCCTGCAGGTCAGTGTGAACATCTCCCAGTCTGTACAGTCAAAGCATTCCTGGAGGCTGTGCACTGAATCTTCTGTCCACACATCAATGTCTCTCGTCTCCACCTTGCCTCTTCTGAGAGCAGTTTTATATGTGGGCAGCAAATGTACACAGTTGTGATCTAAGGATCCTACAGGAGGAAGGGGGAGTGATTTATAGGCCCTCTCTATGGATCCATAGCACAGGTCCAATGTCTTTTTTCACCTGGTTGGGCAGGAGACATACTGATAAAAGTTTTTAAGTGTCTTCTTTAAAGAAACATGGTTAAAATCCCCAAGAATGAAGTTTGGCGCCTCTGGAGAAATTGTTTGCAGCTGCTGGATCACATCAAAGATGGAGCTGGAGGCGGAGTCAGTGTCTGCCCTCGGGTGAATGTAAACAGTTGTGATGAAAAGCTGGGGGAACTCGAGAGGCAAATAAAAGGGGCGTAGTGACTATCCCCTCATCCCCAGCCAGTCGCAGCAGACGACTGCCCCTCCCTGAGCCTGGTTCTGCTAGAGGTTTCTTCCTTCCAAATGGGAGTTTTTCCTCTCCACTGTCGCTTAGTGCTTGCCCATAGGGGATCGTCTGATTGCTGGGTCTTTCTGTGACTGTGGGTTTTTTTTTTTCTGCACTGTGGCGCCACGAGACGGCTTTTGTTGTGATGCGGCGCATTATAAATAAAGCTGAATTGAATTGAAAAATTGAATAGAAGAGACACATTGTTGCTGAATTAACAAAGCAGTGATTTCATTTTGCTTTTCCATTATGGAAAATAAATTGCTTTGATCACCACTGTTATTATTGTGTGAAACAGGAGGTGCACCATGAGATGTCACTTGAGTTTGATCACTGGCGATGGTCTGAAACATTGTGGGGCCTGTGGTAAGTTGTGGATATTGATTTACAACTCCACCAAATGGCATCATTTGTGAACTGATAATGTTGGGATTTGGGGAATCTTGTGAAGTGGTAGTTGGTAATTGAGGGACAAAAGAATCAGCTTTGACACTGAAAGTTTTCTTTTCCTTTTGGCTTTTGTCAAAACAAGATTCCATACCATCTGAAATTTTGGACAAATTACTTTTCACACTGGATCCCTCTGATGTTCTGAGTACTCTCATTTTAGCCATTGTAGCAGTAATGTCCATTTCCTTCTCGAATTTCTCCTTTTTCCTCCTTAGTTGTTTCATGCTTATCCTTAAGCATTTGTTGGTGCACAATTAGAGCAGCAATTTCAGCCTCTGCCTTTTTGCATGCAGATCAGAATCAGAATCAGAATCAGAATAAACTTTATTGCCAAACATGTAAAAAAACACGCGAGGAATTTGACTTGACATTGGTGCGCATGCGCGCGACACAACGACACGGCAGCCATAATAGGCGCCTCATCAAACAGAGATAGATAAGAAAGGGAGGGGAGGGGAGGGAACGACACAAGGGGGGAGGAGAGAAAAAAAAACTTCGTTATCAGAATACAGCTTATGAATATTTAAGCAGATTATGATTACAATGAAAAAAAATCTCTCAATAGCATAGAGCAACAATCAACCACAAAAAACCAAAAGACCAAAAGTCAGAGAGGATCAGTGAATGGATGGGTGTAATTCAGTATATATGAATGAATCAGTGTGTTCATGTATGTTGAATGCAGGTGGGTGTTTATCAGTTACTGGAGGCAGCAAAATCTCTCCCAGCCAAGATGTTATGTCTTAGTGTCTGAAACTCGGAAGCATGTCCTTGAGGCATGGCAGATGGAAATTTCCCGAGCCAGTCACATGTCAATGAGAGTTCAGATGCAGTCCCAGTATGTTTATGAAAGAGAAGCACAATCTTCTGTTTTGTCTTAATCCAGGAGGAAAATAGACAACAGGGCATCGAATTCAAGGTCTGATAGACACACAGATCACTCAGAGCATAGAATTTCTCATCTCTTGCAATCCTGTGTTCATAATTTCCATACATAGGCTTTAAATCCATTCCTTGGAGGCACCAAAAACGACTCCAGATGTTTCCCTTCTAGAACATGGGTAAACATGTCCGGTAGAGTCCATCCCTCTACAGTGCATGCCAGATGGTAATTTCCATGTTAATCATTGCCGATAGTTGGTGCACTCCCCCGTCTAGTCGAATTGTTGAGAAGCAGCTATGCCAGGACCGCTTTTAATTAGCTCTTCCAGTTAATTTTTCGATACACCAGGAAAAACTCCAGAGCCAATCAGCAGAAAATCCTGTGATCCTAGCCAAACCAGGTAGATGTTTCCACATCCTCAGTCGAATCATGCAGACACATGCGTTCCAATCCATGGGTCTCTCCATAGGGGCTCCCCCTGGCCCGAATTTATATGAAATGTTGTTAATTTTATTAAAGCCGCTCACCAAATCCATTTTTTTCGTTTGGATCAAGATTCAGCCAGAAGAACAGCGACGCAGACAAGACAGCAAGCTGGGATTCTCAGTTAGGGAGGGAAGGAGGGTAAAAGAGGGAGCAAAGAAAAAGGCGTCTGTTCTCTCTGAAGGGCAGAAGCAGATGATGTACTTGAAGCTCTGGAGCCTGTACCAGTGGAACCTCTTTTGCTTTTTCTGCTACCAACATTTGACACACTGTCACCAGGTTGTATTTCATCCTGTATGTCAGATGGTGCATTAACTGCATTAGATGAAGGAACCATACTCTATTAGGGAGAAGATTTTTATTCTCTTCAGCAGGTGGATCCTCAGGTAAAGCAGGACAAGTGTATGATTTTGCAACAGTTGGTAAATCACCAAACACATTAACAGTTTGCAGAGAGGGCTTGTTAATTTCAGAAAGCCATTGTTGAACATCCTCTGCAAAATCTACAGTGTGTTGTGTTATGCGACCAAACCATTCACTTTGTGTTTCTTGTTCCTCCTCTGGTATTAAAGCAATAGCCGACTCATGTGCTGCTTTCACATTTCCATGCAGTTGTTTCAATTTCACCAATTTAAGATGAACATCTTTTGCATTTTCATCATTTTTCATCAACTCTTTAATTTCATGAGTGACCCTGTGGTGACCCAGCACACTGCGGATGGACACTATCACACACTCATCAGGGCTGGAGGAAACGGAGGACAATTTTAATACGGCAGACAGCCCCAGGGGGCAATCAGACGGGACTGTTATGTATGCGTCCTCGGAGAAGACGTCCGGGCCGGGCGCTAGCTGATGTCATACTAATGATGTTTATTGACTGATGGGTATTAGATGACAATCACTATGCTAATGTGCCATGCATTCTCTCTGTCTGTATAACGTGTATAAAAGAGCTTGTTATACATGCCTCAGCAATGCAAAAACTCCTACCAGACACACGGCCCCAGCGGGCAACGCTGGGGTCCACCGGCTGTATTAATGTTAGAGGGTCAATAAAGAACCTGTGTCGACCTACGCTCGTGCCTCGCCTCCACATTCTTTCCTTACACCCTCTACATTGGTGACCCCGACGTGATATGGACTATCTCTCCCTTTCACCGTGCTGTGGATTCCTTTTTCTCCACATTGGTGACCTGATGGAGATGAACTGTCTCTCCCTTACGCCGCACACCACATGGTGACCTGACGTGGGATGACTGTCTGCTCCCTTTCACCACGCTGTGGATTCCAGAGACCAGGGATCGCCTACATCCTTTGCATCCACACTGGAGCGCGAGTGCCTTATCCTCTCTCCACGATGGTGACCTCCAGGGCTGGACGGAGAGCGCGGCGCTGGGACCGAGATGCAAGAGGATCAGAGACACAAGCAATGCACAGAAACAGCCTGAACGGGGAAGATCATTGGCGCCGTCTGCGTTGATTTCCATCAAGCTCCCTGACCCTGACTCACCTCCCAACAGTGGACTTTCTGTGCACAGAAGCCCCGCATGCACACCGCAGGATTATGAGGACAGCGCAACTTCCAGCTATATGGTTACTGTGCCAGGTGCGCACCACGCACCAGGGACAAACCAACTCCACAGACTTATACATCATCCTCCGCCGCTGCACAAGCCCGAGAAACATGGCCTATCACCATTCTCAGAAGCTTTAGGGCTGCTCACGCACCTGAAGCAGACATGCAGCCCGCAGGACTTTGTATGGGTTTCTCAGCCACGGCGCACAACGGGAATTTACCCGATTGCTTTCCCCGATGACTTTAGGGCTGCTTCCACACCTAAAGCCAAACCGCCAAGTCCCTCACACAGCTTCAGTTTTTTTTCACAGCCGCTACGCATCCTCGGGGAATTTGGCCATTCGCCTTCCCCACATTCTCGCAGGACTGAACCACAAGAGGAGTCAGAGACTTAATTTTTTTCACAGCCGCTGCGGATCATCGCCAGGTTTACCGGGAAAGCCCCTCACCATGGCTGATCCACTTGCAATTTTTGCACGGCCCAGACACTTTTGACGTCCTGGGCCGGCACTCACTTATTCCCAACCCCCTCTTCCTCCTCCTCCACATCGCTCTTCCTGCACCTCACTCCCTAAAGCTGGCCGATTGCCGGTTTGTTCCATTACGCACGACACGCACCCGCCCCATGGGCCCACGATCCACGGCCGTTCAATGTGATGGAACTCAGAGGGGAGCACACTGTCTCCCCCCCCCCCACAGACTGACATGCCCTCCGACACTCCTGTACAGCAGGGCAGTTCTACCGGAGCTGGAGCCCAAACAACCGGGGGGAGGGGGGGTCACAGCCCCTTCTGAGTGTTCTGGGGGGAGCCGTGTGGTGACCCAGCACACTGCGGACGGACACTATCTCACACTCATCAGGGCTGGAGGAAACGGAGGACAATTTACATATGGACAGAGAGTCCCAGGGGGCAATCAGACGGGACTGTTATGTATGCGTCCTCGGAGAGGACGTCCGGGCCGGGCGCTAGCTGATGTCATACTAATGATGTGTATTGACTGATGGATATTAGATGGCAATCACTATGCTAATGTGCCATGCATTTTCTCTGTCTGTATAACGTGTATAAAAGAGCTTGTTATACATGCCTCAGCAATGCAAAAACTCTCCTACCAGACACATGGCCCCAGCGGGCAACGCTGGGGTCCACCGGCTGAATTTATGTTAGAGGATCAATAAAGAACCTGTGTTGACCTACGTTCGTGCCTCGCCTCCACATCCTTTCCTTACACCCTCTACAAGCCCTTTAATTTTTCTCACAATTGATAGACGTTCCTTTTGAAGGTTTTCCATTTTTTGAGTTAAGGCCTTGGCTGTGATTTTAACACACCTCTTTTCCAGCTTTTCATCGTTCATCTCTTTTACGTCACTCATTTTATTATTTTCACGTATGCACAATATGGCAGAAACAGATCAACAGCTCCAACTTATCATTGAGAATGACTTTCACTTCAGCAACTGCAGCCACAAAGCAGTCAAAAACAGCCCAAAACTCCACCGACCATTCCGCTGAGCACACACATCACAAGCCAAATGTAAAGTCCCCATTGGACAAGCGGAGCCTTAAACAAACAATCTGCATTCCAGCTCATTAACACAGAATGATAAAACAAGCAGGCCTACCATTTCTGTAGGCTGTGATGTGTGGCTGTCAAACTGGTTGTCTCCGTGGATGCAGTCAGCGAATTTTCAAAAAAATCAAGGTGGGAGTGCAGCGCAGATTCCAACAATATCCATTCATTCAAAAATACTCAGACATCCAAAAGTCCATTGTCATCGCGTCCTGGATGCAGCTTTTCTGTTGACTAGAATTGTAGCAACTTCAGTCCACCAAAAGTCGCTTGGCGGTTGAATTGGTCTTGTCTCCTTGGCGTGTCCGTAAAGAATCCAGGCCAAATCCAAATAGTTCCGATTTCTGCTGTTTACTAAAATATATGGCTGACAAATGGGACTAAGACAACATAATCAAAAATACTGAACCAAAAAGGTGCATCAAAAACTAACAAATTAAAACAAACAAACAAACAAACAAATGAACAGATGAACAGTCAACAGAAAATATCTGAGCCTGCTTCACCCTCCATCAGCCGTTAAATTCATGCAGGTGCACAGGTGAAATAAATAAGCAAAACCACTCCCTCTCCTGTGCCACCAACCGTAAATAGCAAACAATTACAAGACAACAATTCAAAACAAAATCACAGTTTGGCTCCGACACAGCATCTCAGAAAAAGAACATCATACCAACAGTAAAATATGGTGGTGGTAGTATGATGGTCTGGGGCTGTTTTGCTGCTTCAGGACCTGGAAGACTTGCTGTGGTAAATGGAACCATGAATTCTGCTGTCTACCAAAAAATCCTGAAGGAGAATGTCCGGCCATCTGTTTGTGACTTCAAGCTGAAGCGCACTTGGGTTCTGCAGCAGGACAATGATCCAAAACACACCAGCAAGTCCACCTCTGAATGGCTTAAGAAAAACAAAATGAAGACTTTGGAGTGGCCTAGTCAAAGTCCTGACCTGAATCCGATTAAGATGCTGAGGCATGACCTTAAAAAGGCAGTTCATGCTCGAAAACCCTCCAATGTGGCTGAATTACAACAATTCTGCAAAGATGAGTGGGCCAAAATTTCTCCACAGCACTGTAAAAGACTTATTGCCAGGTATTGCAAACGCTTGATTGCAGTTGTTGCTGCTAAGGGTGGCCCAGCCAGTTATTGGGTTTAGGGGGCAGTCACTTTTTCCACACAGGGTCATGCAGGTTTGGATTTTTTTCCCTTAATAATAAACACCTTCATTTAAAAACTGCATTTTGTGTTTACTTGTGTTATCTTTGTCTAATATTTAAATTTGTTTGATGATCTGAAACATTTAAGTGTGACAAACATACAAAAAAATGAGAAACCAGGAAGGGAGCAAACACTTTTTCACAGCACTGTATGCCAGACTATGCAGCACATGGAGGAACTTGGCATCCTGGTGGACCGCCAAAGAGGATTTAGATCCAAACAATCAATTGAAACTCAGCTCCTATTAACGTCCTTCAACTTCATCAAGTTCCTTGCCAGTGGTGGACAAACTAATGTCATCATAATGGACCTTGCTAAGGCGTCTGATTGAGTGCCTCAGGAATACTCCTTTGCAAAGCTGTACTACTATGGCATACGAGGACAATGATTACTATGGAGCCGCAACTTCCTGACAAACCAAATCCACGCACCGGACACCATCCCAGTACAATCCGGAGTCCCACAGGGCACAGTACTTGGCCCGATGCTATTCTTCGTATTCATAAATGACCTCCCTTAATCTCTGTCATCCAGGGCTAGGTTGTTTGCAGATGACTACATCGTATACCGGGTGTCATGATGCTGAGCATGGTTGGGGAGCCATGCTCACGCTTTCTGTTATTCTGGACATTTTCTGTTCTTTCTCCATCTTAGTTTTATTATTGAATTTGAGTATGGTTTTGTCAGTATTATGTTATCTGAGTTTGCCCCTTGTGTCTGTTTGTTTTGAGTTGTCCTGTTATCTTAGTTTAGTTATTATAGTCCTGTTTATTGATACTGTGTGTCTTTGGCCATCTTGTTTTGGATTATAAATTATTTCTTCCTGCGTTTTTATATGAGTTTTCTCCACCTTCACCTTAGTTTGCTCTATGAAGTGTTTATATTAATTATTATTGTTATTAATTTTTTTCTTGTCCTTGCCTAGGTGGGTTGTCATCATTCTTTGTTCATTATTTGAAGAGTTCGTTTGCAAAAACCGATAAATGCCACTTCCAAGAAAATTTCCCTCTGTACAACAAAGAACTGTTCACGTTACCTACTTACAGTGCATCCGGAAAGTATTCACAGAGCTTCACTGTTTCCACATTTTGTCATGTTACAGCCTTATTCCAAAATGGATTAAATTAATTATTTTCCTCTACACACAATACCCCATAATGACAACATGAAAAACGTTTTTTTGAGAATTTTGCAAATTTATTAAAAATATAAAACTAAGAAATCATATGTGCATAAGTATTCAGAGCCTTTGCCATAAAGCTCAAAATTGAGCTCAGGTACATCCTGTTTCCACTGATCATCCTTGAGATGTTTCTACAGCTTATTTGGAGCCCACCTGTGGTAAAATCAGTTTATTGTACATGATTTGGAAAGGCACACACCTGTCTACATAAGGTCCCACAGTTGACAGTGCATGTCAGAGTACAAACCAAGCATGACGTCAAAGGAATTGTCTGTAGACCTCCAAGACAGGATTGTCTCGAGGCACAAATCTGGGAAGGGTACAGAAAAAATTTCTGCTGCTTTGAAGGTCCCAATGAGCACAGTGGCCTCCATTATCCATAAATGGAAGAAGTTCAGAACCACCAGGACTCTTCCCAGAACTGGCTGGCTGTCTAAACTGAACGTTCAGGGAAAAAGGGCCTTAGTCAGGGAGGTGACCAAGAACCCGATGGTCACTGTGTCAGAGCTCCAGCATTCCTCTGTGGGGAGAGGAGAACCTTCCAGAAGGACAACCATCTCTGCAGTGATCCACCAATCAAGCCTGTATGGTAGAGTGGCCAGACGGAAGCCACTCCTTAGTAAAAGGCACATGGCAACCCACCTGGAGTTTGCCAAAAGGCATCTGAAGGACTCTCAGACCATAAAAAACAAAATTCTCTGGTCTGATGAGGCAAAGATTGAACTCTTTGGCATGAATGCCAGGCGTCATGTTTGGAGGAAACCAGGCACCACTCACAACCACGCCAATGGTGGTGGCAGCATCATGCTGTAGGGATGTTTTTCAGCGGCAGGAACTGGGAGACTAGTCACGATAGAGGGAAAGATGAATGCAGCAATGTGCAGAGACATCCTGGATGAAAACCTGCTCCAGAGCACTCTTGACCTCAGACTGGAGTGATGGTTCATCTTTCAGCAGGACAACAACCCTTAGCACACAGCTAAGATATCAAAGGAGTGGCTTCAGGACAACTCTGTGAATGTTCTTGAGTGGCCCAGTTAGAGCCCAGACTTGAATCCAATTGAACATCTCTGGAGAGATCTGAAAATGACTGTGCACTGACGTTTCCCATCCAACCTGATGGAGCTTGAGAGGTGCTGCAAAGAAGAATGGGCCAGACTGCCCAAAGATAGGTGTGACAAGCTTGTGGCATCATATTCAAAAAGACTTAAGGCTGTAATTGCTGCCAAACGTGCATCAACAAAGTATTGAGCAAAGGCTGTAAATACTTATGTACATGTGATTTCTTAGTTTTTTATTTTTAATAAATTTGCAAAGATCTCAGAAAAAACCCAAACTTTTTTCACATTGTCATTATGGGGTATTGTGTGTAGAATTTTGAGGAAAAAAAATGAATTTAATCCATTTTGGATTAAGGCTGGAACATAACAAAATGTGGAAAAAGTGAAGCGCTGTGAATGCTTTCCAGATGCAGAGTATAGACGTTCAAATTGTTTTTTCTAAAAATCCGCTATATCTGCTGTTATATACACTACGAAGTCCATGTTTTTTTTTGTTTTTTTTTCTCTCCAAAAGCCGATAAATGCCAGGACCTGTTTTTACAAAACCAGATAACTCCACACACGGCAAATCAGCGCTTGGTATTTGGGTGACATGACTCCATGGTGCAGTGAGGATCAGCCAGTCATGTGTCTAGATGCTGAGACCAGCCAATTATGTGTCTACCTGCTGCGGCAGCATTCTGCAGAGACCCCTACTCGGGTCTGCTCGCTTTGCATTTCCTTGACAGTTTTGTTTTGTTTGTTTTTTTTAATTACAATTTTGTTACATTTTATGTCAAATATGGATAATTTTGATGAAGCAGATGAACCAGTGATGCGTTCACCAGACAAACTAGCATGGTTTTCGGGACATGTCTGTTTTTGCAAAAGTATGTGTTGTGGACTTAACTGTTTTAGCGGCAAGAAGTATTTAAAAATTGCCAAAAAATAACAATGAGCTGATGTTCAGTTTTTGGCTTTATTATGTCTGAGATACTCATATTTCAAGTGACCATGTCTTAGAAGCTGAATTGGAAATCCTAACACATATAAACCACACGATGAAAAGTTGTTTTTCTCATTATTAAAACAATTGGACTGTTTTTGCAAACGAACTCTTCATTTGTATCTTGATTTATCATTCATCCCGGTCTGTGCTTTTATTTTGACAGTGCTCTTTATTGACTTCCTCTTTTAGCTCAAGTTCACGATTGTCACATTTGTTTTCCATTCTGATTTATTATCCTTGCTCTTGTCATCCACACCGGTTCACCATTTGTATAATTTCTGTTTGCCATATTTAAGGGATGCCGCCCTGCAGTTCGGGGCGACGTCCTACTTTGTCAATCCGGCATTTTACACACGCCTTAGCCAGTGTGCTATTCAGCCTTCTTGTTATCCTGCCTGCTCATCCCAAGTATAGTAAGTTTTTGTTCCTGCCTTGCTGTTTTTGTGTTTTCGGATTAAACGTTTGCAACTCACAGTCCTGCGTTTGGTTCCCCATTCCGCCCCTAAAGGGCCGTTCATGACACCAGGAGATCAAGAATAAGTCTGATTGCCTCTGACTACAAGAAGACCTGGGCAACTTGACACTGTGGGAACACACCCGGCAGATGTAATTCCACCATGACAAATATAAGGTACTATGGATTAACAGACATAAATGCTCAATCATCTTTAACTATAGCATACATGGTCAGCATGAAAAGTACTTTGGGGGGTCATCATATCAGCAGACAGACAGAATCGGGTCCAAACACATAGACGCCATCACAAAAAAAAGCCAACCAGACCTTAAACTTTGTGAGAAGGAACATGAGGTCAGCTATGTATAGCATATTCCACCCTGGTCTGACCACAACTTGAAAATGCTTCTACCAAGTGAAGATTGCACATGAAAACATCCAGCACTATTCCGTCAGGTTTGTCTGGAGAAAAATATCATAAAAAGCAGAAAATGGGAAAACCTGAAAATTTATGCAGAAAATCTAGCAAGTTTTGGGGAAAAAGTTACAATTTTATGAGGAAAAAATACCCATGGATTTGCAAGAAAAATGTCATAAATTTACTGGAAAAAATAAGAATTTTATGAGAAAAATGTAACAAAATTATGTTAAAAATATTGCAGTTTTACCCATGAAAGGTTGTCATGATGCTGAGCACAGTGAGAGCCCGTGTTCATGCTTCCAGTTTGTGTGGATTATTTTCTGTATTTTGTCATCTCGGGTTATTTGGTATTGAGTATGGTTGTATTTTGCTATCTGAGTTTGTCCTTTGTTTCTGTTTTGCGTTTCCTGTTATCTTAGTTTGATTATGAGTCATGGGTCGTTATTTATTTTTGTATTATCTTGTATTTCTATTTATCTTCCTATGTGTATATTGGAGCCTCCTCCATCCTTGTCCTCAGCTCCCTTCTGGTAACCTCAGTATTCATGTATACTATATCATTTGCATCTCTTGTTTATATTTATTTCGTCTTCACTTTTATGGGTTATGTTCCTTGGTGTGTTTTAGTCAGTCTGTGTTTTGTTTTGTGTCATTTCATATTTATAGTCAATTACCTTTGTGTTTCACCGGTGCTTTTACTTTGACATTTGTCTGTGTGTACTTCCTTGTGTCATACTCTGTTTGCGGGCTGTCACACCTGTTAATGCTTGGTTTTGATTATCTTCACTGATGTCACCTACACCTGATCCTCATTTGTAATTATCTCTACTTGCCTATTTAAGGACTGCTACTTGGATTACTCCTCGCGGTGTCCTTCTCATTGTTTGAGACGGGCATCCTCCATCTCCTTTCTCTGGGTGTTCCCCGTTTTCGCCGGCGTTCCTTCATCTCAGCCTCTGTGCTGTTTATCTTTTGTATCCTGCCCTTATTCGTAAGTTTTTATGTTTTTGTATATATTGTGGTTTTTTGTTATTAAACTTGGTAACACACAGCTGGCATTTGTAGTCCACAATCCGCCCCTGCCAGGGCGATTTATGACAGAAGGACACTGCCAGTTTAGACACCAGCAGCTGTGGGTTTCTTTTTTTTTCTTTTCCTCCTGTTATTTTTGTTAAAATCCATTTTGTTTTGGTTTTTTCCACTGGCATGGCAGCGTTCACGGACTTCAGCAAGTGTGGTGTTAATGAGGTGGAGTGTTGGACTGCCCGAGTTTTGGAGGGCATCGTATCGGCGGCTCGTGCCTCCCGCGGTCTGGAAGCGGCCCGGGAATGCCTGGACGGCACAGCACTGTGTGCAGCACAGGTACTGGAAGCGTGTCCTAGCCTGTGGATCCATCCAGAACTTATGGGCCTCCTCACCTCAGCCATCAACCCACAACCCATGCTCCACGGGCTGTAGAAAACCTCTTTCCCATTCGTATCTGTGCCGACAAAGGAGCGTCCCCGGGCACGGAAGTCCACAACCTCTTGCCGCTATCCAGCAGCAGCCCCACCTTCACCTCCTATACAGCGGCCCGTACTATCTGCCGTCACTCTGGCACTGGAGGAGCCCGCAGCCTGCCAGACTGGGTACACAGTCCTCGTGCCCCCTGATGGTCCCACTGTAGAGATGCTGGAGGAGCACCAGCGGGTTTTGGTGGCGGAAATGGAGCTGTTACTGGAGTATAAGGCATGGTTCCTTCCTGAGTTTGTCCAGCAGGTGGATGGAGTTTCACCGGGTGGAGTAGAATCTGTGCCGACAACAGAGCATCCCTTGACTCTGGCGTTCTGCCCATCTCGCCAGACAACCTCCGCAGATCCCGGAGGGACCTCGCCTGGTCCCACAGCAGCAGTAACCATCACGCCCTGGGAATTAAGGCAAGTTTCTTTTCATTCTCCTACATGTAAAAATGAACTGTCTTGCCTTATTCCCAGTGGTGAGGCTCAGCAGCTGCAGCCCAATTTAGCTGAGCCCTCACTGCCTGCTGCTATTTTTTCCCCCTCACCTGCTTCTCCGTGTCCTCTCCTGTTTCCCCTGAATGTCCGCTGGTCCTGGGAGAGAGCCGCTGGACGACGGAGGGGCCTGTGGCCCTGGAAGATCCTGTTTCAGCCCCACAGCCACATCCTGGATGGGAGGAAAGTGCCACCTGTGCCCTGAAGACTGAGCTGACAGGAGAGTGTCCACTGACTTCAGCTGCATGGGACTTAGTGTCATTGGTGAAGCCATCTCCAGCATCAGCCGCCACGTTGGGAGTTCCACCAGCATCGGCTGCCATGCCTGGGGGTCCTTCAGCTGCACCAACCATCATGTCTGCTGTCATGGTCGCTGCAGCAGAGTCGCTGGAGTCCTGGACGGCGGTGGAGCTCGAGTCTAGGCAAGTACTCTGTTCTGTTTTTACACCTGCAGATCTAGAGAAATCTTGTCTAGCTTGTGGTGGGGAGAATCGGTTGCAGACATCCTCTGCTCCTGAGCTCTCCTCGCTGGGCTCCACTGCTGCCGCTAATTGCTTTCCGGTGTTTTTTCCTTCCTCTCCATCCGAGGTGGCCGTGTTGGGGTTGGATCCTCAGATGAATGGATTCGGGATGTCCCAGCCTGGATTGTCAGAGTCCTGGATGAAAGTGGAGCTTGAGCTCAGGCAAGTCCTCTTTTTTGTATTCACTATGTTGGTATTGGAGAGGTCTTGTTTGGCACTTGGTGGGGAGAGCCAGTCGCAGCAGTCAGCTGCTTCTGAGC
The DNA here is from genome assembly GCA_020510985.1 of Pholidichthys leucotaenia. Lineage (NCBI taxonomy): Eukaryota > Metazoa > Chordata > Actinopteri > Cichliformes > Pholidichthyidae > Pholidichthys > Pholidichthys leucotaenia. The sequence continues at coordinate 269,480,801 of CM035838.1, forward strand.
TTTCTTCGCCGGGCTCCACTCTTGCCGGTGATTCTGACCCGGTATCTGTCTCTGCCTTTTTGTCTGAGCCATCGCCTGAGGTCACCGAAGGTAATCCACCTTCACCTGAGGTAGCTGGGGGGTCCTCCGTCATCACCTGAGGTCGTTGAGGGTCCTCCGCCGTTGCCTGAGGTCATTGTGGGTCTTCCTTCTCCGCATGAGGTCACCGTGGGTCCGCTTTCTCCGCGTGACATTGCCATGGGTCCTCTTTCTCCACCTGAGGTCACTGTGGGTCCTCCTTCTCCGCCTGAGGCCGCCGTGGGCCATCCGTCTTTGTCTGAGGTTGTCACTGGTCATCAGTCGTCGCTTAAGGTTGCTGCTGATCAGTCGTTGTTGCTGCCTGGTTTCCTCACTGGGCAATCGTCCTCCTTGTCTGGTTTCCCCGTGGATTAGTCATCCTCTTCACCTAGTTTTCTCGCTGGTCAGTCATCCTCCTCATTGGGTTTCCACCTCTCAGCTCCTGTGGTCTGAGAAAGGCACTGGCTTCAGCTACCACCTCCAGGAGGGGGCGCGTCGTGCCCAGCGGCCTGTTGGCTCAGGGATACTGGGAGGCCACCCAATGGACTATTCCATTTGCTCAGGTGACTCTGGAATTCTGGGAGGCCACCCGATTTATTCCACTATGGGATGGGGTGGTTCTGGGACTTTGGGAGACCACCTGAACTGTCTTATTTTTTCACTCAGCATCCCTAGAGCTCTGTTGTCACCATACCTGTTCTTGTTGTAGGTCATGAGCATTTGTTTTTGTTTAGGTCCCTCCGATCCTGGGTTCCCGAACCGCCCTCTCAGGGTGGGTTATTTTTTTTTCTATTCCTGTGTGTGTGTGTGTGTGTGTGTGTGTGTGTGTGTGTGTGTGTGTGTGTGTGTGTGTGTGTGTGTGTGTGTGCGGGGGGGGGGGGATCTTCTATGTTTTCTTTTTTCCTTTTGATGTTACTTTGTTTGGAGTCCTCAAGCTGCCCCTGCCAGGGCGATTTATTACAGAAGGTATTAAATTTACAAAGAAAAATATAATAAGTTTATGAGAATATCTTAAAATTTATGCAAAAATTTATGGAAAAAGCTACAATTTTAATAGAACAGTCACAAATTTATGTGAAAAGGGCTTTATTTTTACCTGAAAAATATTAAGAAATATAAATTAAAAGATTATGCAATATACTACTATTACTACTACTACAACACACACACACACACACACACACACACACACACACACACACACATATTCTGTATATATATATATATATATATACATATACTATATATATATATATATATATATATATATATATATATATATGTAGCGGTTTGATTCAACCCCCCCCCCCACAACACACAGGACAGTCAGCTCTTTTCTCTTGGTTTTTCCCGCTGCACTACTGAGATGTAATGTGCCATGCATGTATTGTGATGTAATGTGCCATTCATTTATAGTGTTCATGCGTCCTGTCCTTACTGTGACCTAGAGCAGGGGTGTCAAACTCATTCCATGGAGGGCCAAGACCCTGCAGGTTTTACTTCCACCCAGTCTCTTCAGCAGGTGTTTTCACTGATCAGCAATCAGTAGGAAGAAATTCAGAGAAATCACCTGTTGAAGACACTGGGTGGAGGTAAAACCTGCAGGGTCTTGGCCCTCCATGGAATGAGTTTGACACCTGTGACCTAGAGGCTGAGATCAATATGTAGATGTGCCTTGTAACCTCTTTGTCCTGCAAGCCGGAGCAGAGGCGGCATCTGCCTATTGTTATGTAGGTCTTACAAATGCAAATGTCTCATGCCTGTTCTGCAGTCCCTTTGATCAGACCAACTCTTCACTGGTGATCCCGACGTGATCAGCACATCCATGCAGGACCGGCCGCGCAGCTCCTCCACATCAGAGCACATGTGGGCGACTCCCATGGCCGACGGAGCACACGGGGACCTGAACGCACCATGACTAATCTGCAGCCATGGCTCGTCAGAGATGTTTCTCCACCAAGTTTCCGACCCTGATTTCCTCTCCAGCGGGCCCACCCACGCACGGAGCTCCGGCACGTGCACCGGGGGTGACGAGGATGGCGCACCACGCACGGGACAAATACGGCTTTTCCGACCGCCTAAAAGCAGAGGGACTGGCGTGTTGACTTTAGGGCAGACGTAACCCTACAGCCTCGGGAACCGCAGACAGCTGAATTCCCCTTGTGTGCCGTGGCTAAGACCATAAAATCCCGTGAGCAAGCTGCAGGCCTCAGGTGCAAACGCAGCCTTCCAATCTGAACAGCCACGCTGGCGACCCGAGACTGAAGAAAACGAGCGGCCAGTGAACGCAGCACCCGGGCATGAATGCTCCGTCGCAGCGGCCTGCCTGGTCTGCCCTCCCTGCTGCCTCAGGGAGACCTCGACGCAGAGCCCACGGCGGGCGAGCTGCTCTCAGGACATCAACCAAGACCGGGTAAGCGGCAGAGAACGTCATGGCGCGCCCTCGCCGAGATCAGCACATCCACGTGGGACCGGCCGCGCAGCTCCTCCACATCAGAGCACATGCGGGCGACTCCCATGGCCGACGGAGCACACGGGGACCTGAATGCACCATGACTAATCTGCAGCCACGGCTCGTCAGAGATGTTTCTCCACCAAGTTTCCGACCCTGATTTCCTCTCCAGCGGGCCCACCCACGCACGGAGCCCCGGCACGCGCACCGGGGGTGACGAGGACGGCGCACCACGCACGGGACAAATACGGCTTTTCCGACCGCCTTCCTTCTGCTGCACACTGGCCCTTCAGGCTTGCTTGTACACCTGAGGCCTGCAGCTTGCTCACGGGATTTTATGGTCTTAGCCACGGCACACAAGGGGAATTCAGCTGTCTGCGGTTCCCGAGGCTGTAGGGTTACGTCTGCCCTAAAGTCAACACGCCAGTCCCTCTGCTTTTATTTTTTTTCTTGCCACCGCTCCTGCTTTTCTTCATGGCCACGAGAGGAGTCAGAGACTATTTTTTTTCTTCTTCTTATCTCCGCATGTTCAGACGGGACATCGCGGAGCAGCAAACACTTTTGGCGCGACTCGAACGATTTTCCCGCGCCCGGTCAGCATTTGCTACCCCCCTCCCCCTCCCCCTCCTCCTGCACGGAGCTTTTCCCTGCTCGCTGCCCAAACTGCAACATCGAGGTCACGGTCCCCTACCGTGCCCTCTGGGGGGGAGCAGTGTAGCGGTTTGATTCAACCCCCCCACAACACACAGGACAGTCAGCTCTTTTCTCTTGGTTTTTCCCGCTGCACTACTGAGATGTAATGTGCCATGCATGTATTGTGATGTAATGTGCCATTCATGTATCGTGATGCAATGTGCCATTCATGTATTGTGATGTAATGTGCCATTCATTTATAGTGTTCATGCGTCCTGTCCTTACTGTGACCTAGAGGCTGAGATCAATATGTAGATGTGCCTTGTAACCTCTTTGTCCTGCAAGCTGGAGCAGAGGCGGCATCTGCCTATTGTTATGTAGGTCTTACAAATGCAAATGTCTCATGCCTGTTCTGCAGTCCCTTTGATCAGACCAACTGCTGTGAATCTGCTTTGATGTATTGTTTGAGTTTGGTATAAATACTGCACAGGTTCTGTAACTCGCTCTCTCATTCACTCATTCTTCAACTGCTGCGGGACACACGCACTGTGTCTCTCTTCCTCTTGAGAGCTGGAGGAACGAAGTTGCAGCCTGCTCAAGCCATGGGCTGCAGCCGAGTTCTGATGAAGGCGGATGATAATAAAGCTATTTAAAAATCCAATGCTGCCTTTATTTTATCATCCTCTTCATATATATATATATATATATATATATATATATATATTGTGGAGGATACGAATAAGGGTTACCAGTGTGGAGGCAAGGCTCAAATAAGTGCAGGCAGACACGGCGAACTGAAGATTAAAAGGGTGCTTTATTCATCCTCCATCACGAGGCTCACTCAGCGCTGTGGCAGCACGCTGGAGTGAGCCCTGTGTCTCTAGGTCAGCAACAAGCAAGTGAGAGAGCCCCAGTGAGGCATATACCATCAGCTTATATACTCAGCCACAGACAATGCATGCATGGCATATTAGCATCACAGTACAGCATGAATGCATGGGACATTTACATGAGAGTCACACATATCAATAGCAGGATTACTGGCGCCGGAATTCCTCTCTGCTCCGGAGCTGTAGGACAAAGGAGACTGCAAGGCACATCTACATATTGATATCAGTCCATACATCTCATTGTTCTGTTAATTGCTCAAGCTGAGCGCTCTGCCTGTCCCGTAGGTTATGGTGGGTCACCATACCGCTCCCCCCCAGAGGGCTCAGCCAGGGGCCGAGGCGTCGATCGGCCGGCTTTGGAAGTGAGCTGCGGGAAAAGCTCTGTGCGGAAGAAGGTGGAGGGGGGTGGGGGTAGCAAGTGCCGGCCCGGGATGGCGAAGCTGTCTGGGCCACGCAAAAATTGCATGTGGATCCACGATGCTGAGGGACTTTCCCTTTAAATGTGGCGGAGATCCACAGCGGCAGTGAGAAGAAAAATTTGTCTCTGACTCCTCTCGCGGCTCAGTCCTGCGAGGATGCATAGAGGCCATGAAGAAAAAACAAAAGCTGGAGCTGTGTGAGGGACTTGGCACGTTGGCTTTAGGTGCGGGCGCAGCCCTAAAGCCCTCGGGGACAGCAGACGGCTGAATTCCCATGTGCGCCGTGGCTGAGACCCATACAAAGTCCTGTGTGCAGGCTACGTGTCTGCTTCAGGTGCGTGAGCAGCCCTGAAGGTTCTGAGGGTGGCAATCGGCCGTGTTTCTCGCATGTGCAGCGGCGGAGGATGATGGCAGTCTGTGGAGCCGGTATTGTCCCATGTGTGTCAGAAGGTTGCGTGTTCACATCATGTCGGGGTCACCAGTGTGGAGGATACGAATAAGGGTTACCAGTGTGGAGGCAAGGCTCAAATAAGTGCAGGCGGACACGGCGAACTGAAGGTTAAAAGGGTGCTTTATTCATCCTCAAATAAGTGCAGGCGGACATGGCGAACTGATGGTTAAAAGGGTGCTTTATTCATCCTCCATCACGAGGCTCACTCAGCGCTGTGGCAGCGCGCTGGAGTGAGCCCTGCGTCTCTAGGTCAGCAACAAGCAAGTGAGAGAGCCCCAGTGAGGCTTATACTGTCAGCTTATATACTCAGCCACAGACAATGCATGCATGGCATATTAGCATCACAGTACAACATGAATGCATGGGACATTTACATGAGAGTCACACATATCAATAGCAGGATTACTGGCGCCGGAATTCCTCTCTGCTCCGGAGCTGTAGGACAAAGGAGGCTGCAAGGCACATCTACATATTGATATCAGTCCATACATCTCATTGTTCTGTTAATTGCTCAAGCTGAGCGCTCTGCCTGTCCCGTAGGTTATGGTGGGTCACCATAATATATATATTAAGTTGCAATTTTATTGGAAAAAATGTGACAAATTTACATCTAAAAAGTCTTCAGTTTTACTCAAAGGTATTAAATTTACAAAGAAGAATATGCTAAATTTATGAAAAAAAAACCCAGAATGCATTCATGCCAAAAATATAACAAATTTTTGATTACAGTTTAATGAGGAAAGCACCCACACAAATTTGAATGAAAAAAGTCACAATTTTTTTTTTAAATAGTCAAAAATGTTGCATTTTTCTTGGGGGAAAAGGGTAATAAATTTACATTTTTCAAATTTATGAGAAAAATTCTTAATCCTGAACTCAGGCCAGACTGTAGTTATAACTGTAGTTAAACTATAGTTGTTTGATTGGAGCTTTCAGGCTCAGATATTCACTGGAAATGGCTCATTGTTGTACAGGTTGCAGACCTCTGCTACAGGGGATTCAATGCAGTCATTTACGGCTGTTTTTAAATGCAATGGGCCCTATCAGCCACTATTTACAAGTTCAGCATAATTTAAATCATGGAATCAAATTAGCTTAAAAAAATCTAAGAAAAGTGCATAGTTGTTAAATTGCAACATTAAACGAGATTTATACTGTAACAACTTTTTTTCTTACCAGAAATGATCTTCATCATCTTTGGTCATTTTGGTGAATCCCCCCCCCCACCACCACCCACCCACACACACACATAAATCCGCATCATTTTCCTTTAAAATGTACAGCTTTTATGTCATATATTCACAAGCTATTTCCTCTCAAATTTCTCTTTATTTCCCCTTCTATTTCTCCATTGTAGGACCAGTAAAGGTTTATCTTAAAAGTGCACTTTTTCTTCCAAATTTAAACTATTGTTGTGTTGATTTGTTAGTTCGACTCTTCTAATTATTTTTTTCCAAGAATGTGTTGCTTTTCGCTATATGGCTATTCCATTTGTGTGAGATTTCATCTTAAGTTTGCAGCTTTGTTCATAGTTTTTGCGCAAAGTTGAGTATTTTTTTCCACAAGAGAAAAAAATTCAAGAGAATGAGTTTAGATTTTTCCTTATGAATTATTATTATAATTGAGGCGAGGGAGGGCTTTCCTCACGCGTGGTCCAATCACGTTTCTGCGGGGCGGGTTCGGTCCCTGTGGTGACAGCAGCAGCTGTGCGGACAAACAGAAACGTGGGCAAACTTTGCTCTGCGCACATAGCAGAAGTTTTTCCATCGGCAAACCTGCGGCGACAGCTGGCACCACATGGCTCTTCACAAAGAAGACAGCCAGAAGGACGCCCGGGAATGTCCGGTGTGCTTCGAGAGCCTCTCAGGTCGTGAGCGCACTTTAAGTTGCGGACATGTCTTCTGCCACGATTGCTTGGTGTGCACGGTGGTGGCCTCCAATCGCAACGGAAAGATAAGAGACACGATAGCTTGTCCGGTCTGTCGGCACCACACGTTCATTGTCAAGAGACAAAACGAAGTGATACGGTCGCTGGCGTCCGACGAGGAGGCCGCCGAGGGCCAGATCCTCGCTGTGCCGATACCGCTGGTTCCGCTGGAACAGCTCCAGAGCGCGCGGCGCGCCCACGGCTCACAGAGGAGCTGCAGTTGGATGACCAGGTGCTTCAGGGGCATTTCTCAGCGACCCCGAGAGCAAAGGTTTGTCCACCCCAGCAGTAAAGCATCTCAGATCTTTGTCATCAGCTCCCAGGGACGACCCATGACTGAAGGAGACGCCGTGGACGTTGGCACCACCGGCTCGCTCGCTGGACCGCAGCCCAGGCGCAAGATATGCACTACGACGGGATGCCTTATTTTCCTGCTCTCAGCGTTCACGCTGCTGGCTATAGTGGCTTCCACTTTTCCCTGGATCATGTTGATGTAGCCCAGCCTGAAGGATGCTTGATTTTTTTTCTAAGTGCCAGTGACATCAAATCGCAAAAGAAATCGGACCCAACTTGTTCCTTATGCGTAAATGTGCAAAAAAAAAAAAAAAATGTTCTGGACTGATAGTTGTGATCATGCAGTGTTATTTATGCATTTATGACAATTGATTCTGTTGTTTAAAGCAACAAGGTAGCAAGTAAAGACTTGAGAGGCTGTGACGACTCAGTCTTTTGTCCTGCATTCCCGTCTGACATGTCCAACCTGTTTTCTGTGAAGGAAACGTGCAAGGATTTTTTAAGTTAAGGAACCTCAAAACAGATTACATGTCACGTTGCTTTTAACCTTTGAATTATACAAAATATTTTCCCACTATCACAGTAACCATTTATGCTGGCTGTCAGGCTGTCTTTAAAATTGATTCAAATTCTGTTTTTCTTTGTACAGCATTTTATATCCTTAAAGCAAACAGCAGGTACAGCTTATCTCTTGCATCAGTCTGTGTACTTTAAACTGAACATTCATTGTGCATAAACTTTTTACAAAACTGTACTCATTAGTTTCATTGCATAATTCTATTAACTCTTAGTCCTGACTTTATGAAGAAAATGTGACTTATTCTCCGAGTTAGTCTGGCACTGATCATTCAAAAGTTTAAAAAAAAAAAAATTAAATACTGCACCATCCAGAAGAATCACACTTGTATTGGTAGCAAGACCGCTCCTCAAAATGCTGCACAGAAAGAATAAAACATACACATGGACAGTTTATATTCATTTTCCTCAGGGAAACGCATTTAGAAGAAAAACCCTCCCAAAATGGTGAGTGTAAAGTTGCAAACTAACAAGACAAAGTTGTGGATTTATGACAAAAAAAGCTGCAAATTTATGTGCAAAAAGTCACAAATGTATTACAAGAAAGTGTCAGATTCATAGAAAAAAAATGTGTAAATTTATTAGAAAAATAGAGGGCACTTGGAGAGTGCATACCTCCGCCCCCCCCCCCCCCCCATACCTTTGTCCGCTCGTACATTGTGAGATGGGGCCTTGGCAGATGTATGCACTGATGAATCATCTCCAAAATCTAATGAGTTCATTCATAGCCCAAGGGGCACCTCTGGTGAAAATTTCCTCAAAGTCCGTCCGGTAGTTTTTGCGTAATCCTTCTGCACACAAACAAGTGCCTTGGTGGAGGTAGGCACTGTGAGATCACCCCCAAAATCTAGTGGGTTACTTTTTAGGCCAAGGGCCACCTCTGGTGAAAATTGTCATCAAAATTCATGGTGTAGTTTTTGCGTAATCCTGCTAACAAACAGACAAATGAAACACTCGATTACCTCCTTGGTGGAAATAAATTTATGATGGAAAAAAGGTGCAAACTTCACAAATTAGCAAAAGTAAAGTTGTTATAATTTAAATAACATTTTGGTAAGCACTTTATTCTTACTTAAGCAGTTTCATTGGTGGTTACGTTTACTCATAGGTGAGTAATTTTATATTGCAACATATGTTTTATTGAGTACAATTTCTGGATACTATTCCCACCTCTCTTATTCTGTTTTGTAATGGCATTCCATAAGATGTTTTTCTCCCTCTTTCAAATTTTATTCTATTCAGTTAGTTCAAAGACAAATGCAGATACATTAAACTAAACCTGTCAGTGTAGCCCAATAAGAAGAGTGCATCTTTATATACCCACATGTGCTGCTTGGTAACGGTTTGTTCAAACATGGGGCGACACAACAATGTGATGACCTGTTTTAATGGACTGTTTGGGGAGGAGACTCTGACAAACCAGGAGATCAGATCGTCCCACAAACCTGCCAAACATGTCCACTCCCTGTTTCATTCAGTGCACTGAAAGCGAGAAACAGGTAGATGAACAAGAAATTCAGGCAGCCCGATAAATGACTGTGGTAAAATACCGTAAACCTTTAAAAATAGTTTTGATTTGGTTTGTTAATAAAGGAATAATCACTGATCTCATTCATTTAGGTGGTAGAAAGAGATGACCAAATCTATGAATGATTAAATGTAGGAAGAAATGTTCACATATCTATGTCTAACCTTGTTTTTGTTTGCATTTTTTAACATTTATTTTAGCCATTTTAACCCTCAAGCGACCAAGCTATTTTACGGACTGAAATGACCAAGTGGGGTCATTTATGACCCCATTGTGCTCTGTACAGGGATCCTTATTATAAATGGCTGGTTGGAGGTTTATCATACCAAAACTACTCCCTGTATTTAAGACAGGTATTTTATAATGATCTAATGTAAAATGTGTTTGCTAATAATACTTTTATTGCAAGAAATAACCAAAACGCAGACTGTAAGAACAACATTACATTTATTTAGACAGTCCTTGTCAGTTCACTCTTGGAACATCATCATCATCATCATAGTTATTATCATCATAGTTACAATAATAGGTATCATCATCATCATCATCATAGTTACAACAATAATAGGTATCATCATCATCATCATAGTCATCATAGTCATCATATCATCATCACGATGATGATGATACCTATTATTGTAGTTATGATGATGATCATGATACCTATTATGGCATTTTGCGTAATGGCGGTTTTCTTGTGGACGGTGATCCGGATCACTACCAAAATCTAATCATCTGTAGGATACCCCATTTCTGACAATCTGTGAAAATTTCATGAAAATCCGTCCATAACTTTTTGAGTTATCTTGCTAACAAACAGACAAACAATGAAACCACAAGTTAAAGCATACTCTTGTTATTCCAATACCTACAAGACATTCTCACGTATAGATTATTTTTTGATCTCCACAGAATTAAGGTCCAAGATTCAAAACTGTTTTTATGATAACATCGTGATCTCTGATCATGCACCCTGCTGTCTAATGTATGTAGATAAGAAATTGACAAAGGAACCAGGTAGATGGCAATTTCAGCACAAATGGCTTCAGGATGAGGAATTTGTTAAGTATATAGAAAAACAGATAGATGAGTTCTTTGATATCAATACTACACAAACTTCAGCATGTGTAAAGTGGGAGGCTTTCAAAGCTTTTATTAGGGGACATATTATTAGTTATACAGGTTCAAAATCTAAGAAGACTCGAGAGGAGAGAGTCCAATTGGAACATAAAATAAAAATTCTTCAAGAAAGAGTATATGCAGGAAGAGATCCAAGGTTGGAGAACGAATTACTGATTTTGAGAGCTGAATATGACAAAAAATCAGCGAATAGAGCTGCCTCGAGTCTTCTAAGATTGAAACAATCTTTTTATGAACAAGGTGAAAAATCAGGAAAGTTATTGGCATGGCAGATTAAACAATTAGAATCTAAAACACCAATTACCAGTATTATAAGTAAAGGACAGGTAGTTATAGATCCTTCAGAAATTAATAGAGCCTTTAGAGATTACTATGAAAAATTATATGATACCAAAAATGAATCTGACTTAACAAAACTACATGGGTTTTTGAATGAACTATTTATACCGTGTATTCCAAATGAAAATAGGGAGATACTGGAGTCTAAAATTAGTCAAGAAGAAGTTGGACTAGCCACTGATAATATGAAATCAGGAAAAAGTGCAGGACCAGATGGTCTTCCAGTTGACCTTTATAAAAAATTTAAGAATAAATTAACAAAACCTTTTTTGGAAATGGTTTTAGAAGCATTTCAAAATAGTAATTTACCATCATATATGAATAATGCCTTAATTATACTGTTGCCAAAACCAGGTAAGCCCTCTAATAAATGTGAAAATATGAGACCAATAAGCCTATTAAATGCCGACCTTAAGATAATTTGTAAAATTTTAGCAAGACGAATACAAGAAATTTTACCAAATATTATTAATCGAGATCAGAATGGCTTTATAAAGGGAAGACAAGGCTTCCATAATGTAAGAAGACTATTTAATATTATTTATTCTAATAAAGAAGCACCGGATACAGCTCTCTTATCACTGGATGCCGAAAAAGCCTTTGATAGAGTTGAATGGCCCTTTCTTTTTGAAGTCTTACAAAGGTTTGGACTTGGAAATAATTTCATAAAATGGGTTCAGATAATATATAATAATGCTACTGCAGAAATTCTAACAAATAACAATATTTCAAAATCAATAAAAATCAATAGAGGATGTCGACAAGGCTGTCCACTTTCACCTTTACTGTTTACTATGGCAATTGAACCTTTAGCGATGGCGATACGTCTACAGTCACAAATATATGGAATTAAAGTTGGACCAACAGAACATAAAATCTCCCTGTATGCCGATGACATAATTTTGTTTATGTCGAATCTTAAAAAATCAATTCCGACCTTGTTGAATTTAATAAAGAATTTCGGGGAAATATCAGGATATAAAATAAATAAAACTAAATCTTCAATATTAATGCTAAATGAGACCCAGAGAAATTACCCAGCCCCTGAGGTAAATCAATTCAATGTTGTAAATCAGTTCAAATATTTAGGAATCCAAATTGTGCCTAAGCTAGAATCAGTCACCAGTGTCAATTATGAAGCCTTAATGACAGATATTGATGAGTTACTTCAGAGATGGATGTCACTACCAATGTCGATGATCGGGAGAATCAATATACTTAAAAGTAATATCTTACCTAAAATACTTTATTTATTTCAATACATTCCCTTACCACCACCTTTAGATTTATTCTCAAGAATTAAAAAAAAGTTAGTGGAATTTATATGGAACAACAGGAGGGCTAGATTACGTCTGTCTTTATTATATTTACCATTTGATCGTGGAGGTCTGAAATGTCCAAATTTTATGTTGTATTATTGGTCGGCACAACTGAGGTCTATGACATATTATTTTTCATCAAATGATCTCCCTCACTGGACTGAAATGGAATCATACAATTTACCTTTACCTCTTCCCATATTCATATACTCAGATTCGGCAAAAAAATTACAAAAACAAGTTAAAAATCCATTTGTAAAGCATATGATCAAAATATGGTGTGAAGCTAAAAACTATTTAAAAGAACCACAGTTATTGTCACAATTTAGTCCAATATGGGGTAATCAATATTTTAAACCAGGGAGAGCGGACGCTGTATTTAAAGTATGGAATTTAAAAGGGATACAAAAGATTCAGGATTTATATTTGCCATGTGCAGAAAACATAATGTCTTTTGAAGAGTTGAGGATCAAATTTAATCTCAATAGAACACATTTTTTAAAATATCTTCAACTTAGAAACTTTATTCGATCAAATCAAAATAAAGCTCTCACTCGACCTATTTATTCATCCTTGGAAAAAATGTTGATGAAAGATAGTAAAAGAAAGGGTATTATTTCAGAGTTTTATAACTCATTGACACTATTTTCAAGTGAAAATTCACTGAAAAGATTAAACTACTGGAAAGAAGATCTGCAAACTGAAATTTCAGAGGAACAATGGGAATTGGCTTGTACAGAAGCTCAAACCAAATCAATAAATGTACGTCTTAAATTGATACATTTCAAATGGTTAATGCGGATGTATGTTACACCGGAGGAGTTAAATAGATATAACAAAAATATACCAGATACATGCACAAAATGCATGGAAAGTAAAGGAACCCTATTTCATTGTGTATGGGAATGTAGATTAATAAGAATGTTTTGGGAAGAGGTGAGGGTAACAATTGAAAAAATAATCTCAAAACAAATCATATTGAATCCTAAACTGTTTTTGTTGGGTCTGTACCCAGAAAAGCATAATTTTAATAAAAGTGAAAGAACATTCATAGACCTCAGTTTGCTTAATGCCAAAAAATGTATTGCATTACTGTGGAAAAAGACTCATAGACCAGATGTGACTCAGTGGTTAAGACAGATGTTAACAAACCTTCCATTAGAAAGAATAACATATATACTGAAATCAAAGGAAATTGTGTTTGAGAATATACAGTATGGAGACCTTTTATTGATTATGTAAAAAATTTAAACATAACTCTTGAAGAAGAAGGTGAATGATATGTGTGGACCTTGTAAATTCCAAACTGGTGAACATAATATGTATACTTATGTGTTGGATTGTCTAGACTAAACAGAGGAGCATTGTTGAAGATTTGATTTTGTTGGTGGTTGTTGGTGTTTTTTAGTGCATTTTTTTTTTTTGTAGTACTTTAGTGTTAGTGCTTGATTGTTTGTATCATGTTTGTTTAAAAAAAAAAAAGGTTCAATAAAGATATTGTGGAAAAAAAAACAAACAAACAGACAAACAAACAGACAAATCCAGACAAACAGACAAATGTAAATCTTGCTATCCTAGGTCTGTTAGCCATGGTTCACTGCAATACAATATAAAGTACTGATTAGAAGTGGAAACCGGAGTGGTGGCTCAGTTGGTAGAGCATCCGCCCCACACCCGGGAGGCAGGGGTTCAAATCCCGGCCGGGTCATACCAAAGACCATATAAAAATGGTGCTTTCTGCCTTCTAGCGTGGTGCTCCGCATAATGGAATGGGGAAAGTAAAGTTACACACAGAGCTACCAGAGGACTGACCCCCCGCTGTAGCTTTCACTACTTACAGTAGCTGTGTGGCCTAGGGTCAGAGAAACGGAGATAGGCGCCGCCCATATACACCTTCAGGTGTGAAGGGATTAACTAACTATTAGAAGTGGAACATTTGAATAAAATTTATAAAACCAATGTTTAAAAACCAGTGCTTCTCTTCGGGGTCATAAATGACCCCACAAGAGTTTGCGATGTCTACGCCGCACCAATTGGTTGATCCCTGCAAAAAACTATGAAAGTGTGTAGGATTAGTAGACTGACAAATTCATGCTAGGAAAGAAAATTTGGATAAAAAATAAAGAGACGGCACATTAAATTATATGGCTGGGGTCGTAAATGACCCCACTCGGTCACTTGAGGGTTAACCCTCAAGCGACCCTCACATTCATTCCCACTTGAGGGTGTCCTAAAAGAGATGGGGGGTGTCCTAATTTATTCCTCACTATTTATTTAGAATTATATCTTACAGAAAATTTGATAAAAAGTCTTGAATTCATTTTTAATTGTTTAGTTGTATTGCATGAATCTCCCAATATTTTTAACACCGATATTAAATATCCATATGTCCAAATATGTAAAAAAAAAAAAAAAAAACACACAGGCTTATACAGGGTGTCCTAATTTTTTTTCATGACTGTAGCCAATGTTCCAAAGGCTTGACTACTCTTAGTCTTACACGCCTCTCTGCAGCTTCTCTCCATCTGCCACCCCTTAATTTAGGCCCCATCGTCCCCACCAGAGAATCACTGTCTGCTCCCTCTAAAGTAAATACTGTGGGGGACCTAGACGTCACATTCTCCACTCACACTGAAAGGCACAGGAGGAGAGAAGCCGACGGGAGGTCGAGACGGGACAGGTGCTAAAGGACTGCATGTTAATGGCACTGAAGGACTGCATGTTAATGCGCCGACAGGCATTGTGATAAGGTGTATTGTGGTGTGAGCCCCCAGGTCACTAGGCAAGGCATGTAACATATAAAAGAGAGATGCCCCACGACCTGGGTTTATTCTTGTTAACTTGAGGGTAGAGAGAAATAAAGTCCACGCTGATCCAGCTCACTGCCTCGCCTGCTCATTTCTCTCTACACTGGTGACCTTTGATGTAGAATGGAATTCGAGGCAAGCACCACGGAGACGGCCCGGACTGGAAGCGCCAGCACTGCGTGCGCCATTTCAGTCAAGCTAGCAGACTTTTGGCTGCATGACCCAACGGCTTGGTTCCTCCACACTGAGGGCCAGTTTGTGCTCCGTGGAGTGACGGTGGATGACACCAAGTACTACTACGTGGTTGCAGCGCTGGACGCACACACAACACAGCAGGTGGCGAGCCTGCACCAACGGCCCCCAGCCCACGGCAAATATGATGCTCTCAAGACAGTGCTGACCCAATGCTACACGCTCTCGGACTGCGAGAGAGTGGAACAGCTCCTGACGCGCTCCAAGTTGGGAGACGGGTCGGCGGTTGAATTAATGGAGAAAATGTTGGCATTGATGGGCACAGATGGCGAGCCATTTCTGTCTGCCCACCTTTTCCTCCGGAAACTCCCGACAGCGGCCAGAGCGGTCCTCACCAATTCACCGCTGCTGGCCACACAGAACTACCGGACGCTGGCACGAGGCGGACTGGATTATGCTGGCGAACAGAACCTTCGCTGTGAACACAGTGGCACCGGGAGCCAGTGAGACAGCCAGCGAGGGTGAGAAGCCATCGATGGTGGCCACCGCGGAGGCCAAGAAGCACCGGAGGGGCACGCTCTGCTTCTACCACTGCCGCTTCGGAGAAGACACATGGCGACGCGTGCCACCGTGCCAGTTCAAGCGCTTGGGAAACACCAGGACCGGCAGTCGGTAGCAGCTGCGACCGCCAGTGACACAACCAAGCTGCTCTATGTGGCAGAGACAGTTCCTTGTGGACTCCGGCTCCCAAAAGAGCCTCATCCTGCTGTCCTACACAGACCAGCTGACAGGAAGTAGCGGCCCCGAGCTCGCAGTCGCAAATAGCTCAGACATTAAGACTTTTGGTGTAAAGACACTGACCATATGTTTGCACGGCCGTAACTACCAATGATACTTCGTCAGAGCGACATGTAACTCCCCCATTTTGGGTGCAGATTTCCTGTGTGCACACGGGCTATTAGTCAATGTGGCTAATAGACGCCTGATTAACGCTATGTCTTTTGATTCTCTGCCCTGTACAGCTCGTTCATCTCCGGCCGGTGTACAAACCCCTAGTGCACAGACAACTTCCGGTCATGCGCACAGTGAAGTTATGGTCTGAGGAGGCAATGGATGCTCTAAAGGACTGTTTTGAAACCACTGCCTGGGAGCAACTCTGCGATCCACATGATGAGGACATCGATGGCCTCACTCACACCATCACGGACTACATCAGCTTCTGTGTGGACAACACCGTTCCCACCAAGACCATACGGTGTTGCTCAAACAACAAACCCTGGATCAACCCTGAGATAAAAACACTTCTGAGAGAGAAGAAGAGGATCTTCAGGTCGGGGAATAGGGAGATGCTGAAGTCTGTACAGAGGGAGCTGAGGAGAAAGATCAGAGAAGGCAAGGACAGCTTCAGGAAGAAGATGGAGGACAAGCTGCAACAGAGCGACATCAGCGGGGTCTGGAGAAACCTTAAAACCATCTCTGGGCTCCAGAATACCCCCCCCCCCCAGGCCACGGGGGGCAGGGAGTGGGCGAACAATCTGAATCTGTTTTTCAATAGGTTTGACCAACCGCCCCCCCCTGACTGCACAACAACCGCTGCTGCCTCTGAAGACATTAAGTCCTGCTGCCCACTCCCCACTCCACCAACACCCCCCCACTCCCAACACACAGCCCCCCCAACCTGACCCTCACTAAGACCCAGGTGAGGACGGAGCTGAGGAAGATCAAGGCGAGGAAGGCGTTGGGACCGGACGGCATCAGCGCAAAGCTCCTCAAGTCATGTGCAGACCAGCTGTGTGGGATTGTGGAGTACATCTTCAACCTGAGCCTGAAGCTGGGGAGGGTACCACAGTTGTGGAAAACATCTTGTGTGGTACCTGTACCAAAGACTTCCCACCCCAAAGATCTGAACAGCTACAGGCCAGTGGCCCTGACGTCCCACATGATGAAGACCCTGGAGAGACTGCTCCTTGCTCACCTCCGCCCCCTGGTGGGACCAGCGATGGATCCACTCCAGTTCACCTACCAGCATGGCATTGGGGTGGAGGATGCGGTGATCTTCCTCCTTCACCGTTTTCTGTCCCACCTGGAGAAGCCCGGGAATGCGGTGAGGATCATGTTCTTTGACTTCTCCAGTGCTTTCAACACTATCCAACTGATGATCCTGAAGGACAAGCTGCTGTGCGCAGGGGTGGACCAGCACCTGTCATCATGGATCCTGGACTACCTCACAAACCGGCCACAGTTTGTGAGAACCCGGGACTGTGTGTCCGACACGATCATCGGTAGCACGGGGGCCCCCCAGGGACCGGTTTTGGCTTCCTTCCTGTTCACCCTTTATACTGCAGACTTCTCACACAACACAACACACTGCCATCTACAGAAGTTCTCTGATGACTCTGCGATCGTTGGCCTCACCTCCAGCGGAGATGAAGCTGAGTACAGAGGGCTTATCCAGGACTTTGTGGACTGGTGCCATCGGAACTGCCTCCAGATCAATGCGAGGAAAACTAAGGAGCTGGTTGTGGACTGCCGCAGGCAAGGACAACCCCTCACAGCACCAGTAAATATACAGGGAACAGACATCGAGATGGTGACATCCTACAAGTACCTGGGTGTTCATCTGAACAATAAACTAGACTGGTCACACAATACTGATGCACTCTACAAGAAGGGACAGCATAGGCTGTTCCTACTGAGGAGACTCAGGTCTTTTGGTGTACAAGGGGCGCTGCTGAAGTCATTCTATGACACGGTGGTGGCATCAGCCATCACTTTTGGAGTGGTCTGCTGGGGCAGTGGCATTACAGCAGCCGATAGGAAGAGACTGAACAAAGTGATCAAGAAAGCTAGCTCTGTCCTGGGGCAGCACCTTGACCCAGTGGAGGAGATGGGAGAGAGAAGGATGGTGGCTAAACTGTCATCTCTGCTGGAGTCCGAGTTCCACCCTATGCAGGACATACTGAATGCACTGAGGAGCTCATTTAGCAGCAGACTACATCATCCCAGGTGCACAACCGAGAGGTTTCGCAGGTCCTTCCTACCTACGACTGTCAGACTGTACAACCTAAGCAGGGCTGCTCGCAGAGATAGCAAAAAGACGTGACAACCTAATAGTATTGAATGCAAAAGACGCAATAGACTTACACAATGGTCCCCTCCGGTATACAACTAGGAAAATACCGGTCGCTATGGAGGGTGAGAATATGTATGTGTACATAATCATACCATGTAGGATAACTAAGTAGACGGTTATGCTGTTTCATTCCATCT
This sequence comes from Pholidichthys leucotaenia, assembly GCA_020510985.1. NCBI lineage: Eukaryota > Metazoa > Chordata > Actinopteri > Cichliformes > Pholidichthyidae > Pholidichthys > Pholidichthys leucotaenia. Next base: position 269,499,095 of record CM035838.1, read on the forward strand.
AGCTACAATGCTCCGCACTGTGTGTGTTTATATATTTACATATTTATTCCATCTAGCTACAATGCTCCACACTGTGTGTGTTTATATATCTACATATTTATTCCATCTAGCTACAATGCTCCGCACTGTGTGTGTTTATATATTCATATATTTATTCCATCTAGCTGCAATGCTCCGCACTGTGTTTATATATTTATTCCATCTAGCTACAATGCTCCGCACTGTGTCTATATATATATAGCGTGTCTATATATATATAGACACGCTATATATATATATATATATATACAGTATATATACAGTATATATACAGTATATATATATATATATATATATATATATATATATATATATATATATATATATATATATATATATATATAAAACGGACGGCAGTGGCTCAGGAGGTAGAGCGAGTCGTCCAATAACCGGATGGTTGGCGGTTCGAATCTCGCTCTCCCCAGATATCCTGCCGTTGTGTCCCTGGGCAAGACACTTTACCCACCTTGCCTCCAGTGTCCATAACACTGGGTATGAATGTGTACAAATGTTCGGTGGTGGCCGGAGAGGCCGTTGGCGCGGATTGGCAGCCACGTTTCCGTCAGCCTGCCCCAGGGCAGCTGTGGCTACAGTAGTAGCTTGCCACTACCATTGTCTGTCTGGAGTGAATGAATAATGTATCTACTTGTAAAGCGTCTTTGAGTGTCTATGATAAAGCGCTATATAAATCTGATGCATTATTATTATTATTATTACATATGTATACTCGCTGCTCTTGTTTTTCTCTTGCCTTCTGATTGCTGCTGTGAGTGTTGCAATCCTGGAATTTCCCCATTGTGGGACTAATAAAGGCTTATCTTATCTTATCTTATAGACAGGCTTAAGCCAGCATTCGTATTAGCAGACAAGCAGGTGGTGTTGGCCCGGGCTCCTTGGTGCAGACGACCCCCACTGACAGCTCTCCAGGTAAATGACTCGTCAGCTCAGGCACAACGGCATGATGAAGATGTGTCCCCGCCCCCCCCCCCCCATTGTCTCCCTACAGACGGACGCGCCTCCAGGAGCGCCCCACCGGCACAGCAGAGCCTCGGAGCCGGCGACCCCCCGTTACAGCCGCTACAGAAATTGGCTGAAGTCCACAGGACATGAGGGTTAAGGCCCATTCTGAGTGTTCGGGGAGGGGGTGTAGGGGACCTAGACATCGCATTCTCCATTCACACTGAAGGGCACCGAAGGAGAGAAGCTGACGGCGGGTCGAGACGGGACAGGCACTAAAGGACTGTATGTTAATGGTGCTGAAGGACTGCATGTTAATGCGCCGACAGGCATTGTGATAAGGTGTATTGTGGTGTGAGCCCCCAGATCACTAGGCAAGACATGTAACATATACTGTAAAAGAGTGATGCCCCGCGACCTGGGTTTATTCTTGTTGACTTGAGGGTAGAGAGAAAAAGTCCACGCTGATCCAGCTCACTGCCTCGCCTGCTCATTTCTCTCTACAATACAAATATATTGCACTAGCATCCTAAAGTGATTAACCAAAAAGTTGATAAAATCCAAATTAAATCTACAGGCTCTAAATCTAATGACTTGGTGTTGGTTCCTCTTCATAATGATGATTTGTAATTTCTTACTGTTAAATTCAGATCAGACTGAAGTCATTCTTGTTGGCCCAAAAAACCTTAGAAATATTTCTTTCAAATCAGACTTTTAGTTTGGATGGGTTTACTCTCTCTCTGAACAGTTCTGTAAGAAACCTTGGAGTTATTTTTGATCAAAATCTGTCCTTTAATTCACATATTAAAGTTCTTTCTAAGACTGCTTTTTATCGTTTGTGTAATATTGCCAAGATTAGGAGCATCTTGTCTCAGAGTGATGCTGAGAAACTAATCCACGCTTTTGTTAGCTCTAGATTAGATTATTGTAACGTTTTATTATCATACTGTCCAAAAACATCTTTAAAAATCTTCAGTTGATCCAAAATGCTGCAGCTAGAATCTTAACAGGTACTAGAAAGAGAGATCATATCACTCCGGTTCTGGCCTCCCTTAATTGTTTTCCCATAGAGTTTAGAATTAAGTTTAAAATCCTTCTCCTCACTTACAAAGCTCTAAATGATCAGGCCCCTTGTTATTTAAAATATCTGATAGTACCTTATCCCAACAGAACACTATGCTCCTAAAATGCAGGATTACTTGTAATATCTAGAAACTCTAAAAGTACAATGGGAGGCAGAGCTTTCAGTTATCAGGCTCCTCTCCTATGGAACCAGCTGTCAATCTGGATTCGGGAGACAGACTCGATCTCTGTTTTTAAGAATAGGGTTAAAACCTTCCTTTTTGACAAAGCCTATAGTTAGGGTGTGGTCAGGTGACCCTGAACCTTCCCATAGTTATGCTGCTAATAGGTTTAGACAGCCAGGGGACTTCTTACAGTGCATTGGGCTTCACTCCTTTCGTCAGTCTCAGTGTAATATTTTTGCTGGTCATTAACATCTGTCTGTTCTCTCTCATAGATTGAGTCCCCGTTGTGCTGTTTGCTCTCTACATGTCTTCTTCTTCTCCATCCCCTCACCCCCCAGCCAGTCGCAGTAGATGACTGCCCCTCCCTGAGCCTGATTCTGCTGGAGGTTTCTTCCTGCTAAAAGGGAGTTTTTCCTCTCCACCATCGCCAAGTGCTGCTCACACGGGATCGCCGGACTGCTGGGGTCTTTCTGCAATTGTGGGGCATTCCCCTACAGTTTGAAAGTGCTATGAGACAACTGTTATTGTGGAATGGTGCTATATAAATAAAGTTGAATTGAAAACTTCCAAAAATAGCAGGCAAACTAAGTTGAAATTTAAATATTGGACTTTCTAAAAGTGCAAAGGCTTTTTGGGTCAGTCATCAAAAGTTAGAAAAGTCCCTATTTTGCAATTTGTCTTGGAAATGCTTGCCCTTCAAAGATGACGTCATGCTTTGAAAGAGGTGGAAGTCAGATGGTGCGGGGTCAGGAGAGTAAGGGGGGTGAAGAAGGACTTCATAGCTGCAGGACCGTGCTTCCGTCTGGGCAATATGTGAGTTGTGAGCCAGGGTGCCGTCTTGTTTAAGGTGGACACCTTTTGCCACTCTCTGTTTTGATGGTCTTCCACAATTTCTGCAGAAGTATAGTAAGTCCCAGTAACTGCAGCACCCTTTGCCAGGAAATCCATCAATACGCCATTCTGGTTCCAAAAGACCATGAGCGTGATCTTGCTTATCGGGGGTTGGACACATGCCTTCTTCAGAGGTGGTGAGTGGTAATGGTTTGACTGGTCTTTAGTCTGTGGACCATAGTGACGGACCCATGTTTCATCCTGCATGATTGTTCTGTAGAAGATGGCCAAAAGACTGACTCGTTCCTGCTCCTGGGGAATTCAGCCTGCAGACAACTTCCACATGTGCAAATGGTCATGGATGATTTTTTTTTCCACAGACCCCACACTGATCTTGACATCTTGGGCTAGTTGGCGAATGGCTATGTGGTGATCTACCAAAATGGTGGCCGTAACTTAAAAAAAAAAAAAAAATCCAGGATGCGGCCCTTCATTGACATTTGCTCGAAAAGCTCGAGTGTTCCACCCTGCCACTAAATTTCATTGAAACTGGGTAATTTTTCAGCCCCCCCCCAAAAAAAAAGACCGTAAAGCACCAATATACACGCACGTAGACACATGAAAAATGAAATAAAACACACACAAACCAAGTGAGATTATTAAAAATGTAGAGTTTAATATATATTTATTTCTGACATTCTGATAAGGATTGCAGGTAGGCTTCACAGTACACACTGTGTTCCACTTGATATGCTAAGCAGAGGAAAGGGGAGGGCATGGTGGGTTTTTGACAAGCAGCAGATTTTGTTTGTACATCGGTCGTGAAAGCAGAAGGAGGCAGTACATCCACAGGCAACTTCCACTCCTCCAGAGTATATTGCTCAGATACCCACAGAGGACCACTTACTTATTGTGATCCACATTCTCCTGAATCCATCTATGGGCTGACATTTGACTCATGACCCTTCTGTACAATCCCTATAAATGATTAAAAAAAACTGTGATTGACACAAAACATGGGTCATCAAAACACTATCTAAGCGCATGCATGAAACGTTCTCATGTTTTCCTATATTTCACTCCCGTCCGCACGCAAAAAACGTAAACAAACCGGGCTTTATTTTCGACTGACACACTTGCTGATGAGGGGAGTTATGAAATATAGCCCTACAGTGCATGAAATGCTCATTTAAAAAAATACAACATTTTGAATATGTGCTTGAAAAATGTGTTCTGGGAAAGGTTTTTTTCCCCCCCCTTTCTTTTTAGCAGCATAATAATTACACCTATAATGACACTGGATGCATGCTTTTCAGTGATGGCAAGTTCCAATTATGATGCACACAAAAGCATGACAACAACACTACCCTGCATATGTAGTAATAGACACCAGCGGGCCCAAATTAACCCTATGTCACATTCAGAGAAACCCCTGCCTCCTCGACTAAACGCATACGGCCCCAGCACAGAAAATTCTGTATAATCCTCTCTTGCAGAGGTACTTATGCCTATAGTTCCAAAGCAAAACCAGTGTGAGGGCACTTGCAATTGTTTTTAAAATATTTACCACAACTATCAATATCATTGACGTCACTAAATTTTCATAAATATACAGCGGTCCATTGAGAACACACACCAAGGAATACCATAGATCACTTCTGGAGATAGTTTAGAATTTTTCTTAAAAAATGGTCAGTGGTAAAATTAATGGCTTTTTTTTTGTGGGGGTTTGGGACAGGTGACTTCGACCCCCTCCCCCCTTTTTTTGGACTGAAGTGGATGAGTAAACACTGTAATTGCACTTTATTTGACAAAATTATAGTCCAAAGACATTTCTGTGAGACTATAAAAGATCACTGTGGCATCCTGTTTGGAGCGAGGATGCTAACATATTCAAATTGAGAGGTCTGATGATTTTTTAAAAAAATTATTCCAGTTTAATCACATAGCTATTCACTCTAATGGTGCTTTCCTTTTCTGTCTCAGATTTAAGAATATGTGACAAAATGACATGTTTGAGTTGACCGCGTTGCCTAATGGCAACTCAGAGTAAAATCCATTACTGGTGCTTTAAGGCAAATTTAACAGACATACAGTACATCACCATTTGGCTGATAAAGGAATTGTAACTGACTTTTTTAAAGGGGTCATTGATCACATTTTTTATGCAGCTCACACATATATTAATGACATGTTTGTGACATATTGTGAAATTTCTTTTAATTATTACTGCACCACTGTTTATCGTCTTTTGCAGCATGTGTGAGAACGGCTGGTTTCAGTGCATGACTGCGTTCCAACCCACAGCGCACTTCAGTGGTACTCCCTACGTCCTGCTCTGTTCTCAGGGAGTATCAGCTCAGGGAACTGCCCTTAACAGCATTTCTCCACTTGAAACACCCTGCAGTGTCACCTCCCTCCCCCGTGCATTACCACAGTAACCCTGGACACGTACTGATACTACTGTGGACATTTTATAATTCTTAAATAAAATGTTGATACAAATATATTTTTATTACTATCAATTAATATAAACAATAACCATTAGTTTAGCTTGTTAATAACGCTAGCAACAATAGTTTGTTTTACTCATATTTGAAGTGCAGTGACTTGTGGGTAACCTCGCCAACTTCTGGTGAAGTGATGTACAGTTGTTCACTTCTCCCCTACTCAGTTATAGTGCCCTTGGAGATGAACAACTTTTGCTTCCTATGGTTTGGACTCTCACTAAATATGGCTGAATACCCTATGCAGTCCACTTCAGAGGACACTACCGGGCGATAAGGACACACCCCATGTCTCTAAATCTCTCAGGTGGTATTTAACTCTGCCCTCCCTCTTACTTAAGTATTGCTAATCTTAGCTGGCTAGAGCCTTGCTTCTAGCTTGGAGGCAACTAAAGTAAATTTGTCTGAAAGAATGAATGAAATAATGCATCACTGGTGGACAGGAGTGTGCTGCTGCAGTGGTCAATAGGATATGACTGATCTATGGAGTACAATAAGCACAGAAACATTCACAAATGAACCAAGACGAGTGGCTAAACTGCTAGCTTCAGCTAGCCACCTTGGTAGTGCTTACAGTCCAATGTAGCATCACAGTGAAAATATAACAAAATAATCCAGAATGATGTGAGATATTTTATCAACTGTGATGTCTATTAGGGCAGCTAAAATTTAAAGAAACTAGCAATATAAAGGAGAGCTTCCTAGCCCCACTGTTAGCTCTTAAGCTAATGCCTGGCTGCCCATCCACATGACAGACAGCTGTCTAATAACAGAGCAGCGGGCAGGTATCAAGCCTAGTGATGCTTCCCATTTCTTGACGTACAGGAAAATACCCAGAAGAGTAAAAGAGGCTTGTTGGAGAGAAAAATGAGGTAAAGGTGCTGTGTGTGTGTGTGTGTGTGTGTGTGTGTGTGTGTGTGTGTGTGTGTGTGTGTGTTTTAAGAGAAGTGAGTGTTCTGACATTTTTTCAATAATCTCGTGACCCACAGACACGTCTGAAGGTTAAAACCTGCAAAAAAAACATTTTTTTTTCCAGTCAATGACCCCTTTAAATATCCATTTGCACTTCAAATTTGCAGTTACTTTTGTTCTGTTTCATTGTACAGAGTCGGGGGAGATCTACATTAGCCAGTTAGCCCATTAGCTGACACAGCCACTGAAAACAACACAGTAGCTTATGTGGAAATTTGTAAAAACCTCATAGTGTTCTGAAATAGAAGTTGGTTAGCTCTGTGTGTTTCCAGCTAGAAGAGACATAAAACAGAAGTGCCAAAAACGGTGAATTTTACACTACTGCTGATGTAGCCGTGGTCTGGCTAGCGCTAGCCCAACTTCACTAGCTGAAAAACCAACTTCACAGCCAGAAGTACCAGCACTAACCCCTAAATCCGACTTGCTCAGAGAAAAGGAATGCACCATGACATCTCTCCCCTGTACATGTTAATATTAAAACAGTCCAAGTGGATCCAAAGTCTTTTTTTTTTCCCCCACTCAGAAGAAGAAAAGTTATGGCATTGTTGTGCGACTCACTATACCACAATTGATTTCTAGCAGAAACAACATCCTGCCTTTCTGCTGCAGCATCGTAGTGTTCAGAGTGAAAAAATTATGACTCTACAGTAAATCTTTCCACTGTGTGCAAGGGACAAAAATAACATTGAATTTGGAATCATTACATTTTCTACACAATAAATATCAGCACATATATTATTATCATTATACTATATTCAAGATATGCATATTACATAGACTCTTCCTCTCAGTTTTATATATATACACAGTATATATGTACAGTCGTATTTACACAAAGGATCAAAAGTCACTGAACTTGAAGCACTTGAAACAATTTTGAGAACCTAAAGGCAGTGTGTTCATCCATCCATTATCATCGAACTGTTAACAGAACAAGGCTGGGGGTGGGGGTGGGGGGTGGCGGTGGGGGTCTAAACTCACACAGAATAACTGCACTGCCACTCTGAGGCCCCTGATCTCAAGCAGGGCAAACACACCGGCTCGTCATGCAAACACATCCAGGTGCTTTCTTTGTATATCTGTATAACGGATGCAAGTATAAAAACTTGAGTTACAGTGACATTCTTCCTCATACTGTGCTGGTATAAAGTGAGTCAAGGTGAGTTTAGCTTTACAAATGTCGGACAGAAGAACCGCAGTCGTCATATATGATAGGAGAGGGGAGGGGGACATAAACGGGGGGAGTGACACTAAGAATAAAATTTGAGTAAGTACTCCTCCTGCATGCAAAGCCTGTCCGTGGGGTGGGGGTGGGGGGGGGCTTGGCATGTTCCTAATGTGCACAAAGCTTGAATACCCTGTGAGCAATATAACCAGACTGCACTGTCACTCTTGTCTCTGTTTCACCCTGAGGATGGGCTCTGCTCTTAACCATTTCAGGTTCTGAGTTTCCCCCTAAGCAAAAGTAGCACGACTTTGTGAGTATCATATTGCAATTTTTCATCGCATGTTCTAATAAGGCAAAAAAGAAAATCGAAAAGCACACAAAACTAGCAGACTACTGCATTAAACAACAGAGCAAAGCAGGAAAAAAGAAGAAAAACTCCTAATAATACCGTCCATCAAGTCTTTCCTCCTAAAGGCAACTGTTCCTCCACTATGGCATTTTGGTGTTTTTTTTTTGTTTTTTGTTTTTTTTTTTTTGTAATCACACGAATGCTTCAGCAAGCAGTCGTAAAAGATGAGATTCTCTGTAGCAGATGTGAGGGAGGGTTCGTGTTCGGGTTTCAGGTTGACGAGACCAGTTAGTTCATCCCATCGGGCCTTGGCGGAGACAGTTTAGGGTATGTACAGCCACGGGGGGTGCTGGTAAATGGTGCCTTAGGGTCATAGGGTCATAGAGTGGTGCTCTGGGGCTCCTCCTCGGGCACGGCATCCCCCTCTGGAGAGTCTGTCACTGCCAGGGACCTCCTGCAGGGGGCGCCGCTGAACTCGTCGATGAGGCTGTCCAGATTGACATTGATGGAGGGGATTTCGTAATTGAAGATATCTAATGATGGAGCATGATGGGAGAGGTGAGTATGGTGAGCAGAGTTGGGGCGATGGCGGTGACGAGCGAACGGGAGGAGGGGGAGGAGGAGGAGAAGGGGGCGTATGAGGGTGATAATGAGGTGTAAAGAAAATGGAAGAGAGCAGAAATAATGTTAATCGTTTTAAGTTTGAAATCGTGGTAGGCGGCGTGTGATTTGGAGGAATCAGTAGATCACATGTGCTTCACATTCTACACAGGGATGCTGTCAGTGTGGGATTAGTCACACCGATGGACTTGGTAGAGACTGGTGTGGCATGTCACAGCTTTTTTTTTTTTTCCTCTCGTGTGTGTCTTTTGAGACAGCAGCAGCAGCAATTTGGTCAGGTACGGTACAATAACGGCTCGAAATGACTGCACAATGACACATTACACGGTTACAACGATGGCCGGATAGACCAACACAGAGGCAACAAGATGTGTGTGTTTGTGCGTATGTAGAACTCTCTGAGAAAAATAAAATGGCACCAAGACATTGAGTGGGCTTAAAAGTTAAAGAAAAAAGAAAAAGGGAGTACTAAATAAGTATTTGCCTTCAATACTGATACACTAATGCGCCGGGTCCATTTACTGGAAGCAGCGGGTCCAAACACAGACTGATGACTACGCCAGTGTAGGAATGAAATGGAGTGTGGCAGTGTATTAAGAGGAAGCAGAAGGTTATTAAAAGCAATGAACCTGCCAAAGAAAGAATGGGGTTACCTGTGGCCACCCCTGAGACTAGAGGCAGAGGTGGGGGATGTCTGCCAGCTCTGGGCTTGGAATGGGCAACAAAAACGGAAGGAGGGGCCTTTAAAAGATGAACTTTTGTGAGCAATGAGCGCTACGTGGTGCACTCTGGGAAGTCCTTAAGCCATGCGTTTTTTTTGTTTTTTTTTTTGGTTAGAGAGCACTGAGAGAAAATAACAGCAAAGTGCAAGCGAGTAGCAGGGATAGTGTTCTAGTCGAGAGGTACGGATCGGTATGTTTATTAGGCCAGGCTGCAGGAGACCCCAGAGGCACCCACGGATCGAGGCCAGGCAGTGAGATGGAGTGCATGGGGCGGGGGGCGGTCTGGCTTACCCTAAAAGTCCCCCTCACACTTAGCCCACACTGAATCCCTGGCCTCACACAGCTGCAAGGTACACAATAGTAGCAGGAGGAACAAGAGAATGATAAATATAACAAAGTGACAGAATGACTAGTATATATTAACAGAGCACCTAATTATCAGAACATCATCCGAAGGTATATATATTATGGGGTTTGTCTGGCTTGGCTTCCACGCCTGCTACACAGAAGGTCTGACCTGCCTCTGAGCTACGTCTACCAATAAGTGGGGCTCCGGGTAACACAGATAAACAGAGAGCACATGATGGCAACTTCCATACAAGCAGGACGAGCTATGCTTTTCTGATGTTTCCACACCTTACCCAGAAACATCATCACATAACACAAGCGATGAATACATAGGTCGGGAGATCTGCTCACTATAGTGGCACAAAAGTTCTAATATTTACACTGCATCACTCTCAGGCATCTGTGTCTAAAAGGCAACTATAAATCATTCTGACGTGTGTTAAGGAGCAGTCAGTAGAGGGGACAGTGGGGTTTGTCTACAGGGACACAGTCCTACAGAGTCCTACACTCGTCCACCGTCTCCATTGGACAGAGCCACAGCGAGTCTGAGAGAGGGCCGCTGCAGCCCCGCCTGTGGGGGCGGGGTTGTTGCCAAGGGTTGGTGATTACCTGTAGACATGCTCTCCCCAGGAGACAGTCCATCCAGGAGGCCTTGCTCCAGTGGCTGGGGGACTGGGGCCATGGGCGGGCCAGTGAGCCCCGGGGGTGCTGTGGGTGGTTGAGGAGGGGGCAGACTGGGTCTTTGCCTGGGCTTAGGGGCAGGCCGCGACTTGGTGAGCGTTCCCGTCAAGGACGGTGGTGACGAAAGGGAGTGGGGTGCCCCCAGGGGAGTCTGCCCAGGGGAGGATGGGGGTACTTGCCCTGGGGGACAGACCAGTCCATAAGGGGAAGGGGTGCTAGGTGGTGTGGGAGACAGGCTGACCGGTGACGGCTGACCTGTGGACTGATCAGACATCCCTCCAGACTGGCCGTAAGGGACCTTGGGAGGCACAGGGGCCAACTTCTTGGAGCCTGGGAACACATAAAATATGCACATGCAGTTAAAAAACTGAAAGGCAGCACGGGTTTAGATTGAGGGAGGAGGTACTGACCTTTGCGCAGGGTGTGAGGACTGTGCTCTGTGGAGTGGGGAGACTGGCTGCTGCTCTGAGGATTACTGCTCAGGGGGACTGTTGGACCTGCCACCTGGATGGCTTTGTGTCCAGTTACAGGAGAAAGCTCTTTACTCTTCAACGAACTGAAAAAAGACAGGCGGGCATTAGTATGTGGACAGTGTCACACGCAGTACACTTGTGAAAAATGAGTGTTTCTGGTCTGGATTTATCCCACGTGTACAGTTTAACAGAGTCACACTACCACCATCATCACCATCACAGTGTTTCACTTTGCTCAACACTGCACTGTTACCAACATCCTAAACAATTCTAAGTCCAAGATGTTAAATTTGAGCACTACTACATCAAGGGAAGAGAGAGAAATTTCTTTAAGTGACTGAGTACAGACCAAAAAACATCCTCCTATTCAGCAGTTTTACACAAATACAGTAGGGATGCACGATAGAACTTTTACCGCGATGATAATTTTAAAGCACTTATTGCAGATTGCCGATGCAGTTTTACTATGCACATATTTTTCCCCACTTATTTACATCTCCTTTGTCTTACAGTGATGACTAACTGGCATATAAAGACACATTCCCCAAGGAAAATAAGACAACTACCTCAGCTTAATATGAAAATAAATACATATTTTTTTATTTTTAGTAACATGTTCAACAGAACCGTTACTGTGACTTTCTTTACAACAGCCACAATCAGGGCAAGAGGAAACATGTAAATAAATGCAACCTGTCCACAGGGATTATGTACAAATCAAGTGCATAAATAATAGTAAATATACATAAATAGTCAGTGCAATATTGTTACACTACACATACATACAGTACATGCTTTTCCACTACTGACAAAAGCACAAATAAGGCTGCATGTGCTTTACGGACTTAAACTCGGCATCATATAAACTGGATCAAATAAATCGCTTCAAAATAGCCCACTGGGCAGCATCTTTTTCAAACAGTAACTTAGAACCACCTCAATTTGATGTTGAAAAATTACAGCTTGAAACTCAGGTAAGGCCGAATCTGAAAATTACGAACGACTGGGCATGTGTGTGGGAGCTCGGGAGTCCATGGTGTGGGTCTGCTGAAGTTTTCAGAGAGTGGGGGCAGTCTGGTTTTCGGGAGCAACAGAGGGTGCAGCTTAAGTTTTACAGACATGTAAGGGCACGTCTGCGTCCCTCCTGACTGCTGTAAAATTACCCTATCGGCTGTAAATATTATCTTATTTATTTAAAAACTTTTTTTTTTGTCAATAAATAATTTTAAATGCCTTATCTACCGATACCGATAGCATGCCGATATATCGTGCATCCCTAAAATACAGTGCACACAATTCACTAAAGCTGCAAAATTTTCCTTGATTACCAGCATATTGTAGACAGGCGGAACCATTAATGCATGTTTAATATTAGTGGGTCAATTTAAGTCCATGCAACACAAAACAATAGTGAAACCACACTGAACACAGATGAGAGACACAGTTTGTGCCTCAGTGTGACTGACAATAATGTAGCTTATACAGTTAATAAAACATGGTAAAATATGTACTGATTAGTAAACAGCGAAAAAGATACAGCGTGAGAAATTTATGATATTTATCCCAGAAATGATCTATTTGCCATCAATTTCACTTGTTGATCATGCATTTGGAGTGAGCTGACACCTCAGGAACCACCACAGAATTTCAGGAATGTCTGTAAGTGTCTGTAAGGATAACAAGTTTCTAAATATTCATCCTTCTTAATATAATGCAGTCTTAGTATTTCACTTATGTTCAAAAACAATTACCAAAATTAAAAGATATAAAGAGGTAGCTTTTCTAAAACTCAAAACACTGCAGCAGATTTGTTAAAAAGAAGTCCTTTAAAGGGGTCACTGACTGAAAAAATGGTGTCATTTGTAGGTTTTGACCTTCTGAAATGTTGGTCATGTGATTATCAAAAAAATATCAAAGCACTCACTTCGCTTAAAAAACACAGCCTTCATATAGTTTGGGAAAAGCAGAGTCAATGACCCTTTTAGGAGAACGCGATATGTTATGTGATATTAACCCCTTGCACTCCGGTCAATTTCCCTAAAAATGCCAAAAAATAACGTGCCCAAAGTAAATCGAAAGCTGTTCTTCAACCCTTTGCAGCATCTTCATGGGGTTGGTCTCATTTAAAAGAAAACTCTTTGAATTTTTTGGCAAAACAGTCATAATCTCTCTAAGTGCTCCGGCCACTGAGTTACAGTCATCTAAACATACTGAACTTGAAGAAAATAAATTTGGCCTGGGTGTTTTTTTGGATACAAATGCTTGCAAATAACACACAGCTTCAGATCCGGGCTGGAAAATGCAACAGAAATGTAGAACCAAGTGTTATCCAGCTGAGGACAAAATTTTGTAACAATACCACAAAAAATGAATATATTACACAGCTTTTTTCTTAGGTAGTTCCCAGGCGTTTTTGAATTGTGCCAAATGGCACAGTTTGGAAAAACGTCTGTAACTTTTGAATGATTCAATATAGAAGCTTCATCTTGGGCTCTAATGAAAGGTGACACTCAGGGCTGTGTGTGTGTGTGTGTGTGTGGGGACACCCCCCCCCGCTACAGAGGACGGACATCGGCCATTGCTACATGACAGAATAGTCATGTGGCGACCGCAGCGCAGTCACCGCAGCTTCCCCCCCTCTCGCTACAGAAGAGTAGCGGGGGGGGGGGGAGCCTTCATGGTCCGGACGCGGCGCACGAACCGTGTACCGTGGCGTACGAACTTTGGACTTCGTGCACCGCACAGCTGTAATTTACCGATCGGTCAAAAGTAATTTTTGATTACAATTTTCAGGGATAAAGAATAATTTAGCTTATAACACCTTACCTCTTCACAGCAGCAGTGTCCTGGCGAACTTCTCTTCCTCATTGTCAGACGAACGCGACGCTGGTCCCTTGTTATGGACTTGTGGTTCTGGTCTCGGCGACCCAGTCAAAACATAATTCCATTATTGCGGTTTTGCGCTTCCATGATTGTGGTTTTGGCGAATGATTTACGACCTTCATCGTCGGCCTCCGTCGGTCTATGATGACCATGGAAGAGAATCCTAAACGTCTATTCTGCTGGAATAAAAAAAAAAAAAAAGCACTGCCTGTGACTGAACAGGCCGATGCGCGAATGTCAGTCCCTGTCACACAGGTCGCACTTGTGGGTGGTCTCCGTGCTGCTGGGTCTGTGACGGTTCTTCCTGCGGGTCCTTTTTTCATCTGCTGCAGCAGTCTGTCTTCACCCAGCCTTACACAAAACAGCTCGCGAACTTCTGTGCTTCAAATGGCTCGCTGCATTCACAGCGTTGGTAGGCGGGTCCTTCTTGCTAGGTTTTCAGTCATTGGTTCTTCAAGGTTTCAGAAACCCAATTCAAGGCTCTTATTAGTCGAATGAGAGGTCAATCAGATGATCTAATCTGTTCACGGCTGTGTCTGTAGTGGAAGAACGGAAATGCAGCTTTTTTTTTTTTCCAGTGCGCGCTTGGACGCAGCGCCCTCGTGCGTCCTAGAGCGCACGAGGGCGCTCTCGTGCACCCTCGTGCGCTCTGGGACGCAGAGACGTACCCGTCCGCGGTACACTGGAGTGCAAGAGGTTAAGAAATTTTAATAATTAAAAAATATAATAAAAAATAATAATTAAACATCTTTCCTAATCCCTTTTCCACCTGTTTGTCAGTACAAATGCTGCAAATTTTTATAATAAATACAGCCTTATGGTATTTCAAAGCCATTTGCTGCGTTCACTGTGTATTTATTGTCTGCATAACCAGCATCAAATGTGCGCTACACAAGCCAGCAACACCCTTGGTTACTAGGCAACCTAGTGGACAGGCATCGGCATGGCACCTGAATGTCACAGATTCTGTGGTATGTAATTTGAAGGGGGAGGGAGAAGTAGCAAAAGGAAAGTGTGAGCCAGCGAGCTAGAGGAGAAAAAAAAAAAATACAGCTGCGACTCTGTGATGCATCCATAGAGAGGCCATGGGTGTGGTGTATTTACCTAGTCAGCCTGGGGGGTCCTCTCTCTCGGGCACATGGACAGGCAACCCACGGCGGGGGTGGGGGCGCGGACGAAGGAAGGCTAGGGGGGTTGCCATGGGTCTGGTCGTGGCGGGTTAGTACCAAGGGGGTTTTGATGTAGAGAGGGGAGGCATTAATGTCTTGCGGGGGTGCATGCAACATTTCACCAGGCGGGCTGTGCTTAGGGAAGTGCAGACAGCTAGGTTTGGGGTTCGAATTGATGTCAAGCGACGAGGAGGAGGAGGAAGAGGAGGAGGAAGGGGGCGGGGCGGGAGGAGTGAAGCCAGACCAGCGCAGCGGGGGTGGGGGTGAGCCAGGGGG
This sequence comes from Pholidichthys leucotaenia, assembly GCA_020510985.1. Taxonomy (NCBI): domain Eukaryota; kingdom Metazoa; phylum Chordata; class Actinopteri; order Cichliformes; family Pholidichthyidae; genus Pholidichthys; species Pholidichthys leucotaenia. The sequence continues at coordinate 269,514,338 of CM035838.1, forward strand.
CTGAGACTCGGGGCCTGGTGCCACGGGGCGAGCGCAGGGCGGGGGCTTGGGGTAGAAGTGGTGGGGGGCAGAGTGGCACGAGGAGGAGGTGGGGTAAGGAGGGGGTGGCCGGTCCTCCCCTGGGGGCGGGTGGCCATGAGAGGTGTCCGGCCGATTGGGCGACACGTTGTCTGAGCTGTAGATATTAAGAGAATAGACAGCACAAAAGACACAGCTCTAGTGATTGAACAGGGAAACGCACTGGAGCGCTAAAGGATAAGCTGCTTGCATGATTAGGGTGTGTTAGTGAGTTACTTTGTCCGTAGCCAGAAAAAAAAAAAAGGAGGAAAAGGGGAGGGGGGAACTACGTTTTACGGTGGGCAGTTGGCACCAAACTTAGCACACAGTCAGCTTAGTGCAAATACAAAGACAAGCACAAAGAAACAGCAAAGGAAAAAAAAAGTTTTGTTTTTTTGCCAAAGAAAAATTACATGAGTTTTGGACTCCCTTTGTGATCACCTTGTGTCTGCACACTGCATCGAGCTGTGAGGATCCTTCTCTGGAACCAAAGTGCTGGTCTACACCTTACAATGACATCGAGCTGAGCTGAGCACTGCATATCTCCCGACTGATGGATATGGACACTCCTTATTGCCTTCCCTAATCCTAATTGACTTGGTTGCATCGCAGGGTCCTGCAGCGAGCCCAGGGCAGTGTGAAACAGACACAAAACCCTTTCATAGGCTGAAAGAGCCACAGGAGATGAGGGGAAAGACAGCCAAGCCAGAAGCCATATTATCTCCTTTCTGCCACAGAGAGGCAGAGCGAGTGGCCATGAGGTGATCATTCATGTGTCTGGGAGTGATAATGGCGCCGGGGGGGAAAAAAAAAGGTGAATCAGTTTTGTGTGTCAACAGAAAGAGGAAATAATTCACAACCAAAGCCGAGAAAGCAAAGCCACAACAATGAGGTAGTGGACATATTAGCATGCTTGCAACAGCTGGCAGATTAAAGCTTTGTGGCGGGTACAGAAACAAATTACATAAAATTTGGACAGAACTGCTAGAGTAAAACAAAATATATACACAATGGTAAAAAAATGTTTTTGCTTATTTTATTCATAGCAACCTGAAACAGTGAGTATGGAATTCAAAAATGAAAATGACCGCAATACAGTAAAAACATGGAGACACTGCAGATTAATGGAACCATGATGAACACAGCCAAGAATCGTAATCACAGAGAGCTTGTGATGATGATGATGGTGGTGATGACAAAAAAACAAAAACAGTCCGAAGAGGTTGCTGAAGGAAATGAAGGGAGAACATCTCTCCCCACTGTAACTTACTAAACTCTTTCTCCTGGCGGGGGGGGTGGCGGACGGAGAGGTGGCGAGTTCGCCGGGCTGCTCGGGGATGAGCGTGTCCGCCGGAGAGCCGGGACCCTGCATGCCCGGAGGGGTGGAGGAGGCCTTGCGCGCCAGCGTGGACGAACCTTTACGAGACACCCACGAAGTATCCATAACCCGGACGCCCATACTGAAGACAAACACATGCACGGAGTCACATATGATGATGACAAAAGCAGAATTAGGGGAGTGGGGGGTCATGGGGAAAGAAGAGGGGGAAAAAGGAATGAGACGGTACCTTTGTATCTTCCTAATGCTGCGTTAGTAGGGGAGGAGAGAGGCAAAGGTGACATTAGGTCATAGTAATGTCGGCATGGTTCACAATACACCATAAAACATGATCAAAGCCATTTTCAGACATGGGGTGTGAAGTGCTAATGGCTTCATCAGTGTGTTAAAATGACATTATTATGTTATTAAGGTAAGCAGCACTTTTACATTGATCCTTCTTAAGTTTAGACATGTCACTTTTACATGATAGTAATTCCAGTAAGGAATTGGTGGTGAACTCGTGCAGGTGTAGCCACTCCCCTACAGCACCGGTAAACATCCAGGGAGCAGACATTGAGATGGTGACATCTTACAAGCACCTGGGTGTTCACTGGAACAATAAACTGGACTGGTCCCACAACACTAATGCACTTCACAAGAAATGGAAGAACAGGCTGTTCCTTCTGAGGAAACTCAGAAGGAACAGCCTGCCCCCTGCAGGGGCAGGCTGCAGGGGGCAGGCTTTGAAAATGCAGGCTTTGAAAATGCAGTGCCCCCTGCATTTTCAAATGCAGGGGGCACTCTGGAGACCTTCACTGACTCTGTGGTGGCATCAGCCATCATGTGTTTAGTGGTCTACTGGGGCAGCAGCATCACAGCTGCTGACAGAAAGACTGAGCAGGCTGATTAAAAAGGCCAGCTCTGTTCTGGGGTGCTGCCTTGACCCAGTGGAGGTGGTAAGAGAGAGGAGGATGGTGGTTAAGCTGTCATCTCTGCTGGAGTCCAAGTCCCACCCCATGCGGGGCACACCGAGTGCACTGTGGAGCTCATTTAGTGACAGGCTGCTCCATTAAAAGTGTATGAGTGAGGGGTTTTTCAGGTCCTTCCTACCTGCTGCTGTCAGACTCTACAGTACAATCTGTACTGCTCATTCAGACTGCACATAAGACTATACTATTTTACATAAATAAGGAGTGTTCCTTTCCACTACATTGTTAAAATCATTATTGTTGAAGGTGGCAACCACACTGTACTTATTTGACTGTGAAATATACTGTTTATATACAGTATATATACATATACTGTATACAGTATATTGCTGAATAATTTAAGTGCTTACTAGCATTATTTATGTTTTTAACTGTAAAAACTATTGTACTTTTTAAACTTCTTGCACTGTGTATATACTGTTTTTGTCCTATTTGATTATTTATTATTACTTTGAGCACTACTATCCCTTTGATGCTGCAATACTGTAAATTTCCCCATTTGGGGACAAATAAGGGATCACAGCCTAGTACTTCCTTTAGGTATATAAAAATAATGCTAACCTAAATTGAAAAGTATTTATTTTTACTTCATAACATTTACAATCCACCACATTCCAAATTATTATGCAAATATTTGTCTCTGATTTTCCTAAATATTCAATGCAAATGACAGTCAGTATAATTTTCAAGTCATCAACCGTTAGAGCATAATTAAAATTTTATTGAACAAACCTCCCAATGATAAATATTTTTTTGTAAAAATAAAAACTCAAAATGCACTGTTCCAAATTATTATACACAACAGAGTTTCAAAACATTTTATTGGTTTTAAAGAACTGAAAATGGTCATTTGTTGAATTTGCAGCATTAGGAGGTCATATTTATTGAAATCAAAAGCTATTTCAATCAAAAACATCTTAACAGGCCAAGTTACATGTGAACATGGGAGGACCCCTTCTTCGATATAACCTTCACAATTCTTGCATCCAAGAAGGTCACAGGATCGATTCCACTCTTAACTATCGTGGGCTTGATCCCACCTCCTGACCATTGGTGACCCTTCTGTGTGGAGTTTGCATGTTCTCCCCGTGTCTGCATGGGTTTTCTCCGGGTACTCCGGTTTCCTCCCACAGGCCAAAGATATGCAGATTAGGTCAAATGACAGCAACTGGGGATTCTAAATTGTCCTTAGGTATGAATGTGAGAGTGAATGGTTGTCTGTCTCTCTGTGTTGGCCCTGCGATGGACTGGCGATCTGTCCAGGGTGTACCCTGCCTCTCGCCCAAAGACGCTGGGATATGCTCCAGCTCCCTGCGACCCGAAAAGGATTAAGCAATAGAAGATGGATGGATGGATGGAATTCTTGCATTAATTGAACTTGTGAGTTTTTGGAGTTTCTGCTTGAATTTCTTTGCAAGATGTCAGAATAGTCTCCCACAGCTACTGTTTTGATGTGAACTGCCTCCCACCCTCATAGATCTTTTGCTTGAGGATCTCCTCAATCCCACTGACACGCCTTCCACAGAGGAAGCAGGGCTTGTGGACGAGGGGGACAACTCACCTATCACAGGGGCTGAGGTCGCCAAGGTGGTTAAAAATCTCTTTGGTGGCCGGGCCCCGGGAGTGGACGAGATTCGCCTTGAGTACCTCAAGGCCCTGGATGTTGTAGGGCTGTCATGGTTGACATGCCTCTGCAACATTGTGTGGGGGTTGGGGGCAGTGCCTTTGGCATGGCAAACCGGGGTGGTGGTTCCTCTCTTCAAAAAAGGGGACCAGAGGATGTGCTCCAACTTTAGAGGGATCACACTCCTCAGCCTCCCTGGGAAGGTCTATGCCAAGGTACTGAAGAGGAGAGTCCGGCCGTTGGTTGAACCTCGGATTCAGGAGGAGCAATGTGGTTTTCGTCTTGGCCGTGGCACATCGGACCAGCTCTTTACCCTCTTGAGAATCCTCGAGGGTTCGTGGGAGTTTGCCCAATCAGTTTACATGTGTTTTGTGGACTTGGAGAAGGCATTCCACTGCGTCCCTCATGGTTTTTTGTGGGGGGTGCTTCGGGGGTTTGGGGTATCGGGCTTGTTGTTACGAGCTACCCAGTCTCTGTACGACTGTTGTGAGAGCTTGGTTCATATTGTCAGCATTCCGTCGGACTCATTCCCAGTGAGAGTTGGACTCCACCAGGGCTGCCCTTTGTCACCAATCCTGTTCATAATTTTTATGGACAGGATTTCTAGGTGCAGCCAGAGAACGGAGGGTGTTAAGCTTGGTGATCAGGGGATCTCATCTCTGTTGTTTGCAGATGATGCTGTCCTGCTGGCTTCATCCAGCAATGACCTACAGGTCTTACTAGGACGGTTTGCCGCTGAGTGTGAAGCAGCTGGGAAGAGAATCAGTACCTCCAAGTCTGAGTCCATGGTCCTCAGCTGGAAAAAGGTGGCTTGCCCTCTCCAGGTTGGGGACAAGTTCCTGCCCCAAGTGAATGAGTTTAAGTATTTTGGGGTCTTATTTACGCGTGAGGGGAGAATGGAGCGAGAGATTGACAGATTGGAGCAGCATCTGCAGTGATGTGGACGTTGTACCAGTCTGTTGTGGTGAAGAGGGAGCTAAGCTCTAAGGCAAAGCTGTTGACTTACCAGTCAATCTACGTTCCTACCCTCACCTATGGTCATGACCTTTGGGTAATGACCGAAAGAACAAGATTGTGGATACAAGCAGCTGAAATGAGCTTTCTTCGTAGGATTGCTGGACTCACCCTCAGAGATAGGGTGAGGAGCTCAGTCATCAGGGAGAGGCTCAGAGTAGAATCGCTGCTCCTCCACATTGAAACGAGCCAGTTGGGGTGGGTTTGGGCATCTGATCAGGATACCTCCTGGATGCCTCCCACTTGAGGTGTTTTGGGCACGTCCCTCGGGGAGGAGACCCCGGGGCAGACCCAGGACTCGCTAGAGAGACTATGTCTCCCAGCTGGTCTGGGAACATCTTGGTGTGGCTGGGGAGAGGGAAGTATGGGCTTCTCTGCTTGAATTGCTGTCTCCGCCACCCGGACCTCCGGAGAAGTGGTAGAAGATGGATGGATGGATGCCTCAAAGGTTCTCAATAGGGTTGAGGCCAGGGGAGGATGGGGGCCCCACCATGAGTTTCTCTCCTTTTATGCCCATAGCAGCCAATGACATGGAGGTGTTCTTTGCAGCATGAGATGGTGCATTGTCATGAATGAAAATAATTTTGCTATGGAAAGGCATGGTTCTTCTTTTGGTACCATGGAAGAAAGTGGTCAGTCAGAAACTCTATATACTTTGCCGAGGTCATTTTCACACCTTCAAGGACCCTAAAGGGACCTACCAGCTCTATCCTCCATGATTCTAGCCAAAACATGACTCCGCCACCTCCTTGCTGATGTTGCAGCCTTGTTGGGACATGGTGGCCATCCACCAGCCATCCACTAATCCATCCATCTGGACCATCCAGGGTTGCACAGCACTCATCAGTCAACAAGACTGTTTGAAAATTAGTCTTCATGTATTTCTGGGCCCACTGCAACCATTTCTGCTTGTGAGCATTGGTTAGAGGCGGCCGAATAGTAGGTTTATGCACAACTGCAAGCCTCTGGAGGATTCTACACCTTGAGGTCTGTGGGACTCCAGAGGCACCAGCAGCTTCAAATACCTGTTTGCTACTTTGTAATGGCATTTTAGCAGCTGCTCTCTTAATCCGATGAATTTGTCTGACAGAAACCTTCCTCATTATGCCTTTATCTGCACAAACTCATCTGTGCTCTAAATCAGCCACACATTTCTTCACAGTACGATGATCACGCTGAAGTTTTCGTGAACTATCTAATGTTTTCATACCTTATCCAAGGCACTGCACTATTTGATGCTTTTCGGCAGCAGAAAGAGCCTTTTTTCTTTCCATATTGCTTGAAACCTGTAGCATGCTTAATAATGTGGAACATCCTTCTTAAGTAGTTTTCCTTTAATTAGGCTCACCTGGCAAACTAATTATGAGAGGTGTCTGAGATTGATATTAGTGGTCCAAAGAGCCCTGAGACAAAATATTATCCATGAGTGTCACGGGCAACGAGAGCACGTCCCTCCCGTCCTGCCTCACCTTAATCAACTCATCACCGCACCTGAGGCAGAAGACGCACCTGCACCCACTCATCAGCCAGCGTACTTAAGGAGGCTCTCTCCGCGCATTCAATGCTGGCTCGTCTGGGTATACTGCTCGCTTCACAGACAAGCAAGTATAATTTAACAAGCTTAGACACGCTGTCTTACCTTGTGCTCTTCTCTCCTCAGGTTGCTGCCACCGTGCAGGTGTGTCTCCAGGACTGCGCGCGCTCTCCTGCCACATCTCACAATTCCCTCAGCTACCCATCTCCACCCAGTCAGGCACCACCAGCTCATCCCCCACACCCTACTGGTTCGTCTATTCGCCGCTGGGGCCCTGTCGGTTCTCCCTGGATTGCCAAGTAAGCGGCAGTTTGGCTCGCCCATTTCCCCTTGCTGTTCCTCCGCTCACAGCTCTTGTCTTCTCTCCACAGGGTGGTTCTTCTGGCGAGTGACTGTTTCCTCAGCTGTGCCCTTGTTTTGCAATTTAATAAACTTTCAAACGTGCCCCTTCGTGTGGATACTTTTCTGTGCTGTTGCATTGTGCACGTGAGCTGTCAGCTTAACAAACCATGACACATGAGTTTAATTGAAAAACAAAAAACTGAATGTTTACGACACTAAAATCCTATTTGCATAATAATTTGGAACATGGTGTAATCATGGTAATAAGTCATCAAGTTAAGTTTTGTAAGTTGTCGACCCAGTAACCTAAATTCACACCCTACCAATCTTCAAGGTCAAAGCCAAGGTCAAAGTAATTTGACCTTCACCAGGTGTCAAAGGCCCAATTCTAATTTGCATTAAAATTTCTTGCCTCTACTTGCAATAATGAAGTCACTATGAGCCAAAATAGATTTTGACTGTTTATGACCCTGTGACCTTGGCCTTTGACCCTCCCCCCCCAAACAAACCCCCAAAACAAAACAGTATAGCTATAGGTGTTAGTCCCAAGGTCAAACTATGTACCAAGTCTGGTGGCCATAGCCTATGTCCCTGTTGAGTTAGAGCATGAACAAAGCCAGACAGCCAGCCACCAACCACTCTACTCACACGGCTCATGTTGTAAAAGTTTGGATTGACAAATATAATCTGTTGTTTAGATCAAACTCACAGTGAGAAGAGGGATGTGAGATAAATTCAAAAGCTTTAAAGGGGCCATTGACTGAAAAATGGTGTGTTTGTAGGTTTTAACTGTCTGAAACGAGTCTACTGGTCACATAATTGTAAAAATGTTTTCAAAACAGTTAATTCTCTAAAACACACACACACACACACACACAAGCCTTTGTCTCGTTTTTCTCTCCCAAGAAATGCCAGAAATGTTTTTGACTGTTCCTGGTAAACCTTAGACGTCAAGATTAGAAAAAGCCAACCCACCGCCGTCTTTGAGACCCGCCCACTGCTCTATTATTGGCCCACCTAGCTGTCTGTCATGTAGATGGCAGGGGTGGCTAAAGGTAGCCTATTTGCCCCTGAGCTAACACTGGTACCAGGACCCTCACACCAAGTGCAGCTTATATTGTTATTTTCTTCAGATCTTAGTCACCTTAATAGCAATCCCTGTTTTGCCGGTTTGTCTCGCGCCACTCCAGCCCATCTCCCAGCGGTTTTGTCATGATTCCGTGGTGGATCACCCGTACCGGAGGCTGCTGGCTGGTGGCGGATGGCTCTCATGGCCAATTCCCCCACCGTCCTCTAGGGCTCCGTGCGACTCCACTCAGTTCTTCCGGGCAGCGTAGGAAAACCACCTCATGATGGAGTGTCCCCCAGCTGGCCGTGGGAGCAGATCAGAGTCCCACAGAGCGAGACCCTGCCCTTCGAGATCCCTTGGCTCGGTACGTCGACCAGCAACCTCGGGTCATGGGCCAGGACTTGGTTGCGGTGATCGGGGGGCCATCTGGCGCATGGCGCTAGCGATTTGTTGTGGAATCACGGCAAAATTATTGGGAGATGGGCCGGACTGATGTAAGATACACCAATGACTATGGATCAGTGAACCAGCGCTGCTCATCCCAGCTTGAAGGCTAGAAACTAGTCAGCTAAAGGCTAAGAAATGGCTAGAATGAGAGTCAGCACCTCCAAGTCCGAGTCGATTGGTCCTCAGCTGGAAAAGGGTGGATTGTCCTCTCTGGGTTGGGGACAAGCTCCTGCCCCAAGCGGAGGAGTTTAAGTATCTCAGGGTCTCATTCATGAGTGAGGGGAGAATGGAGCGAGAGACTGACAGACAGATAAGAGCAGCATCTGCAATGATGCGGATGTTGTACTGGCCTGTTGTGGTGAAGAGGAAACTGAAGTCTAAAGCAAAGCTGTCAATTTACCAGTCAATCTATGTTCCTACCCTCACCTATGGTCATGAGCTTTGGGTAATGACTGAAAGAATGAGATCACGGATACAAGCAGCTGAAATGAGCTTTCTCCGTAGGATTGCTGGACTCACCCTTCGAGACAAGGTGAGGAGCTCAGTCATTTGGGAGAGGCTCAGAGTAGAATTGCTGCTTCTCCACATCGAAAAGACCAGTTGAGGTGGTTTGGGCGTCTCATCAGGATGCCTCCTGAATGCTTTCCACTTGAGGTGTTTCGGGCACGTCCCACTGGGAGGAGACCCCAGGGCAAACCCAGGACTTGCTGGAGAGACTACATCTCCCAGCATGCTTGGGAACGTCTTGGTATCCTCTCTGAAGAGCTGGAGCAGGTGGCCGGGTAGAGGAAAGTCTGGGCTTCTCTGCTTGAGATGCTGCCTCTGCAACCCAGACCTCCAGAAAAGTGGTAGAAAATGGATGGATGGATGCCTTATGAACCTTTTTTAATACAGTGAGCAAATATAATATCCATACTAATAAAGCCTACAACACTAGTGTATGTTATACTGGGCTCACCTTCTAAAATAAAGTGCCAAATATAATATAGAGCAGACTCTTTGGTTGTCTGCACTGTAGTTAGCAGAAACCTTTAATTTATACACTTCTTCGGGTTCTGTCTTCTTGATGAGGGTTGGATACAAATGAGGCGCCACTTCATCGTGTCTTGTGCACTTCTAACTACCTGATTGTATGTCAGGCTAGTCCACTCAATGGTGCTTGTAGTTCATGTAGTTCTTGGACGTCCTCTCCTTCTTTGCCATTGACATAGTAATCATTCATTAGTGTGCGTGTACCCCACTGTGTCTTGTATGGCCAAAATAACACAGCTTTCTCTGTTTCACTGTATGCATGTGTTCTACAGCAATGAGGTATAGGGAATGCTAATTTTGATGTTTGACATTCTGACCCCAAACCCATAGTCACAGTTCAGGGTCTCAGGATGAACCTGTGTACAAAGTGTGGTGACCCTAGCTGTACTTGTTCTATACTAATAGTACAAAGGAAATGTTAACTGTGAACTTTGACCTTTAGACCCCAAACCCATAGTCAGGGTCTAAGCCGTCCAAGACTCATCTTAGATACAATGATGGTATCGATTTGAAAAGCTTACATAATTTCTTTCTGTAGTTATTGCGTTTACAAGATTTAGGGAAAAACTGACCTCAACCTAAAGGTAAGATGTCAACAAAATTTGACAAAGATTTTTCAGAGGTACAACTATGGTATTGATTTGAAAAGCATTTCTTTCTCTAGTTATCGCATTCACAAGGTATAGGTGTTGAGGCTGCTGCCGCCGCCACCACCACCACCCATCTGTCTAGTGTGGTGACAGAAATACCCCTTCAGCCTTTAGGAGGCTGAGGGGGGGGAAAAAAAGTTTAACTATGGGAGTATAGAATACAATCATCAATTGAAAGAAATTTAAACAGAGTTTTGGAATGATTATGTAAATAAAAAGTGATGCCTGACATAGCAGGTATTTTAAGGGAAAAAATAACTTTCCTTTGAATTTTTGGGAAAAGTGATTACTCATTATTGATGGCTCTTGTTAATCCAATCAATCTTTATCCTAATAATGCAGTTAAAATTGTACTATTCAACACATTAAGATGTAAACTGTTTTTGTTTGTAGAGGCCTATACAGTTCTGGAAAAAAAATAAAAAACAAAGAGACCACTGCAAAGTTATTACTTTATCTCATTCTACTATTTACAGCGGAGAAAATAAGTATTGAACACATCAACATTTTTCTCAAACATATTTCTGAGGGAGCCATTGACCTGAGATTTTCACCAGATATCAGTAACAACCCAAGTAATCTATACATACAAAGAAATCAAGACAACTGTGTTCACAAAACAAGCTATATTTAATAAAGGGTAATGACACAGGGGATAAGTATTGAACACATTAGATGAAATTCATTTACTATTTAGTAGAAAAGCCTTTGTTGATAGTAACAGCTTCCAGACAGCCCCTGTATGGAGAAACTAGGTGCAGGCATTGCTCAGGAGTGATTTTAGCCCATTCTTCCACACAAACTGTCTTCAAATCTTAAACGTTCCGTGGGTGTCTTCTATGAACTCTGATCTTCAGTTCATTCCATAGATTTTCAATTGGATTCAGGTCAGGTGACTGACTAAGCCATTCCAACAGCTTTATTTTTCTTCTCCAGAGCCAGTTGACAGTCTCCTTAGCTCTGTGTTTGGGATCATTGTCTTGCTGAAATGTCCACCCTTGGTTCATCTTTGGCATCTTTGCAGATGGCAACAGGTTCTTATCAAGGATGTCTCTGTACATTTGTCCATTCATCTTTTGTTCAATTATATGAAGTCTGCCTGTACCATGTGCTGAAAAACACCCCCACACCATGATGCTCCCACCTCCAAACTTCACTGTTGGTATGGTGTTTTGGGGCGGATGTGCAGTGCCATTTCTCCTTCAAACATGCTGTGTTGTGGCATCCAAAAAGTTCAATTTTGGTCTCAACTGACCAGAATATATTCTCCCAGTATTTTACTGGCTTGCCCAAATGTTGTGCAGCAAACTTTAAACGAGCTTCAACATGCTTTTTCTTCAGCAATGGAGTCTTGCAAGGTGAGCGGGCATAAAGCCCATGTCCGTTGAGTGCATTACTTATTGTTTTCTTTGAAGCAGCAGTACCTGCTAACTCCAGGTCTTTCTGGAGCTCTCCATAAGTGGTCTTTGGCTCTTGGATAACTCTTCTGATAATTCCTTTGACTCCTCTGTCAGAAATCTTGTGAGGAGCTCCTGGTCGTGGCCGGTTTTTGATAAAATGAGGTTCTTTCCACTTCCGAATGATGGCTCCAACAGTGCTCACTGGAACATTCAGCAGTGTAGAAATGCGCCTGTAACCAATGCCATCATTATATTTTGCAACAATAAGGTTGCAAAGGTCTAGAGAGTGCTCTTTGCTTCTACCCATCATGAGTTCTTTGTGGTCTGATATTCCCAGACCTTGTTAAAGGCTATCAGTTAGGACTTAACCAGCTGAAATTAATTTACACTGATGGGGGATGGGATGGCTTCCTAAATTCTGATGGATTTCAGCTGGTTTCTTGACTTTCTATGCCTTTTTGCACCTCTTTTCTTCATGTGTTCAATACTTACACACTGTGTCATTCTACTTTATTAACCCTTTAACTGCCCTAGGTGCCATGTGGCGCCTGGGGAAATGCAAGGCAACTCAAGCCCCCCCCAGTGGTCAAGAGTGGTAAAAAAATTTTCTCAGTAAAACAGTTCAGATTTCCAAGGCTATAACTTGAAAGTTACAAGAGATAATGGCTTACTGTCAATTAGAAAGATGTAGAATATGATTCAAAGTTTCAGATAGGAATAAATTTACACATCTAATTTGCATAATGTTGCGGCAACTATATAAATTACATAACTCAGTCAAAAGTGGACTTTGGACACATTTGCATAAAGAATGGTCTGTTTTTTTTGACGCCGATTTGTCTACAGGAGTATGTTTTTATCTAATCTTCAAAGTATATGAACCAGAAAATCAATAAAATGTCAAAAAAACATATTTCTCTTTCCTGTTGCCGGGTGGGGGAGCTCACCCACCCACGTGACCGGTCCGTTTTCGTCCATCATAGTCAATGTTTGTGTGTTTGCGCAGCCATTTACACCGTGTACCACATCTACAAACTCTTATGATTACCCCACATGAATTTTGCTTGTATTAAGCCGCTATTTTTTTCTGTTTGGTGCATTATTCCTGTGGGAATCCATGCCGTCCGTGGGCGCCACCATCTTGGTAATGGGAACTCAGTTTTTCGTCCATCGTGGTCGATGTAACACATTTACTTAGTAATTTACACCCGTGTACCACATCTACAAAGTCTTATGATTATCCCACGTGAATTTCGTTTGTATTATGCGGCTATATTTCCCGTTTCATGCAGTTTCAGTCATCATCGCGGCAGTGATGACCAAACATGGCGGCATCCACATTGGTGTGTGAGCACAAAGCGGAAAAAGGAAGAACAATAATGAGGATTTCTTCTTCTTTGCTATATTCCATGTCAGCCATGATTCCTTCGGCGCATGTCTGCCACCTTCTAAACTGTCAGATCAATAGAGATTAGTACAAATTCTCAGAATAGCCAGGAGACATCAATAAGTTGACACATGCAGCTGCTGTGTTGTGCCACTGGGGGCGTGCAAACCGTCCATTTAATCTGGGCAGTTAAAGGGTTAAATATAACTTGTTTTGTGAACACAGTTGCCTTGATTTCTTTGTAAGTTACTTGGGTTGTTACTGAAATTTGGTGAAAATCTCAGGTCAATGGCTCCATCAGAAATACGTTTAATGAGAAAAATGTTTACGTGTTCAATACTTATTTTCCCCGCTGCATACGTATCCGTTTAAATAAAATGAACAATTTTGTTTTATTCTCTAACCTAATGAAAATAAATTCCAAGTCAAAATATCATTTAGAGCATTTATTTACAGAAAACTGTCCAAAACTACAAAAAAGATGCTGCTTTTTGGTGTATTTTTAGATCAAATAATGCAAAGAAAACAAGTTCATGTCTATTCTTAAACTCTACAATACTCAGTTTTAACATAGGAAGAACTCAGAAATCTGTATTTGTGGAATAACTGATTATTATTCACAGTTTTCAAGCAAGATGATCATCTAATCAGTACCTCTTAAGTAGATTGAGGTGTCCTTGTCAACATACTCAAACTGTTGACAAGGAGTATATCAGCATACTCAAATTGAATGGCTGCCATAACCGAGGAGATGCTCATTTAAGAGGGATTTTGCAGTGGTCTCTAATTTTTTCCAGTGCTGTATTTACCTCCTAAAAAAAGTGTCATAGATGCAAAGAAAATACTTTAAATCATATCTAGTCCTAGCTAACTTATTCAGAATTGCAAAAATTAATGTTCCAAAGCCTGACCTAATGAGATTAATGTGTCTGAACTGACTGGCACATCAGTTACTCATGATGCACTCAGATTAAAAGAAACAAGAGCATGACTCAAAGGGGAATATGATCGGCAGAGAGAATGTTCCAGAGGTGAGAAGCTGACTGTTAAGTGAAAGTGACTGACTGAATGAATGAATGAATGCTATCTAGTGAGTGCTTTTTGCAATCTTGTTTTCCCCAGTTATTAATTCTGCATATCCTGGAAAAACACAAGACAAAGCAGGCTTCTAAGGTGCCGTGCACATGACATTTTTATCCCAAACTGTGGAAGTTCGTCTACAGTTTAGCTATCCGTGCACATGATGCTGGGTATTTGGAGTTGTGAAAGTGTACAAATTCAAAACCAGTCTCCAGAGTGAAGGGGTTTTCTTGGCGCTGTTTATTCGCATCCGTGTCCACAGAAATAAAGAGCAACAGTATGTTAGAGCCCCAATTTTCAATAGATTTCAGCCAATTCACACACCAGCTTAAAAAAATTAATATAAATATTTCTTGCAGATGGAATCTGGCGTTTATAGTTATAATCCCAAGTCCCTAGTAAAACTTCCACTTGTCATTCACTAGTTACAACAGCAGTTTTCACACCTTCGTGGATCTGTGTGCACGTGTGGTTGCTTCTGTGATGTGTTGTGTGCAAGCAGATCTTTCTCTCCGGGTCTAAATGAAAGTGTTGTCGTGTGCACCAGGCCTAAGATTCTCAGCTTTTAGACTGATGTAGGCAAGATAACATCTCTAAACCGATGGGGGTATTGTGCTTCAGTTTTAACACTTTCAGTGATTTTCTACCAGCTGGATAAATGGCTCAGGCCAGGTGCATATGGCAAACCATTTTAACATTTAATAGCTAGCCTGGATATGTATTGTAGATATCAATAATTCACTTTTTCCTCGTAAAAACAAACATTTCAGATATCCACAATGAAATTCTTCCTCTCTCAGATACCTATGACATAATTCTTCCTAGGAGAAATGATATCACTTTTCCCATTCATGTGTATTGAGTTTTCACTTCCAGATATCTGCATTTACATTCTTCCTATCTAGAATGAACATTCTGGATATCTGAAATAGAATTCTTACTAGGAGAAACTCTTATTTCAGATCTCTACAATCAATTGTTACTAGTCATAATTCATTTGAGATAGTCAATATCTTTCAGTAGATATCGAAAATATGTTTACAGATATCTGTAAGTATATTGTTACTAGTCACAATTTCAATTACAGATATCTGAAATTGAATTTTAGTCATATTATGAATAGTGGATATCTATAATATTATTTCTACTAGAAAAATTGTATTTTGGATGTCCAAAATTACATTATAGATATCTGGAATGTTTTTTCATTGTGGATATCCAAAATCAAAATTATGACTAGTAACAATTGGATTGTAGATATCTGAAATAAGAGTTTTTTCTAGTAAGAATTCTATTTCAGATATCCAGAATGTTCATTCTAGATAGGAAGAATGTAAATGCAGATATCTGGAAGTGAAAACCCAACACACATGAATGGGGAAAAGTGACGTCATTTCTCCTAGGAAGAATTATGTCATAGATATCTGAAATGATCATTATAGAGAGGAAGAATTTCATTGTGGATATCTGAAATGTTCATTTTTACTAGGACAAATTGAATTATTGACATCTACAATATATATCCAGGCTAGCTATCAAATGTTAAAATGGCCACTTAAACTTTTCAAAGCTTTTCAAACATTGTGAAATTAGTTTTGACTAGTACAATCTACATTTTAGATATCTTGAAATATAATTTTTACTAGCATGAATGTTATTATGGATATCTGTATTTACAATTGTAACCAGTAAAAATTTAATTTTGACTAGGAGGAAGGCAGTTATAGATATCTAAACGTTCATTGTAGATAGGAAAGTGGTTTGTATTAATGTTAAAACGGCTTGCCATAGGTGCGTGAGAAGGTTGAGCTGGGAGGATGGGAAGACTGCAGTGAAATATTTTGAAAGGTGGCACGAGATGATGCAGAGTACAGAGGACTTATCCAGGACTTCGTGGACTAGTGCCATCGGAACTGACTCCAGATCAATGCGAGGAAAACTAAGGAATTGGTGGTGGACTGCTACAGGCTAGGACAACCTCTCACAGCACCAGTAAACATCCAGGGAATAGACATTGAGATGGTGACATCCTACAAGTACCTGGGTGTTCATCTGAACAATAAACTGGACTGGTCACACAATACTGCTGCGCTCTACAAGAAGGGACAGTGCAGGCTGTTCCTCCTGAGAAGGCTCAGGTCTTTTGGTGTACAAGGGGCGCTCCTGAAAACCTTCTATGATTTGGTGGTGGCATCAGCCATCACATTTGGAGTGGTCTGCTGGGGCAATGGCATCACGGCAGCTGACAGGAAGAGACTGAATAGACTGATCAAAAAAAGCTAGCTTTGTCCTGGGGCAGTACCTCGACCCAATGGAGGAGATAGGAGAGAGAAGGGTGGTGGCTAAGCTGTCATCTCTGCTGGAGTCCGAGTCCCACCCCATGCAGGACATAATGAATGCACTGAGGAGCTCATTTAGCAGTAGGCTGTACCATCCTAGATGCGCGACCGAGAGGTTTCGCAGGTCCTTCCTACCTACGGCTGTCAGACTTTATAACCTAACCATGGCTGCTCGTAGAGGTCGTATTGAATGCACAAAACGTAACAGACTTGCGCAATAATGGTGCCCTCCATTATACAACTAGGACAATATCAATCGCTACAGAGGGTGACAACTAGGCTGATTCAAATACGAAATATACTGTATGGGTACATGTTCATACTATGTGGGGTAACTGAATAGACCGTTATGCTGTTTATTCCATCTAGCTAAAATGCTCCACACTGTGTATATTTCTGTGTACATATGTACATTCACTGCTCTTATTATCTTATCTTCTGAATTATTGCTCTGAGTGTTGCTATCCCTGTGCTGTTGCAATCCTGGGATTTCCCCATTGTGGGACTAATAAAGGCTTATCTTATCAGAGTTCTGTTGCCATCAAGACAATGCCACTCAAGGCAATTCGGCTTTATATATTCACATGAGTTTTAATTCTCCTCATGACTGAATCATGATTTAAAAGGAGGGGTGAATGTATGTGCACGTGTCTGTATGAGAGCTCTAGTAAGAGTCCACCTTTTGGAAATTCTGACTCACTGGAGCAATAACCTTAGATCACAGGGTGTCATCTCCACTAAGGGTAATGGGATTCTAATATGCTCCTCGAATATGAGGCTTCAGTATTAGTCGCCTGCCAAGAACTGTGGATGGTGGGGGGAGAGATGGAAGGGAAGTTAGAGGGGGCAGTGGAGGAAGAATACTTTTGGCACCATACCCGTCTTTCTTGTAAAACTCCAGCATCATGTTGTCAGTGGCTACGCTGAGAGGGCGTCGGCTCTGATCATGCTGTTGCTTGCGATCTGATTGGTCCATGTCTGGGGAGGGCATGGAGCTGTAATTGGAGTTGTGGTTGGTGTGGATCGGGCTGCCATAGCTGCCAGTCAAGTTGAATTCAATCTCTGAGTCAGGAGAAGACAAAGCATCAGTGAGTGTTTGTACAGACTATTTAGACAATTACAGAAAAGCACAACAGTTTTAATCATCTGACTTGCACAAAATTAGGTAAAATCCTTAATTTAAAGCTTTTGCAAAGATCCATCCATCCAGTTTCCTCTGCTTAATCCTTTGCGGGTCGCGGGGTGGGGTGGGGGGGTGGGGCTGGAGCCTATCCCAGTATCTTTGGGCGAGAGGCAGGGTACACCCTGGACAGATCGCCAGTCCATCGCAGGGCCAACACAGAGAGACAGACAACCATTCACTCTCACAGTCATACCTAAGGACAATTTAGAATCTGCAGTTTTTAATGCCAATTAACCTAACTTGCATGTTTTTGGCATGCGGGAGGAAACCGGAGAAATCCCAGAGTAAACCCACACAGACACGGGAAGAACATGCAAACTCCACACAGATCACTGTTGGTCGGGGGCTGAGATCGAACCCAGGATCCCCCAGCCAAGGGTGAGTTGCTGTGCTGCCACAGTGCTAACCACTCCGCCACCGCGGTGCCCAAAATGGAAATAAATTTTAGAGGCTGGCAACAGTATTTTCTGAATTATAGGCTCCAGCCCCCTGCGACCTAAAAAGGATTAAGCGGAAGAAGATGGATGGATGTTTTCAACGTAAAAGAAAACTAAATTTAAATTTAAGAATTTAAGAAATTTAAATTGAACCTATTGTGTTTTCCCAAGTGGATAGGGTTGTCACTTATTGAAGTATCAAAAGAAGTCCCATTATGCTTTTCCTTATGAACAAAGCTTTCAACAATGGTTAGTATATTACAATAAAACAAATCCCCGATGATATTTAGTAGTAACAAACTGAGAGTACAAGAGAATATGAATTTTGAAAAAGTTCAGAAATAAAATAGAAACTGAATAAACATAACTGGTCCACTTTAAATTTGCTTGTCTGTGTTTAATTTAGCATTTAATTTAATGTCTTCATTTATTAAACCCCAGTTCCAAAAAGGTTGGGATGCTATGTGAAATCTACTTAAAAACAGAACACAATATTTGTGAATCTCATAAATCACTATTTTATTCCCAATAGAACACAGAAAACATATTAAATCCTGAAAGTGAGACATTTTACTATCTTGTGAAAACTATTAGTTCATCTTGAATTTGATAGAAGTAACGCCTCAGAATGAGTTGGGACTGGGACAACAAAAAGTTGGAAAACGAACATACAAAAAAGTGGAGGAACATGTTGCAGCTAATTTAGTTAATAGGCAACAGGCCAGAAATATGACTGGGCGTAGAAAGAGCACTTAGAAAGGCAGAGTTTCTTAAAAGAAGAGATAGTGAGAGGTTCAGCAATCTGCAATCAGACTGTCTCTGATGAAGTAGCTCATTCCAACCTGATGACATCATCCTGAGTGTGTTCAGATTTCCAAACATTTGACCCTGAACTTGACCTTGAGCACATTCTGGATGCAGGCCAACCTTGAGGTAATTGTGTGCGAGCTTGATGAGCATCAAGGCAATTGCCTAGGAGAAGTAATGATTTTTGTGAAATAATACCAGATAGTCAATGACGGAGTAGCTAATTCTGGCCTGACGAAATCCCCCTGCGAGTGCTCAAATCTCCTGACCATTGACCTTGACCTTAAGCACAGCTTAGATGTAGACCCATCTAGGATGTGCATAAGATCAAGCTCCATGGGCTAGGGGGAGTAATGATTTTCATGAAATCATAAATGCCCAGATCTCCTGAACTTAGACTTTAACCTCAACCTGAATACTGAGGATCACTGCGTGTCAGTTTGTTGAGAATTAGGCCAATTGCCTAGGAGGAGTAACAATTTTCATGAAATCATATAAGTGCTGAGTTCTCCTGACCTTTGACCCTGACCTTGAGCACTAAATGGATGCAGACCCACCTGAGGATCATTGTGTATGGATTTGTTGAGAATTTGGCCAATTGCCTAGGAGGAGTATTGAATTTTCTGAAATCACATAAGTGCTCACATCTCCTCACTTTTGACCTTGCGCACAGCTTGGATGCAGACCCACCTGAGGACCATTGTGAGTGAGTTTGGCGAGCATCGAGACAATTGCCTAGGAGGAATAGTGATTCCCATGAAATATGGACAGACGGCTGAATGGACACCACATCATCGCATAGCTCCTTTCAGCGTCGCCACAATGAGCTAATAAACACTGTTTTCATTTGTAAAACACAGCAAAAACTGTTTGTTCTTACAAATAAAAGCACTGTAGTGTGTTTATAAGCTTGTGGAAGTGATGTCCTTCCGAATGCTTGATGTATCTGGAATGCTGCATTTATGACCTTTTGAAATGCCTTATTGATAGAAGTCAGTTACGTCCGTTACAATATTACATGCATAACATGCAATCCCACCTCCAGGAAAGAACCAGTCTGCATGCTGGATTATGGGCTCAATGATGCCAACAATCTGTAGGGACACTGTGGTCATCATTTCTGTCATGTTCCTGAAAAGAAGAGACGAGTAGTAGTACAATCAACAGAGGATTAATTCAGGTCAGTCTGTGCAAGTATGTGATTTCAGGACAATACATACGGTTCAGTGTGTGTCCAGAGCAAGTTTGGTCCAAGGACAATGGCCATGTTCCCTGGAGTCATCTTGTTTGCATCCTGATACTCACTCAGCTTGGCTAAGAATTTTATCAGATATCTGCAGGATAAGACAGAGTGGGATTCTATTTTTAAAGTAATCTGCTACAACATTTTGGTCAGAAATGTTGTTGCATCTTCCAGTGCATCTAAATTGACTGCTAGCTTGTGGATTGCAAATATTCAGGCAGTGCAGTTTGATTGTATTCTTGTACCATATCTGAGCTGTTAGCCTTTGCTATTTGAGAATAAAAGAATTAAACTTGCACATGCATAAATCAAGCAGATGTGTAAAAGTCATTGTATGTAGTGTTAAGACTGCAGAGGCAATGAACTTAATTGGCAGTGGCCACTGACATTTACAATACATGCTTGCAGTGCAAATCTGCTTTTGCTGCTGTTAAATTTCTTTCCTGTAGATGGCACAAATGAGCTAGACTAGAGCTTTCAAATTTGAGTGCATGCTATATAGTGGATAGTGGATGATCTTTATTAGTCTGATTACAGGCAATTACACAAATAAATGGGGATAAAATTACGGAGGGCAACAGACCTGAAATTATTCAAGTTGTCTGTGGGGAGTTTCTCACATGTTGCCATTAATGCTTGGAGTCTTTTGTCCATATCTTGAATGCTGGGGGAAAAAATATTAATATTGTTTTATTGTTGTTCCACTTATAAATGCAGTAGTTTTTCATTTTTGACAGTTAATCAGAGGTGGATAGGACAACCAAAGACTGTACTCCTTATGCTATTTATTACATGCAAGAGTACCCACCAAAATTACCACTTGCGTAAGGGTAAGAAAGTATCTACTAAAAAAGTTACTTGAGATGTGAGTAATGACTTCATTCTCAACAGCTTGTGATGATTTATGGCTTTACACACACACACACACACACACACACACACACACACACACACACACACACACACACACACACACACACACACACACACGTGAAAAAAGTAGGATACCCCATTAAATATTCAGTTCTTTATTTAGAAATGTTCACATATTGATGTCTACTCTTGATTTTATTTATCTCTGGAAAAGAAGGTGATTTAATTGCAGGTAAATAACAAAAATTAATCTTGTTTTACTCATTAAACAAAAGATATCAACAAAAATGTGTAGTGCTACCCTCTTTGGCTGAAATAACTTCAGTGAGACACTTCCTGTAGCCATCTACCAGTCTCTGACTTCGGTCTGAGGAAAGTTTGCCCCACTCCTCAAGGCAGAATTCTTTCAGGTGTGAGATGTTTGAGGGATTTCTTGCATTTACAGCCCATTTCAAGTCACCCCGCAGCATCTCAATGGGATTAAGATCTGGGCTTTGACTCGGCCATTCCAGGACTCTCCATTTCTTAGTTTTTAGTCAGTCCTTGGTGGATTTACTGGCATGTTTTGGGTCATTGTCATGTTGCAGGGTCCAGTTCTGCTTCAGCTTTAATTTTTTTTTACAGATGGTCTCACGTGATTCTCAAGCACCCTCTGATACACGGTAGAATTCATGGTGGATTTTATGATCGTGAGCTGGCCAGGTCCTGCTGCAGCAAAGCATCCCCAAACCATGACACTTCCACCTCCATGCTTCACAGTTGGTATGAGGTTGTTTTCCTGGAATGCTGTATTTGGTCTACGCCAAACATGTCCTCTGTTCTGGTGTCCAAATAATTCAATTTTAGACTCATCTGTCCAAAGAACATTATTCCAGAAGTCCTGGTCTTTGTCTACATTCTCTCTGGCAAACTTTAGTCTGGCTCATGTTTCTTTCAAGTTTTTCTTCATGTTTCTTTCATATTTCATGCAAACGTTTCCTCCTTGCACGCCTCCCATGCAAGTTAAAGTTGTGCAGTCTCTTTCTGATTGTAGAGGCATGCACCTTCACATCAACAGTAGCAAGAGCCTGCTGTAGGTTCCATGATGACATTTTAGGGTTTTTGGAGACTTCTTTTAGCATCTTGCGGTCTGCTTTTGGGGAGAACTTGCTTGGACGGCCGGACCTGGGCATGTTGGCAGTTGTTTTGAATGTCCTCCTCTTATAGACTATTTTCTGGACAGGGGAATGGCTGATTTCAAATTCTTTTGAGATCTTTTTAAATCCTTTACCAGACTCATAAGCTGCTGCAAACGTCTTTCTGAAGGCCTCAGACAGCTCTTTCAGTCTCACCATGGTGTTCACTCTCACTTCAACAGTCAGGAGCACATCAAACTAAATGTCTGACATTTAAATAGGACAAGCCTCCTTCAAAATGCTGAGTAACAATGTTCTAATCATGTGCACCTGATGTGATACACCTGTGTGTGACTTTAGCCATTTTAAGCGGGAATAAATGTGGGGTGTCCTAATTTATTACTCACCAGAAATTGCATGTTTTTAGAATTACATTTTACAGAAAATTTTAAAAAGTCTTTTCTTCAGTTTTAATTGTTTAGTTATATTACTTGAATCTCCCAGTATTGTTGAACTTGATATTAAATATCCATATGTCCAAATAAGTAAAAAAACAAAAAAAACAAAACACAGGCTTTCATGGGGTGTCCTAATCTTTTCACTCTGTGTGTGTGTGTGTGTATATATCTTACAATTTTGTGAATGTCTTCTCAAAAATTTCAACTCTCATAAAGTTATATTTTTTCTTGTAAATGTTTGACGTTTCTTTTACATGTTAGACTTTTTGCCCAACAAATTTACTATTTTTAAACAAATTTACCACCTTTATCTTATGAATGTGCAATTGTAAATTATTTGTGACTTAACTTGTGCTTTATAAATTTTTACTCATATTTGCAAATTTGTTTTTCTTGTACAATTACAACTTTTTATACATTATTTTTTCTTGAAAACATTCTGTTAGAACAAGTTATTTCAGTATAAAGAAATCAAAAATGTAAATCAAAAGTAACTCAGAGTATGACCAAATATACTTGAGTAAACATAGTTTTTCTTTATAAATGTACTCCAGTGAGAATAAAAAGTATCCTATAACAAAACTACTCAGAAAAGTACAAATTGTGAAAATGTTACCTGGGTAATAAATATAACTTGTTATCATGCACCTCTGCAGTTAGTGCATGAATTCAATGGCATAAGTCAAGAAAACATACTTTGTAAAAGAACAACTCACTTTGAGGCCTGAATCCATTCATCATAAAGTTCAGTAGTCATCAGTGGCTCAGGGAGCTCACGGAGGTATGATTTCAGGGCCCCTGGAGGACAGAAAATGAAGAGAGAGTGAAAACTAGGCAGCCTTCTGGAGAGAAATAGTGGGCCGTTTTCCCTGTTTGGAGGAGATGCCATGCCCCATATCTCCCCTCCCCTCCAGCAGGCCCCCACAATTCGTACAACTGCCAGACTGAGACAGCTCTTCACATGCTAATATGGAGAAACAATAGCATAATGTGAAATAAAGGCTTACATAAATTTGCTGCACACTGGAGGATTTTCAAATCTTAACCAATTTTTAAAATGTGTATGGCCGCAAACATAAGGGGCCCTATTACAATGATTTAGTCAACAGTCTATTGTCTAAGGTGCAAAGCTCATTCATGGGCATGTCCAAGTCCATTTTGCTATTACAGCAATACAAACAAGTTCTTTGCCTGGCGGAATGCACAAAGAGACTGTCCTCATCAGGGTTTGACATTAAAGCGTACCTGTGGTGGTCGTGAAAAAAAAGATATTATATTGAGCCCCTGTCTCACGTTCTAGTTCAAGTTCAAGTTCAAGTTCAAAGCAATGTGATATAAATCCATTGCTGATGTGCTGGTTCAGCTATGTCAGCAAAACATGGGTGCAGCCATACTAGCAGCTACATGGCCTGCCAGGACGCTTCCTGTGACGTAGTAGCGTGGATACCGCGATCTGGATCAATATTGGCTGAGCCTGGAGTGCCCGGATGAGCAGTGGCTTTCGGGATATTCAAATTCAAATTCAAACGTTTATTTCAAACTTAGGGTTCATATTAAATGCAGAACTAAAACGAGTAGAAATTAAATAAATAAATGCTTAAATTCAGCGGGTCGTCTCGTCTGATCTGAGGTCGTAACGGCCGCCAGACGGCAGATGATTCTACAGAGCAGCAGACACTCGGCGCTCTTGTAACAACAAAAACATACAATGCGATATGGATATCGCAACATGGCGGAATGTAAAGCCTTTGGATGTCTCAATAATAAGTGAAAAAACAAAGATAAACACTTCTTTTGTGTACCCAAACCCAGCTCACCTTGTCAGAAGATCGTAGCGGAAAAGTGATTGCGCAATCTCGAAACAGGGCACAGACTAATCTTTTCAGACGAAATTGCATTGTGTGTGAGGACCACTTCGTCAATTTCACCCTCAGAAGACCTTTCTGGCTCAAACCTGTAGCCATGTTGGAGGAATTCTTCCTCAGAGTCCGACAATTCAGCCATAATAGAATAAAAACACTCACAACAGCACCCTAGTCGCTCATACAGACGGAGTATTGACTTTTCAGTGTCAACGAAATGACGTCACATCCGCATGTCTCATGGCTGCGCGCAGAGTTTTCATTGGCTGGCCATGCCTGCGGTCGTATTTGCATATTTCTCTGGTGGTATATGGCTGGCAATAACTATTTAACCAAATAACGAATACTTTGCCTAATGTTTTCAAGTTGAATGCGTTTAGACGACCACCACAGGTACCCTTTAACACCTGCCATCCCGCCACTGGTGGGTGGATTTCACCGGTGGCGGGCAAGACAGCCACTCCCACTAGCCACTTTGGCGTGTGTAGTTTTGTCAAGCGGCATCTAAATAATACGCCTATCGCAGTGTGAGACTATGGAACTACAACCCATAAGCACTATTTGCGCACACACAGTGTATTCTCATCGGTCCACAGTCGGCAGCAGCAGCCTGGTACACAGGAGATGCGGATGGAGTCCGTGCTGGGTACAGGTGAAGGTGTGGACGGTCTGCTCCGCAGTTCATTTTATAGCCAGTCTGGAGAAATGGCAATGAACAGACAGCAGTCACTCTCAGCGATCAGATCACGGGAAAAACTGCCCCTGATCCCCCCACTTTCCAGTGGTGAGAATAACCTCTGTTCTCTCCCCCCCACATTAGCTCCTTCCTCTGTGATTAAATATGATTATTTTTAGAGCAAGAAGCTCCCGTTAGTTGTGCAAATTTAAGTTTTTGTATGATGGAAAGAAAAAGTGACTAAACTATGTTGCTGTAAAGAGCAAATGAAGCTTTTTCTGAGGTGAACTTTCATTCATCTGTGATTATCTATGATATCTGTGATAAGAAATTATTTCATGGAAGTAAAACTTCTAATTATGTATATTTAATGTGCTGGTCCAAGGGTGTCAAACATGTGGCCCATGGGCCAAAAATGGCCCACCAGGGGCTCCAAGTTTTTCCTCTGAATTTACAGCTTTCTTTCATGCAAATTTCTGACTTTTTCTACTGATTAGAATTGTTCATGTAAATTTGAGACATTTTTCTCCTTAAGAGGACACTTTTTTCTCATCAGTTTGCTTTTTCTTCTTTTTTTTCTGGTGAAAACAGGTAGTGTAGATTTAGATTAAATCCATCAGCAATTACTAATGACGTTTTGCAGCCCTGAAAGGGTGTCCCAATTCATATGGGTAATTTTTCAACCCCTACCCCTTGGCCTTTGATTTCAACGGCCAAGGGGTGGGGCAGGCAAAGGGGAAGAGGTACAAATGAGAATTGGGACAGACCCCAAATCTACCTGTACGTCATTCTCATATTGCAAATATTTTTCTCGACTGTTTTACAGTATTTACTGCTGTTAATAATTAAGCAGTGTTTCTCTTGCTATTTTTATGTATGTATAAGGGTCATTTACATTTAAAAAGGTTATAAATTTAGTTCAAGTAAAATTTAGCATGTGATAGTCAGATTTGATCATATTAAACATAATTTTCCAACCACAAAATTGTGGCTAGTGAAAAGGCTGAGTGGCTAGTAACTTTGTAAAATCACTAGCCACAGTGGCCGGTGAGCAAAAAAGTTAATGTCAACCCCTGGTCCTAATGTTCTTAATTATTCAGGGGTGTGTTTTTGGCATAACGTGCAATAAGCCAAACACTATCTTAATTCTCATTGTCTTTAATAAACAGGGCTGCATAATACTAATATGACGGAGTTTAAATGGGAGGGTTGGGGTGTTTCAGAGTTCATATTTCTGGTTTCAGAGTTCAAAAATACTGGCGGCTGCCAATGGTACCCCTCAGCCTGTTTGCTGTTGAGATATAATTTATATGGCATTTTGACCTTGCAATCCCAAAATAATAGTCATAGCTCAGGATCACGGGGCAAACCTGTGTACAAAATTTGGTGACTCTACCTTTACTTGTTCTATAGTAAAAGGGCATAAGGAATGCTAGCCTTGACCTTTGAGCTTTTGACCCATAGTCAAAGGTCAGGGTGAACCTTTGTACCAAGTTTTGTGACGCTACAGTCATGTGAAAAAATTACACCCCATTAAATATTCAGTTCTTTATTAAGAAATGTTCACATATCTACAGTGTCTAACCTTGTTTTTGTTTTATTTGCATTTTTTTTAACATTTATTTTAGCCATTTTAAGTGGGAATGAATGTGGGAGTATCCTAAAAAAGATGGGGTGTTCTGATTTATTCCTCATTATTTGTTTAGAATTACATTTTACAGAAATTTTGAAAAAAACTCAATTCATTTTTAATTGTTTAGTTGTATTACATGAATCTCCAAGTATTTTTAACATTATATTTAATATCCATATGTCCAAATATGTTAAAAAACACAAAGGCTTCTACAGGGTGTCCTAATTTTTTCACATGACTGCCACTTTACTTGTTGTATAGTAATAGTGCCAGGGAAAGTTAACCTTGACGTTTCCATTTTGACCTCAAACTCCTTGCTCAAGGTGAGGTGAGGGGGTAAACCTGTATACAAAGTTTGGTGACCCTAGCTTTCTTTGTTGTTGAGATATAGTTCATATGGCATTCTGAACTTGACCATTGACCTTGCAATGGCAAAGCCACAGTCACAGGTCAGGATGTCATGATGAACCTGTGTACCAAGTTTAGTGACCCTAGCTTTACTTGCTCTATAGTAATAGGGCATAGGGAATGCTAACCTTAACCTTTTTGTTATGGTACGGCCCTCGCGGACTGCAATGAGACGCTATAGGCGACCAGTGAGTTTGCATATTTATTTAACAAGGGAAAAGGTACAAAATAATGAGCCACGTGGGGCAAAACACAAACAAGGATTATGGCTAAGACACACTGACGATAACACAGACTAAGGAATGAACTTACAGAGTTGCGAGAAGCAAGAGGATGACTGGAGCCGGGGCATAGGGACTCCAGCCTAACGTTGGGGAGACCAGCGTTATCCAAACACGAGGTCGCAGCCCGGAGTAACCTAAGCTGCTCCCTTAAGTAGGGCGAGATAATTAATCAGCTGATGAGGCGTTAACAACTGAATCAGATCAAGGCCAGCTGTCACTGCTGAGCTCGGCTCCTGACAGCTGGAAGCCCCGCTGAGACGCTGTCAAAATAAGGGCTCAGAGAGCCCACAAGGAATTACTAAAGAACGGGAAGGAAACACTGCATGACCCGAGCACGGACGAGATCGGCACTCAGACCATGACACTTAACTCCAAACTCATAGTTGGAGGTCAGAATCTCAAGGTGAATCTGTGTACAAAGTTTGGTAACCCTAGATTTCTTTGTTCTTAAGATATAGTTTATATGGCATTTTGACCTTGACCTTTAACCTTGCAATCCCAATTACAGTCACAGTTTAGGTTCATAGGGTGAACCTGTGTACAAACTTTGGTGACTTTACTTGCTCCAGAGTAATACAGCATAGGGAATGGTAGCTTTGACTTTTTGACCCCAAATCCATAGTTGGAGGTCAGATTCCCAAGCTGAATCTGTGTACAAATGTTGGTGACCCTAGCTTTCTTTGATCATGAGGTATACTTTTTATGGCATTTTGACCTTGTGATTCTAAAACAGTCTCACAGGATAAACATATGTACAAAGTTTGGTGACCATACTTCTACTTGTTCTATAGTAACAGGTCACAGGGAATGATAAGATTGACCTTTGACCTTTTGACTTCAAACCCATAGTCAGAGGTTAGGGTGAACCTGTGTACCAAGTTTGGTGACCCTAGCTTTCTTTGTTCTTGAGATATACAGTAGTTTATATGGCATTTTGACCTTGACATTTGACCTCGCAATCCCAAACCCATAGTCAGTCAGGGTCACAGGGAACCTGTGTACAAAGTATGGTGTCCATATTTTTACTCATTCTATAGTAATGGGGCATAGAGAATGCTTGGCTTGACCTTTGCTATTCGACCCCAAACCCACCGTCAAAGGTCAGGGTGAACCTGTGTACAAAGTTTGGTGACCCTAGCTTTACTTGTTGTATAGTAATAGTGCAATAGTGCAAAGGGAATATGGAACCTTGACCTTTGGACCTCAAATCCATAGTTTGAGGTGAGGATCCCAAGGTAAATCTCTGTACACAGTTTGGTGACCCGAGCTTTCTTTGCTGTTGGGATATAGTTTATATGGCATTTTGACCTTGGCATTTGACCTTGTGATCCCAAAATCATAGTCACAGCTGAGGGTCACAGGTTGAACCTGTGTACAAAGTTTGGTAACCCAAGCTGTACTTGTTCTATAGTGACAGGACATAAGGAATGTTAGCCTTAACTGTTGGCTTTTTGACCCCAAACCCATAGTCAGAGGTGTAGGTGTCAGGGTGAACCTGTGTTCCAAGTTTGGTGACCCTAGCTTTACTTGTTCTTGAGATATAGTTTATATGGCATTTTGACCTTGACCTTTGACCTTGCAATCCCAAACCCATGTTCACAGTTCAGGATCACAGGGTGAACCTGTGTACCAAGCTTGGTGACCCTAGCTTTATAGGGGGGGGGGGGGGGGAGTTCACAGGCTGAAAAGTTCATAGTGGTCAAATTTGACCAAATGTGTTTTATTTTTCAACATAGTCTCCCCTTCGGTCCACACACTTCTTCCATTGGTGTTGCAGCACTTGGATCCCTGCGATTGAAAAATAAGCCAAATTTGGTCAAATTTTACTACTATTGTGGAGTGTGTGAAATCACAGGCAGATTCATTTCAGATGATTTATTACACACTCACATCTTTCAAGCACAGAACAGAATGAACTCTCAAGCAGAAACTCTCCCCTTAAGTTTCATGGCATTTACATCACACACAACATGACATTTGCATCACACTGCATTCAACAACCTTCATCCCTGACTCCTTCCTGCTATCTCACCAGGAATCTCCTGCTCTTTGTTCTCCCAAGCTTATCACTGTCTCCTGTCTGAGATGCTAGATAATCTGGCTCACATAAGGTGCTACCCCCCCCCCCCCCCAGCATCTTAGATAGGACAATAGAATAACAGTCCACATGCTGTGATAGAACAATTGAATATCAGTCCACATGCTGCTTGGGCTTCCGTCTCCTCCCGTATCTGCTGTAACTGGGGTTTACCGCCTCCGCAGCGCTGCTGTGCCGGTTGGGGGCTGCTGGAAGTGTGTCTGACTGCGGGTGGGCTGTTGCTAGGGGGGGGGGGGGGCACTTCGGTCTGTCCTTGTGGCTGCTCTGGTGAATCGTTTCCCTGGGGAGCTCTCCGTGGGGGTCTTCAAAGCTGAGGGGCCCTAGCCAACAGCACTTGCTCGTCCGCCACAATGAAAGCGGGTTTGAGTCTGTCTGTGCCAATTTTTTCCCTCCTACCCCCCAAGTCTAGCAAAAAAGGCTTATTCCCTGTTTCCAACACTCTGAACGGTCCATCATAGGGTGGGCGCAATGGAGGGCGGTGGGCGTCGTGTCTGACAAACACGAACTCCGCGTTCTTCAAAGTTTTAGGCACAAAAACACGCGGAAAACTGGTAGGCCGGGCCCGGCAGCGTGCCTGTGTTTGTGCTACGCTGCAAAAGCTGAGACGGGGAGCTGCCTGGCGCGGGATTATCTGGCAGAAATTCCCCGGGCAGCCGTAGTGGCTGCGCAAAAACGAGCTCTGCCGGGGAAGCTTCCAGATCCTCCTTTGGCGCGGAGCGCAACCCCAATAAAACCCACGGCAGCCTGTCTACCCAATTTGCATCCGTCAATGAAGCCCTGAGTGCCGCTTTCAGTGATCTATGAAAATGCTCGCATAACCCATTGGCCTGTGGGTTGTATGCGGTTGTGCAGTGAATTGTAACACCCAGGCTGCGGGCCATCGTGGACCAGAGTTCGGAAACAAATTGTGGGCCCCTGTCGGACGTAATGTCCGACGGGACTCCAAAACGTGCCACTCATGCTGTTAAAAAAGCGCGCGCTACGTCCGCGGACGTGGTTGCCGCCAGCGGGACCGCTTCTGGCCAGCGCGTGGTGCGGTCCACCATTGTCAGGAGGTGCGTGCACCCCTGTGATGGCGGGAGGGGGCCCACGATGTCCACGTGAACATGGTCGAACCTCTTAGCCGGAATACGAAACGGCTCCAAGGGAGCCTTCGTGTGTCTGTGTACTTTGGCTCGTTGGCACGCCACGCAGGCTGCAGCCCACTCCTTCACTTGTTTGAGCAGGCTCGGCCAAACAAACTTCTCTTCCACCATTTTGACCGACGCGCGCACTCCTGTGTGCGCCAGAGTGTGAACCGACTCAAACACGCGGCGGCGCCACGCGGCCGGGACCACCGGACGTGGGCGACCTGTGGAGACATCGCAGATTGGGGGGGGGGGGGGCGCCATCCTGCAGCACCCTGCTCTCCAGCCTTAACCCTGTTGGTCCAGACTGGAGCGCGCGCACGTCTGCATCGCTAATCTGCTCCGCGGCCATGGCTGCGTAATCTATCCCCACACAGACCGGGGCCACCACGGCTCGTGAGAGGCAGTACGCCACTACATTCAGTTTACCCGACACATGCTGAATATCGGTAGTAAACTCTGAGATCGCGGCCAGCTGTCTCTGCTGCCGGCCCGACCACGGTTCTGAAACCTTGTCCATCGCGAATGTTAGCGGCTTGTGGTCCACGAACGCGGTGAAGCTGCGCCCTTCCAGCCAGAATTGGAAGTGGCGTATGGCCAGGTGAAGGGCCAGCAACTCTCTGTCGAACGCGCTGTATTTACGTTCGCTACGTAAATTACGTTCGCTACGACGTTCGTTACGTCGTGCAAAGTTCTGCTGAAAAAGGCGAGCGGCTGCCAAGCCCGACGCGCTGCTCCACGACAGCCCCTATGGCCACGTCTGAAGCGTTGGTGGTGAGCGCTATGCGGGCCGTCGGGTCTGGATGCGCCAGCAGTGCAGCGTTTGCCAGGGCTGCTTTAACTTCCGAGAACGCCCGCTCTCGCTCCGGGGTCCATTCGACCCTATCCGCGGGTTTCTGTTTCTTGAGTGCGGCGTACAATGGTTGCATGAGCTGCGCCGCGCGGGAAAGGAAACGGTTATAAAAGTTAACCATCCCCAAAAATTCCTGCAGCGCCCTGACCGTCTGAGGCCGGGGAAAATCCGCCACGGCACGCACTTTGTCGGGCAGCGGGAACACTCCTTCAGGAGAGACGCGGTGCCCCAAAAAATCAATCCCCGTCACGCTGAACTGGCATTTCGCCGGGTTGATTATTAACCCGTGCTCCTCCAACCTCCGGAAAACCGTCGTGAGGTGGGTTTCGTGTTCGTCTTCGGACGCACTGGCTACCAGGATATCGTCCAGGTAGACGAACACAAACGGGAGATCGCGCAGCACTGCATCCATCATGCGCTGGAACGTCTGTGCCGCTCCTTTTAACCCGAATGGCATGCGCAGGAACTCGAATAGATCGAACGGAGTTATTACCGCTGTTTTGGGTATGTCCTCAGCGTGCACTGGGACTTGGTGGTAACCGCGGACCAGGTCTATTTTGGAAAAAATGCGCGCTCTGGCGAGGTGAACGGAAAAATCCTGTATGTGGGGAATTGGGTAGCGGTCGTGCGCTGTGGCGTTGTTCAACCTGCGGAAATCCCCGCACGGTCGCCACGATCCTTCAGCCTTAGGGACCATGTGTAGCGGGGATGCCCATGGGCTTTTGGAGTGCCTGATGATGCCCAGCCTTTCCAGGTTGGCGAACTCCTCGCGCAGTATGGCCAGTTTAGCTGCGTCCAAGCGCTGAGGTCTTGCAAAAACGGGCGGCCCAGTGGTGGTGATAAAGTGCTCCACCCCGTGTTTAGCGATGGCCGCCAAAAACTTCGGGACCGTGAGTGCTGGGAACTGAGTGAGCAGTGTGTGGAACTTACCGCCTGTAGCTGTGACGTTGGCTTGTGCTGTTGGCTGGGTCACTCGAGCTATACAGGGGAGAGAGTCAAAGGACAGTGCATTAACCAGGCGCCTGTTAGCAACATCAACCAGTAAACCATGTGCACACAGAAAATCAGCCCCCAGTATATGGTAATTCAGTGCTGCTACGACAAAAGTCCACTCATATGTACGGCCGTGTAGAGATAAGAGCAGAGTCCTCTCACCAAAGGTCTTAATATCAGAGCCGTTTGCTGCCAACATCCCGGGGCCGCTAGATCCTGCCAGCCGGTCAGCGTAGGTCGGCCGGATGAAGCTCTTCTGGGCTCCGGTGTCCACGAGGAAACGCTTTCCCGATCGTGCATCCGTCAAGTAGAGCAGCTTGTTCTCTTCACCGAGGGTTGCGGCTGCTACCGACCCCCGGCCTTGGCGTTTTCCCGAGCGCTTGAATTGGCACGGTGGTGCACATCTGCGTGCGTTCTCTCCGAAGCGGCGGTGGTAAAAACAGAGCGTGTCTCTCTGGCGCTCCTTAGCCCCCGCTGCTGCTACCGTCGGTGGCTCCTCGCCTCCTCTGGTCGTCTCGCTGGGCTCCACCGCTGCCGCGTTGACTGTGATCGCCCTGGTGGTGATGATGATCCGGTCTGCCTCCTGGGCTAGCGCACGGTAGTCGTGCGCGGCCAGCCACGGCAAATTGGCCAGAACCGCTCTCGCTACTGTCGGAAGGTTCAGGAGGAAGAGGTGGGCAAACAGAAAGTGCCCATCGTCCGTGCCCATCAACGCCAGCATCTTCTCCATCAGGTCTACAGCCGAACCATCTCCTAACTCGGTCCGCGTCAGGAGCCTCTCCGCTCTCTCACAGTCCGAGAGCATGTAGCGCTGGATGAGCGCAGCCTTTAGCATCTCGTATTTGCTGCTGGCTGGTGGCTGATTGAGCAGGCTCGCTACCTGCTGAGCTGTGCGGGCGTCGAGCGCTGCGACCACATGGTAGAATCGCTTGAGAGTTCATTCTGTTCTGTGCTTGAAAGATGTGAGTGTGTAATAAATCGTCTGAAATGAATCTACCGTTACTCCCTGGAGGGCGAACTGGGCCTCAGTGAGGTGGAACCAAGAGCGCGGGTTGTGCTGCCAGAAATCGGGTAGCTTGACTGAAACCGCACACGCGTCGGGCTGTCTGTGGGATGGCTGCCGCCTCGCTGTAGCTTCCTGACCGGGCCGGCTCCGGGGATCTTGCCTCGTGTTCCATAATACGTCTTGGGTCACCAGTGTGGAGTGTGTGAAATCACAGGCAGATTCATTTCAGACGATTTATTACACACTCACATCTTTCAAGCACAGAACAGAATGAACTCTCAAGCAGAAACTCTCCCCTTAAGTTTCATGGCATTTACATCACACACAACATGACATTTGCATCACACTGCATTCAACAACCTTCATCCCTGACTCCTTCCTGCTATCTCACCAGGAATCTCCTGCTCTTTGTTCTCCCAAGCTTATCACTGTCTCCTGTCTGAGATGCTAGATAATCTGGCTCACATAAGGTGCTACACTATGAACTTTTCAGCCTATGAAACACCCCCCCCCGTACTTGTTCTATAGTAATAGTGCAAATCAAATGTTAACATTGACCTTTTGACCCCAAACCCATAGACAGGGGTCAGGGTCTAAGCTGCCCCTGATTTGTCTTAGATACAAAGATGATATTGATTTGAACAGCATACATCATTTATTTCTGTAGTTACCATTGATATGAAAAATGTACATAATTACCTTCTCTAGTTACTGTGTTCACAAGATTTAGGGAAAATTAACCTCTGACCTCAACCTAAAGGTCAGAGGTCACACAAATTCAAACTCGCCTAACATTTTTCATAGATACAGCTATGGTATCAATTTGAAGAGCCGATGCCATTTCTTTCTCTAGTCATCGTGTTCACAAGCTTGTATCTTTGGGTCACCTTCTGCCCACTTTGGCGGTTCATATGGTGCAAAAATGGCAACCTAAGACTGCTCATTTTTACAAGGAACTTTTGTGTGTGTGTGTGTGTGTGTGTGTGCGTGGGGGGGGGGGCAAAGTAAGAGGAACTTGCAACTATTGCTTGGAAAATCTCTCATTGTCAATCTTGATTTTCAGCCAAATAAACACAGAGGACAGCGCCACCATCGGCCCACTGATTGAGTACTGTTCAGTTTACATGACAATCCACAGCTGTATGCTCATCTCCCCAGACAACAGGATATCGGCTTGTATTCAGCATGTTGGATGTTTATGATCCGCGATCTTAGAGGCTCTGACATTCTCCTGAGCTAACTGGATCACTCATAAAACACCTAACCCCACAGGAAACTATTGCAAAACATTCAACAGAACTATCAAGATGATCAGGAATTTCCTAGGCTTTTTGGAAGGGAAGAATCAGGAATGACAATGGTCAGATTGTTTTGTAGTGCAAGTTGAAATTAGTTCTAATGATCATTTGTTGCTTTCTGTTCCATTTGCCCGTACTGAGCTGGGAAAAAGAGCTTTCATGTTCTCAGCCCCCTCTACATGAAACATGTTGCAAAAAGACTGGAAACTAATAACGGAACTTGTTTCATTGAACGACTTTAAATCCAGATTGAGAACACTTGAGACGGCCTCATTAATTTGTAACTGTTTTATACGATTTGTATGTCATTGTAAGTGTATTTGTGATTTTGTTGCTGCCTCTTGGCCAGGACTCCCTTGAAAAAGAGGTTTTTAATCTCAACGTTTTTTTTTTTTTCCTGGTTAAATAAAGGTAACATTAAAAATAGTTCTGAAATCGTACCAATATATTGCTCACAGGTGCACAAAACGTGGACTAAAGCATCATTTTACACCAAAATATTTAGTGTTTTTCATCTTGAATAACAATCATAGCAGGAAGAGGCTGTTGTTATGGTAATTGGTGCTTGAACAATGCATTCTGTGTGGGTGCAGTTCACCTGCAATGGCATGCGGATCGGAGGAGTACTCCTGCACATCAAGAACTCCGCAGTCCAGGGAGGCTTTCAGCTTCTTCAGCTTGGACGCCGACGGAGCCACTCTGAAGAGGCCCTACAGCCCCCACATGGGAAACACATAATCGGGCGTAATCATCAGATCTAACATGAATTCATCACCAGAATGCATGTCTTTTTTCACTGATTTTTTTTTAGAGGTACTCGTGTGTATGCTTCATCTACCTCTTCTTGCATGCCACACTCCAGCAGCATGGTGACGCAGGCTTCGATGGGGAAGGCGATTTCTCTCCCGCTAATATTCAGGTGTTCCTCTAGAGACTTGCCAAATGATGGCTTTTCCACCCATGCCTCTGCAACACAAAACCTTTCATGATTCTCACACGCCCCCGATGGATTTGGAGTCGCTGGCTGCATTTAGAGTGCAGTGATTATTTGGCATTCATGTGGAAAAAAGTGATATTTCAGTATCTGATTTGTTTATACCTACGGACTAATAATGCAGTAATTACCAGGGTGCAATAATACTGCCTAACGAGCTCGTTATGTAAACATGCAGACACATTTAATTCCTCGTTTACTTTGACTCTTGCTTCAGGTGCAAAAACGGAGCGGATCACACTTAAGCACACACCGCTACAGCGAGCACATGACTCACCTTGGTGAGCTTTAATCTGGGGCAGGACACTGTGAAGAATTTCTAATGACTTCCTGTGATATTCCGCCTGTGTTTCAATCAGCTAAACAATGGGAGGGGGAGGATAGTATATAAGACAATTGTAAGAAACAATCAGGAACAATTGAAATGATTAGATTAGTAGTAGCAACTCAAATCAGCCACAGTATTAAACCCTCAGGCCCTGGTATATACAGTACATGGCATCTACAAGGATAAAGAAGTTAAATTTCAGATTTTTAAAAAGGGTTTTTAAAAATACTTGATCAAATTTAAGATTTTATATTAAAAATATTGCAAGAAGAACTGAATTTCTTCCATATGTTTTTATTGGTACAGCTCATATTACATTTATACCCTTGTTATTTTTTTTTAACAAGGGGAATGTGTCTGTGTGGCGGGTGGGGGTATTCTCAAATGTAGTAAAAGGTACAAATGGTATAAACATACCTTAAGTATAAATTTACAAGAATAAAGGTGCAAAAATATGACAAATGACGCTAACTTAGCAGTTTAAAAAGTCACAAAGTTACCCCAAATTTATGAGAAAAGAAGTCAAAAATCCCTGAGGGGGTAAAAACCAACTCACAAATTACGGAGGAAAAGAGAAAAAGAAAGAGGCTATACATTTACCTGAAAAACAACTGCAAAATTACAAAAACAAACTTCCAATTTTTGCAGATTTTCTAGATTTTTCTTGTATATTTGTGTCATTTTTCTTGGAAGCTTATAATGCTTATCCTGATAAATTTGCATCTTTTTTCCTGTTAAATTTGGTACTTTTCTAACAAATGTAGTACTTTTTTCCCCCTATAAATTTGTTGCATTTTTCCCCACACAAATTTACAGCTATAAACTCATAAATTTTCATTTATTTTTTCCTCATAGATGGTCAACATTTTTCTTGGACATTTGCAACTATACTCTCACCAGTTTGTAACATTTTCCTCTTGGTTGTGTTAGCCTGAGGAAAATCATACAAACTCCACACGAGTCATGAAAGTACAACTTTGCAAAAAGAAATTAGCTGAGTACTCCTTACTTCCCACTTCTGACCAACGCTTCACTGGCATCTCTGATTCTTCCATGACTATGATATAGTGGAGAATTGAGTATACATGAAGTACAGTTAAAATATTTTAGAGCCAAGATAAATAGATATTAAATAAATGAAATTAAGACTTTTTAATGCTCTGCAGAGACTCATTAACCCAAGCAAGAAATTTGAGCTGGTGTCACCATAAAAATGAATGATAAAGCCCAAGAAAAACAAAAACAAAAAACCCTCTGATCACACATCCACAAAATGCATCAGAACAAACCCAGTCCACAAAGGGGCAACCCTGCAACAAGAAGACTCAACCTCCAGGTGCCAGAGGTCCACCATGCACCAGTTCAATCTGCAGTTTAGTTGCATGAATGAGGCAAAAACAACATGTGGATTTAATGCTGTGGCTGACTGGTGTGCATCATATAAAGAAATACATAAAAAGCAGTTATATTTACAGTGGGGAAAATAAGTATTGACCATGTCAACATTTTTCTCATTAAACATATTTCTGATGGAGCCATTCACCTGAGATTTTCGCCAGATATCAGTAACAACCCAAGTAATCCATACATACAAAGAAATCAAGGCAACTGTGTTCACAAACCAAGTTACAGTGGTGTGAAGAAGTGTTTGCCCCCTTCCTGATTTCTCATGTTTTTGTATGTTTGTCACACTTAAATGTTTCACATCATCAAACAAATTTAAATATTAGACAAAGATAACAAGTAAACACCAAATGCAGTTTTTAAATGAAGGTGTTTATTAAGGGTAAAAAAAAAAATCCAAACCTACATGGCTTTGTGTAAAAAAGTGATCACTCCCCCCATTAAAACATAAATTAACTGTGGTTTATCACATCATTGGAAAGCTGAGTTCAGTTTCTCTAGCCACACCCAGGCCTGATTACTGCCACACCTGTTCTCAATCAAGAAATCACTTAAATATGACCTGCCTGACAAAGTGAAGTAGACCAAAAGGTCCTCAAAAGATAGACATCATGCTGCGATCCAAAGAAATTCAGGAACAAATGAGAAACAAAGTAATTGAGATCTATCAGTCTGGAAAAGCTTATAATGTGGAGACACAGGTCTGGGTTCTCTCACACCCAGAATGCAGGAGGAAAGGCAGAACAATGGACCAAAGAAGGAAGTGCGCCGGGGGGTAATTAGACTGGACTGTTAAGTTATGCGCCCCCCGAGGAGAGAAAGAATAACCCAGAGTCGCTGAGACCAGAAGGGAGGGGTCAAAGCTGTGTCCGTGTATGAGTATGATAATGTGTCACAGAATGTGACAGAATGCAGAGGGACCTGGGGAGGCTTTGTAGCCCCAGTGCGTCTGTGCTGGAGGCGCATGGCTGTATATTATTTTTAGAGGGAAAATAAAGATTCTGTGTCGCCAGCTCGTGCCTCGCCTGCATCCTTCCCTCTACAATAAAGCCATTTCTAAAGCTTTGGCACTCCAGCAAACCACAGTCTCACCATTATCCACAAATGGCGAAAACAAGGAACAGTGGTGAACCTTCCCAGGTGTGGCCGGCCGACCAAAATTACCCCACGAGCGCAGCAATGACTCAGGACTCAGGACCTGGAAGACTTGTTGTGGTAAATGGAACCATGAATTCTGCTGTCTACCAAAAAATCCTGAAGGAGAATGTCCAGCCATCTGTTTGTGACCTCAAGCTGAAGTGCACTTGGGTTCTGCAGCAGGACAATGATCCAAAACACACCAGTAAGTCCACCTCCAAATGGCTTAAGAAAAACAAAATAGAGACTTTGGAGTGGCCTAGTCAAAGTCCTGACCTTAATCCAACTGAGATGTTGTGGCATGACCTTAAAAAGGTCATTCATGCTCGAAAACCCTCCAATGTAGCTGAATTACAACAATTCTGTAAAGATGAGCGGGCCAAAATTCTTCCACAGCGCTGTAAAAGACTCATTGCCAGTTATCGCAAATATTTGATTGCAGTTGTTGCTGCTAAGGGTAGCCCAGCCAATTACTAGATTTAGGGGGCAATCACTTTTTCACACAAGGCCATGTAGGTTTGGATTTTTTTCCCTTAATAATAAACCCCTTCATTTAAAAACTGCATTTTGTGTTTACTTGTGTTACCTTGTCTAATATTTAATTTGTTTGGTGATCTTAAACATTTAAGTGTGACAAACATACAAAAAAATGAGAAATCAGGAAGGGGCAAATACTTTTTCACACCACTGTATATTTAATAAACTGGAATGTCACAGGGAATAAGTATTGAACACATGAAGAAAAAGAGGGGCAAAAAGGCATAGAAAGCCATGAAGCCAGCTGAAATCCATCAAAATTTAGGAAGCCATCCCATCCCCCGTCAGTGCAAATTAATTTCAGCTGGTTAAGTCCTGACTGATAGCCTTTAAAAAGGTCTGTGAATATCACATTGTCACACCACAACAAAGTCATGATGGGTAGAAGCAAAGACCTTTGCAACATTCATTCATCTTCCTCCGCTTAATCCTTTTCGGGTCGCGGCGGGTGTGTGTGTGTGTGGGGGGGGGCTGGAGCCTATCCAGGCATCTTTGGGCGAGAGGCAGGGTACACCCTGGACAGATGGCCAGTCCATCGCAGGGCCAACACAGAGAGACAGACAAGCATTCACTCTCACAGTCATACCTAAGGACAATTTAGAATTCTCAGTTTGATGCCAATTAACCTAACTTGCATGTTTTTGGCATGTGGGAGGAAACCGGAGAAATCCCGGAGTAAACCCACGCAGACACGGGGAGAACATGCAAACTCCACACGGATCACTGTTGGTCGGGGGCTGGGATCGAACCCAGGATCCCCCGGCCAAGGGTGAGTTGCTGTGCTTCCGCAGTGCTAACCACTCTGCCACTGTGCCAACCTTATTGTTGCAAAACATAATGATGGCATTGATTACAGGTGCATTTCTAAACTGCTGAATGTTCCAGTGAGCACTTCTGGAGTCATCATCCAGAAGTGGAAAGAACATCATTTTACCATAAACTGGCCACGACCAGGAGCTCCTCACAACATTTCTGACAGAGGGGTCAAAAGAATTATTAGAAGAGTTATCCAAGAGCCAAAGACCACAGGGATCCAGAAAGACCTGGAGTCAGCAGGTACTGCTGTTTCAAAGAAAACAATAAATAATGCACTCAACCGACATGGTCTCTATGCCCGCCCACCTCACAAGACTCCACTGCTGAAGAAAAAGCATGTTGAAGCTCGTTTAAAGTTTGCTGCACAGCATTTGGGCAAGCCAGTAAAATACTGGGAGAATATAGTCTGGTCAGATGAGACCAAATTTGAACTTTTTGGATGCCACAACACACAGCATGTTTGGAGAAGAAATGGCCCTGCACGTCCCATCATGGTGTGGGGGTGTTTTTCAGCACATGATACAGGCATATTTCATATAACTGAAGAAAAGATGAATGGCCAAATGTACAGAGACATCCTTGATAAGAACCTCTTTCTATCTGCCAAGATGCTGAAGATGAAACAAGGGTGGACATTTCAGCAAGACAATGATCCCAAACACACAGCCAAGGAAACTCTGAACTGGCTCCAGAGAAGGAAAATAAAGCTGCTAGAATGGTCCAGTCTGTCACCAGACCTTAATCCAATTGAAAATCTATGGAATGAACTGAAGATCAGAGTTCATAGAAGACACACATGGAACCTTCAAGATTTGAAGACAGTTCGTGTGGAAGAATGGGCTAAAATCACTCCTGAGCAATGCCTGCGCCTAGTTTCTCCATACAGGAGCCGTATGGAAGCTGTTATTACCAACAAAGGCTTTTCTACTAAATATTAAATGAATTTCACCAAGCATATTCAATACTTATTCCCTGTGCCATTCAACTTTATTAAATATAACTTGTTTTGTGAACACAGTTGCCTTGATTTCTTTTTATGTATGGTTTACTTGAGTTGTTGCTGATATCTGGTGAAAATCTCAGGTTAATGGCTCCATCAGAAATATGTTTAATGAGAAAAATGTTGACATGTTCAATACTTATTTTCCCTGCTGTATATTTTTCTCAATAGCAATAAAAATGTGATGATTCATTTCACTTACTGCCTGGAAGTAGTTTGCATAGTCTATTTCTTTGGCCACAAAATTGTACATATCTGCTGACAACTGATCCTGAAAAAAAGAGGAAAAAGTCATTTTGGAGAAAAATGATCTCACTGAAGTTGTAACTCTAACTGTAATATCAAACTGGAAATATGGTCCATTTCTGTCTGATGCATGCAAGAGAGATACAGTATAAATCAAAGGGCTAGCAAAAGAAGAGAGGGCACCCAATATGGGAAGCTCTGACTGGTGACTTACTCTACAAATCTCCATTCGATTGGCTGCCTCCTCCATCTCCTCTCTTAGCGACTCAGACTTGGCGCCGGGCTGCAGGGTGCTTGGGTGACTGGATGACTTGGATGACTGCTGATATCTATGGGTGATTAACACAAAAGAGCCATGGCATTTGATACGTGACACCTTCTGCACTCTAAAAATTCCAAAAGAGCAGGAAAAGAGGATTCTTCACCTTGTCCGTGCTGAGTCCATGTCCAAAACAAGCTTAGCTAAGTGCTTCCTCTGCTTCTGGATGTTAGGAATGTCCACCTGCAAAACAGAATTTCAAGGCTAGTGCAATCCCTCCACATTTTAAAAAGAGCAATCCCAATTTGTGCCTTTGTTCAAAGCGCCGTTCACCTCTGCGAGCACATAGAGAGGCTCCACCACATCTCTCTCTATCTGGAATTCAAACTGGAGGAGCTCCTGGGCCAGTTTCTCCTCAGTCTCCCCGCACAGCTTCAGCATCTTTCTGTTTGGGGACAGACAATTACAGAGTCACGGCCGATCAAATCCAATTATAACGCGGACAAGGGCAGTGAGGACAGAGGAGAATCCAGTAGGAAAATCAATAGCTAAACCGTGTGTGAATATGTAGGCCTGTTAAATTCGTAGCTAGTTACCCCAAAAGAGAGTCATCCCCCAGCACTGCAGCCCCTTCTTCCAGGCACTGGGCCAGGATGGTGAGTGGTAGTTTTTTCTGATGACATAAAGAAACAATGTCAGGCAAGTTTCTGAGAACTCAAAAAAAAGAAAGGAAAAAAAAAGTTTCCAATTTTGGAGGAATGTATGTAGATACGAACAGAAGGTGACTTCACGGATCGTTTCTCGGTGTCAGTTCCCTGCTGACCCTGCAGGCAGGCATTCAGCTTCTTGTGAGTGCTGTGTGTCACCTGTTTGACCAGATCCAAACGTTTCTCCACCTGGAAGAAAACCCACGCAGGAAGGACAATACTCTATGTATTACCACTGCATATGTAACTGACTGCTAAGAGATCTTAAGGAGCTTCCTATTTTTTTTTTTTTTTGCTTGATTAGATTCATATTTGGTATATATTTCTTCATAATTAGCTACTGAGGGCAGCTGTGGCACAGGTATAATGTGGCTGACTACTAATCAGAGGGTCAGTGGTTCGATTCCCACTCTGTCTGCAGTCTGCATGTCGAAGTTCCTTGAACCTTCAGTTGCTCCTGGTGGGTCAGGCCAGTGCATGCGCATGGCAACTCTGCCGCCATTAGTGCGTAAATGGGTGGATAGCAGGCTCTGTAAAGCGCTTTGTTCATCTAGAGACAAGTAAAAAGTGCTATATTAGTGAACACTGT
Source organism: Pholidichthys leucotaenia (assembly GCA_020510985.1). Classification (NCBI taxonomy): domain Eukaryota; kingdom Metazoa; phylum Chordata; class Actinopteri; order Cichliformes; family Pholidichthyidae; genus Pholidichthys; species Pholidichthys leucotaenia. The sequence goes on from CM035838.1 coordinate 269,556,994, forward strand.
TGCAGTAATTTGTTTATTCTGTTAAGACTCAATATTTTTTACAGATTTTGACGAAATTTTAAGGAAACAACAGGAAGTTGTTTTTTTTTAAAGATTCTTTATGGGATCAATGCTCATCTGATGTTTTAATGCCTGCTCCAAATCAGAAAACTCCGACTCCCCTGTTCTCAACAATGCATTGTGCTATATCTACGATAAGCCAACTGTTAAAAAAAAAAAAAAAAATCAGTCCCTCTTACAATTAACTTATAACCCACTAGATCGAGTGAGTCAAATATCAGACAGCATAGAAAAAAAACCCTGCTTCACTGGCATCAGATATTCAGGAAAAAAATGATAATAAAACATCAAAGATAAGCTTTGCTGGCAACCATTTCCCATTTCTTGTTGTGGGCAGCTGACAGTCCTGCTGCCATCTACTGTTCCGGAGTGTGAACTGCATGCTCTTTGTATTTAGAGGATAAGATTTCGCGTGTAAGAAGCATGTAAATATAAATGTGCTTAAGCATTTTTTTCCTTTGTGTTAAAGTTGTTTTTGAATTTGCTGGCTACATTTATAGTAACCATCTGTAACCATTTATAACTATGCGTACTAGGAGTGTTTTCTAGCTTTTAATAAATTACATCACGATATATTAATATGGCAACTCATTCCTGTATGTACCTGCATTTTCCAAAAGAGGATAGACAATGTTGTATCTCTTGTATTATTTCAAATTATACTAAGTGTTATGTCCACAAACCTGGCATTAAAGAGATGGATGAGGATGCTCCACTGGAACTGGGCTTTATTAATGAACTGCCAACAATACACTACATGTAGCTACATGGGGAGTCGTCCGGGCAAGAGAGCTTCTAATAGCAGACGCTCCCCTATATATGTCGACGTGATGATGTCACCAGCCGGCTGCGTCATCACGCCGCTTATCACACTAAAACCCATCACAACATATCCCCCCCTTTACAAAACACATCCAATTAAGACCCTCCCCAATTTGGTAAAACAGAAACCCCAATAAACACACTAAAATAAAAATGATAAACACATTGAACAACAACTAAACTAGGGCCTGTAGGTGGACTATCACAAGACCCCGCACGGCCAAGGGGTGTATTCTGCCACTTTGATGTGTCCAGGCGTGCTCATAACTAAACATTCCTACTTTTCTTCTTCACAGTCTCCCATGGTAAGGGTGGGTATACCGGGGAGGGGGGGGGCTGTGGCAGCCCCGCAGTGGACGCACCCCTGGTGGCGACTGACTCCCAGGACAAGGGCCGATATTCATAACACAGGAGTCCAGATCCACACCACCTTCGCTGACTCCTGTGCAGCTTCGTCACCCGGAGCATCCACCTGCACACGTTGCAGCTGGTTTGCATGTTGAACCGAGCTGTCAGTCCTTCCTGATTCTGTGATGTGGAAAAAACTTTTTCACTGTGGCCCAGTCCAGCACTGACCACATCGCCGCCGTGTCGAGCAGGAGTGGTAAAGCTACACCATCCAATTTCACTGTACAATAGGAATAACCATTGGTGTTGGGACTCACCGAGTGGATGGTCATTGTTGATGGGCAGGCTGGCTTACTTGGCAGGCTCCACGGCACTGAAGACTGGTATACCCTGGCGAAATGGCTCATGTGCCCACACTTACTGCACCGCTTTCCGCTTGCTGGGCACACTCGCGCTTTACTCCGATGCGTTGGGGACCCACAACCCCCGCAGACAGGGCCTCTCGAAGCAGACCTGTGGCTCACCGCATTAGCCTCGTAATCTTCTGCCATGCTCCCTTCGTCCTCTGAGTCCACCGCATTCGCCGACATTGCTTGTTCGGGCGTCTTCTGCGTCTGGCAGCAATTTAGCTCCGAGGCTAACTTTTCCACAGCTTCCAACTGGAGTGCTAGCGCCACTGCTCTAGCTAGCGTCAAGTCATTAGGCACCGTTGACAACCTACCTCGTAGCCCAGCATTACATGTGTGTTCAGCCAGTTGGTCCCACACCATCTCATCCTCCAATGGCCCAAAACAGCACACACCAGCTAACTGCCTTAGGTCAGCAACAAACTGTTGAACTGGCTCACCGACTCTTTGGTGTCTCTGACAAAAGCGGATTCATCGTACTGTCACACTGTCCGGCATGGTGAAATAGTTAGCTAGCAGCTCTACAACTTCCTCATACGAATTCGTCATGCTGAGCGTGCGGAGAATCCTTTGGCCCTCTATGCCTAGGTTGTGGACAAGCAGTGCTCGCGTCCTCACCTTGTCTAGCTTTCCCAGGTCCAATGCTGTAACATACGTTTCGAACGCTTCCAGCCAACATGGCCATGGAACTGGTGGTTCTCCCGGGAGCTCAAGGAAAGGCTGCAGCGGTGTTACGCACACCTCCATGGTTTAATCCTCCATCGCCAAATGTTATGTCCACAAACCTGGCATTAAAGAGATGGACGAGGATGCTGCACTGGAGGCCGTGGACAGCGGGGCTAGATGAAGGTGGAGGCAGCAGTGGTTGGTGGGCAGGCGAAGAAGAGGGCAATTGGTCAAACCTGTTAAAAAACAGGTTCAGATTGTTCACCTATTCCCTACCCCGTGGCATGGGAGGAGATACTCTGGTGCCCAGAGATGGTTTTGAGGCTTCTTCAGACACCGCTGATGTCACTCAGCAACCGTTTTTGCACTGCTTCGCTTCTGAGCCCACACACCAGTCTGTCCCTGATGGTATCGTTCAGCACATCATTGAATTCACAATGCTTGGCTAGCTTTTTCAATGCAGCAACAAACACTGTGACAGATTCCCCCTCCTCCTGATTTCTTTTATGGAAACAAAAACGCTCTGCAATCACCAGAGGCTTTGGAGAAAAGTGAGATGCCAGGATCTTCACTATTAAGTCATAATTTTTGTTCCCAGGCTTCTCCGGCTGAACAAGGCAACGTAGCAAGTTGAAGGTCTTAGCTCACATTACACTCAAAAAGATCAGAACTAGCTTCTTCCCTTCAATGTCATTAGTGAGGACAAAGTAATCAAAACATTCTATATAAGAACTCCAGTGTTCAGAATTTTCATCAAAAGGACCAATGCTGCCTATTATCACCAACATTTTAGCTTTTCTGTTGCTACTCACAAGTCCTTGAATGGAGAAAAAATCCTCTCTACGATGGAGACAACTAGCCTTAGCCCGCGCATTAGTTTGTTTAGCTACGACAAAAAAAACCCCAAAAACATCTTGTGGATTTTCCTTCCAAAGTGCAGGAAACACGCAGATGCCGTTTATCCTCGTCGCCACTTTTGTTATATCTCTTGTATTACTTCAACTTATACTAAGGATCAACAATAATCAGATGGAGGCAGAGCTTCGGTGCAGCGTGGCTTCTCTGGTTTATTCCTTAATATGCATACAACAGTCTTGTGACCAGTGTTGCTAGATGGGAAATGTTGAAGTATCGTACCAGCATCTTAAAATTATTGTATTTTGAGGAAAATTATCGTACCCACGCAGTTTTTATTCTGACATGGCTCAGGACCATCTGCATCAGTAACATATGATCACAGATTGTGCATATTATGGCCTATAACGCAATTTTGCCTTTAAATAATCTAACATCAGTTGAAAAATGTGCCTCTTGGAGACAAGCGCCTCTACCTGTGTGGAGTACAGGATGAGCCCCTGCCCTGCACTGAACAGCTCAACATATCAGTCATAATTAACTATCGATCATCATCGACACGAAGCTGAAGCCCAGCAAGCAATGTACCGAAGCAGTGAAGAAAGCAAACAAATTGGTTGGATTAGTGAAGATGCACTTTGAATACAAATCCAAGGAGATGATCATTGCACTCTGGAAAGGGAAGATACGTCCTAACTTAGAGTATTGTATGCAAACATGGTCCCCATATTACAGGAAAGGCATCATATTGATGGAGAAGGTCCAATGGAGAATAACCAAGATGATACCTGGCTTGTCAGAACTGCCTTATAAAGACCGACGAAAGGAAACAAACCACAACACTTGAAGAACAACGAGTCCATGGTGACATGATAGAAACTTATAAGATAGTCACTGGAAAAGAAGACCTGGACAGAGGTGCGTTCTTCAGCATGATCGATCCGCAGAGGAACACCAGAGGTCAACGACTTAAAATTTATAAGAAAAGAGTAAGATTAGACTGTAGAAAGTACGTTTTCAGAGAGGATTGTGGATGGATAGAACAATTTGCCTAGTGACGTCATCAAAGCTGAATCTGTGAATGCCTTCAAGAGACAATATGATAAGCACAGAGGGGCTGTGAATGAGCCTAATGCTCTCTTGTCCCTTATGCCGAGACGATGATAGACTTTCGGCGTACAGGTGAATATCTTCTATATGTCTTTTGTTGAATCATCATATATCAAGGTCTTACCTCATAAATCTTTTGAGACGTAATCTGTTTATACATTAGGAATAAACATAAAAATCAACCCACCTAAAATACTGCTAAAATCCCTCTGATAATTTAAGTAGAAACCGGTTGTAGTTTTATTGAGAACCACAATCCAGTGACATTTTTACAGACATTTGCACGTTGCAGCAGCAACAGAAGACTTTAGCCCGAATGCCAAAAGGTTTGAACTACCCAGTAAAAGGGGTATCTGCCCCCCTCTTTGTTTCTCAACCTACTGCCGATGTTGCTTACTTGTTGAGTCTGCCGTGCCTGCATTAGTGTTGTAACGTACGCAAATGATTCGATCGAGTGTACTAGTTTTTATGGGTGAACATACTGTATGAATTACTCACTGGAACTGTAGTGGAAGCCAGGGATCACCAGCTGAATCACCCACCTGAGCAGCAAACGAGCCCCGCCTGCTTGGTTCATCCTACTCTCAGTTCAGTGAGTGGTAGACAGTTAGTGCTCCAGTACAGCACTGATTGATTCGGTGTACCATGGATCCTTTTAGCTTGACTCAGTACGTTTCAGTGAACTGTGGATCCCATTAGTAGCCTCTTTGCTCTGCTACCGCGACGTGTCTTCTTTTCCACACAGCCCGCGCATGTGAGACAATGCATAAAAACGAGCGTAGTATGTATGCGCAGGGTCCATATTCTGATTGTGTTTGCTAAAGTAGCAACCTAATGAAAGGGTCAAATTATCAAATTATGGGAATTTTGGAATTATTGATCGTACATCATACAGAGGGCAAAACTATCGTACAAATACGGTAATTATCGTACATCTGGCAACACTGCTTGTGACTAACTCCTGTTAAAGGTATGACTGTGCCCGGCCAGTAGGGGTCAGCAAGCTCATATAGATCACAATAGTCATGTGAAAAAATTAGGACACCCCTTTAAATAGTCAGTTCTTTATTAAGAAATGTTCACATATCTATGGCTAACCTTGTTTTTGTTTTTATTTGCCTTTTTTAAGATTTATTTTAGCCATTATAAGTGGGAATGAATGTGGGGGTGTCCTAAAAAGATGGAGGGTGTCCTAATTTATTCCTCACTATTTGTTTAGAATTACATTTTACAGAAAATTTGAAAAAAAGTGTACAGTAATTCATTTTTAATTGTTTAGTTGTATTACATGAATCTCACAGCATTTTTAAACATTGGTGTTAAATATCCATATGTCCAAATATATTAAAAAACACAGGCTTATACAGGGTGTCCTAATTTTTTCACATGACTGTATATGACAGACAACCCCTGATTAAGTTGGTTAATCACCCATGCAGGGTGATTCAGTTGACCCTTAGTTTATTAGGCCTACTCACCTGCCTCAAAGCATTTTTTTTGGCCTAGTGAAGAGAAATGCTGATATCTGATAATGATATTGTCATGATTCTGAGCACAGTGAGTGCCGTGCTCAGCCTCCAGTTCAGTTTAAGTCCTTTTCTCTTTGTTTGCTTCTTTGTTTATGTTGTAGTTATTATGGTCTGATGTATTTGGTTATCTGAGTTGTCCTTTTGTTTCTGTCTCCAGTTTTATCTGTGTCGGGATTTTCATGCATTTCTGTATTTGGTCTCTGTTTATTTATGAGTTGTCTGTATTCTTAGTTTTGTCATAATTGTCTATTGTGAATCATTTTGTATTTATGGCATTAGTTGCATCTCTTGGGGTTGTGTTTAGGTTATCCTCATCTTGGTGGTTTCCCTTTTCTGTATTCTCTGGTTTGTTGCTCTTTTTATAGTTATTTCATTATTAGTTGTTCTTGCACATTCCTTTTTTATTCCTTGCATCATTATTTAGTCATTCTGGTCTGTGCTTTTATTTTGACAGCACCCCGTGCAGCTTCCAGCTGTCAAACTCTGTTTTGCAGGCTGCACAGCTGTCACTTATCATATTGATCGTTTCCTCATTCTTGTGACCCACACCTGTCATTCATTGTTCATCTCCCATTTATCTATTTAAGGACAACGGCAATGTTTCCCGTTGCCGTGTCCTACTGTTTGCTTCCTCATAGTGTTCAGCTGTAACTCTGAGTGTATGTGTTTTTCCGCAGAGGTGAACGGGTGCGCTTCACCTTGTTGTTTTCCCTTTTTCCCTTTTCCCCAGACGTGAGCCCCGTTTCCATTTGGGTATGACTCCGTCTACGTTTCTCCTCTTTCTCCCCCCAGCATATCCAAGCGCCTCAGCCTAGGTCTGTCCAGGCTGTTCTCATTTTGCCTCAAACATGAGGCCCGTTTCCCTTCAGGTGTGACTCCGTTACTCTTCTTTTCTCAGCAGATATGAGCCCCGTTCTCCTCCAGCATCCACTCACCATTTCCTTATTTGTAAGGGTTTGTGTTCTGTTAGTGTTAATAAATGTTGCAAACACACAGTTGGTGTTTGGTGTCTTCTGCTTGCCCTTGAAAAGGGCGATTTATGACAGAAGGACATGGCTGGTGTGTGACACCAGCCGCTGTGAGTTTTGTATTTTTTCTTTTTCCCGTAATTATTTTTTCCCCTTTTTGTTATCTCATCAGGTGGAAGACAGTACTTGCTGAGCTTGGGGTGGGAGCTCTGCACTCATGGAGACAGACAAACTGATTGACAATGCTCGTCAATATTCCACCCCTAAAGACGCTTTGTGGTACTTGGGTCTTGCGGAGGAGGCTGTGCAGCATCATCCTCGGCTCGTGTTGCATGCTGAGGGAGAGGATTTTCCCTGGTGAAAGACCTGCAGCAGGAGTTTCACGGGAAGGTCTGGAGCCCCATCAGCAATCTGAGGTCTGCGCTGACGAGAGAACGTCCATTGGTGCAGACATCGCCAGAGACAGCCTTCGCTCCGCACTGCGCCCTGTCTGTACCTGTGCCGATGATGAAGCATCCCCAGGTACGGAAGCCTCTCACCACCACCCAGCTATGGTACGTCAGAGGAACTTCCCCGCTGCAGCAACTACGTTGATGTGTTTGCAGAGCCGGCTCCTCCAGAGTCTCCATGGGTACCCCCACCCGCTGCAGCCACAGAGAGGGAGTTATTTGGGCTTTCAGCAGCAGTTACCATCACGCCCCGGGAGTTAAGGAAAGTACATTTTCATTCTCAAACAATTTTAGATGAAATGCCTTGTCTTATTCTCGGTGGTGAGGCTCAGCAGCAGCCCAATTTAGCTGAGTTTTCACCGTTTGCTGCTGTAACTTTTTCCTCACCTGCTTCCCTCGTGTCCTCTCCTGTGTTCCCTGGATGTTCGTCGGTCCCGAGGGAGAGCTGCTGGATGACGGAGGGACCTGTGGCCCTGGAAGGGTCCGTTCCCGCCCCACAGCCACGTCTTGGATGGGAGAAGAGTGCCTCCGGTGTCCTGAAGACTAAGACAACAAGAGAGTGTCCCCTGACTTCAGCTGCACGGGTCTCTGTGCCAGCGGTGAGGCCAGCCTCCAGCATTAGCCGCCACGCCAGGAGTTCCACCAGTGTCAGTCGCCACGTCTGGTGGTCATTCAGCAGCAGATACCATCGTGCCCTGGGAGATAAGGCAAGTGTGTTTTTATTTTCTTGCACATAAAAATGAAATGTCTTGCCTTATTCCTGGTGGTGAGGCTCAGCATCTGCAGCCCACATTAGCTGAGTCCTCACTGCCTGCTGCTGCCACCAGTTCCTCGCCTGCATCTCCCATGTCTCCTCCTGTGTTTCCTGAGTGTCATCCGGCCCTGGGATGGAGCTGTCAAATGGCTGAGGAGCCTGCGGCCCTGGAAGATTCTGTTCCAGCCCCACAGCCACACCCCGGATGGGAGGAGAATGCTACCTGCGTCCTGAAACTTGAGCCGACAGGAGAGTGTCCCCTGGTTTCAACAGCACAGGAGTCAGCATCATTGGTGAGGCAACCTCCAGCTTCAGCCGCCACGCCTGGAGGTCCTTGGGCTGCATCCACCATCATGCCTGCTATTGGGGTCGTCGCAGCAGAGTCGCCGGAGTCCTGGATGGCAGTGGAGCTCGAGTCAAGGCAAATTCTCTTTTCAGTCTCTTCATTATTAGCCTTAGAGAAATCTTGTCTTGCTCGTGGCAGGATGAATCAGCTGCAGATGCCCTCTGCTCCTGAGTTCTTCTCGCTGGGCTCCACTGCTACCGGTAATGCTCCGGTGTTTCTTCTTCACCGTCTGAGGTGACTGTGCTGGGGTTGGATTGCCAGATATCCGGAGTCGAGACATCCCAGCCTAATTTGCTGGAGTCCTGGGCGGCGGTGGAGCTTGAGCTCAGGCAAGTTCTCTTTTTTTTGTTTTCACTATAACTGTATTAAAGACATCTTGCTTGGCTCTTGGTAGAGAGGACCAGTTGTAGCCGCCAGCTGCACCTGAGTTCTCCTTGCTGGGCTCCACTGCTGCTGGTGACTCTGAACTGGTGTCTGTTTCCTCTCTTTCTGAGCTTCCATCTCTGCCAGAGGTCACCGTGGGTCCTCCATTTCTGTCAGAGGTCACTGTGGGTCCTCCATCTCCATTGGAGGCCACCGTGGGTCCTCTGCTTTCGCCTGAGGTCACCATGGGTCCTCTACCACTGACTGAGGTCGTTGCGGGTCCTCTACCCCCACCCGGGGTTGCCGTGAGTCCTCTACCCCCACCTGAGGTTGCTGTGGGCCCTCTACCTCCGCCCGAGGTCGTTGAGGGTCCTCTGTCTCTGCCCGAGGTCATTGAGGGTCCCCCACCGTTACCTGAAGTCATTGAGGGTCCTTCACTGTCGCATGAGGGTGTTGAGGGTTCCCCATCTCTGTTTGACATCACTGAGGGCTGCCCGTCTCTGACTGAGGTCATAATGAGTTCCCCGCCTTCGCCTGAGGTCTCTGTTGAGCAGTCATCCCCCTCATTCGGTCCTCTTGCTGGTCAGCCACCCTAGTCAGCCGTTCATCTGCCTGGTCCCTTCGCTAGTCAGTTGCCATCGCTGTCTGAGGTTGCTGCTGACCAGAGGTCCTCTTCAGGAATTAATGCTCCTCCACTACGAGTCCACTTGACCTATACCTCAGCTCCTTGTGGGCTACAGGGTGTTATGTATGTTTTTGGTGTTATGTCAGGGTGTCTGGGGTCCACCGTTGAGGGGCACTGTCATGATTCTGGACATGGGTGGGTGCCGTGCTCAGCCTCCAGTTCAGTTTAAGTCCTTTTCTGTTTGTTTGCTTCTTTGTTTATGTTGTAGTTATTATGGTCTGATGTATTTGGTTATCTGAGTTGTGTCGGGATTTTCATGCATTTCTGTATTTGGTCTCTGTTTATGAGTTGTCTGTATTCTTAGTTTTGTGATGGTATTAGCTGCATCTCTTGGGGTTGTGTGTAGTTTATCCTCATCTTGGTGATTGTTTCCCTTTTCTGTATTCTCCAGTTTGTTGCTTGTTTTATAGTTATTTCATTATTAGTTGTTCTTGTACATTCCTTTTTTATTCCTTGTATCGTTATTTAGTCATTCTGGTCTGTGCTTTTATTTTGACAGCGCCCCGTGCAGCTTCCGGCTGTCAAACTCTGTTTCGCGGGCTGCACAGCTGTCACTTATCATATTGATCGTTTCCTCACTCTTGTGACCCACACCTGTCATTCATTGTTCATCTCCCATTTACCTATTTAAGGACAACAGCAACGTTTCCCATTGCCGTGTCCTACTGTTTGTTTCCTCAGAGTGTTCAGCTGTAACTCTGAGTGTATGTGTTTTTCCACAGAGGTGAACAGGTGCACGCCGTCTTGTTGTTTTCCCTTTTCCCCAGACATGAGCCCTGTTTCCCTTCAGGTATGACTCTGTCTAGGTTCCCCCCCACCCACCCCCGGTGTGTCTGAGTGCCTCAGCCTGGGTCCGTCTAGGTTGTTCTCATTTTTCCTCAAATGTGAGCCCCGTTTCCCTTCAGGTGAGACTCCATTTCTTCTCTTTTCCCGGCAGACGTGAGCCCCGTTCTCCTCCAGCGTCCACTCACCATTTCCTTATTTGTAAGTGTTTGTGTTCTGTTTGTGTTTAAGTTAATAAATGTTGCAAACTCACAGTGAGCGTTTGGTGTCTTCTGCCTGCCCTTGAAAAGGGTGATTTATGACAGATATCCTGAAATGTACATTTGTACTATCTGAGTGCTTTCTACTTTTTACTAATTTTTTGGGAATACTAAGTTGGCAACTCTGAAATGGGCATATCCTGAAATGGAAAAATCACAAAAACTATCCCAGCCAGCATGTCCAAGTGGGCCCCACCAAAAGTTAAATCTGGGCAGTCTTATGAGTCCCATGTGGGTTTGTCTGTTGTTTCCATGTTGGTCCCATCTGTGTTTACTCAAGTGGACTCTCCCTGTGGTGCCAGTGTTACTGAAACTTCTTGACCTGCACTAAACCCATGTGGGTTCCAGATGGGGTTAAAGCAGGTAAGTAGATTTCCTGCATACCTGTGCCACAGGTAAAGTCCATGTGGGCAAACACAGATGGGACCAACATGGAAACAGTGGACAAACCCACATGGGACCCATAACAACCTATAGTGAGGCCCACATGGACATGTTGGCTGGGATGGTGCTTTCTATGATGCATAAAGGTGCATTCAGACCAAGCGTGAATTTTTTGTGTGGCGCGATTAATGTAAACAAGCGAATGGACTTGGATTAATATAAACAAGCGAATGGTTTCCCGTCCACTGCAAGTTACAGAGGGGCGGCATTGCTTTCTTACCTTGTGCAGCTGTTGTCAACTGCTGTGGAAATCCCCACAAAGGTATCATGTTTAGGTTTACAATGTTATCTGGTGGGGCACACAGCTGGGAGAATGTCACTGCCTCCTGGGAGAAACAGCACCTGGATGACTGCTTTGTTTACACTGCTAGTCTGCAGACCCTTGTTAGCACATCCATAGCAGGAGTATGTGGGTGGACACCTCCCAACACTTTGTTTTAGCTCTGCAGAGCTCTGGTCCATTTGTCTGCAGGTGAGTGGCAGTCTCATTTTTAAACTAATTTACTTTCCCACTGCGAGGCTGATTAGCTATCACTACCATCTCCCTTGGGTGCAGACGCGTCAATTCTCGTATTTTCTGCATGTTTACATTAACTTATTCGTGCAGCGCAAAAAATTCGCTTCGCATTTGGTGTGAAAGCACTGTAAGATGTTGAAGTTAAGAAATAAACCAACTGTGAAGCAGGAGTAGAAACTCTCTGAGTCCTGACTGAACGGAGACAAGGGCTGTAGCACACTGTACTCTGAAACATCTCACCACTCATGCAAAAACAACAACAAACCAAACAGCACCTGCACTTTAAAGATAAAGTGTCTGTATGTACATTAAGTGCATAAAATAAAAAAATTAAAATAAAATAAAAAAATAATTAGGCTTAAAATTTATCATAATTAAAAAACACAATTTCACATAATTACAAACAACGTAATTGCAGTTAAAGCTGAATTTAGTTTGGTGTATGAAACAAGGTGTGTGTGTATATATATATATATATATATATATATATATATATATATATATATATATATATATATTTAGTGGCGATAGTCAAAGATACACATTTGCCATTATGACCAGGTTGTGAGAAACAATCATGTGATATTAAACTGCACACAGGTGTTGTAATAAAATCAGTCTTTTACATACACACATGAACATATGATACACACAAGTCCAGCTCACCTGTAGAAGGTCCTCACTCAACACCTCTGTTTTTTCTGCCCTGTGAAGACAAACAGTTAAAAAGGTTACTCAGATGCATTTTTAATATAGGTACAATTGTACTGCTAATTACATGCTTCCTGAAGCTTAAATTTTAAATTGATATTTGTTGCCTAATTACAGCAATTCTGTGGTTTATTTCCAATTATATTTAATTTTAAATCATTGATCATATACCCACAAACTTATTCATTTTTGTCTCTGTGTAGACTTCATTATGGACATAAAATTTGTGGAATTCACTGTTTATCATGGCAGTTTCATTTTAATAATTTGTTGAATGACCTCACATCCCCTGCTTTAGCTGAGCAGCAGCGATTACATATTCATTGGCTCAAATAATGACAGTATGTAATCAATTTTTAAACTTTTTTTAATCAGAAAGTCTTGATAGGAAATAGACTGATTTCTAAATGTTGTTGCAAATCACCTCAGACTGTTTGAGGGGAATAAAAGCCTTTTTTCTATATTTAACACTATACGTGGTTAAGAAATCCAACATACTCTCGGAGAATAAAATATGTGTAACACTGAGTAATTATGCCATCTTTTTGAAACTGTCAAATGTTATATCTTCTTTAAATGTGGATGAATTTTAAAGTTCATGCACTAACTTTCATGATGTCATGGGCTAAAATATCCCCGCCCTATAATCCACTAATGAATCAACCGTTTAGCCAGCTCAAGAGTCCCCGTGGAGTATTGCTGTCGTGTAGGTAGAGGAAGGTACACCTTGGACAAAGAAAAAGAAATCCACACACTAACACCTACTGTACATATGGAATTACACACACACACACACACACTTTCGGCTGCTCCCTCTTCAGGGCCGCCAAAGCAGATCATGGGTCCACATATTTGATTTGACAAGGATTTTTACATCGGATGCCTGTCCTGATGCAACTCTCCCCATTTACCCGAGCTTGGGACCAGCACAAGGAGAGTACACTGGTTTTTGAAATGACATCTTTTGTGTTCATATATAATTATTATTATTATTAAAAAGATCTTGCCAAGATGGTTCAGAATTTTTATATAGTACTACAATTGTACAGAACGGGCAAAAATCCGACACACAAAAGGAGTAATTGCATATAACATGAAATGGTTACGCTAGCACAAAGGTTCATTGCTTTGGTTTCTTTTCCAAATTACGTGCTGCATCTCCATTCAGAAGGGAATATCTGGAGGAAGCTTGAGACAGCGATAACAACAAGGCACAGTGTAGTTATTGTGGTCATTTACATTCATGCTCACATTTTATTGTTTTTTTTGTTGTGCACACCTAATAAAATACATTGATATTACAATGTAACTAATTCATGATTATTTTGCTTTAATCCCATTTTGCTTAAAGCACAGTGCAGTTCATATGGATCATTACATTTTGTTGTTGTATGCATCTAATAAAACATATTGTGTTTATACAATAAATTGTTACTTTTTTTCTTAACGTTATACAGGCCATGACACACTGAAATCTCCTGGTTGGTTTAATAAAAAACAAATGGATAAAAAAGAAAGAACTAATTGTCATGTGTGTGCGTAAGTGCACACACAAATGAATTAATACGAGCCCAAACGCAGGTGAAGTTATGTTTTATTAACAATGGAAAAATGAGGTACAAAGTGTCCATAACAACTGTCCAATGAGTAACAATGATGAGGTGAAGGTGACTGGCTACAAGCTCTATAGGCAAGCCCCACGCGTTCCAGGGCGGAACTGGCAGCAGAGAAAAAGGGCAGAAAAATAAGAGGAGAGGAGACTTACACAAATGTCGGAGCGGAATGGCTCTAGGGAACAACAACACTTAGTAGTCCATGGAAGAGTGAGCCAGGTCAACCCAAAGAGACTGATGCCAACGCACTGAGTGTTTCCACTGCTGGCCAGAAATACCCCCAGATACTAATGAGCAGCAAGTGGAAACAGGTGCGTGGCAAACAGAGTGGGTGAATCAGTATGCATGAGTGTCTGGTGTGTGTGGAACCCCAGGTGATGGCAATTGGCTGATAGGTGTCTGGCAGAGAGAGGAGAGAGAAGGGCTGTGGCTGAAGACTGACAGATGAACCAATCATCTGCCAGTTGGAAAAGATAACAGCAATCAGAGGCCAGCCACAGGTCATGAAATGGGGCAGGCAACAACAGCCCCGTACATGACACTAATGACTTTGCAATATTACCAAAAAAGAATTTTGATGATTCAGAACATATCTTTGCTGAGGATTTATATTAATTGACTGGAATACTAAAAATCTTTAAGGACTTTAGATATATGCAACTTTGAATTTACCTCTAATTACCTCCGCCAGGCCGGAGGCCAGGAGGAGGTTGTTTTTGCCAGCGTTTGTCTGTCTGTCTGTCTGTCTGTCTGTTGGTTAGCAAGATAACTCAAAAAGTTTTGGACGGATTTCAATGAAACTTTCAGGCGTTGTTGGAAATGGTACAAGGAAGAACTGATTAAATTTTGGGAATGATCCAGATCACCGTCTGGATACAGGAATTTTTTAAAGCATTCTTTAACATTGTCAGATACGGCCATTTTCAACATGTGTGCAGGCCCAATGGAGGCTGCTGCTCGTCGTGTCTGACAAACACAAACTCCGCCTTCTTCAAAGTTTTAGGCACAAAAGCACGCGGAACACAGTGCGGGCTCGGCAGCGTGCCTGTGTGCCTGTGTTTGCGCTACACTGCAAAAGCTCAGACGGTCAGCTGTCTGCCGCCGGATTATTTGGCAGAAATTCCCTGGCCAGCCATAGTGCCTGCGCAAAAAGAAGCTGTCTGCCGGGGAAGATTCCAAATCATCTTTTGCCATGGAGCGCAACCCCAATAAAACCCACGCCAACCTGTCTACCCAATTTGCATCCGTCAATGAAGCCCTGAGTGCTGCTTTCAGTGATCTATGAAAACGCTCGCATAACCCATTGGCCTGTGGGTTGTACGCGGTTGTGTCATGATTTCTTTTGTTTTTTCTTTTGAATTCTTGGATGGAACATGGGTGGCCAATATAAGCTGCGGATTCACCCATCACACATTTCGGATAACTTATGTTGAACTGTATAATCACAGGAGTTATTGTCTAATTTGACCTTGTTGGATTTTATTACCCCCTTTGTTATATTATTCACTTTCATTTAACCTGTACTCTTAATCTATTCGAAATAAAGATTAATTCATTCATTCATTCAATTGCAACGCCCGCAGCCTGGGAGTTTGCAGATGCACGAGATGGACACAACACCAACACTTCAGTTTATTACCTCCGCCAAGGAGGTAATGCTTTTACTAATGAACCACTAATCCTATCATTGTGAATCCAATTGCTAGTCATATGTTTTCATGGTCAAGGAATCTGAAAACGTACACACAAACACTGTATGGGGGCCACCTGTGGCACTTGGCGGAGGTCTGCACTCTCCGAGTGCTTTTCTAGTTATTTTCTTTAATCTTCAGCTAGCATATGCATTTTATGTTTTATTGTTATGTGAGTTTGTTCAATAAAGTTCTTACTGACAGCTGTAAATTGTATTCATTGTGGTGTATTAATATTCTCACAAGCCGTTTTGCTTAATTTACTCATGACTGTTGCAGGATCTAATTTCTAGTTATGCACTCTAGATATCCAGGGGCCTTTTTCTATGTAGTATGTTTACATAGCCACTTATATAAGTAAATCATTTTTAATTCTTGTTCAGTTAAGTCTGTCATAAAAAAGTCTAAATGTCTCGGGCTTTTACTGTGAAGGGTAATAACAGGAGGTGACTTGCAGCGTTACAAGCTTTTTTCATAATGTCAAGCAAAAAAATAACCCTCAGTTACATAAAATTCTCTTTGACAAGTCGGTATACTGTAAAAAATAATTAACACTCGTATGCAAAATTTATTACAACCTGCTGCCGATGTGACGTAGTTTGCACATGCATGGAGTACCGATTGTGTTCCGGGTACTGATGTGGCAGCAGCAGTGGTTTTTGCATTTTGTGAGCTCGTTGGGCCACTGTAAAGGCCTATGCATACTCTGCAAGAACAGAGAAATTTGTTCTCTCTCCCAGGGCTGCAAGAACAAAATTACATCATTTTGTTCTTGTAGCCCTGGTTTGGGAGTTCTTGCAACTTGTTCTTGACACATCATCATGTCAGAACCTTTTTCTTACATGGTGTCCAAGAACGATTGTGTGATTGGTCAGAAATGTGAATCTCCCAGGAGTATGTAAATGCCTTTAGGATGTGTTGAAAAATATGTACCGGGAAGGGGGGGGGGGGGTGGCTGAAAAGTTCATAGTGGCCAAATTTGACCAAATGTGGTTTATTTTTCAACCACTGGGATCCAAGTGCTGCAACACCGATGGAAGAAGTGTGTGGACCGAAGGGGATGTATGTTGAAAAATAAACCACATTTGGTCAAATTTGACCACTGTGAACTTTTCACCTCCCCCCCCCCCGTATATCTATAGAGAATCAAAATAAATTTGCAATTTTTTTTTGTTCACAGGCATGAACCATTTTTTTTTAAATTTTGGCCATCATTTCTGGCATTATTAATGATTTCACACAGTTGGTACAGTATCCTCCCACCACCAACACCAATGATGACTTGTGGGTTGCAGCCTGCTGGTTGTGGTTGAGTCTTTGCCCAATGTGAAACAGTTCAAGTATCTTGTCACCTTGGAAAGGTGGATTAGAGCTTCATCACTGCACTTCACCGCTGCACTGACCTATCATGCTGAAAAGAGGGCTGGCTAAAAGGTAAAACTTGATATATTGATCCATCAATGCTGCAACCCTCACCTATGGTCATGAAGTCTGGGTAGTGAATGAAATAATGAGATTGAGAATACAAGAAGCTAAAATGAGTTCTACAAGGTTTCTGGGCTTATAGGGTATGGAGCTCAGAATAGAGCCACTGCTCATCCACATTTAAAGGACAGGCCAGTTGAAGCGGTTCAGTGCCTAGTCAGGATGCCTCCTGGTTGCCTCCCTCTGGAGGTTTTCAAGGCATCTCAAATGGGAAGAAAACCACTGGGCAGACCTAGAACCGGCCAAAAGGGATATACTGTACCTCCCAGCTAGCATGGCAACACTCTGAGGATTCCCCAAGAGGAGTTGAAGAGTGTCGCTAGGGAGAGGGATGTCTGGGTTTCCCTCCTGAACATGTGGTCATTGTGACATCAAATCAGACAAGTCATAGTTTTAGACAACACATAAGAGTGTCGTGAACGAGTGATTCAGATATGCCAGTTCCATCTGAGGAGCATCACATTATGCTGCAAATCCAGCAGAGGGGGAGTTAAAAGTCATGTGGAAAGGGCAGAGCGGCAGTGCCAGTGAAGCAGATAAAGCTGCTCATCCGCAGTAATGAATGAGCCATAAGGTTTGAAAAGAGCAAGCCACTGGATATCAAATATATGGTGTCATCTCAGTTCTAACTGCTCATATTTTTGGATTTAGTTCTTTTTTGTCATTTCCTATTAGAGGGCTAATGGTGCCTTTTACAGTCCATCAAAGAAGACAATAGTGCGGCTTCCCCATATGAACACCTACAGCAACTGCACCGATATCAGATCTTCACCTCACAGTTACAGTGGCCTGAAATATTACAATAATAATATATTGCCAATCATATAGAAAATTTGAAAACAAAAAATAAGAATGATCTTCTTCAAATTAATCTTTAAATTTGTTTATTTTGTGTGTGTTTTGCAAATATTAAATGGATAATTGTAAAAAAGGGTACAAAAGGTCAATTACTCTTAATGGATTGTACTGCCGTCATCAACATAACTAAAATGTACATTAATTTTGATTTTATTTTACAATTAAACTCAAATGATCTTGGATGAATACAACCGGAAATGTAATAATTTGAAAAAGACCAAAAATGCAGCGCAAACGGTATGCTTTGCAGTTCCTTTTCCTGCAGCATAACGTCCTGGACACCACATCTCTCCTTAGCCTAAGCTAGTACTACCTCTTGTGGCTGAGGTCCCATTAGTTACAATTAGAAGTGCCAATAAGAGGTAATAGAATGTTAAAGTTAGGTGCAACAAATCAGTTTTAAACGGAGACAAATGAGAACTGAGTGACACAGACACATCAGGAGGATTTTGTAACAGTCATGGGAGAAAAACAGAAGAGACACTGCTGGTATGTTAGCCATGCCCTAAGGAAGAATACAAATTTTATCGCTGTATTTATTCTGTATATCATCTTTTTTTTAACTTGAGAACCCCCTCCCCCTTTTTTTTTCCTTGCTTTAAACTGTAGATACCGTCATTTGTTGTAGTGCTGGGATAGCAACTTCCCCTATAGGAATATGTCAGCTGTTTAAACAGGCTTTTATTTAAAATCTGAAGAGACATGCATGGCCGTGTGGTCTATGGATAGAATAGCTGGCATTAAAACAGCCACCTGCTGGAACAACATGTTAATGATATTCTCCAGCACCTTGTATCACTTATTTTATTTTTCTAAATTATGAAGGAGTGAGATAAACCAGAACCCCACAATATACAATCACCACAATACTTGGGTCATGATACAATCTTAACTCGGTGTTGTGGTGTGTTGAGAGGCCCCCTCCAGCCAATGGTGCCACTCCTCCAGTGCCAACTTGACATCATATACTGTGATTTCCCATCACACATTTTTGCTTCGTCGATCTCCCATCTGCACTGCCCTCACCAGACAGTGAATGTTTAGCACCACCTAGTGGACAGAAAAACTATTGGTTTTTAGTAGTCTAGTGGCCAAACTGTTCAGTTAGCATGAAGCAGGCTGATCGGCTGGCTGGCTGGCACAGCTATTGACACCCCCGAGGACACAGTCCAAGGACGGATAATTTTTTCACACATAAGGAATTGTTCAGAACTCCTTATAAAAACTCCTTATACAAAGATATAGAGTGATGATAATCAAGTCAGTGGCGGTAATGCACCTGTAAGCTGGTTGCCAACCGCCAATCAAATCTAAAAGAAGAAGAAGAAGAAACTGTTGAGTTTGTGTTTGACTTGGGGCCACTGAATCAACAAAATATTGGCACCCAAAATATTGTAACATTACATTAAATTGATTTTCCTCCCATCCCTACTAAATTATGCCTTTAAAACAATGCCTTCTGATACATAAGTGCAAATGATTTTACATAAAAAAACATGCGTGAAATTCACTATATTATCGCCGTGAATATAGTAGGAAATAAATAATCTTGTAAACTGGATTATGTAGTGATTATGCTTGCATATTACTTATTCCAGTTATCCATTTAAAGCTGTGACCATATTAATTATTTCTGCCTAAAACTGAAATTCAAAACCGTTCCACTCTTATTTGTAGAATCGTTAAAACCTCAAATATATAAAATTCTGGAAAATGTCAGGCACCCGGTTCAGAAGGGATGATCACATATACTTCATGTTCGGAAAATAGAAAGCAGATTGTTAAACTGGGCCGATGGGAGCAGTGGGCAGGGGTGTGCTTAGTCCACCCAAAACTGTGTCATGTCTGTCATGTCATGTCATGTCATGTCATGTCATGTGGGCTGCACGGTGGCGCAGTGGTTTAGCACTGTGGCAGCACAGTTTTACCCTCGGCCGGGGGATCGCGGGGATCATGAGATCGTGGGTTCGATCCCAGCCCCCGACCAACAGTGAGCTGTGTGGAGTTTGCATGTTCTCCCCGTGTTGCGTGGGTTTACTCCGGGATTTCTCCGGTTTCCTCCCGCACACCAAAAACATGTAGGTTTAGGGCGCTCGCGCACGCAGCGACCAGCAGCCGGTGGCTTGTCACCAGACTGCAAACCAAATCTACCTACGGGTACAAATAAGTAACAAAAAAAAAAAAAAAAAAAAAAAAAAAAAAAAAAATGTCCACCCAGTGGTTTTATACTATACCACTGACTGGATCCACTGGAACACGATCCAAAGAGTCTCCAAAGCTAATTAGGCACAGGCACAATATCAGTTATTAAGGCCAACTATGAGCAATCCCAGACATAGAACATTAAAGGATCCAACAATAAATACAATAGAAAAACAAACGTGTTGCACACACGTCTGTTGTATATTCCCATATTACAACGAGCCACACGGACGTGATGGCGCAGGCACGGACGGCATCATCACACCGTGCCTATAATGAGGGACAGTCTAGCAGGGGCAGCCTAGCCTCTCTTTGCCATTCCGCCTCTAGCCAACACACTGCCTGTACCCTGCTAATGCTAACTTGTTGCCGCCATCAGTGTGTGAACATGTGTGTGAATGGGTGGATAGCAGGATCTGTAAAGCGCTTTGGTCATCAAGAGATGAGAATAAAAGCGCTATATAAGTGAATGCCATTTACCATTTGTTTTGTACCATAACACATGCTACCAGCTTGTTAATAAAACCACCGTTCAGCACAGCCACTGCCTCCACTGTCCCCGTTTTCCAGACATAAAGACGTCTACCTGTATGTCACTGTTTACTTGTAGGTAAATGGGGAGGAGGGTGAATATGAAAGTCTAGTATGACATGAGCAAATACTTTTTTTCTGTCTTTCGGCTGCTCTCTTTCGGGGTCACCACAGCGTATCATCACCTTATATCGTGGTGATCCGCCTGTTGATTTGGCTAAGAGTTTTTTTTTTTTTATGCCAGATGCCCTTCCTGATGCAACCCTGCCCATTTATCTGGGCTTGGGACCGGCACAGGGAACAAACTGGCTTGTGCACCCCTATGGCAGGGTAACAACTTTCCTTCCTCCATTCTATTTTTGCTGAACACCCAGCTAGAAGGCAGGAAGTACCTGAGCAAATACCATCCATCCATCCATCCATCTTCTTCCGCTTAATCCTTTTCGGGTCGCGGGGGGGCTGGAGCCTATCACAGCATCTTTGGGCGAGAGGCAGGGTACACCCTGGACAGATCGCCAGTCCATCGCAGGGCCAACACAGAGAGACAGACAACCATTCACTCTCGCAGACATACCTAAGGACAATTTAGAATCCCCAGTTTGATACAATCAGTAAAAAAACGGCCCAGCCAGAGATGACTCTTGTGTAATTTTAACTAATTTTTAAAAGTCCACCTAATTCTTTGTCATAAACTACCTTTATGAGGGACCCGTGCTGTGGTATTCATCTCAGACTGAAAGACATGGAGATGCAGTAATTTCCTCTGATGGAAGAACATGGGGATTAAAGGGCTGGGGGATAAAAGGAACTGTCATGCAGGAATGAATTATGATGCAGGACCTCGGGTAGCAGAGATGTGTGAGTGTTGCGATATAAAAGAGAGTCCCTGCTACATGAGGTTAATGTTTTCTGATTCTGGAAGATGTGAGAGAGTGAATAAAGTTCATCTGCTCTGGATGCTTGGCCTGATTATTCCTCTCTCCACACTGGTGACCCTTGACGAATAATGGAACATGAGGCGAACACCCCGGAGATGACCCGGACGGGAAGCCCCAGCAATGCGTGCGCCGTTTCGGTCAAACTACCAGACTTTTGGCTGCACGACCCAAAGTCTTGGTTCCTCCACACCGAGGCCCAGTTCGCGCTCCGGGGAATAACGGCAGATGACACCAGATATTACTATGTGGTCGCAGCGCTGGATGCTCGCACGACTCAGCAAGTAGCGAGCCTGCTCCAACAGTCCCCAGCCCGCAACAAATACGGGGCTCTCAAAACCGCGCTGACCCGGCACTACACGCTCTTGGACTGTGAGAGAGCGGAGAGGCTCCTGACGCGCTCCGAGTTGGGAGACGGGTCAGCGGTCGAACTGATGGGAGAAGATGTTGGCGTTGATGGGCACGGACGACGGGCATTTTCTATTTGATTTTTTTTGATTTTTTGATTTTGTGTACTTTATTGATCCCCAGAGGGGAAATTGAGGGCATCCACCTGGATGGATGAAGCAGCCACGGTACGGCGCTATCCCTTAACCATTCACACACACACATTCACACCTAGGGCCACTTTAGAGTCTCCAATTAACCTAACCTGCATGTTTTTGGCCTGCGGGAGGAAACCGGAGAAATCCCGGAGTAAACCCACACAGCCCACCTTTTCCTCTGGAACCTCCCGACGGTGGCCAGTGTGGTCCTTGCCAACTCGCCGTTGCTGGCCGCGCGTTACTACCGTGCGTTACTACCGTGCGTTACTACCGTGCGTTACTACCGTGCGTTACTACCGTGCGCTAGCCCAGGAGGCAGATTGGATCATCCTCACCACCAGAGCCCTCACAGTGAACGCAGCGACGTCGGAACCCAGCGAGACGGCCAGCGGAAGTGAGGAGCCAGCGATGGTAGCGGCAGTGGGGGCCAGGAAGCGGCAGAGAGACACGCTCTGCTCTTACCACCCCCGTTTTGGAGAGAACGCACGCCGATGCGTGCCACCCTGCCAATTCAAGCATTCGGGAAACACCAGGACCGGCAGTCGGTAGCGGCTGTGACCGTTGGTGAAGAAAGCAAGCTGCTCTACGTGACAGACTCACGTTTGGGGAGACAGTTCCTCATGGACTCCGGCTCCCAAAAGAGCCTCATCCTGCCATCCTACGCTGACCAGTTAGCGGGAACTAGCGGCTCCGAGCTGATGGCCGCAAACGGCTCAGACATTAAGACTTTTGGTGAGAGGACACTGACTGTATCCCTGCATGGCCGTACGTACCAGTGGACATTCGTCATAGCGGCATGCAGTTTCCCAATCTTACGCGCTGATTTTTTGTGTGCACACGGACTACTAGTCGATGTTGCTAGCAGACGCCTGATTAATGCAATGTCTTTTGATTCTCTTCCCTGTACAGCTCGAGGAACTGGGCCAACAACGCTAGCCAACGTCACAGCTCCAGGCGGTAAGTTCCACACACTGCTCACCCAGTTCCCAGCACTCACGGTCCCGACGTTTTCAGCGGCCATCACTAAACACGGGGTGGAGCACTTTATTACCACCACAGGGCCGCCCATTTTTGCACAACCTCAGTGCCTGGACACAGCTAAACTGGCCATAGCGCGCGAGGAGTTTGCCAACTTGGAAAGGCTGGGCAGCATCAGATGATCAAACAGCCCATGGGCATCCCCACTACATATGGTCCCTAAGGCCAAGGGATCGTGGCGACCTTGTGGAGATTTCCGCAGATTAAACAACGCCACAGCGCACGACCGCTACCCAATCCCCCATATTCAGGATTTTTCCGTTCACCTCGCCGGGGCACGTATTTTTTCTAAGATAGACCTGGTCCATGGTTACCACCAGGTCCCGGTGCGCGCGGAGGACATACCTAAAACAGCAGTAATAACCCCGTTTGGTCTTTTTGAGTTTTTACGCATGCCTTTCGGGTTAAAAGGCGCGGCACAGACATTCCAATGCATGATGGATGCGGTGTTGCGCGATCTGCTGTTTGTGTTCGTCTACCTGGATGGCATCCTGGTGGCCAGCACGTCCGAGGACGAACACGTAACCCACCTCAGGACGGTTTTCCGGAGGTTAGAGGAACATGGGTTAATAATCAACCTGACAAAATGCCAGTTCGGTGTGATGGGGATCGATTCTTTGGGACACCGCATCTCACCGGAGGGAGCGATACCCTTGCTGGACAAGGTGCACGCAGTGGCGAATTTTCCCCGGCCTCAGACGGTCAGGGCGCTGCAGGAGTTTTTGGGGATGGTTAACTTATAACCGTTTCCTCCCCTGCACAGCCCAGCTCATGCAGCCGTTGTACACCGCGCTCAAGAAATGGAAACCAGCGGACAGAGTCGACTGGACTCCTGAGCGGGAGCAGGCGTTCTCTGAGGTTAAAACAGCCCTGGCAAATGCCGCACTACTGGCGCACCCGGACCAAGCGGCTCGGATAGAGCTCACTACCGACGCGTTGGACGTGGCCATAGGGGCCGTCGTGGAGCAATGCATCGCCGGTTCTTGGCAGCCCCTCGTCTTTTTTAGCAGGTCTTTGCGCGACAGTGAGCGTAAATACAGCGCGTTTGACAGAGGGTTACTGGCTCTCCACCTGGCCATATGCCACTTCCAGTTCTGGCTGGAAGGGCGCACATTCACTGCGTTTGTGGACCACAAGCCGCCAACGTACGTGATGGCCAAGGTTTCGGAGCCATGGTTGGGCCGGCAGCAGAGGCAGCTGGCCACGATCTCGGAGTTTACGACGGACATTCAGCATGTGGCCGGTAAACTCAACGTGGTGGCGGACTGCCTCTCATGCGCATTGGTGGCCCCAGTCTACATAGGGATAGATTACACGGCCATGGCCATGGAGCAGATCGGCGATGTGGATGTGTGCGCGTTCTAGTCTGGACCAACAGGGTTAAGGCTGGAGAGCAGGGTACTGCAAGACGCCCCCCCCCCCCCCCCAATCTGTGACGTCTCCACAGGATGCCCGCGTCCGGTGGTCCCACAAGCTTGGTGCCGCAGTGCTTTTGAGTCGATTCACTCCCTGGCGCACCCAGGAGTGTGTGCGTCAGTCAAAATGGTGGGAGCGAAGTTCGTCTGGCTGAGCCTGCACAAACAGATGAAAGCGTGGGCTGCAGCCTGCGTAGCGTGCCAACGAGCCAAAGTGCACAGGCACACAAACGCCCCCTTGGAGCCGTTCCATATCCCGGCTAAGAGGTTTGAACACGTACACATGGACCTCGTGGGCCCCCTCCCGCCATCACAGGGGTTCACGCACCTCCTGACAGTGGTGGACCGCACCACACGATGGCCAGAAGCAGTCCCGCTAGCTTCCACCGCGTCTGCAGACGTGGCACGCGCTTTTTTGACAACACGGGTGGCACGTTTTGGTACCCCTTCAGACATCACGTCCGATCGGAGCCCTCAGTTTGTTTCCGACCTCTGGTCCACAATGGCCCGGAGCCTGGGCGTCTCAATTCATTGCCTAACCGCGTACAACCCACACGCCAATGGGTTATGCAAGCGTTTCCATAGGTCACTGAAAGCAGCGCTCAGGGCTTCGCTTACGGATGCAAATTGGGTGGACCGGTTGCCGTGGGTTCTATTAGGGTTGCGTTCCGCACCAAAAGAGGATTTGGCGGCTTCCCCAGCAGAGCTGTTTTTTTCTCACCCGCTGCGGCTCCCCGGGGAATTTTTTACCAGATAACCCCACACCGAACACCCATCCGTCCCCGCATTCACGGCATAACGTAGACGCAGGGACGCTACCTGGCCCGGCCCACCACTGTTTTCCCCGCGCCTTTGTGCCAAAAACCTTGAAGGATGCGGCGTTCGTGTTTGTCAGGCACGATGCCCACCAGCCACCATTGCGCCCACCCTACGATGACCCGTTTAGAGTGCTGGAACCCGGGGACAAACATTTTGTGTTAGACTTGGGGGGTCGCCGGGAGAGAATCTGTATAGACAGGCTTAAGCCTGCCTTTGTGGTGGCAGACGAGCACGTGGTGTTGGCCCGAGCTCCTCGGCGCGGAAGACCCCCCCCGAGAACTCCCCAGGTAAACAATTCATCAGAGCAGTCACACGAGCATGCTGAATGTTCCCCCCCTCCATTGTCCACCCACAGACGGACACATCCCCAGGAACCCCCCACCGGCACAGTAGCGCCACGGAGCCGACGACCCCTCGCTACAGCAGCTATGGGCAGAGGCTGAAGCCGAGAGGATGTGAGGGTTAACACTCAGTCTGAGACTCTGGGGGGGGGGGGGGTCGTATGGGGGACCCATGCTGTGGTATTCATCTCAGACTGAAAGACATGGAGATGCAGTAATTTCCTCTGACGGAAGAGCATGGGGATTAAAGGGCTGGGGGACAAAAGGAATTGTCATGTGGGAATGAATTGTAATGCAGGACCTCGGGTAGCAGGGACGTGTGAGTGTTGTGATATAAAAGAGTCCCTGTGACATGAGGTTAATGTTTTCTGATTCTGGAAGATGTGAGAGAGTGAATAAAGTTCATCTGCTCTGAACGCTCGGCCTGGTTATTCCTCTCTCCACACCTTGACTATTTAAGCAAAGTCCAACTTGCTCCATGAAAGAACCTTGCCTGGTTACCTTGCCTTGCTAAAGAACCTCTGTGAGCAAGCTCACATACTCCACACATCTGTATATCAGTGGTCCTTAAAGGGTACCTGTGGTGGTCATGAAAAAAAAAGATATTATATTGAGCCCCTGTCTCACGTTCTAGTTCTAGTTTAAGTTCAAAGCAATGTGATATAAATCCATTGCTGATGTGCTGGTTCAGCTATGTCAGCAAAACATGCGAGCAGCCATACTGGCAGCTACATGGCCTGCCAGGACGCTTCCTGTGACGAAATATCGTTGGCACCGCGATCCGGATCAATATTGGCTGAGCCTGGAGTGCCCGGATGAGCAGTGGCTTTCAGGATATTCTAATTCAAATTCTAACGTTTATTTCAAACTCAGGGTTCATATTAAATGCAGAACTAAAACGAGTAGAAAATAAATAAATAAATGCTTAAATTCAGCGGGTCGTCTCGTCTGATCTGAGCTCGTAACGGCCACAAGACGGCAGATGATTCGGCTCCTCCCTCGCCGCTATACAGAGGAGCAGACACTCGGCGCGTTGCATTGTGTGTGAGGACCAAAATTCAAACGTTTATTTCAAACTCAGGGTTCATATTGAATGCAGAACTAAAACGAGTAGAAAATAAATAAATGCTTAAATTCAGTGGGTCGTCTCGTCTGATCTGAGGTCGTAACGGCCGCAACACGGCAGATGATTTGGCTCCTCCCTCGCCGCTATACAGAGCAGCAGACACTCGGCGCTCTTGTAACAACAAAAACATACAATGTGATATGGATATCGCAACATGGCGGAATGTAAAGCCTTTGGATGTCTCAATAATAAGCGAAAAAACAAAGATAAACACTTCTTTTGTGTACCCAAACCCAGCTCACCTTGTCAGAAGATCTTAGCGGAAAAGTGATTGCGCAATCTCCAAACAGGGCACAGACGAATCCTTTCAGACGAAATTGCGTTGTGTGTGAGGACCACTTCGTCAATTTCACCCTCAGAAGACCTTTCTGGCTCAAACCTGTAGCCATGTTGGATGAATTCTTCCTCAGAGTCCGACAATTCAGCCATAATAGAATAAAAACACTCACAACAGCACCCTAGTCGCTCATACAGGCGGAGTATTGGCAACGATATGGCGTCACATCCGCATGTGTCATGGCTGCGCGCAGAGTTTTCATTGGCTGGCCATGCCTGCGGTCGTATTTGCATATTTCTATGGTGGTATATGGCTGGAAATAATTATTTAACCAAATAAGGAATACTTTGCCTAATGTTTTCAAGTTGAATGCGTTTAGACGACCACCACAGGTACGCTTTAAAGAGAAATGTGATCAACATAGATTGAACTGGAAAAGAATAAGTCCCTCATTTCAAAGTTTCTGTGTAAGTAGTGAGTCAATCCAATCAGAAATGTAGACACTAGTGGAGACAATATAAAAGGTCCCCTTCCCAAAATGCCTGGAACCCCTTATTAGATGTGTGCAAAAACTGAACGAGTCCCAGGTATTGATGAGTAAAAGCTTCTGTATAAATTTGAAGTCAATCCGATCAACAATGTAGTCGCTAGAGTGGCGACAACATAAAAGGGATCCGCCAAAAATACATGGAACCTCTCATTACATGTGTCTGAAAATCAAATCCCTCCAAGGTACTGATGAATTAAAACTTTTGTAAACTTGAAAATCTGACCAGAAATGTAGAAGCTAGAGCGGCAACATAAAAAGACCTCTCCCCAAAATACATGTAACCCCTCATTATATGCATCTAGAAATTGAATGAGTTTCAGGTATTGATGAGTTAAACTAATCGTTTACCTCTACGGAGGTCAGAGTCCTTCTGGCTGCCATTGGCACCACCGGTTGCATCACTGTATACAGACTATACATAGACTGCTGCTGTCACTGTTTGTTCTTGTTTGTTTTTTTTCCCCTTTTTTTTTAATATCCAGCCTTATTCCTTTTCTTTTTATAAAACTAGTGCATATCCATGCATGCCCATAGAAACCTGTGCATGCCTGTAGAGGGGATGCATTGGAACAGAATTCTTGCCAGTTACAGGACAGTTGGTATAGCAACACAGCACTAAGTGGCAATCACATGTGATGGCTTTTGTATGCAGAAAAACATAAAAATCACAAAATATGCCCTGCCATCTGGGGTTGTTTGCCCCTGCTTGCTACTTCTTCTCCTGCCTGTCACTGTTCTGTGTTATGTTGCTTACCTGTGTCTATATACAGTATATGTCTTGTAGGGAGTCATGTGCTCTGTCTATGTGCCGTCATATAGACATCATCTGGTGGGTCGTCTTCTTCGTTCAGACCACTGAAGGGTCTCCTCCTGTCTCAGACAGCTGTGTTGTTCACAGTCATGCCTGTGGCGTACTGGTGGAACCTGAGGTGTTTCATGTTCACGGCATCCTTTCTGACGTGCAGCAGTTCTCCTCATTCTATTGCTCTCCATCTGGTGGGTCTTCTTCGTTCAGACCACTGGTTGAGGGATAGGTGCGTCGTAATTCCAGTTCATGGGCAAGATCCTGAAAAAGTGGCTTTCGACCCTGTTCAGGAAGGCCCGTGTATGCTCGTAGAAACCAAGAACCGAGAAACCGGAGCACCCGGAGAAAATTAGCGCTTTGCTTGGCATTTTATACATTTGTAGTGTAGACTGGCATTCGTCAAGGTTACACATTTGCCGTCATGTAGGCATGGCGAGTCGTCCTATGATGCCTGACTTCATAAGACGCGCTATGATGACGAGGCAGAGATCATAGGCCGTCCTATGATGTCCTAGAAACGTGCTTTAAAGTCTGTCGTACCCTATGCTGGTGAAGGGTGTCCTCCTGTCTCAGATGGGTGCAATGTACTGCTGGAACCTCAGGTGTTTCATCTTCATGGCATCTTTTCTGATGTGCAGCAGTTGTAATTCTATTGCTTTCCATCTGGTGGGTCTTCTTCTTCGGGATAGGTGCATCGTAATTCCAGTTCATGGACAGGATCATGAAAATAGATCTGAGCAAAAAGAGGCTTTCCGGCATGGACTCACTGTATATGACATCATAAAGACATGAAGGCAGCCTTGATGTATATGACATAAAGACATGTTGCCTGATGTCTGTCACTGTATATGACATCATAAATACACATTTGTCTATGAGCTGTGGGCTTGATGTATATGACATCATAAAGACACATTTGTCTATGTGCCGCCATATAGGCATCGCAAGTCGTCCTATGATACCTGAGTTCATGGCCTATATGACATCATAAAGACACATTTGTCTGTGTATCCTATGATGCCTGAGTTCATAAGACGTCCTATGATGTTCAGGCAGAGATCATAGGTCATCCTATGATGTCCTATGAACGTGACAGCCACACACACACAGACACAGATTTCTTGCTTTTATAGAGTGATGCACACCAATGAAGAGAGAGAGAAACGCCATTTCAATTCTCCTGTATGTCCTACACGTATAGTAGTATTGACAATAAAATCTTTGAATCTTGAATCTTAAAGCTTCTGTATAAATTTGAAGTCAATCCAATCAGAAATGTAGAAGCTAATGTAGTGGTAACATAAAAGGACCCCTCCCCAAAATATATAGAACCTCTCATTACATATATCTGAAAATCAAATGAGTCCCAGGTATTGACGAGTTAAAGCTTCTGCATAAATCTGAAGTCAATCCAATCAAAAATGTAGAGGCTAAAGCCGGAACAACATGTTGTCAAATGGACGAAAGAACAAATGGATGGATCAAAAACATATCCCGACTGTTTTGAGTCACCTCTGCAAGGGCGTATTTAAAGGATCTCTCCTGGGAATGTTATGATTCAAACTACCAATAAACTATCAGTAAACTTAAAAATTAATCATATGCAGTAACATTTTAAACAGCAATTTAAAGGTACATTGTAAAATTTTGGATGATCTTTTATCAAAAATTAAGATAATCATGTATAAACATCTTTTTAATAGTGTAAAGTCTTTAAAAAAAGCTGTTTGATTTTTGTTACCTTAGAATATGTCTACATGGAGCTGGACCTGCGGTGTTATGGAGGAGGGGAATTTGCACTGCCATGTTTCTACAGTACCCAGCCCCCGACCAACAGTGATCTGTGTGGAGTTTGCATGTTCTCCCCGTGTCTGCGTGGGTTTACTCCAGGATTTCTCCGGTTTCCTCCCACATGCCAAAAACATGCAAGTTAGGTTAATTGGCATCAAACTGGGGATTCTAAATTGTCCTTAGGTATGACTGTGAGAGTGAATGGTTGTCTGTCTCTCTGTGTTGGCCCTGTGATGGACTGGCGATCTGTCCAGGGTGTACCCTGCCTCTTGCCCACAGATGCTGGGATAGGCTCCAGCCCCCCCACGACCCGAAAAGGATTAAGCGGAAGAAGATGAATGAATGAATGAATGAATGAATGAATTAATGTTTCTACAGTAGCTCTGAAGGGACAAACATACAGGTGGCTGTAGAAGAAACCGTTTATGTTGTAATGATGAACTGGCCTTTAGAATTTGGTGGCACTGTAGTGTTAGTTGACTGTTGGCTGACATAAAACAGGATACGAAGAAACACACAGAAGAGGAGCGGTTATAATACAAACATTTGGTGCCCGTGGCTGCCAAATCGGTGCCCGGAACAAGATCGGTATCTCACATGCACAAAAGTGCTTCACTCGACGTACACGCATGTATAACGCCTTTACACCATGACAAATGTATTTAATTTACAACTGAATAGATATGGTTTTGAGTACTTGGTCATGTCTTCAATATACAAATGTATAATTTTTAAACAATATTCTGTCTTTGATGCTTGGTACCGATCTTGTTCTGGGTACCAATTTGACAGCCACACATCAAATCAAATCAACCTTTATTGTCATATTGCCGTACATACAACTGTAGTGCAGGCAAGATGAAATTGTGTTTCTCTCGGCATCCATACAAGTAAAAGAACATAATTTAAGACACACTCACACACACCCTCACCCCCGCCCCCCCACATCCATTCACACATCCCTGAGACATACTTGAAAAACTAACCAGAACTATAATATACAAATAATATACATAATGTCCGTAGGTGCAGTAGTATGTATGAGAGATTCCGTATCAACTGTTCAGCATCCTAACAGCTTGTGGAAGGAAGCTGTTAATCAGTCTGGTGGTTCTGCCTCTGATGCTCTGGAATTGTTTGCCAGATGGCAGGAGTTCAAAGTGTTTATTCAGAGGGTGAGAATGGTCCTTGACAATGTTCAGTGCCCTGCTCCTACAACGGTTCTGAAAAAGTTCTTGGACAGAGGGGAGGGAGACTCCAATTACCCTCTCAGCTCCCTTAACTATCCTCTGCAGGGCTTTTTTGTCTGACATACTGCAGCTGGAGTACCATGTAGCAATGCAGTATGTTAGAACACTCTCCACCACACCTCTGTAGAAGGTCCTGAGGATGCAGATGGGGAGAGAGGCCTGTTTGAGTTTCCTCAAGAAGTGCAGTCTCTGCTGGGCCCGCTTCCTAATCCCCAAGGAATTCTTGCTCCAGGTCAGGTCCTGCGAGATCTGCACTCCGAGGAACTTGATGCTCTCCACTCTCTCCACTGAACGGCCGCCAATGCTGAGGGGGACGTGTTCAGGCTGTGACCGCCGGAAGTCGATAATCATCTCCTTCGTTTTGTCCACGTTGAGCACCAGATTGTTCTCACTGCACCAGCCCTCCAGGTCTCTCACTTCTTCCCTGTACATTGATTCCTCATCCCTCTGAATAAGTCCCACCACTATGGTGTTGTCCGCAAACTTAATCTGGTTCCCCTCGTGTCTGGATACACAGTCATGCGTTAGAAGTGTAAACAACAGTGGACTGAGTACACAGCATTGAGGGGATCCGGTGCTCAGCGTGACAGAGTTGGAGATGTTGTTTCCAACCCGGACAAACTGAGGTCTCTCAGTCAGGAAATCCAGGATCCAGAGACATGTGGTGGTGTTCAGACCAAGAAGGAGTAATTTCTCCATCAGTCTCTGGGGAAAAATGGTGTTGAATGCTGAACTGAAATCAATGTACAGAAGTCTGGCGTAGGTGTCTTTCTGATCCAGGTGGGTGATGACAGAGTGCAGGGTGGTGACTATAGCATCCTCCGTGGAGCAGTTTGAATGATATGCAAACTGGAGCGGGTCACGTGATGCAGGGAGGCAGGCTGTGATGTGTGGTGTGACGAGTCGTTCGAAACACTTCATCACAATTTGTGTTAGTGCAACAGGACGATAGTCATTCAGACAGGGCACAACTTGTTTCTTTGCCACCGGTACTATGATAGAGGTCTTTAAGCATCTGGGAACGATGGCCTGACTCAGGGAGATGTTATAAATGTCAGTCAGGACATCCGCCAACTCGCTTGCACAGTCTCGGAGCACACGTCCCGGGATGTTGTCCGGACCTGCAGCTTTACGCGAGTTGACCCTGGTTAGGATCCTCCGTGTGTCCGCTGTGTTGATGGTGAAAGCTGGTCCGACCGATGGTGGGGATGGGCCAGCCCTCCCTCTTGTTGTCGGGTTTGATGCTTCAAAACGTGCAAAGAAGTCGTTGAGCCTGTCTGGAAGCGAAACGTCGTCATCATTGACCCCCTGCCTAGACTTATAGCCCGTCAGTGTCCGAACTCCCTGCCACATCTGCTTGGTGTTCCTAGTGTCACAGAGGTGTCCCTGGATTTTCTCCGCATAGGTGCGCTTCGCCGTCTTAATTCCCTTTGACAGCGCAGACCTGGCTGAGCGGAAGGCGATCCTGTCTTTCGCTCTGAAGGCTGCATCTCTGGCTGTAAGCAGCGAGCGCACCTCTGCGGTCATCTAGGGCTTACGGTTTCCCCGTACAGTGATGGTCTTCACAGTAGTGACATCCTCTGTGCACTTCGCGATGTAGCTGGTGATCGTTTCAGCATACTGCTCCACATCTGTCTTGTCTTCCTGGGAGGCTGCTATTTTGAAGACCTCCCAGTCTATGTGCAGAAAACAGTCTTTCAGTGCAGAGGTTGCACTCTCTGGCCAAATCCTGATTTGTTTCACTGCTGGCCTGCTGCGCTTCAATAAAGGTTTGTAGGCAGGCACCAGCATCATGGATATGTGGTCAGAAAGGCCGAGATGGGGGCGGGGTATTGCCTTATATGCATCTGTGTTTGTGTACACCAAGTCCAACATATTCTCTCCTCTGGTCTTAAAGTCTACACATTGTTTAAACTTGGGGAGCACAGTCTTTAAGCTGGTGTGGTTAAAATCCCCCGCAACCACCACAAAACTGTCCGGGTGTGAATTTTGGATTTCACTAACAGCATCGTGCAGCTCCCCGAGTGCTTCCTTAGCATTAGCTTTAGCGTTAGCGCTCGGCGTTATGTAAACAGCTGCTACAAACACGCTGCTGAATTCCCTCGGCAAATAATATGGCCGACAATTTACAATAAGGAACTCCGCCAACGGAAAGCAGTATTTAGACACTAACATGGCATTAACGCACCAGTTCTTGTTAACATAGATGCATAGCCCACCCCCACGGCTCTTACCGGAGCTCGCCGTTTCTCTGTCAGCTCGGAACACCTCCATATCTTCCAGCTGAATGGCCTCGTCAGGGATGTTGTCGTGGAGCCATGTCTCTGTGAACGCAAGCACACAGCAGTCCCTCCACTCTCTCCGGGTTTCTCTCAGCAGACGCAGCTCATCCAGCTTGTTGTCGAGGGAGCGGACGTTAGAGAGAAGGAACGACGGTACTGCTGGTCTGGAGGGGTTAGCCTTTAGCCTAGCATGGATCCCGGCCCTTTTTCCACGCTTTTGCTTGCGTTCCCTCCGCTTATGCTTCCTCCTCTCCCGGGTAGCCTCCAGCAGGGACTCCGCCAGAATTCCATGCTGGCGTAGAATGTCCCAGTCACAACCGAGCACCGCGATTCTTGCAGCGTGCAGTACCTTGATGTTTAATAAGGTCTCACGGTTGTAAGTTTTACAGAATGTACGTCTGGGATGATTAAAACTCTCACACTTGCTGATGCCAAGAGGGGCCGCTGCGTCTAGGCGCGCCGCCATCACCACGCCAATACGGAACCTTCCTTACGGAACACTAGCCTTGAGATTCTACCATCACCGGAATAAAAATATCAACATTGGAGAGTAAACTAGTTTGAAAATGAGACTGACACTCACTTGGAGACAAAAGTTGTCACAAGCTGAGCTCTGGAGGTTCCGCCAGGCTCAGTCTCGTGGCTTTTTCCTCTGTATTTATATATTTGTTGTATTTTGTGCTTTTTGAGTTTCAGTATTCTTGTACTGCTTTCTATTTTTCTGTTTATGTTTCAGTTTTGTTACACCCATGTTTCGTTTCAATTTGTAATTATTTATTAGTCTGCATTTGATGATGTTTATTCTTTATATTTGTAATGTGGTGTTCTTTTTTGGGGTTGACAGCTGTCAGGTGGAGTTTCCCATTTTGTGCTCTGTGTGGGCGTCACCCCGTCAGAATTTATTCCGAATTTTGTCACAGTTTCTTTATTATCTGTGCTTGGATTTTGTGTTTGTGCACTCTTTGGAACTTTGTGTTTTTGTTATTAAATTCCACAAATTACAGTTGGCACGTGGGTCTATCTTTCTCTGCCCTGAGAGGCAATTCATGACAGAAGTACAGGTAGCTCTGCAACTGAATCGCAGTGTCAGAGTTTTTTACCCACGGACACCTACCATGGATGTGCTAACAAGGCTAACAGTGTAAACAACCAATCATCCAGGTGAAATTTTGGAGGCAGGGACAATTTTCTCAGGTGAGACCCCCATGGGATTATAACAGCAGGTTGAACGCATCTGCAGAAGTTATAAAGGCAACGTTGCCTGTCTGCAACTCACACAAACGGTGACAGCTCACATTTACAATAACACTACTCAACTGTTGAACATTTATTGACTGGCATCGTCTGTGATAGTTTTGCACATTACATTTCTTAATTTCTCACTTACCACTTGACATATCGGTAAAGTCGTAAGGAGACATCATCTTGACAAATATGCATTTGGCAACTGCAAAAGTTTTGACACCTTGACAGCCTCTGTGGAGAGTCACTTGCATTCTCAGGAGGAGGGATGGGGAATAGATTTTCAGTTTGTTGCAATATGGAACCCCACCACTATGCCGCCAGTTTTTTATACAGTGCACCATGTGAACACATGAAAAAGAAAAAAGGACTCTTGCTGTCAAATTTTCTGTTTAGAGTTAGACCCTTTATGGCTTTTAGTCAAGTTGTACTGTGACAGTTGTCCTTTCCCTTAGATGTACACTACTAATTAGGGGTGGGGCAAATAATCAATAAAGTGTAGTATCGAGATACTGTGTGCCCACATGCATCAATTCAGAGAAACCATTGTCAGCATACCTAAAAAAAAGTATTAATAATGCAAATACAATGCAAATACTTAATAATGTCATGCGGTGATCCTTGCAGATCACCGTAAGACGCCAAGAGTCACCGGTGAGTTTTGTAATGATGTTTATTTACAAGACAGGACAAGATGTGACACAAAACTATGAGCTGCTAAGGGCAAAAACACACACTACGAGGTACAGGGGCTCATAGGGCTAACCCCAGCCACTACGAGCTAAACTATGACATAAGCATAATGAACAAACCTGACATGAAGGTCTGACGAGGCTTGTACGCCGACCAAAGCTTGGTGATTATCTGACGATTGTTTGACGATACTCCCGCAACTAGACTGCCGTCAGCGCCTGCCTAATAAAGCCGAGCGCTAACGAGCAGTGATGACAAACAGCTGACCGTCCTTGACAGCCGGAAGCCCCACCGAGCTCCTTCACAATAAGAGCCCGGTGAAGCCAGAATATAGCCCACAGCTGTCAAAGCCGGCAGCGAATATACATAGCCCGAGCGCGGACAGGACCAGCGCTCGGTTCGTGACAGTCCCCTCCCTCCGAGGGCGGGCTTCCAGATGCCCATAGACCACCCTGCACCCCCCCCCCCCTCCAAGGTGGGCGGATGGGGGTAGGTCCGGAGGGAGAAAAAGACCAAACACAGAACAAAATAGGGCAACTGCAAGACATAGGCACAAATACCCACAGATACCCAAACAACCATTACAAGAACCCACAGGATAGCAAGGGACAAAAAAATCAGAACAATTACTGGATCAAACCCACACAAAAAGGTGACCTCTACCCCCCCAACAGTTCATGCCGAACGGTGGAGACCCAGCGCCCCAGGAACAGTTCGGGTGGTCTCCCCACGTCCAACAGCCGGCGGGTGGTCATGGGAGGCGGAACATGACCGGTCGGCTTGTCAAAGTCCCAGGCCCGGAAAGTCCCCTCCCCCGGAGGCCAAGCCAGGTCGCCCAGAAGAACACGTAACATGTCGGGTGGCCGACCCGAGGCGCCGTACCAGAGAAGCAGTTCCTCAGGCGGCCGACCCGCGTCCCTCAGCCACCAGTACTGGGGGAAAACAGCCCGCAGTGGACTCCCTGGCGAAGACAAAACATGGGAGAGCCGGGGCAAGCGTAGCAGGACCCCCATGGCCCCCGGCGATAAAGAGCAGGGGCGATGACTCTGACGAGGGACTGGGAAGCAAGGATGAGCCCGTACTCCGTCCGACGGCGAAGGGTCTGCAGGTCCTCCACCGTCCACGGACCACACCGGTGCTGCACCTCCGCTGGACCCCGATTGGGCCAGAACCGCACCTGCGGTAGACCCCGATTGGGCCTCTGGCGCACCCACGTCGGACCCCAATTGGGCCTCTGGTGCACCCACATCGGACCCCAATTGGGCCAAAGCAGCTCCCGCGATGGACCCTGATTGGGTCTCGGGCGCACCCCTGTCGGACCCCGATTGGGCCACAGCAGCCTCCACAACGGACCCCGACTGGGTCGGTGCAGCTCCGCTGGCGACCTCCGCCCCTGAACCCAGAACCTCCAATTCAGTGACTCCAACTGGCTCCATGCCGGCGACACTGCCAAGAAGCTCACAGGAAACAGAAAAACCGGGATCAATATCACCGGCAGCAACAGAACCCAGCGAGACGAGCTCGGGCGCAGCAGGAAGCTGCCCCTCACTCGCCTCCCCGAGAGGAAGGCACAAATGCTCCAAAACAGGGGACAGAGACAAGAGGGAGCACTTGCCTGCACTCGGGTTCTGTTGCCACCCAGGACTCCGACGATCCAGGTTCAGGGTGGCAACTTTCGTCAGCAGGCTCCTACTCAGCTGCGTCGGGCTCCACACCTGGCAAGATGACGTCTGCAGCCTGAGGTTCCTCCCCCGCTGATGTCCACGCTGATGATCCGTATGGCGTGGGGGCAGGGGACACTCGACCCACTGGCTCGGACCGCTCCGGCAAGGAGACCCGGGGACGCTTTATCGTCGGCTCAGGCTCCAGGCCACAGTCCGCATTTCTCCTCCGTCCACGACGTGGTTGCAGGGCCGGATCCAGGCTTTCCAGCACTGCAGGCCCCCTCCTTAGCCGACGACGTAGGCCTGGCGTCGTGGACCGCTCAACGGGGGGGGACACAGAGGCAGCAGGTTTAGTTATTATCACTACAGAAGGTGGAGGGAGCTCGGGGGGCTGCGAACCCCGAACTCCACCCCCAGGAGTCAGACAAGACAGGTTACAATTTTGGTGTAATAAATTAACTTGCACTTGCCTTTCTCCCGGAGGAGAGATGGTACATGCTGTAGGGGATGCTGTTCCTCCTTCTCCCCGCTGGATGGCGACAGAGGGCCCCTTGGAAGGACGAGGTGGAGCCGCTCTCAGAGGTTCACTGACGGGCCTCACCGGCAGCGGGTCCAGCCGGGGATTCTGCTGAGGATTGCTTGGGCCGTTGCGCCGACGTCGTCGTCGTCCCCCAGATGGCACGAACTCCTGGACCGGTTCCGGGACAGGAACGGGACTCCAACGAGGGGAGCGAGGATGCCTCCTCCTCTGCTTCCTGCTTTCTTCCTCCTCCAGCCCACGGAGTATCTCGCGCTGCGTAGCGAGTTCATCCCTCCTCGTCATCACCTCCGGGTGATTGTTGTAGAGGAGAGGAAGTTTTTCCAGGAGATCCTCAGCAACGTCCAGATGCCAGCGCATGTCGTCGGGGTTGTCGTCAAAAGTTGGGGCGAGGAGTGCTCCGTCTGCATACTCCAGAGCGTCCGCCAGCTCGCGGTCCAGACGCCGACCGTGGCTCCTGGATGACGGCATTTTCCCCAGCGTGGACACCCAGAGAGGGAAGAACGATAGTCCAATTCAGCAAAAACTCACGGTGAAAGGCGTCTCGGTGTGGCGTCTCCGTTTAGACGTCTGGCGGGAGTATACTGTCATGCGGTGATCCTCGCGGATCACCATAAGACGCCAAGAGTCACCGATGAGTTTTGCAATGATGTTTACTTACAAGACAGGACAAGACGTGACACAAGTCTATGAGCCGCTAAGGGCAAGAACACACACTACGAGGTACAGGGGCTCGTAGGGCTAACCCCAGCCACTATGAGCTAAACTATGACATAAGAATAACAAACGAACCTGACATGAAGGTCTGACGAGGCTTGTACGCTGACCAAAGCTTGGTGATTATCTGATGATTGTTTGACGATACTCCCGCAACTAGACTTCCGTCAGCGCCCGCCTAATAAAGCCGAGCGCTAATGAGCAGTGATGACAAACAGCTGACCGTCTTTGACAGCCGGAAGCCCCACCGAGCGCCTTCACAATAAGAGCCCGGTGAAGCCAGAATATAACCCACAGCTGTCAAAGCCGGCAGCGAATATACATAGCCCGAGTGCGGACAGGACCGGCGCTCGGGTCGTGACAAATAAATGCAAATATAAATTCAGTTTTTGGGGGTAGAGAGTAATAAAAAAAAAATTAAATTTTCTTTCACTAGATGATGCTAAATGCTCACTGTCTGGTTAGGTCAGTATAGCAAAGGAGTGACTCATGAGATCTAGCAAGGAGTTGAAAAAGAGAAATGGGAAGGGGAAACTGCAATACAAGCTACTGCAATACTTAGCATATCATATTGTGTGCTTCTGGTGGTTCCCACCTCTACTGCTAACCATAATGATTTGCATTAGTTCCCATGCTGTATTACAGTATAAAGAAAAACAGAAGCCTGACCATTAAATTAAGGTCCAGCATTTGTATCCACTGGCCTGTTAACTGTTATTCCTGGGATGTCGACCTTTATAGGCTAAAGAACTCTCTTCAGAGTCTTGCATTCTCAGTTGGTGATCCCTGTGCAGCAGCATTCCAATTACATTCATTCGCTTTGCTGAACTGTTGTTACAACTTCATATATAATCTTCTTCTTCTTTTAGATTTGATTGGCAGTTGGCAACCAGATACAGGTGCATTACCACCATATACTTCACTCTATATCATCACACTATGTATCTTTGTATATGGAGTTCTGAACAACTCCCCATGTGTGAAAATCATCCATCCATCCATCCATCTTCTTCTGCTTAATCCTTTTCAGGTCGCGGGGTGGGGGGGGGGGGTGCTGGAGCCTATCCCAGCATCTTTGGGCGAGAGGCAGGGTACACCCTGGACAGATCGCCAGTCCATCGCAGGGCCAACGCAGAGAGACAGACAACCATTCACTCTCACAGTCATACCTAAGGACAATTTAGAATCCCCAGTTTGATGCCAATTAACCAAACTTGCATGTTCTTGACATGTGGAAGGAACACTATATAATTCAGATGTGACGATGTGACTCTCTCACAACCATAGGACTCACTAAAAGATCATAGGATTGCCTATGATGTGCCTATGATGTCTACATGATGCCAATATGACATCATATAGACACCATAGTATAGCGTGATTCAAGAAAATCTGTGTTTGTGTCTGTGTGTGATCAAAGGCAGGCATCACTCACGATCATAGAACATCAAAGATCAAAGGCAGGCATCACTCACAATTATAGCACTCGCTATGACATCAGAGCTCAAAGGCAGGCATCATGACATCATCAAAGATCAAATGCAGGCATCATAGGACTCGCTATGCCGTCATCAAAGATCACAGGACTCACTATGACATCAAAGATCAAAGGCAGTCATCGCTCACGATCATAGGACTTATGACATCAAAGATCAAAGGCAGTCATCACTCACGAACACAGAACTCGCTATGACATCATCAAAGATCAAAGGCGCAGTCATCGCTCACGATGATAGGACTTGCTATGACACCTTCAAAGATCAAAGGCAGGCATCACTGAACGAGTGCTGACGTGCTTGCTTACACCCTTGCTTACACCTGCTTTCTACGGGCATGCAGAAATACTTGCTTATACTTGGTTTCTATGGGCACGCACAGGCATGCACAGGTATGCACTAGTACAAACAGATTTTCAGGTCGCTTTTTTGCTCCACCTGACCAAATTATAGAAAGAAACAAAATTATATTATTGTCACTTATGTTCTCAGAAATCGCTCCTTGCTGTCAATATTCTTCTTCTTTGAGAAGGATTTGAAGTGACAAGTTGCTTTAAAACACCCACTTAATATTTCTATGAGACCAGCCTAATATAGTGAGCTAAAACTGGACCTGCTGGTAAGGTAGGAGAATGGGAAACAGCCTGAACTCTTAAAAATCAAAACTACTACTTGCAGACCCCCAGCGACCAAATAAGGGCATGCATCCTCTCTTGGCACTTCCTTTCCTGTCTGCACAGCCTCTTCCTGTGATTGTGCCCAGAACAGGCATGTGCCAACTGAAAATAATGAATCTCAATTAATCTCGGCAAAGAAAAACAATGGTTTAGGCTGTATTATTTACAGGCAAGGCAGAAAT
The DNA here is from genome assembly GCA_020510985.1 of Pholidichthys leucotaenia. Lineage (NCBI taxonomy): Eukaryota > Metazoa > Chordata > Actinopteri > Cichliformes > Pholidichthyidae > Pholidichthys > Pholidichthys leucotaenia. The sequence continues at coordinate 269,597,834 of CM035838.1, forward strand.
AAACCATCAGCAGTGCAGCACATTACAGAAATGTTCTATTCATCTATGATGCTTTGTAATCAAGACAACAAATTTCCTCTGTAAAATTAAACTAGACTAAAAATGTATCATTATTCCATGCACTGCCATCAGCAGCAGAAGGCTAAGTTTTAATGATGTCAGCTATTAGCATCCCTGGCCTCAGAGCCACGATAAGAGTATGGAGCCATGGGAACTGGGTCAAACTATGTTGACTGTAGCATTGGATCTAATCACAGCCGCCCTTTCAGAAAACTGCCCTGCACACTAGGACTAGGAAAAATACAGGAAGTATGTGCATACATTCCAGAGAAAATGAAAGAATGATAAAGCTGTAGGCATGATTTTCTAGGATAAATGTGATCACAGATTGCCGATTACATGACAAAGGGGGACAAAAACACCCCAAGCAGAACATGAACATTTGGCACAGTTTAGCTGAAATGTTCAACCAGCCCCAAAAACTCTACAGTTCCATCTTCTATTGAAAAAAGGGTCCCTGGGTGACATTATCACAAGTATTACATGGTCAGTGAAGATCTAGAGGTCTGCATTGCCAACAGTACTGAGGGCCCTATTACAGCAGTGCATAATCAGTTGGCACATGCGTGGGGCGCGTTTATGTGCGTTTCAAGTTCATTTTGCTATTAGAGCAGCGCAAAACTGAATTTTCTGCCAGGTTTAAAATCTTCAGACTGACAGTAACCAACCATGCCTCCCCCACGCGCCGCATCCACACCGGAACGCACACACACTGTTCATTCATTCAGTGGCTGCTTCATCCATCCATCCAGGTGGATGCCCTCAATTTCCCCTCTGGGGATCAATAAAGTATACAAAATCAAATCAAATTCCCCTAAAAAAATACATTAATGCTTAACCTGTAGACTTCAATGGTAAGTATGCAATTATAATGAGAATGTGGATGCAATAAAAAACTATTAAGTGTATCATCATATTATAATTAAAATGGCGGGTAATTAGATCATAACTGTTACAACTCTCTCCATTAAAATAATTGAAAATCCCAGCACATGCTGTGTTTGCTCATGAGCTGCACAATTTCAAAACATGCCGTTAAATAGCATTAAACAATGCACTTATGACAGATCTTTTTCCTGATCAAAAGCATATTGTCATAAAATGCACCAAAATACAGACGTGCATGAGATTGCATGCTGCCACACTCTTTGAAATGAGCCTTATCCTCCCAGTGCAAAGCCGGTTCACTGTCTGCTGGTATTTACATGGCATGATGCAAAGCATAAAAAACAGACAATGCAGTGAGAAATTATTCTATCTGGACCAGCAGAGAAGCAACAGTACATGGTGAGTCTCAGTGAAGCCTATGGCGCTATTATAACTGACACCAAGATTGTGCATGAGTCACAGGCTGTCAGAAGGCAGATCAAGAAAGTGCCAATCAGCCGTTGAAAACAAAAAAGTGACATCATGGAAACTCGAATTCTGTGTATGTGTGTTTCATGCTGATAACTGTCAATTCTTCAAAGAGAACTTGAGCCAGTATGTGAAGTTGTCGTGAAAATTAGCCTGCACATAACCTAAATGTGGCATAATGTTATTTAGCTAGCTAACAGGTTCACCAGATGTAAACTAAAGACCCCCCAGGAGAAGAAAAAAATACTGGCTTTTGGGAATAGTTAATAATGTTAAAATTAATTGATATTTTGACATCACAGCGCAGCTGTCACCCTATTGGTCCGTGTCAGAAGGATGTCATTGTCCATCGTAAGGCTTTGTGTGTTCAGAGGTTGAGAAAATTATGTGTGCTTAGTCAATTTAAATAAATCATAACTGAACACTCAATTGGACAATGAAAAGTCTGCATAATACAACTGAAAGCATAAATTACAACTATATTTAATACCGTTTTTGGGTCTCCAAATATTCAATCCAGTTTTATTTTTCCCCTCAGTAAACTACATCAATGTTTTGGGTTTTTTTTTTAGCAATGTGACATTTCCAATAAATATGTCATGATTTCATATGTGTGCAACTGTTTTTGTCATAAATTTGCAGCTTTTCTTGTAAATTTGTAAAAAAAAAAAAATTCTTGCAAATTACCTACTTTTTGTATAAATATGCAGAGTGGTGTCGTAGTGGTAGAGCATCCCCACAGCCAGGAGGTCATGGGTTTAAGCCCTGGCTGGGTAATACCAAAGACCATAAAAAAGGTAGTTCCCTCCTTCTTGCTTGGTGCCCAGCACAATACATAACGGAAGTTGGCTGTGGCGGCACCTTGCATGGCAACAGCTCCTCCAGTAGGTGAAACATAATTCTGTTCTGCCATACATGCTTGGCTGTGTGGATTTAATGACAGTGAACATGGTTTTCTTTGTCTTCTTTTTCTTTTGTCCATGTAAATTACTATTTTTTCCCCCTAAATTTGCAGTTTCTCAACAAACTTGCATTTTTTGCAAATTTGTAATTTTTTTTTCTTATGCTCTTGCATACTGTACCGTGCTGTGAAATAGTATTTGCCCCCTTCCTGATTTCTTGTATTTTTGCATATTTTTCACACTTATGTAAATGTTTCCGATCCTCAAACAAATTTTAATATCAGACAAAGACAACCTGAATAAATACAAAATGCAGTTTTCAAATGATGATTTCATTTATTAAAGGGAAAAAAACCCATCCAAATCTACCTGGCCCCATGTGAAAAAGTAATTGCTCCCTGTGTTACATCATGAATTAACTGTGATTAACCACATTTTTTGGAAAGCTGAGTTCAGTTTCAGTAGCTACCCCCAAGCCTGATTACGGCCAGACTTGTAGAATCAAGAAATCACTTAAATAGAACCTGTATGACAACCCGAAGTAGCCTAAAAGATCTCAAAAAGCAACAAATCCTACTGTGATCTAAAGAAATTCAAGAACAGATGAGAAACAAAAACCCAGAATGACGTCTAAAGAACTGCAGGCCTTTAATTTAGCCTGCAGTTTAGCCTTTTATCATTTAGGTGAGACAAATTTGCAGAAAAATATAAGAAATCATGAAGGGGCAAATAGTTTTTCACAGCACTGCATTTGCAAAATTATTCATTTAAATTTGTGCCTTCTTTGGAAAATTTGTTAACTGTTATCAAGTTGCTATTTTCTTGGTAAAATTGATATTTACCTTTATTAAAATCAAGCAGTTAGGGGAATAAAGAAAATACCTGATTAGAAAATTAAATGTCAATAATTGAACATTTGGATACAGCCTTAGAATATGAAGATGAATGAATCACTTTCTGCTTTTGGTGCATGCGAACAAGCGCGGGGGGTGGGGGGGCGCTAATTTTGGACACAAGCAAGGTGCTCTCCATGGAAAAAAGGTGGGGAACGACTGGCGTACTTTATATACTGCATTGTGTGAAAGGAAATCTCAGCTTTGGAAAACACTCTGACTTATCTTTTTTGAACAAAAGCAGTTTAAACATTCAATTAAAAAAAAAAAAAGATAAGTTGATAAGGGTGGGGAGACACTGTGGCTTATTCAAGGGTCTGAAGCAGACAGTATCTGATGTTGGTGCACATAACCGTTGAATAACTAGAAATAATGTGTCTGCTGTGTGGTTAACGTTTAAAAAAGCTGGGACTGAAACAGTGAGTACTGGTATATATATTTTTATATGCAGCATACAGATGCAAGCACAAGATAATCAATTTTTCTTTTTCTATAAAGTATCTGTTCTTTATTTATGGCTAAAGAGAACACTGCAAAATAAAAAAAAGTGGGTAAAAACAACTGCTTGATTGTGTTTTATGTTTAAAAAGCAATGACAGTGTAAAATGCAGACATCGAGCATTCTCACTGACCACAGCTGATGTGGCCATTACGGCCTAGACATCAAACAGATTGGAGTCGATCTTCAAAGGCAGCACTGTCATGTTCACTGAGCTTGTTTGTTTTTCAGACAGCGGCATTTCCTCTTACGGAAGCAGTACCACACATAATCGGCCTGTGAAGACAGAGAAAAAAGCAGCGGTGCCCACGCTGGGATACGGGGAGCTTTGGTGCCGCCTGAACCTGATGTAAATCTAAACTAAGGGAGGGTTTGGAGGTGAGGAGAGACATTCCTCTCAGCAATCAGCTTCCAGATTGAGTCCTGGGAGGAAAGTAAACACGTGGGAGAGTTGGCAGCCATGTGGGTGGTGTGTTCACAGAGGGAAAGGAAGAGTTTGCCAGTTTTATGCCAACCATCTGCCACTAAGCAGGCATTCCTTTACCTGGAGCTACTGATGACTCAATACAAACAGGGACAAACACATGTGCAGACATCTATAAATATAGAGATTGTGAATGCTTTCATACTGTATGCAAAAGATACAGAAATTTTTTACACACGATGATAAAATCTTGATGATTGTTGTGGTGATCTGAGCTGAAACTCAGTGCAGTGTACATACGATGACTCTGAACATTGAGGGAAAAAATTAGTTGTTGTTTGTTTATAGAATGTTCATACAGAAACATCATTTACTACACTTTGAGTGACTTCTGCTCCACTTCTAGTGATATTAGAACCTTCAGCACTAGTTGGCCAGTGCTCCTGAGAGACAAGCCACTGTGTGCAGGGGTGGACCAGCTCCTGTCATCCTGGACTACCTCACAGACTGTCCACAGTGTGTAAGGGCCTAGGACTGTATGTTTGGCCTGATCATCTGCAGTATGGGGACCCTGCCAAAGAACAGTTCTGGTTCCCTTCCTATTCACACTCTACATTGTTGACTTTTCATATAACATGGCACACTGCCACCTGCTTAAGTTCTCTGACGACTCTGCAATCATTAGCCTCATCGCTGATTGGGATGACTGGGAGTACAGAGGACTGACCCAGGACTTTGTGGGCTACTGTCTGCCTCCAGATGATTGCAGGGAAGATCAATCAACTGGTGGTGGACTCCTGTAGGTGTAGACCCCCCCCCCCCCCCCCAGAGCACCGATAAATATCCAGGGAACTGACATCGATATGGTGACATCTTACAAGCACCTTGGTGTTCACCTGAACAATAAACTGAACAGGTCCCAAAACACAAACACACTTTACAGGAAGGGGCAGAGCAGGCTGTTCCTTCGGAGGACACTCGGGTCTTTTGGAGTGCAGGGGAACTCCTGAAGACCTTCTATGAGTCTGTGGTGGCATCAGCCACCCTGCATGGAGTGGTCTGCTGGGGCAGCACCATCACAGCGGCCAACAGGAAGCGACTGAACAGGCTGTTTAAGAAGGCCAGTTCTGTTCTGGGGTGCCGCCTTGACACAGTGGAGGTGAGAGGAGGATGGTGGCTAAGCTGCCACCTCTGTTAGGGTTTGAGGCCCACTCCTTGTGGGACACGGTGAGTGCACTGAGCAGCTCATTTAGTGGCACGCAAAAATGCATGAGTGAGAGGTTTCACATGTCCTTCCTACCTACTGCTGTCAGATTTTAAAATCTGCACTGCTCATAGAGACTGCACATAACACTATTACTTAGTACAAATAAGGAACATTCCTTTCCAATCCATTCTTAATTCAATCACTATTAGTGAAAGTTGCAACAACACTATACTCAAACTGTGAAATATACTGCTCACACACACACACACACACACACACACACACACACACACACACACACACACACAGAGTGGTGTAAAAAAGTGTTTGCCCCCTCCCTGATTTCTCTCTTTTTGAATGTTTGCCACACTTAAATGTTTCAGATCAAACAACTTGAAATATTAGACAAAGATAACACAAGTAAACACAAAATGCAGTTTTTAAATGAAGGTGTTTATTATTAAGGGTAAAAAAAATCCAAACCTACATGGCCCGGTGTGAAAAAGTGACCCCCCCAAACATAAATTAACTGTGGTTTATCACATCTTTGGAAAGCTGAGTTCAATTTATCTAGCCACACCCAGGCTTGATTACTGCCACACCTGTTCTCAATCAAGAAATCACTTAAACAGGACCTGCCTGACAAAGTGAAGTAGACCAAAAGATCCTCAAAAGCTAGACATCATGCTGTGATCCAAAGAACTCCAGGAACAAATGAGAAAAAAAGTAATTGAGATCTGTCAGTTTGAAAAAGGTTATAAAGCCATGTCTAAAGCTTTGGGACTCCAGCAAACCACAGTGAGAGCCATTATCCACAAATGGTGAAAACATGGAACAGTGGTGAACCTGCAAGCTCCCATCTCTCCAGGATCTGTACATCTCCAGGACCCGGAGGCGTGCTGGCCGGATCATAGCCGATCCCTCACACCCTGGTCACGTACTGTTTGCCCCCCTCCCCTCTGGTAGAAGACTTCGGTCCATCCAGACTAAAACCTCCCGTCACATGAACAGCTTCTTCCCCTCTGCCATTAGACTGCTGAACACTAAGTGACTCTCGTGCACCATGTACAGCAGCTCAACCAGACTCATGTCAATCATCACTGTTTTCTTCCTGCATTACCGACTGCACTATATAGTTCTCCACAGTATCTGCTGCTGGCTAATATATATTTTAACTGTTGACCAGTATCACTTAATCTTATCCTACACTTTATTACATGTATAGTTTATTTCTCTTATCTTATCATGTTTAATGTTGCAGCATTGTACCGAGACAAATTCCTAGTTTGTGTACTACATGAACAATGGCAATAAACCTGATTCTGATTCTGATTCTGATTCTGAGTGGCCGGCCGACCAAAATTACCCCAAGAGCGCAGCGACGACTCATCCAAGAGGTCACAATAGACCCCACAACAACATTCAAAGAACTGCAGGCCTCACTTGCCTCAGTTAAGGTCAGTGTTCATGACTCCACCAAAAGAAAGAGACTCTGCAAAAATGGCCTGCATGGCAGAGTTCCAAGACAAAAACTGCTGCTGAGCAAAAAGAGCATAAAGGATCTTCTCAGTTTTGTCAGAAGACATCTTGATGATCCCAAGACTTTTGGGAAAATACTCTGTGGACTGATGAGACAAAAGTTGAACTTTTTGGAAGGTGTGTGCCCCTTTACATCTGGAGTAAAAGTAACAGCATTTCAGAAAAGGAACATCATACCAACAGTAAAATATGGTGGTGGTAGTGTGATGGTCTGGGGCTGTTTTACTGCTTCAGCACCTGGAAGACTTGCTGTGGTAAATGGAACAATGAATTCTGCTGTCTACTAAAAAATCAAAATAAGGACTTCTGTTGGCTACCAACAAACGTGGGGAATACCCTTACGACCCAGTGCTGACCTGGTGAAGGTTCTGGTAGATCTGGCTCCGTTTCGCCCCGTTTCCGACCTCTAAAGGCTCGCCTCTGATGCTAACCCAGATGCTAACCCAGAGTAACTGCAGCAGTGAGAAGGTATTCTTTACATCTGGCCATCTGGAGCCGAGGAGAGAAGGATTTAAAAGGAGGACGAACCAACCGAGGCGGCGATTGGGAGCTCGGGCGCGGCGTTGGTGAGAGACGGGGGCCACCTGGATCCAGCAGGACAGTGGTCTGAACCGGTGCTCAATTGCGAGGCCCAGCCGAGGAACGACCAGACTGACGGCGGTCGGTGACGGGGCCTAGACGGGGCCCAGCGGAGGAGCCGCCTAGCCAGACGGCGACGAGTGGCTGTGATCGGTGGATTCCGGCTGCGCCGGCGGTGCACGACACAACTGGCCAGGTAGACGGAGGCAGGCGATAGACGGCGGTGATCTGCGGAGCTGAGCAGCGTCACTCGGCGGAGAAGCTGCGCAGGAGCGGCGGGTCCAGTAGTGACCGAGCTAGTTGAGGCCTAGCCGGATTCTCTGCTTATTTCTATCCACAGGTCAGTAAAATGCCACCCAAAAAAGAGGAAATGGAAGAAATTAAAAAAACTCTGAACTTTGTGTTAGATGAACTGGCCAAAGTGACTAGCCAGCAGGACAAAATATTAGACCTAATACAGGAGGTACAAGCCCTACATTCAATAATAAAAGAAAAAGACAAAAAAATTATGGACCTGGAGCAACACGGGCGTCTTTTGGAGCAACGCGTTGAGGATCTTGAACAAGGTTCTCGCATTGATGACATAGTTATAAGTGGACTAGACATCAGATATCAGTCGTACGCCCATGCCGCTACAGGACTGAGTGGTGAACATGCTTCCATAAGTGAATCAATGTCCTTAGAAAACCAAGTGCTTCAGTTCCTTAATGATAAAGACATTAAGGTAGAAGCCAATGCGATCTCAGCCTGTTATGCTTTACCGAAGAAAGATAACAAAACAAAGAAATCAATTGTGATGCGCTTTGTGAACAGGAGGGTGAAAAATGACATACTGAGGCAGGCCAAAAAACTAAAGGAAACTCAAGTTTACCTAAATGAACACCTGACAAAAAAAAACGCTGAATTAGCACGGCAGGCACGGATGCTAAAGAAACATAATAAGATACAGTCAACCTGGACAAGAAATTGTAGAATTTGGATTAAACTAAATGGAACACCTGAGCAAGCAAAAAGTATAATGATCAGAGATGCTACTGACTTAGATAAATACAGATGAACACTGACTATGAAACACAGAGTGAGGAAACTCAAACTCTAAAAATATGCCACTATGCTGAACATAAACCACAAGAGATGGAGAATGATATTGATCCTGATAACCACTTTTTCAATAATATTCATAACCACTGTGAATATTACACTGAAAAGCAATTCAAAAGTCAAGTGCAATTAGATGGTAAACTGTCAATAATACACTTCAATAGCAGAAGTCTTAACAAAAACTTCTCACAGATTCAGGACTATTTAAAACAGCTAAACAGAAAATTCACAGCTATAGCAGTCTCTGAAACCTGGCTTAATGCAGACCAGGCTCCCCTGATGGCAATAGAGGGATATCAGATGTTTAACATTAACAGATCTCAAAAAAAGGGTGGTGGTGTTGCACTGTATATTGATGACCTATATAGATGTAAGCTTGTAAATGAAATGTCCTTAGCACTACCAGGGATTCTGGAATGTGTTACTGTTGAGATTGACCTAGACAAAACAAAAAATCTAATCATAAGCTGCATATACAGAACGCCGGGAACTTGCATTGAGACATTCAGAGATAAATTAGTCGAGCTGTACAATAATATTACTAGTAAGAAAATGGTAGCAATTTGTGGAGATTTCAATATTGACCTACTTAATCCACATCAACAAAATGTAGTTACAGAGTTCATGAACTCTATGTACAGCATGAGTCTATATCCCACAATAACACATCCCAGTAGAATCACAGCTCACTCTGCTACACTTATTGACAACCTGTTTGTCAATGTTCTCGACAAGAAAATAGAAAGTGGATTATTGATAAATGATATAAGCGACCACTTGCCAATCTTTGCACTTATCCATGGCCACACGGGGCCCAACCCAGAAAAAATCTCAAAATCGTTCAGACACAAATCACCAAACGCAATCAGTTCTTTTAAAGAGGACTTGCTGAAGCAAGACTGGACAGAAGTCTATGTATCAGATGTAAATGAAGCCTATGACACATTTACAAACATTGTAACCACTCTTTATGAAAAAAACTGCCCATTAGTTAAAAAAAAGCTTAAACACAAATTTACTGACAAACCATGGCTAACCAAAGGACTACAAAAGGCGTGTAAAAAGAAAAATTTATTATATAAAGCTTTCATAAAGAAAAGGACAAAAGAAGCAGAGCAGCGGTATAAAACATACAAAAATAAGTTAACATATATAATAAGATGTAGTAAAAGAGACTATTACAGTAAAGAACTGGAAAAAACAAAGACAATATTAAAAATACATGGACAATAATCAACAGTATCCTTGGAAATAAAAGCAGAAATACCAGCTACCCAACTAACACTCCAAAAAATAATAAATCGACTCCGAATGTGAATATAGCTTCACCTGCAGATGAATTTAATAATTTTTTTGTTAACATTGGACCTAAACTGGCCCGAGAAATACCCACTACGGTGCCAACAGGTGATTCAATATGCAATAACACTGCTGTAAAAGACACCATCTTCATAAAGAACACAGACGAAAGAGAGGTCATTGAAATTGTTAAATCGTTCAAAAGTAAAACATCTACTGACTGCGATGGTATTGATATGCTACTAGTCAAAACTGTTATCGAATGCATAGTGAAACCACTGACGTATATCTGTAACCTGTCTCTCCAATCAGGTATATTTCCCAATGCAATGAAAATAGCTAAAGTAATTCCAATTTACAAGACAGGCGACAGAGGGGAACTCTCAAACTATAGACCAATTTCACTATTACCGCAATTTTCCAAGATACTTGAAAAAATATTCTATGAGAGAATTGACAACTTCATACTGAAGAATGATTTATTGTGTGAGCAGCAATATGGGTTCAGACACAAAAGGACAACAGCATATGCCTTAATGGAATTTACAGAAAAAATATCAACAGCCATTGAAAATAAAGAGTATTCAGTTGGAGTATTCCTGGATCTTAAAAAAGCATTTGATACAGTAGATCACAATCTATTATTAAAGAAACTACAAAATTGTGGTATCAGAGGGGTAGCACTGTCCTGGTTAAGAAGTTACTTAAAGAATAGATATCAGTTTGTATGTGTTAACAACAAAAACTCAGAGCTACTGAAGGTCACCTGTGGAGTCCCACAGGGTTCAGTTTTGGGACCATTATTATTCAATATGTATATAAATGATATATGTAAAGTTTCAGAAAAAATGGACTTAATATTGTTTGCTGATGACACTAACCTGCTATGCAGTGGAAACAACTTGGAACAACTTCTGGATACACTCGGAAAGGAATTAGGAAAGCTGAAACTGTGGTTTGATTCAAACAAATTAACGCTCAATTTAAGCAAGACAAAATTTATAGTCTTTAACAACCATCACAACTACCCAGTACCCAAACTCAGTGTAAATGGTGTAGAGATTGAAAGGGTATCCGAAACTAAATTCCTTGGAGTAATAATTGATAACAAACTGTGTTGGAAGCCACATATTAATTATATAAAAGGTAAAGTATCCAAATCAATTGCAATATTACACAGAGTGAAAAATTTGCTGAATCAACCCACACTATACACCTTGTATCATTCATTAATACTCCCATACATGACATATTGTAATGAAGTATGGGGAAATACATATAAAACAAACATATATCCACTCTTTATGCTTCAAAAGAGAGCTATTAGAATAATCAACAAAGCAGCTTATAGGGAACCAACAAACCCACTTTTTCTTAAACAAAAAACTCTCAAGTTGAAAGATCTGATCGACTTTAAAACCGCAATAATAATGTTCAAAGTGAAGAATCTATCACTGCCCGCAAATATCCAAAAGTTGTTCCAAACAAGGGAGAAACGATATCACTTCAGAGGAACATGTATATTTCAAAAGCCTACAGTGAGAACAACTACCAAGCAACACTGTATTTCAGTGCAAGGTGTCAGATTATGGAACGATTTTGGACCTGAATTAAAATCATGTACAAAGCTTGGACAATTTAAACAAAAACTAAAGGAAGAAATACTCCAAACATATTTACAAGACGACATGTAAACTCACATAAGGATTGACATTTCCAGCCTGTGTTGTGTTATAGCTTAGTTTTTCTTTTTTCTCTGTGACACTATGTCTTAGATTTGTTTTTGAATAGTAACCGCTTAACTTAGACTAGCTCAGTTTTCTTTTTCTCTCAGTCATATTTTGTCTTAGCCTTGTTTTAAATTGTAATCGCTCTTGTCTTGTTTTCTCTTTTTTCTCCTTTGAATTCTTGGATGGAATATGGGTGGGCAATATAAGCTGCGGCTTCAGCCATCACCCATTTCGGATAACTCACGTGGAATTGTATAGTAGAAGGAGTCTTTGTCTAATTTGACCTTGTTGTTATATTATACAGTTTCTTTTAACCTGTAATGTACTATCCGAAATAAATTCATTCATTCATTCATTCATTCATTCATTCAAATTCATTCATTCATTCATTCATCCTGAAGAAGAATGTCCGGCCATCTGTTTGTGACCTCAAGCTGAAGTGCACTTGGGTTCTGCAGCAGGACAATGATCCAAAACACACCAGCAAGTCCACCTCTGAATGGCTTAAGAAAAACAAAACCTTAAAAAGGTGGTTCATGCTCGAAAACCCTCCAATATGACTGAAATACAACAATTCTGCAAAGATGAGTGGGCCGAAATTCCACCACAGCGCTGTAAAAGACTCATTGCCAGTTATCGCAAATGCTTGATTGCAGTTGGGGCTGCTAAGGGTGGCCCAACCAGTTATTAGGTTTAGGGCGCAATCACTTTTTCACACAGGGCCATGTGGGTTTGGATTTTTTTTTTCCCCTTAATAAACACCTTCATTTAAAAACTGCTTTTTGTGTTTACTTGTGTTATCTTTGTCTAATTTGATGATCTGAAACATTTAAGTGTGACACACGTACAAAAAAAATGAGAAATCAGGGAGGGGGCAAACACTTTCACACCACTGTGTGTGTATATATATATATATATATATATATATATATATATATATATATACACACAGTAGGGTACAAAAGTATTTAGTCAGCCACCAATTGTGCAAGTTCTCCCACTTAAAAGATGACAGAGGTCTCCAATTTTCATCATAGGTATACCTCAACTACGAGAGACAAAATGAGAAAAAAAAAATCCAGAAAATCACATTGAAGGATTTTTAATGAATTAATTGGTAAATTCCTCGGTAAAATAAGTATTTGGTCAAAAACAAACGTTCATCTCAATACTTTGTTATATACCCTTTGTTGGCAATGACAGAGGTCAAACGTTTTCTGTAAGTTTTCACAAGGTTTTCACACACTGTTGCTGGTATTTTGGCCCATTCCTCCATGCAGATCTCCTCTAGAGCAGTGATGTTTTGGGGCTGTCGCTGGGCAACACAGACTTTCAACTCCCTCCAAAGATTTTCTATGGGGTTGAGATCTGGAGACTGGCTAGGCCACTCCAGGACCTTGAAATGCTTCTTACGAAGCCACTCCTTCGTTGCCCGGGCAGTGTGTTTGGGATCATTGTCATGCTGAAAGACCCAGCCATGTTTCATCTTCAATGCCCTTGCTGGTGGAAGGAGGTTTTCACTCAAAATCTCACGATACATGGCCCCATTCATTCTTTCCTTTACATGGATCAGTCGTCCTGGTCCCTTTGCAGAAAAACAGCCCCAAAGTATGATGTTTCCACCCCCATGCTTCACAGTAGGTATGGTGTTCTTTCTCCTCCAAACACGACAAGTTGAGTTTTTACCAAAAAGTTCTATTTTGGTTTCATCTGACCATATGACATTCTCCCAGTCCTCTTCTGGATCACCCAAATGCTCTCTAGCAAACTTCAGATGGGCCTGGACATGTACTGGCTTAAGCAGGGGGACACGTCTGGCACTGCAGGATTTGAGTCCCTGGCGGCATAGTGCGTTTCTGATGTAGCCTTTGTTACTTTGGTCCCAGCTCTCTGCAGGTCATTCACTAGGTCCCCCCATGTGGTTCTGGGATTTTTGCTCACCGTTCTCGTGATCATTTTGACCCCACGGGGTGAGATCTTGCGTGGAGCCCCAGATCGAGGGATGATTATCAGTGGTCTTGTATGTCTTCCATTTTCTAATAATTGCTCCCACAGTTGATTTCTTCACACCAAGCTGCTTACCTATTGCAGATTCAATCTTCCCAGCCTGGTGCAGGTCTACAATTTTGTTTCTGGTGTCCTTTGACAGCTCTTTGGTCTTGGCCATAGTGGAGTTTGGAGTCTGACTGTTTGAGGTTGTGGACAGGTGTCTTTTATACTGATAACGAGTTCAAACAGGTGCCATTAATACAAGTAACGAGTGGAGGGCAGAGGAGCCTCTTGAAGAAGCTACAGGTCTGTGGATATCTATATATGTGGATATATATATAAATGGATAAAATTCTTTTTTTCCCTCAAAATTGTACACACAATACCCCATACTGACAATGAGAAAAAAGTTTGAGATTTTTGCAAATTTATTTAAAATAAAAAACTAAGAAATCACATGTGCGTAAGTATTCACAGGCTTTGCTATGAAGCTCAAAATTGAGCTCAGGTGCATCCTGTTTCTGAGATGTTTCTACAGCTTAATTGGAGTCCACCTGTGGTAAATTCAGTTGATTGGACATGACTTGGAAAGGCACACAACTGTCTGTATAAGGTCCCACAGTTGACAGTGCATGTCAGAGCACAAACCAAACATGAAGTCAAAGGAATTTTCTGTCGACTTCCGAGACAGGATTGTCTCAAGGCACAAATCTGGGAAAGGGTACAGAAAAATTTCTGCTACTTTGAAGGTCCCAGTGAGCACAGTGGCCTCTATCATCCATAAATGGAAGAAGTTCGGAACTATCAGGACTCTTCATAGAGTGGGCGGACGTCTAAACTGAGCAATCGGGGGAGAAGGGCCTTAGTCAGGGAGATGACCAAGAACCCAATGGTCACTCTGTCAGAGCTCCAGCATTCCTCTGTGGAGAGAGAACTTTCCAGAAGGATAGCCATCTCTGCAGCAATCCAGCAATCACGCCTGTATGTTATAGTGGCCAAATGGAAGACACTCCTTAGTAAAAGGCACATGGCAGCCCGCCTGGAGTTTGCCAAAAGGGACCTGAGGGACTCTCAGACCATGAGAAACAAAGTTCTCTGGTCTGATGAGACAAAGATTGAACTCTTTGGTGTGAATGTCAGGCGTCATATTTGGAGGAAACCAGGCACCGCTCATCACCAGGCCAATACCATCCCTACAGTGAAACATGGTGGTGGCAGCATCATGCTGTGAGGGTGTTTTTCAGTGGCAGGAACTGGGAGACTAGTCAGGATAGAGGGAAAGATGAATGCAGCAATGTACAGAGACATCCTGGATGAAAACCTGCTCCAGAGCACTCTTGACCTCAGACTGGGGCAATGGTTCATCTTTCAGCAGGGCAACAACCATAAGCACACAGCCAAGATATCAAAGGAGTGGCTTCAGGACAACTCTGTGAATGTCTTTGAGTGGCCCAGTGTTACAACCCACTTTCTGGGCCAAGGCCAGAATAGCCTATTTCAGCCTGGGATCACCAAGTCCGTTTTAACCTCACATCAAGGTGGACCAACCTATAGTCATTTTCACCCACAGGCAAGGCAGACTAACGCCTACACAGTCACTTTTGCACACAGCAAGGCAGACATACACCTACAGTTTATCACAGGCTGTGTTTTCAACCCATGACACCATGATCTAAATCCTTCCACTCTTACCACTGAGCCAAAGAGGAATTCCTCTCTAGCACTTGGCTAGTCATGAAGGTGTACCCTCAGGTGTCAGGAACTGCACCAGTGACTAATTCCCTAAGGAGGGGGCCATAACACCCAGCCAGAGCCCAGACTTGAATCCAACTGAACATCTCTGGAGAAATCTGAAAATGGCTGTGCACCGACTAGGGATGGGCATTCGGTGAAATTTTCTTCACCGATCGCCGGGAGAATTAATGATTAATAATCGGTTAATCATTAACATTTTTAGGTAGGCAGACTACATTAGAACATCAGGTATCAGCACGGAGGGCACGGAGAGCCGCACAACTCAAATCTACCTCTCTCTCTCAAATCTCTCTCTCTCTGTTCTCGTGTTTGCTCGGCTCGGGAATCTCGCAAGCTGATTGGCCGAGACGTTTCACCCTGCAAGCTGATTGGCCGAGACGTTTTACCCAGCTCTCTCCCTGCCGAGCGGCCACCCAACAAACGAAGACCGCATTCATTGCTCTATCGCTCGTATTGCTTAGTCTAGCCGCGTGGAACTTTTTGCTGTTCTCTTGTGCCATTTTGTGCGAAATAGTCTTCCCGTCGAGGCACTACGCCGCCTCCTGCAGCTTCCCTCGACGTGTGTACACCGAATCTTCATGACCTTCTCAATAAAGTTTCTGAAAAAAAAAAAAAAAAATCTTCACGACCGCCATTATTCAGCGCGCAACCACTGTTGGCGGTTTCTTCGCGTAATAAGGGTGTTCCATGGACCCTGTCGATGAGGTATATTTGTATGCTGCATTGCAGTGATTGCAGTACACCTGGTCATTTTTTAAATTGAAATGGTCCCATGCAACACTTCGCCGTAACCGCTTCATGATTTGGCGATCGCCCTACGGAAGCCCGCATGTATCAACGGAGGCACGCCAGGGTACGGCGATGGTGTAATGTTGCCCCCTGGTGCCCAAATTTTGTCATTGCATTGTTTGAGGATGGCCGGATTGTTTAAAAAAAAAAAAAAAAAACGGTTTGTCGACGAAAATGAACTTCCTCGGTGAAATTCTTAATGATCAATTATCGGTTAATCGGTAAATTATGCCCATCCCTAGCACCGACACTTCCCATCCAACCTGATGGAGTTTGAGAGGTGCTGCAAAGAGGAATGGGCAAAACTGCCCAAAGATAGGCATGCCAAGCTTGTGGCATCATATTCAAAAAGACTTGAGGCTGTAATTGCTGCCAAAGGTGCATCAACAAAGTATTAAGCAAAGGCTATGAATACTTATGTACATGTGATTTTAGTTTTTTATTTTTAATAAATTTGCAAAAATCTAAAAAAAAAAAAAAAAAACTTTTCACATTGTCATTATGGGGTATTGTGTCGAGGATTTTGAGGAAAAAATTGAGTTTAATCCATTCTGGAATAAGGCTGTAACATAAAATGTGTAAAAAGTGAAGCACTGTGAATACTTTGCAGATGCACTGTATATATTACGGCTGCAACGATTAGTCGACGATGTCGATAACGTCGATCATAAAAATTTGTCGACGCAGCTTTTTATCATCGACGAGTCTTTTAATTTTAAAGTTTATGTGCATGCCACGGGAATGTTCAGTTTAACTGTTCCAGTGAAGAAGAAGCATCATGGTGACACAGAGAGAAAATCACAGAAGGCCAAAGTATGGGAGGATTTTACCGAAAACAAATAAATGAAACAAGCTAAATGTAGACTGTAAAGCAGTGTTGTCATTTCACAGCTGGACTACAGCTATGCATCCATTCCCTCCTCCTCGCCATTCCTTCGTCTCCAGCCACCTGTCAGCGGACTGCACTGGTAAGGTTAGCAAGTAACGTTAGCGCTACTTATTTTCAACGAGCGACTCTCTCAGCTTTAGAAAACTGACCACACTATTAGTACATGCTGTTTAAATAGTTTAACTGCTGGTGGATAATAATCTCTCTTTGATAGGTGCTGACAGCTGAGCTGCTTCTGTTATGCTAGCTAATATGTTAACTGCAGGAAATGGGTGAATTACATGAGCAGCTTACTCTTTTTCGTATTCTCTATTATTGTCGCTGTAATATCAGCCTTCATTCTGAATGTTAGTGCATCTCAGTAAACTAGAATACCATGATTTGCAATTTACCTAAAAAGGATAACCATAATCATCACAAATAAATTAAAACAGCTTGATAAATAGTTCACTGTGTGTGGTGAAGGCTCATATTCCTGCACTGATATTTAAAGTGTTTGTAATTTTTTTTGGACTGGAAGAAGTTATTTTAATTTTCATCTGAAGCCTAATAAAACTTTTGAACTTGTAGACCCAGCAAGGTTCCAAACAGGATGGGCTAGCTTGTTGTTTTCTTTTTTTATTTTAATAGAGTTGAATATTACTCAATTCACAATTGTTTTGAACATGCAGCATTACAACAGCCCTTTATGGAGTAGCACAGGCCACTATTTGAGTTTTTGCACTTTATGTTGGGGGTTAAAAGACTGCCCTTTAGCATCTATTATATAACCACTTGCACTCCGGGCAATTTTCCTAAAAATGCCAAAAAATAACGTGCCCAAAGTAAATCGAAAGCTGTTCTTCAACCCTTTGCAGCAGCTTCATGGGGTTGGTCTCATTTAAAAGAAAACACTTTGAATTTTTTGGCAAAAAAAACATAATCTCTCTACGTGCTCCGGCCACTGAGTTACAGTCATCTAAACATACTGAACTTGAAGAAAAAAATTTTGGACACAGTGTTTTTTTTGATACAAATGCTTGTAAATAACACACAGCTGTCCGATCTGGCTGGAAAATGCAACAGAAATGTAGAACCAAGTGTTATCCAGCTGAGATCCAAATTTGGTAACAATACCACAAAAAATGAATATTTTACACAGCTTTGTTCTCAGGCTGTTCCCAGGCGTTTTGGAACTGCGCCAAATTGTGCCAAATGGCACAGTTTGGAAAAACGTCTGTAACTTTTGAATGATTCAATGTAGAAGCTTCATTTTAGGCTCAAAGGAAAGGTTACACTCAGGGATGTGTCTGTGTGTGTGTGTGGGGGGGGTCGTCCCCCCCTCCGCTACCAAGGACAGAGTTCAGCCCTCGCTACATGACAGATTACACTCGTTGCATGTTTCTGTTTCCACAGCAACGCTGTCACAGCGGCCCCCCCCCCGCTACTGTGTGTGTGTGTGTGTGTGGGGGGGTTGTCCCCCCCCCACTCGCTACAGAGGATGGACTTTAGCCATCGCTACACAACGGATTAGCCTTATGTGGTGATGTAGGACAGCAGTGCAGTCACCGCGGCTCCCCCCCCCTCGCTGCAGAAGAATAGCGGGGGTGGGGGGGGGGCGTTCACAGCCTGTACACTGCGAGCAACCCCTTGTACCGCGGCGCACGAACTTCAGACTTCGTGAACCGCACAGCTGTAAATTACTGATCGGTCAAAAGTCATTTTGGATTACAATTTTCAGGGATAGAGAATAATTTAGCTTATAACACCTTACCTCTTCACAGCGGAGTCTGGGCGAACTTGTCTCCTCATTGTCAGACGAACGCGACGCTGGTCCGCTCTGGTTCTGGTCTCGCGACTTGATCAAAACATAATTCCATTATTGCGGTTTTGTGCTTCCATGATTGCGGTTTTTGGCGAACGATTTTTCAAAACAAATAACAGTAGTAATTAAAAAAAGACTGGCGAAGGCGTGTGTGTCACTCAGCCTTCGTCGTCAGCCTCCGTCGGTCTATAATGACCATGGAAGAAATCATAGCGTCTACTCTGCTGGAACCAATACAAAATAAGCACCGCCTGTGGCCGAACATGCCGATCCACGAATGGCACTCCCTGTCACACAGGTTGCATTTGTGGATGGTCTCCATGCTGCTGGGTCTGTGGAGCTCTTCCTGTGTCCTTTTTTGATCCGCTGCAGCAGCCAGTCTTCACCCAGCCTTAAAAAAAAACAGCTCACGAACTTCTCTGCTTCAATTGGCTCACTGCATTCAAAGCGTTGGGAGGCGGGTCCTCCTTCCTAGGTTTTCATTCATTGGTTCTTCAAGGTTTCAGAAACCCAATTCAAGGCTCTTATTAGTCGAATGAGAGGTCAATCAGATGAACTAATCTGTTCGCGGCTGTGTTTACAGATTTTTTTTTCAGTGGCGCTTGGAGGCCACACCACCTACACCACCACCATCAATATCCTTATCATGCGTCATGCGCACGAGGGCGCACGAGTGCGCTCTCGTGCGCCCTCGTGCGCCCTAGGACGCAGAGACTTGCCCGCCCGCGGAACAACGGAGCGCAAGTGGTTAACTATGTTGCTACAAACACTTCTAATTAAACTGTCAAGTTCAAGTTTCCAACTCATGTTTGATGGGTCATTATTTTATTTGGCTATGGGAATTTGTTATAATAGGTTACATTATATTGAGGCAGAGACTGACAACAAAGTGATATTCAGAGGTCTGCAGGCTTAAACAGGTGAGGTAAAACACGACCTGGAGCCCCGAACAGGAGCCGTGCCGACAGGAAGCAAAGATGGTGGACATGAGAGAAATAATCGCCTTTAGTTGACTAATCGAAAAAAACAATTTAGATTAGTCGATTACCAAAATAATCGTTAGTTGCAGCCCTTGTGTGTGTGTGTGTGCGTGTGTGTGTGTGTGTATCAGTGCATCCAGAAAGTATTCACAGCGCTTCACTTTTTACACATTTTGTTATGTTAAAACCTTATACCAAAAGGGAATAAATTATTTTTTTCCTCAAAATTCTACACACAATACCCCATAATGACAATCTGAAAAAAGTTTTTTTGAAATTTTTGCAAATTTATTGAAAATAAAAAACCAAGAAATCATATGTACATAAGTGTTCACAGCCTTTGCTAAATACTTTGTTGATGCACCTTGGCAGCAATTACAGCCTCAAATCTTTTTGAATACGATGCCACAAGCTTGGCACACCTATCTTTGGGCAGTTTCACCCATTCCTCTTTGCAGCACCTCTCAAGCTCCATCAGGTTGGATGGGAAGCATCTGTGCACAGCCATTTTCAGATCTCTCCAGAGATGTTCAATTGTATTCAAGTCTGGGCTCTGGCTGGGCCACTCAAGGACATTCACAGAGTTGTCCTGAAGCCACTACTTTGATATCTTGGCTGTGTGCTTAGGGTCGTTCTGCTGAAAGAAGAACCGTCACCCCAGTCTGAGGTCAAGAGTGCTCTGGAGCAGGTTTTCATCCAGGATGTCTCTGTACATTGCTGCAGTCATCTTTCCCTCTATCCTGACTAATCTGTCAGTTCCTGCCGTTAAAAAATATCCCCACAGCATGATGCTGCCACTACCATTGGCATGGTTATGAACGGTGCCTGGTTTCCTCAAAACATGATGCCTGGCATTCACGCCAAAGAGTTCAATTTTTGTCTCATCAGACCAGAGAATTTTGTTTCTCATGGTCTGAGAGTCCTTCAGGTGCCTTTTGGCAAACTCCAGGTGGGCTGCCATGTGCCTTTTACTAAGGAGTGGCTTCTGTCTGGCCACTCTACCATACAGACCTGATTGCTGCAGAGATGGTTGTCCTTCTGGAAGGTTCTCCTCTTTTCACAGAGCACCGCTGGAGCTCTGACAGAGTGACCACTGGGTTCTTGGTCACCTCCCTGACTAAGGCCCTTCTCCCTCAATCGCTCAGTTTAGACGGCCGGCCAGCTCCAGGAAGAGTCCTGGTGATCCCGAACTTCGTCCATTTACAGATGATAGGCCACTATGCTCACTGGGACTATCAAAACAGCAGAAATTTTTCTGTACCCTTCGCCAGATTTGTGCCTCAAGACAATCCTGTCTCCAAGGTCTGCAGACAGTTCCTTTGACTTCATGCTTGGTTTGTGCTCTGACATGCACTGTTAACCATGGGACCTTATATAGACAGGTGTGTGCCTTTCCAAATCATGTCCAATCAACTGAATTTACCACAGGCGGACTCCAGTTAAGCTGTAGAAACATCTCAAGGATGATCAGTGGAAACAGGATGCACCTGAGCTCAATTTTGAGCTTCATGGCAAAGCCTGTGAATACTTATGTACATGTGATTTCTTAGTTTTTATTTTTAATAAATTTGTAAAAATCTAAAAAAAACTTTTTTGACATTGTCATTATGGGGTATTGTGTGTAGAATTTTGAGGAAAAACATGATTTTAATCCCTTTTGGAATAAGGTTGTAACACAACAAAATGTAGAAAAGGTGAAGCATTGTGAATACTTTCCGGATGCACCACACAAACACACCTCATCATCATAGCAGTCTGTCGGGGGCGATATACACACCATATAGGAATTATAAATGAATTTTTCCATTGTGGGACTAATAAAGGATTATTATCACATTTAAAGTTCACATGCCCCAGGTACCATGGTACCTGTACCACAGGTAAAGTTCAAGTGGGCAAACACATATGGAGCCAACATGGAACCTGTGGACAAACCCACATGGGACCCATAAGACAGCCCAGTTTAAACCTGTGGTAGGATCCAGTTGGGCATGCTGGCTGGGTTATTATTAACAAAGAGATGAAAGGAACTCTGATAAGGGCAACTGGTATTTTAACTCCAGCCTAAAATATACAAAAAAGTAACAAGCTGATCATTTAAGCTGCGGAAATATTCTACATCAAATGCAATATTTCTCTCACAAGATATGCTAATGTTGGACAGCTGCATCCACAGCCCCCCAGCTATGAACATGGTTTATGAAAGCATGAATAATCCATGGCAACATAATCAAAATGTGAATAAGACAGCATCCTTTTTCTTGAACATACTGTGATGGTAGTGAGCCAACTGTTGGCTGTTGCTGATTTTCATTCTAATCTGAGGTCTGGTTTGTTTACACTCCCCATCCCAGCTAACGGATGGTATATGCTCAGGTCTGTAGCATTTCCCTTTGTTATGCTAGCTGAGGGAAGAGGAGCAGAATGGCGGCCCCGGGCCTCAGCAGGGTACCACACGCCCCCTGAGTGCTGGCATGACATCTCCTGTCAGCCACAAAAAACACACACATGGGCGTTTCCACTTCAGATGCTCTCTGGGTATTTCTCCACCGAATGCTTTTTGTTTTCTGCAGAATCCTGGTCATGCATCTTGGGGCCCACGATGTTACCTCCCAGATGACAAAGCAAGGGAGATGGTGGGGGAGGGGGCAGTGCTAGGATGCATGTACACTAAAACAGAAAAACCCACTTACTGTAGCTGTCCACCAAACTAGGTCACAGTTCTGTCAAGTATGCAAGAATAACTGTGAACACACACGCGTGCACAAGCATGCCCACGAATACACACATGTCCGGCAGAGAGGGCGCAAAAGAGAGGGAGCCGAAGACAGAGAGAGCCTGCAGCATTCGGCAGCGATTCACTGCAAACACAAGCAGTGAGTTAGCTCTAACAACTTTACTCATGGAGAATAATTTCCACAAAAGGCATTCGGCGGTGCGACTTAATTGAGATTTTACACTCCTCAACCAAAACACACAAACACACGAGAGCGAAAAAACATTCACATGATGCCAAATACAGAGAGCATCGAGTAGACATGTAAAGCTGAAATGAAGCCACATTAGAAGCCATCTTTCTCTGTGAAAGCTATAAATGTCTCCACCATTTTTGGAAATTTAACATGTGGGTTGGCAAACAAATGTGAAGAAACAGCTGACACCAAGTGAACGTTTCTAGGCAACCACGGCACATGAAGGGTTTTATGTTTACTGAGCAGACGCATAAATGAAGACTCAAGACAGATAGGGACTCATCCTTTATATTAAGGAGTGATCACACAGAAAATATATTCTTATATCAGCAGCAATAGTTAAACAAAACGGGAAACTGTTATTAAAGGATTAGTGTTTCATGTTTTGAAACAATGGGAAGGCAGGGGAGCCCGCCATCTCATTAATAGAACTGAGTGAAATTTCTTTGGAGAATTACCTCGGTTTATATCTCTTTATTACGTAGAACTGCTGAACAGAGGACTTCAACAACTGCTAAAAAAATATGTGAGAACAAGTTGGAGGCAAATTTAGTATCATCAAAAAAATTCACCATATGTTTTCCGAATACTTTTTTTAAAACAACATTTACTTGATGTCATGCTGTTTTATCTTCAGATGTTCTCTTCTTAAGAACAAACGCAACCAAGCTTAATTCCAGTTTAGTTATAATGAATTTAAGAGCACCCAGCGGTTGGGAAAAACAATGGAACTCCATAGAGAATCAATGGTGTCAGAAAAAAATAACAAATTTGAGCTAAATTGTACTTTTAAAGGTGTAAGAGACAACATTCTGACTTCCCAGCCACTTGGTATTGC
The DNA here is from genome assembly GCA_020510985.1 of Pholidichthys leucotaenia. Taxonomy (NCBI): domain Eukaryota; kingdom Metazoa; phylum Chordata; class Actinopteri; order Cichliformes; family Pholidichthyidae; genus Pholidichthys; species Pholidichthys leucotaenia. The sequence goes on from CM035838.1 coordinate 269,621,439, forward strand.
ACTTACTCTTGCACCAACAGGTTGGTACAGACATGTGACATAGACCAGTAATGCTATTGGCTGTGACCAGCTGTGACATCTTTATCGGCTACAGATATGTGAATACTAGACAGGACGTGACTAGTGGCCCAGCTAGTCACGTTTCATATACATAGCTTATGTAGTAATCTACATAAGTGCAACACATAATTGTATGTGTATCCTCTTATCAAAATGCTGCAAGTGCTGTCAACCATTATAATTACAGACAGAATATGGCACCTGTTACAGTGGGGCAAAAAAGTATTTAGTCAGCCACCAATTGTGCAAGTTCTCCCACTTAAAAGATGAGGTCTCCAATTTTCATCATAGGCATACCTCAACTATGAGAGACAAAATGAGAAAAAAAAAATCCATTAAATCACAATGAAGGATTTTTAATGAATTAATTGGTAAATTCCTCGGTAAAATAAGTATTTGGTCAATAACAAAAGTTCATCTCAATACTTTGTTATATACCCTTTGTTGGCAATGACAGAGGTCAAACGTTTTCTGTAAGTCTTCACAAGGTTTTCACACACTGTTGCTGGTATTTTGGCCCATTCCTCCATGCAGATCTCCCCTAGAGCAGTGATGTTTTGGGGCTGTCGCTGGGCAACACGGACTTTCAACTCCCTCCAAAGATTTTCTATGGGGTTGAGATCTGGAGACTGGCTAGGCCACTCCAGGACCTTGAAATGCTTCTTATGAAGCCACTCCTTCATTGCCCGGGCAGTGTGTTTGGGATCATTGTCATGCTGAAAGACCCAGCCACATTTCATCTTCAATGTCCTTGCTGATGGAAGGAGGTTTTCACTCAAAATCTCACGATACATGGCCCCATTCATTCTTTCCTTTACACGGATCAGTCGTCCTGGTCCCTTTGCAGAAAAACAGCCCCAAAGCATGATGCTTCCACCCCCATGCTTCACAGTAGGTATGGTGTTCTTTCTCCTCCAAACATGACAAGTTGAGTTTATACCAAAAAGTTCTATTTTGGTTTCATCTGACCATATGACATTCTCCCAATCCTCTTCTGGATCATCCAAATGCTCTCTAGCAAACTTCAGACGGGCCTGGACATGTACTGGCTTAAGCAGGGGGACACGTCTGGCACTGCAGGATTTGAGTCCCTGGCAGCGTAGTGTGTTACTGATGGTAACCTTTGTTACTTTGGTCCCAGCTGTCGGCAGGTCATTCACTAGGTCCCCCCGTGTGGTTCTGGGATTTTTGCTCACCGTTCATTTTGACTTTACAGGGTGAGATCTTGCGTGGAGCCCCAGATCGAGGGAGATCATTAGTGGTCTTGTATGTCTTCCATTTTCTAATAATTGCTCCCACAGTTGATTTCTTCACACCAAGCTGCTTAACTATTGCAGATTCAGTCTTCCCAGCCTGGTGCAGGTCTACAATTTTGTTTCTGGTGTCCTTTGACAGCTCTTTGGTCTTGGCCATAGTGGAGTTTGGAGTCTGATTGTTTGAGGTTGTGGACAGGTGTCTTTTATACTGATAATGAGTTTAAACAGGTGCCATTAATACAGATAACGAGTGGAGGACAGAGGAGCCTCTTAAAGAAGAAGTTACATGTCTGTGAGAGCCAGAAATCTTGCTTGTTTGTAGGTGACCAAATACTTATTTTACTGAGGAATTTACCAATTAATTCATTAAAAATCCTTCAATGTGATTTTCTGGATTTTTTTTCTCATTTTGTCTCTTATAGTTGAGGTATACCTATGATGAAAATTGGAGACCTCTCTCATCTTTTAAGTGGGAGAACTTGCACAATTGGTGGCTGACTAAATACTTTTTTGCCCCACTGTATATAGTTCTTTATACAGTTGTTATGCTCTTATTTGTGAGGCACGGTGTGGTGGCACTCACGTCCGTTTTCCGCCACCACCCTGTGCCTATAAGTAGCAGCGGGCAGGAGGGGCGGGTCTCTTCGCCATCACCCCTGCCTGGTGATCGTAGTGTGTTGTGTGATATTTAATGAACGCAAGTTCAGTCGTGCACCTGGCCTCGTCATTTCGAGTCTACCTTCAGACACAACAGCACATTCGTATGCCATGAAAATATTAGCCATGTCCTATCTAGTGTATCATATATCTATGTTACTGGCCACTGGAGTCTCATCAATCAGCTGCTCAGATTTATGATTATTTTGGGCCCGTAAATATTTTCAAAAGTATTTTTTCATCAATATATTATTTTTAAGAATATAAAGGCTTCAATTCTGCACCTTTCTGACCACTTTGTTGATATATTATTTTTTTAAATATTTGCTTTCATGAAAATACAGTCCAGTGCACCTTTAAGGTACACAAGAGGCTTTTAGCGCAAGATGAGCAAGTACCGAATCCACATAGCATCAAATTGATAGAATTTAAACTTTGGAATACATGGAATTTACAACTGTCGGAAGCTGTTATTCAGAAGCCAACACATTAAGAATTAAGTCTGAACAGGTAGGAACAATATTTATTTTCTAGATCTAGATTTCACTGTGTTTTTGTAAAGATCCTTCTTCTGATTCTCCTGATGTTGATGTATGTAATTTTTATTTGTCACTCGCTTTGGGGGTCGGAAGGATGCCCCCAACTGGTGTGTTTGTGCATTCATTTGATTATTTCTAAGAGACGAGTTACACTGATTAGAGAGCTGCTGCAGTTGGAGAACTCCTATTGATGGAACACCATTAGAAAAGAGCCTAATGGCTCCATGAAATCTATTTGACTCCCTGATGAAGGCTTGTATGCTGAAACATGTCGGAGTTTTTAGGTCAAATATGACCATGCCATAAAAATAAAGTAAGTAAGTAAAGTTTATTTATAAAGTGCTTTCCACAGACATACAGTCACAAAGCGCTGTACAATAAAATAGAATAAAAACTTGATAGAGACACAGTAATAATAATTATAATTTAAAAAAAGTTAAAACAAGATTAAAATAATTTAAAAATGTCAGACTTACAAATTAAAAACAAAGGCTTTTAAACAATTTTTTGCCTTGTACAGTTTTCCAGTATTCTAGTTTTTGGCTTATCCCATCCAAAGAGCATCTCAAACAAACCCAGTCTGAATCCAGGAAGCATTCCTACACAACATTTTTGAATATTTCTTTTCCATTTTAAAAAATTAGAAAAAATGTTTTGTACATATATATCTGACTACTACTAACTGCTAACTTTGTAAGTAAGTGTAATATAACATTTACAACAGTTTCCCACAGGTTATGTCCATTATAGCATAATAAAAAAAATGGTTATAAATCATTTGGTTAAAGTGACCAGTCTGGTGATGTGTTGAAAATGTTTTATGGTGGTACTGTATGAGATATAGTGGATATAAAAAGTCTACACACTTCTGTTCAAATGCCAGGTTTTTGTGATGTAAAAAATGAGACGAAGATAAATCATTTCAAAACTTCTTCCACCATTAATGTGACCTATAACCTGTACAACCCAACTGAAAAACAAATAAATCTTTTAAGTGGAAAAATAAAAAAAAAAACCCTTACAATAACCTGGTTGCATAAATATGCATACCCTTAAATTAATATGTTTTTGTAGCACCTTTGGCTTTTATTACAACACTCAATCTTTTTGAGTAGGAGTTTATCAGCGTGGCACATCTTGATGTGGCAATATTTGCCCACTCTTTTTTGCACAAACGCTCCTGTTTGTTTCAGGGACAACAGTTTCTGAAACCCAACCTGAATTGCTTTCTATATGTGCCGTTTTTCTTTTAATATCTTCCTACCTGCCTCAGGGACTACAGATGGAAATTAGTGAGAATGCTATAATCTGGTACAGAGCATCTTTACCCTGTGTTCAATGTTTTTTCTGTACATGGTCCCTGACAAATAAACCAATAAACTAAAAAAAAAAAAAAATCTGTCAGAGAGCGAGGACATCTCCTGTGCACAGCCCTCTTCAGATCACTCCACAGATGTTTGATTGGACTCAGGTCTGGACTCTGGCTGGGCCATTCCAAAACCTTAATCTTCTTCTGGTGAAGCCATTCTTTTGTTGATTTGGATGTGTGCTTTTGGTCATTGTCGTGCTGAAAGATGAAGTTCCTCTTCATCTTCAACTTTCTAGCAGAAGCCTGAAGGTTTTTTGCCAACACTGACTGGTATTTGGAACTGTCCATAATTCCCTCCACCTTGACTAAGGCCCCAGTTCCAGCTGAAGAAAAACAGCCCCAAAGCATGATGCTGCCACCACCATGCTTCACTGTAGGTATGGTGTTCTTTTGGTAATGAGCAGTGTTGTGTTTAGCCAAGATAAATGGCTAAACACATCAATCATGGCATCTCCTCCTGCTTGTACAAGCAGGAGGAGATGCCATGATTGAGGCTCTCTATATCATCTGCAATAGAATCTGGCGTACTGGAGAATGGCCAACCCAGTGGACACAGTCACTAATAACTACACTACCAAAGAAAGGGAACCTGCAGTTGTGCCAAAACTATTGTGCAATTAGCCTTATTAGCCACCCCAGCAAAGTTATGCTGAAAGTACTTTTGAACAGGCTCAAACCACAAGCAGAGAATATCATCACCAAGAAACAGGTTGGCTTCAGATCGGGAAGAAGTACCATCGAACAAATATTCAACTTGTGAATACTCATGGAGAAGTACCTGCAGCATCAACAAAATTTGTGCCATGTCGTTGTTGACTTTAAAAAGGTTTTTGACAAGAGTTTGGCACCAGGCATTGTGGACCACTACTAGACCACTACTCTCATAAACATCATCAAGACCCTGTATGACAAAGTCACCAGCACAGTATTCTACAATGGCAGCACTGGAGACTTTTTCAGAACTACTGTTGGAGTCAGGCAGGGTTGTTTACTACTGCCAACCTTCTTCAACATTTTCCTGGAGAAGATCACAAGCGATGCTCTGGAGAATCACCAAGGCTCAATCAGTATTGGAAGAAGAACACTCACTAACTTAGGCTTTGCCGATGACATTGATGGATTGGTTGGAACAGAAGAAGAACTTGAAAATCTAGTGGAACAGCTGGAGAAGAATCAAAGTAAGAGCTCAAAAACTTGAAGCAGTCACCAGCTTTAAGTATCTTGGAGCTACTGTAACAGATGAAGGATCAAAGAAAGAAGTTCTCGCAAGAGTAGCACAGGCCACGGTAGCACTAATCAGGCTGAAGAAAATCTGGAAGGACAGGACATCAACAAGCACAAATTACGCCTGCTGCATTCATTGGTCATCTCAACTTTCCTCTATGCACGTGAATTGTGGACCCTTATGGACCTGCAAAAGAGGTTCAAAACTTTTGAGCTGAGATCCTACAGAAAAATCTTGGGCATCTCTTACAAAGACCACATTACAAACAAAGCAGTGCGGAGTTGCATCAGAGCTGCCATTGGACCATATGAGGACCTCCTCTCCATTGTGAAAAGCAGGAAAATGAACTAGTATGGCCATGTGAGACGATCCAGTGGAATTGTGAAAACCATCATGCAAGGCACCATACCTGGAGGAAGGAGACGCGGCAGACAGGAGAAAAGGTGGGATGATAACATCAAAGAATGGACAAACCTACTTCTCACCAGCATATTGAGGTTAGCAGAGGACCGTACAAGATGGAGGGAACTTATCAAAAAGTCATCGGTGGTGCTCCTATAGCCGCCTGGCTTTGGGTTTAAGTAATGTTGTGTTTGCACCAAACAAGGGCGTAACTTTGTTTCAAACATGGGGGGGGGGGGGGATCTCTGCCCATATAAGGATTTTAAAAAAATGTTTTTATTATAGGATTGTCAGGTCATCAGTACAGGCAGTTGCCTCCAATGTCCTTTTTCATTGGAGGAAGAGCACAAAATTGTTAACTTTGCTAAAAGGACAAGGCTAATTTACCCCTTATTTTGGCATTCCCATATTAGTAACAGTTGTAAAAATTATTTCCCTAATTTACCAAATCACTATTCAACCTTGTGATAGTCTATGCCACTATGAAGCAGCAGGCCTACTTAATACCCATTATGTGTTAAGTATTTCAGCACTAGCAGAAATCAAGTTTTGACTATTGTTACCTGGTCATGTGTACCTCCTGTGCCTCTCTGGTTACCTTTACCTCCTCTCTCCTCTCCTTCTTGGTTCACCCTGCTGCTGCCATATTCTTGCTCCTGATATAAAAAAAGCTCAGTTAATGTTCAAATGGTTTAAAAGAGGTACTTCCTGGACAATTTTGGAGGATGTAACTCATGCTAGATTTTTGCCCTTCTTCCCTCTTAATAGCATCTTAACAGTGCAATCAGTATTAACTGAGGTTAATCTAGCAGCCGAATGAGGTTAAATCACCATTATTCTTAACTCATTTTATTGTTATTAATCAGTTGTGGTGATTAACACATTTATTCTGACAGGACCAATGTTTTTTCATTAATTTATGATGTCACCACTTGCCACCATGCGGCTATTTCTTACCAAGCAGATGAACTAAGGACACTACTGTGATTTAGTCAGCTAGACTCTGACAAAAGTAACAGTTATCCTACCCACAAAGGCATGAACACAGCACACCACGCCTTTGGTGTGCTGTTTCATTCATGAAATAACAGCAAATCTGTGAGTAGATTTGTGACTAAATCATCCTGGTATTAAAAACTTAATCTGGATTCATTATTTAGACTTTTGATTTTTTACAATGACATTCAGTTTTCAAATTTAGGATTCAGGTATTCCCCCCCACCCAAAGGTAAATAACACATTTACCTTTACCAAATTTACCAGAAAAAAAAACATGCAAATTTAGGAGAAAATAGTATAAATTCACAAGAAGAAAGTAGCAATTTGGTGATAGTTAAAAAAATAAAAATAAAAAAATTGAGAAATTTGAATGACTTTGCAAATATGTAAGGGAAAAGGCTTATTTTCCATGAAAAAAAATGCAAATTTGAGAAAAAAGCTACATTTTTATGAGAAACTGAATTTAGGTGGAAAACAACATGGGGGAAATAATGCATTTTTAAACAAAAAGTAGGCAAATTTACAAGAAAAAATGTCTCTGATTTACAAGAAAAGCTGTAAAACTATGACAAAAAAGTTGCACACATGAAAAAGTGACAGAAATGTCACAGTGCTACATAAAACACTGAAGTTTATTAAGGGAGAAAAAGTGTGATGATTGGGCGAGCGCGCTCCCCCTCCCTTTCTGTGGGAGGTTCCTAATCTGTCTCCCGGCTCCGCAGGTCATCAATGCACCTGCGTGAGTGGATGCACCTGCTGCCTCTTCCCTGCCAGCGCTTAAAAGGACCTGCTTGTGAACACTTCAGCGCTGGCTCGTTGGGTACTGCTGCCTGAAAATAAGGTTAAGAATCGTACTGTTAGGAACTCAGCCTAATTTTCCTTTTCCTCCTCTCTCCCCAGGTTGCTGCCATCTCAGCGGTGCATCTCTGGGATTGTGGTGCGCTCGCCTGTCCCCTCATCACCTTCACCTTGGACTGTCTTCTCCACCTGGTCAGACTCCCCCCAGCTCCTCTCCTCTCTACGTCCTCTGCCAGCTCTGTCCTGCTGGTTCCTTCTCCTCCTCACTGGGTTCCTCTGCTGGGCTCTCCGCTCACCCGTAGTAAGATAACGCCTGCTCTTATCCATTATCCCCAGTTTCACTCCTCATTCCTAACCAGCTCTCATTTCCCCTTCTTCTACAGGCTGTGTGTTCCCTTGGCATGTGCCGCTTTCTTTCCAGTTGTGTGTGCTTTCAATAAAGTTGTGTTTAACGTTTTTACTCCGCGTTTGAGTGTCTTCTCTGGTGTTAGCTGCCTTGCACGTGAGCTTATCACTTACAGTCATGACAAAAAGATTGGAGAGAATATTTGGAGCCCCAAAAGTTGGTAGTGAAGACAGCTCTAACTATAAATGGGTTTATAATGTGCTTTTAGTTGATATATAATATATATACATACACACATGTATATTTAGTACTGAAGTGACCATACAGGAAAAGAAGCAAGCTGGAGGAGATGACAAATACTGTAAGAAAAAAAAATGCTAGAAACACTGCAACTTTTAATTTAGCAATATTTATTTTTTTAGCACTCCTTTTATTGCAAATGGACCCTTAAACACCAACAAACTCAAAAGGTACTTTGTTAAGGTGATGAATCTTGTTATACTAAGTGCTAAATCATTACACGGTGATGATAATAAGCCATCAATATGTGTGTTTGATCATTGCCTAATTTATGTAATGCTGTCTCGTGATTAAAAACCTAACCTGTGCCGCTACAAATGACTTTGAGTATTGACCAGAGAGTAGGCGCGTGGACCAGTTGAGCAATACCAAGTCTGCAGGGAGGGGAGGGGGGTACATTGTTTGATTATTATAAATGTTACTTTTCGTTGCTTGCAAATAAAAAAAAAAAAACCCGACAACTTCTTCATACTCACTTGTAGATATTTTTCATTAATTATAATTATATGATACCCCCACCCCCTCATAAATTATGCCTATGGCACCGAATATACCTTTTGGAATTATGGACAAAAAGTTCAACCTTGGTTTCATCGGACCAGAACACATTTTCATACATGCATTTGGGAGATTTCAAATGTGTTTTTGCAAAATGTAGCAGGGCTTGGATGTTTTTCTTCATAAGATAAGGATTCCATCTTGCCACCCTACCCCATAGCCCAGAGGCTCAGTTGGTAGAGCATCCGCCCCACACCCGGGAGGCAGGGGTTCAAATCCCGGCCGGGTCATGCCGAAGACCATATAAAAGTGGAACTTCCTGCCGTCCAGCTTGGTGCTCAGCAATAATGGAATGGAGGAGGGAAAATTGTGGCGGCGCCTTGCATGGCAGCGGCCTTCTGATTCTGCACTTGGGGTGTGTGTGATTAACACAGTAGATAGGTAAAACACAATTTCGTTCTACTGTACATGATTGGTTGTACAGTTGAATGACAATAAGGATGATTTAATAAAAAAAAAAAATAAGATGGGAGTTTGTTGTCACATGTACTAAACAGCCAGTACTTGCCAGAAATTCCTGCAGCTCCTTCAATGTTGCTGTTGGCCTCTTGGCAGCCTCCCTGACCAGTTTTCTTCTTGTCTTTTCATCAGTTTTGGAGGGAGGTCCAGTTCTTGGTAATGTCACTGTTGTGCTATATTTTCTCCACTTGATGAGGACTGTTTTCACTGTGTTCCATGGTATATTTAATGCCTTGGAAATTCTTTTGTACCCTTCTCCTGACTGATTCCTTTGAACAATGAGATCCCAGTGATGCTTTGGAAGCTCTCTGCGGACCATGGCTTGCACTGTAAGATGTGACAACAAAAATGTCAGGAAAAGCCTACTAGAACAGCTGAACTTTATTTGGGGTTAATCAGAGGCACTTTAAATGGTAGCAGGTGTGTGCTGACCCCCATTTAACATGAGTTTGAATGTGATTAATTCTGAACACAGCCACATCCCCAGTTATAAGAGGGTGTGCATATTTATGCAACCAGGTTGTAAGTTTTTAATTTTTCTCCTTAAAAGATTTCAGTTTGTTTGTCTATTGGGTTGTACAGGTTATAGGCGCCATTACTGGTGGAAAAAGTTTTGAAATGACTTATCTTGGTCTCATTTTTTTTACATCACAAAAACCTGGCATTTGAACAGGGGTGTGTAGACTTTTTATATCCACTGTAGCAAGATGAGACTTATTAGCGTGTTCTGCAGGCAAGGCATAGAAAAATCATCACACCTCTCAGAAAAGCTTAGGATCCCTGCAGTGCTTTTTAGTTGGTTCTGTTGGGAGTGTTGTGCTCACTATGAAACCGAACCCTCCCGGCATCACTCCCGGTAGTGAAACACTAGAAATTGATGCTAATTTTTTCTAAATTATTTTTTGCAGCCCCAGGGACAGGTTGTTGGCATGTTATCTGTGCAGAATTCAATACAATAATTTACTTGTCTAAAATTTTAACAGTATTTATGTAACCACATAGAACATTGGAGACTTGTCAGTCTTTTGCCAGTTATTAATATTTAGGTTATCATATGTCTACATGATTATAACCAAAGATATCAGAATTCCAGAGTCATGGCAGGTTATATTTCTGTCAGCAGAAAATCTTAAATCCATCCAGTCTTCCATTTTTTTCTACCAGATGCCCAGACCTCCCTCACCACAGCCACCAGCCAGCTCTTCTCCAGTCAGCACGTCTTGGATTAACCCTGGGGACTCCTCCCAGGGGAATTTCACACATAAGTCCTCCGAGAGGAATTCTAGTCAGATGCTTGAGTCACCTCATCTAATTCTCTAGTCAGCCTCTTCTGGATGGCTGCACATCCCATCATATCTCTAAGCATGAACCCAGCCACACTGCAACCACCAGATCAAACATTTGTGTTCTTGCATACACCTGGCTGCAGTGCACAATTTCTGAAAAAAACATTAGCGCTTCAGTGGATGGGTGCGACTACTGCATAGTCCTTTCAGACAGTGACGGCCCTTGGCATAGGCCATACAGGTGGCTGCCTAGAGTGCCACCTGCTGGAGGGGGACACTGCTGCAAGACTTCAGTTTTTTTTAATTAATAAAATAAAATTCATAACAGTCAGAGGTGCTGTGCTGGCAGGCAAGCCCAGGCAGGCAAATGCTTGGAGCCCCATGCCAGAAGGGGGCCCACAGGGCTGACCAACTTTATATCACTACAGCAGTTACAATGTGGAGAGTTTGCAATGTCTGTGGTAGACCTTCATAGAACTCCCTAAAGGGGCCCCGCCCCCACCTCTAACTCTAATACCAGTGTGTGTTTCATGTAAATGAACTGTGGAGGGGAACTTGCTGAGATTTGTAAAGTTAAACAAATATGGCGGTTGACTAAAGACAGAAGAGAGTCCAGCTTCACTTATTCCTCTACACACCAGATGACCGCTGTGACAAACTGTGGTTTAACAGAACTGATCAATTAAACAGCATAACCAGTGCAGGTTGTACCAGCAGCGATTCCACCTCTGGCTGGCCGATGGTCTGGATTCAATCTCCAGCTACAAACAGTTAAAGCCACCGGTTTTGTGTGTTGCCTCTCGAATAGGATTTATAGTGACAAAATAGCAAAGGTTGGACAAAATTTATTATAGTAGCTATATAAAGTGAAGTTTGTTTTTGTTCTTTGACTGCTGGCTTAGTAGATGTCACTGTACAGTGATAAAACTTGGCTTGTTGTAATCTGCTGGGTCTCTGATTTCAGACAATGTGTTGTGTGGTTGCGCTTCAGAAACGGGAGTTATGCAAACTGTCTGGACATGCATGTTACTGTAGTTGTACCCTAATCTTGCCAAAATAGCTCGGGCCAGCCCTGCTTTCAGAGTTGTATTTTTTTTTTTAATATCGTCTTTATAAATTGTCTTGTATTTATATGTATCACAGTTTGAGTTGTACGTAATTGGTCTCAAGAATGGCAGACACACCATGGGTTTGATAAACCAGTGTGCTCTAACGTACTTTTGACAGGTGCAGCCTGTGTTTCCAGATGACACACAAGGTGCCCATCAGCTATTGTGCTCTGCAAGAGGTAATGCTCCCATTTCAGAAATCCATGGAGACCTTATTAGGAAGTTGGAGTGGCATAAGTCTTAGTGCACTGTAAAACATACTCGTTCATTGTGTCATTAAAGGAGCCATTGATTGCACTTTTCCACATTTTAACAGCTCACATGTCTTAATTAAATGTTTGTGACATACTTTATTATATATGAAATTTTCTTTAATTATTTAATTACTGCAGCAAAATTGTGTATCATCTTTTGCAGCCTTTCTGAGATCGCATGAGTGTGTCTCTTTTTATGTCTCTTTAAATTTCTAAAGCCGCATTTAACTCCACCCTCCCTCTTACGTCATTTTTGCTAATCTTATCTAGCTAGGTCCTGGCTCCAAGCTCAGAGCCAACTAACAGACATTTGTCTTAAAAAAAATGAATGAAATAATGCATCAGTGGTGGGCAGGAGTTTGTGGTTTCATTGTGACTGGTTCCTCGAGTACAATAAGCACAGAAACATTCGTGAATGAGCCAAGACTAATGGCTAAACTACTAGCTTCAGCTAACCACCTAGATGGTGCTAACTATGTAGCACCATGGTGAAAATATAACAAAATAAGCCAGAATGATGTGAAATGCAGTATATTATCAACTGTGGATTAGTGAACCAGGTGGAAACAGGGATGTTTATTAGTGACTGAAATCTAAAGAAAATAATATAAATCTGAGTTTCCTAGTACCACTGTTAGCTCTTAAGCTAATGCCTTTGGCTCCCCACCCATTAAAATGATAGACAGCTAGGCTGGCCAATAATAGAGCAGCGGGCAAGTATCAAGGGCACTGATGTTTACCTTTTGGTGATGTTTCCTGTTTCTTGATGTACAAGAAAATACCCGAGAGAGTCAAAACGGCTTCTTGGAGAGAAAAACAAGATAAAGACTGTGTGTGTGTTTTAAGAGAAATGAGTGTTGATATTTTTTTCGATAACAGACAATAGATATTTCAGAAGGTTAAAACCTATAAAACATAATTTTTCAGTGAATTACCCCTTTAAAGTAGTTTCTGCATACTTCCACTTGCCAGTTGAGTTTAGGAACTAAGATGTATGTATTGGGGTGGCAGTAGCTCAGGAGATGAAGCGCGTTTGTCCAATAACTGGAGGGTTGGTGGCATAAACTACTTGAGTTAATGAGATTTTTCATAACCTGATAATGGCCTTTATCTGATTATTCCATTTACATGACTACTTCAATAATGATATAGCTCCAGAAAGCTGATTATAAACAGTTTATTAGTGCACGTGTAAACATGGCCATTGTTTGATTGTGATCAGAGAGACTGCTGGCGCAGATTAGTAGCCACATTTCTGTCAGTCTGTCCCAGGGCAGCTGTGGCTGCAGAGGTAGCTCATCACTGTCAGTGTGTGTCTGTGGAGTGACTAAATAACGGATTCATTGTAAAGCATATTAGGTGTCATGAAAATCCAATCCATAATCATCAATAGGTCAAAGCACTAGATACTCGACAGCCATGTTCAGACTGTGGTTTGAGTAAATACATAGTCATGTTCCTGCTTGGTGTATGACAAGTGTACAACCACATACAGCCTATGTACACGAGTTTAGTAGCACCCTCACAGTGATATTTTAGGTTCTGAAGGATGCCTGCATTCCACTGTTGATAATCAGGGTCCCCGCACGCTCCACACCACGGCACGTCACACTGTGGGTGACTGAATCAGTGTTTTGTATGTGCATTGAGCAACACCTGTGCCACAATTGCTCCGTTACAAACACAGCTGCCTGACCGCTACTACCAACTTGGCCTTGCTGCCACCAAAGCTCAAAGAGCACAGTCGTTGCCCGTGTGTGGGCGCGCCCATCACTGGTACAATTATGTGCACTAATCATCAGCTAACTGCCGCTGAAAGTTGCTGCATTCACCCAGCTACTCCCACAGCAGAATAGCTTGGTGACACAGGCGGAAATCAATGGGATCTTGGGGGGGGGGGGGGGGGGGGGGGGGGTTCCTTATGCAGCTTTTTCAAGAATTTGTAGCTTTTCTTAATTTACTACATTTATTTGTAAATGTAAAGCTTTTTTTCCCTTGTAAATTAACTTAAATTGGCAAGATTTTCTTATAAATTTGCCACTTTTTTGGTAAATTTGCCACTTTTTCCTCACAAATCTGCTGTTTTTACATCTAAAATCTACATTTTTTTTCTTGTAAATTTGTAATTCAGTTCAACTTTATTTATATAGTGCCATTTCACAACAACAGTCATCTCATAGCACTTTCAACTGTAGGGGAAACCCCCACAATTGCAGAAAGACCCCAGCAATCAGGCGATCCCCTGTGTGCAAGCGCTTGGTGAAGGTGGAGAGGAAAAACTCCCTTTTAACAGGAAGAAACCTCTAGCAGAGCCAGGCATTTTCAGCTTCTTCCATAAGTGTACATTGTATATTATTTCTCATAAGTTTGTGACTGACTACAAAAATTCTTAGAATGCTCCCTCAAGACTCTGAAGAAAACTGAAGAATACTCCGAAGAAAATGTTCTGTATATTGTCCCTTCCAACATCAAAATGAAATATCTGCCCATTCATCATGTTAACACTGCTCTGGACCTCTGGCCCACTGGAAAAAACAAATGTGGACCCATGGCAAAAACATTTGAGGACCACAGCTGTATATCATTTCAACTGTAGTTTTACAGTACGAGGAATGTGATTAAGAAGTTGATGGTGCCATTTGATGGTCTGCCTATTAGCAGGGTTTTTACAAAATTTACCAGCTAGGTTTCAATGGAATTTTGAGGAAGGGTGGTGCCACAGAGGAACCCATTACAGTTTGGAGCAGATTCAAAACAAGGAGTGGATTGAGAAATGTTGCTTCACTTTAACACTGCAAGAAAAGTTTTTTTTTTTTTTAAATTACATTTCATTAATTTCTCTGAGAATTCAGCAAGGAATGTGATGACAAAATTCAGGAGTGTATGGGAGGTGGGCATCTACGATTGTGTACAATATGTGGCATGTACCCTTCACTTTACTTCTGTTTTGGTTTTAGCAACAATTTTTGAAATTACTAAGTGGCTTATTCCCAGGTAAAATGAAAATAGCCAAGGTCATACCAATATATAAAACTGGAGACAAACATTTAATCACAAACTACAGACCCATTTCCATGCTTTCACAGTTTTCAAAAATACTGAAAAAAAAATTATTTCAAAGGTTGGAAGAGCTCATCATGAAGCATAAAATACTGTATGACCAACAATATGGATTCAGGGCAAGTAAGATGACATCATATGCGCTTATAGATTTTGTAGCGGAAATTACAGCAGCAATCGAAAACAAGGAGCATACAGTCACAATATTTCTGGACTTAAAAAAAGCATTTGATACAGTAGACCACAAATTGCTATTAAAAAAAAACTACAAAGATATGGAGTCCGAGGAACTGCTTTTTCCTGGCTGACCAGCTACCTATATGATAGATGTCAGTATGTAGAATTAAACAACAAAAAATCAGAATTAATGAGAGTTACATGTGGGGTCCCTCAAGTGTCAGTGTTGGGACCATTATTATTCAACTTATATATCAATAACTTATGTGAAGTGTCAGAATCATTGAAAACCATTTTATTTGCTGATGATGCAAATTTATTTTGCCAAGGTCATAATTTGGAAAGACTCTTGGATACTGCAGAAATGGAATTAAAAAAGATGAAGAGTTGGTTTGATGCAAATAAACTAACCCTGAATATAAGTAAAACAAAATACATTATCTTCGGGAATTGTAGAACTGATTCAAATAAGAAAATCATGATAAATAATGTAGAAATTGAGAGAGTTGCTGAAACAAAATTTCTTGAAATAATGATAGATAATAAATTAATTTGGAAACCACATAAATTATATAAGAACCAAAACATCCAAAACACCTGCAATACTCTATAAATGCCAAGATTTTTTAAAATCAGCAACATTGTATACTTTGTACTGCTCCCTTAGGGCTGTGTGATATGACGATATAAATCGGATGACGATATAAAAACGTCTATCATTTCATAGAATACTCTATCGTTTATATAATTAAAATGCACATACCCCGTTTATTCAGTAAAGCTCCTACCTCACCACTACTTGTCAGCGCCTTGTCTCTTCCCTGCAGTGCTCGCAGCATGCCTGGTGAGGGAGATCGCTCAGGACTTCAAGACCGACCTGCGCTTCCAGAGCTCCGTCGTCATGGCTCTGCAGGAGGCCAGCGAGGCCTACCTGGTGGGTCTCCTCGAGGACACCAGTCTGTGCGCCATCCACGCCAAGAGGGTCACCATCATGCCCAAAGACATCCAGCTGGCCCGCCGCATCCGCGGAGAGAGAGCTTAGACTTTCTGCTGCACATCCACCAACCATAATGCTCCGCACTGTGTGTCTATATATATATATATATATATATATATATATATACTGTATATATATATTTATATTAATATGTACATATGTATACTAGCTGTTCTTGTTTTTTCTTGCCTTCTGATTGTTACTCTGAGTGTTGCTATCCCTGTGCTGTTGCAATCCTGGAATTTCCCCATTGTGGGACTAATAAAGGCTTATCTTATCTTATCACCGGTGTGGTGGGTGGCTAGCCTTCAGTTCGGTGGTTGCTAATGCTAACTCGAAGCTACCGGTTCAGATAGCTGCTACTCCTGTTTGCCAGGGATGTGGGACCGTTTTTCATCATGCTGCGTCAGAGAGGATAGTCCACTAACCTCGTTTTAATAGGAGGTAAGTAACGCTAACACCATGTCTACTTACAAAATGTTAAATGATCGTCATTTAAGCGTAGTTGTGCTAACTGGAAACCATAGCAGACCATCGGTTTTTTGTTGGGTTTTTTTGGTAAATTACTGCTGAGTTTCTTAGTTTTGTCTGAAAAAAATTTATTAAAGCTGCAAAATGTAAAATGGTGGCACACACACGCAAAATAAGTAATAAATAAACTAAAACTGGTGGGAGAAGCAAGTTGGCTCTTAATGTAATTTATTTGATTTCTAATCATTTTAATTAGTCAAGTATTGATAATGAATAAAATTAAAGTCACCAGATGTATTTTATTACATTACCTTTTGTGTCTTTGATTTTCAGATCATGACGAATCTGAAATATTTTTACTAAGAAGCAAACAGGTTAAATCAGGCCAGAATGGCAGGCTGCAGGTTTACACTTAAATTTTCACTGATTTGAACTAACAGCTAATTTATATCTGTAGGTGACAGTCATGGGTAAGTTTCTCATTTTCAGACATTTTTTTAAAATTTTTTTTGCTATTTTCCTCTGGCTCAGGAAATATTTATCTTACTGATGTTTACTTTTTATTCATATATGATTTAGAAGAAAAACCTGAAATTTATGAGAATCAAGTCTAAAGTGCACATTACAAAACTATTTTATAACACTGCAAAATTATGAGGGAAAATGGTACATGTAAAAAAAGAGATGGACCTTTTTCTGTGATTATCTAAACTGTAGAATTTACAGAAAATGTATATTGTGATATATATTGTTATCATGATATAAGACGACTTATATCGTGATATGAATTTTTTGCCATATCGCACAGCCCTATGTTCCTTTATCTTTCCATACTTTATCTACTGTGTAGGTAACTTTGTAGACAACTTTCTGCGTAGATGACTTTGTGTCATCCTTCAAAAGAAAGCAATAAGAATAGTAAATAAATTCAGCTATAAAGCATCATCAAACCAACTCTTCATCAAATTAAAAACACTCAAATTTAAAGACTTGGTGGATTTTAAAACAGCTCAGACCATGTTTAAAGTAAAACAACAACAATTACCTGACAGCATCCAAGGGTTATTTCACCTAAGAGAAAGCCAACATGAACTGAGAGGGTTACTTTTATTCAAAAAACCATAAGTGAGACCCAGTGCAAGGTATTGCTGTATCTCAGCCAAAGGAGTTCAATTATGGAATAATTTTACTGATTAAATGAAAACCGATTATCACTTAACATCACAAGGAAAGATCAGATGAGCAATGAACCAATCACTAGAACATCAGGAGTTATTGACATCATTGAGAGAATACGATGTATGAAAGGACAATGGGCAGGACATCTTGCAAGACTAAATAATACCAGGTGGCCAAAGAGAACAACGGAATGGACACCGAGACAAGGACGGAGGATGAGAGGAAGACCAAAAAAAACAATGGAGGGATGACAGAAAAAGTCGATGGGAAGTGCTGGATGAGAACTGCACAAGATCGTGTTGCATGGCAGGAGTTGTGGCGGCTGTCTGCCAGTAGTGGCATGAAGAGGCTGTAGATGATGATGATCCATCAGAGGAAAAAAGACCTAGATTTGTGACTGAGAATCTTCTCACTTTTACTGTGAACTCTTAACTTTTATTTCTGAAAACTTCTGCCACTGCAGTCAGCTCGATGAAGCAACCTGACTTTCACTTTCAAACTGGGAACTATCATTTTTAACATTTGTTTTTAGCAGGATACATGAAAAGGAAAAGAGGGGAGCCAAACAGGAGCTGTTGCTGGCTGCTGCTGCACAGAGAGACTCATTAAATACATTAAATATCAGCTTGTAGCAGACTGCTGCTCCATTATTCACTATCACAAAGCACTATTATTCCATACTGAATTTAATGAAGAGTTTAAGTCCCCGTATATAAGAGAACATACACACATTGGGTAATGTGTTAAGGGGGTCATTGACTGAAAAATGGTGTGTTTGTAGGTTTTAACTGTCTGAAATGTGTCTATTAGTCACGTAATTATAAAAAAAAACAAAAAAACTCAAAACAGTCACTTCTCTTAAAAAAAAAAACAGCTTTGGTCTTGATTTTCTCTCCCAGAATTGCCAGAAACGTTTTTACTCTTTTGAGTAAATCCTATGATTTGAAGAAGCCAACCCACCACTGTCCTTGAGACCCGCCCACTGCTTTGTTATTGGCCTGCCTACCTGTCTGTCATGTAGATGGAAGGGGTGTTAAAGGTAGCCTCACAGAGATAGAATCTCTGTAGGTAGCCTATTAGCCCACGAGCTAACACTTACCAGGAGGCTCACACCAAGCGCGGCTTATATGATTTTCTTCAGATCTTAGTCACTCTCATAGCCATCCCTGTTACCACCTGGTTCACCAGTCCACATATACCTCGCATCACTCCAGCCCATCTCCCAATAACTTCGCCATGATTCCACAGCAAATTTCTAGCACCGGTGCGCTGGTCACTGCATCCGACCTGGCCCGGGACCCAAGGCTGCTGGCTGGAGTCCGCTGGCTCTCACTGTCAGCTCCCCCACCATCCTCCAGGGCGCTGCGCGACACCACTAGGTTCTTACGGGCAGCATAGGGGAGCCACCTGGTGACAGGGCATCCCCCAGCTGTCTGTGGGAGTGGAACAGAGTCCCGAACAGTGAGACACTGCCCTTTGACGTCCCATGGCTCGGTAGCTTGGCAAGCTTCACCTTGGCTCAGCCAGCAGCCTCAGGTCCAGGGCCAGGTCAGTTGCAGCGATCTGGGGGGCTCAGAGCACGTGGTGCTAGTGATTTGTTGTGCAATCACCACAAAATTATTGCGAGATGGGCTGGAATGACACGAGATACAATAACAACTGTGGATCAGTGAACCAGCGCCGCTCATCCGAGCTAGAAGGAGGCTAAAAGCTAAAGGCTAGAAGCTAGTCAGCTAATGGATAACTGACATAAGGAGGGCAGAGCTGAATAGGTGAAGGATGTTTCTTAAAGTGACAGGCTTTAAATCAGAGTGTTTCAAGAAAGGCAGGAAAAAATACAAAAGAGATTTGCTTCAATAATTAAAAAAATTAAAGAAAATGTGACCAAAATATGACAAACATTTCATTAAGACATGTGTGAGCTGTAAAAATGTGGAAAAAGTGCAGTCAATGACACTTAAGAGAGGAGGAAAAACTGAAATAATCGACGTAGGCAGAATTACATTCAATCAAGGGTCTGAATATCAGTTTTACTTATTTTCCGGTAAATCACCTCGCCCTAACTAGGAGTACTTTCTTGTTTATAGTGGTAAAGTCATTTTTGCATTATTTATTGCACACATACACATTTTTGTGCATGCACACCATGCCAATTTGGACATATAAAATTAACGTACAGATGATAATTTGAGTCTGATGTAGTCAGCAGATGCCTCTAAAGATTTTTGTGAGCCATGTTGTATATTTCGCAGGTACCTAAAAAGAACATTATTAAGATCAGGATGGGCCATTTTAAAAGGTTAGTCTTTTGAGGGAATCAGCATCAACAGCACAGAGAACAGCGCTTCTGATATTACATCATCTCTCTTTTGATGGCCAAAATGGCCTCTTGACAAAGGCTCTTTTTCACTACTGGAGTCTGTAGTATGCTGTCTGTGAAAGGCACTGATGGGGTTGTTGGGAGGGTGAGCAAAATAAACTCTGTATACTGACACAAAATGGCCTGACTGATTATTCCAATAAAGAAACTTTGTCTAAGGACAACTAATGACTCATTTCTAATTGAAGCCTCAATCGTTAATGTGGGACAATTAAAGGGTTCATTTACAGTATTAAAATCAGAATACTGATTACAGTTACATTTACGTACTGTACATGTGCTCCAGTTACTTTTTCACAAAACTACTTTTTACTCTAACTTAAATACATTTAGAAATATTTTTACTCAACATATGCTTGTACTTGAGTTACTTTTAATTTCACTGATTTGAACTGAAGTTTTTTTCTTAACTGTTTTTCTTCCTATTAGAATTGAAATCTTTTTTTAATTCTGAATCAGGACTTGATTTATTACTGCTGGTGAGAGTAAATTTGCAAACTTAGAAGAAAATGGTTTCAAAGATACAATAAAGAAGTTGATCATTTATGAGAAAAATGTGCCAAATTTTCGGGAAAAAAATAGATTTATGAGTAAAAAAAGCTCTAAATTTGTGTAGAAAATGGCTGCACGTGTAACACAAAACATGGCAAATTTAAAGGTGAACTAGACAGTATTTTCATGAAAATAAATATTTAAAAAAATACATCAACAAAATGTTTAAAAAGGTGCACAGTTAGTCTTTGTTCCTCAAAAAATAATATATTGATGAAAAAATACTGTAAAATTTTTTTTTACAGGTCCAAAATAATCATATTTCCATCTGAGCAGCTGGATGAAGAGACTATGGGGGCCAGTAACGTAGATCTATTCAAACACTAGATAGGACATTGCTTACATTTTCATGGCAAATGCAAACGCCATATTCTCCAGGTAATTATAATGGTTGGCTGTGTCTCAATTCAGGTTCTGTGTCCTCCAAGTGTGCATTTCTAGGCCAGATAAGTCACTGTGCTGCGTCCAAGGCTGTCCAATTCCGTGGGCTCCTTCACATGCGGCCGACAAATGCAGCCTTTAAAACTCCGAAAACGAAGGATGCATGAAGAGCATCCTTGTGGCCTTAACATATCCCAGCATTCAGTGCGTGGCTCAGCCTGGCTTCTTTTTTTCCTCCCCCCTCGGCTCAGGCAGAAGCAGAACAAAGTCAGAAACCGTTCAAAATAAGTTTTTTGCTTGAATTATGCAGCGGTTTGAACGTGAAAACACCAATAATCCAGAAAACAGCAACATCTGATTATTTAAGCTCATGTTATGTGACACCATTTTTTTCTGAAGTGCTGTATTTTTCTGATGTGCTTAATGTATTAAACATGTTTAACTTATTTTTTCTGAAGTCAAACCTTTTTTTCCCCATTAATGTCAGTTTATTAACTAAAACTTTATTAACTAATGTTAAGTAATGTAGTAATATAAAAACACAGTATGACGTGGTTGAAATAACTTGCTTTAAGATAACTTTTAAAGTCCTGTAGAGACATAGGGAAGTTGATGTTATTTGCTTGTGTGGTGCTGTAAAAAAAAAAAAACCAAAACACTGAAGATTATTTTTAGAGAAAACGGAGCAGTTTATGAAGCTGAGCAGGGACAGGACATCTGTAATAATTTTATTATGCTGATCTTAAAAAAATGTTCCATCACACCTGAAGTGATAATCAGATTTCTATGACCCCCCCCCCCTTTTTTCTGGTTTATTTCTGAGGTCCACGGTGGAGAACCTGCAGGAACCGAGGGTCAGCTGTGGAAAGAACAGGCTGAACTTAAGATTTATAAAACTGATATTTGACTGAAATAACCACAATAAAAGAGATGTGATGAATTGTTTTATTGATTGTGATTTTTTTTTTTTAGGAGTTTACTTTGCAAACTGAAACAAGCTAAAAAAATATTGCATGATTACTGTTAATAGAAAAACTGTATTTCAATGAAGTAGTTTTTTGAAAAAGATTATTTTTGCAAGCTAATTCTAAAAGAGACTTTCATATATTTATTACACACAAACATTTTAAACCTGATGTAATATTGATGATAATGATTATAGTTTTTAAAATTAAATGACAAATTATGATTTTCTAATTTACTGAGATGGCACAACTGAGATGAAGCTGAAGATGGAATCTATTCTACTGCTGCTGAAAATCATTGAGGCTCATCATCCTACAGTACAGAACTGTGGTCCGTTTGAGAACATTAAAACTAAATGTCAGAGCTGATACAAGGCAGAACATTAATTATTTACCAACATAATGGTAATAAATGATAACAGTAAACTTTCATATTTTCTACTGGTCATGTAATTTTTAGAGTTCAATCTAGCTGATATAAATATTTAAAGTAATAAAAATGTATCTATTTTGTGGTTTTAATTTACCTTAATTTTACCTGCTGACTTCAACATGAGTGAAAATCTTATTTTATCTGTCACAGTCCTCTTTCTGTCTGGTGAAGATTCTCAAGTAAAAGGTAAAGAAAATGCAATAATAAAAATACGGTTCTCTCTCTGTCAAAAATGTCAGCAAAAAAAACCTCAACTGATGCCGTCATGGTTGCTAGGCTACAGGGTAGTGCATAGTCACGCAAACATACGTCCTCCAAAGACCAGACTGTATCATTTAACAGTCATAAATCAGCCTTTCGATGCAGCCTACCCAACCTTTGAGTGTTCCGGTCTCCTGGGCCGTGGTCTATGAGGCTGCAACACCTGAATTGAGACAAAGCCATTGAGAGCATCTGCAACACTGTGAGAACAGGATCCACAAACAATATCCGTGTCCTGTCTAGTGTCTACATATCTATGCCGGTAAGGATGATGTCACAGTCAGTCACAGCCAATAGCATAACTGGGTTGATGTCTCTACCAAGCTTGGGGCAAGGGTAAGTGTGACACCTACTGGCCGGGAGGTCAGGATGTTGTCTCTATACCACCTTTAAAAGAATGAAGTGTAAAATTTTTAGAAAAAAAAGCTAGAAATTTCAAAATTTGATTTATTTATTGATTTATTCGATTTGGCAAGGATTTTACATCACATTCCCTTCCTGATGCAACCCTCCGCATTTACTCAGGCTTGGGACTAACAAAAGAAGTACACTGGTTTGTGCTTCCCCCAGTAACTGGGAAACCAACTTTCCTTTCCCCATTCTATTTATGCTGAGCACCAAGCTAGAAGGTGGAAAGTGCCTTTTTTTTTTTTTTTCATGGTCTTTGGTATGACCTGGCCGGGGCTTGAACCCATAACCTCCCAGCAGTGGGGCAGATGCTCTCCCACTACCACTGGGTTAAGTCTCTGCAATGACATAATTGCACAAAATTATGCCATTTAGATTTAAATTGTATAAACAGTACAGTACAAACTTATGGTTTTTTTTATTTTATGTGCAACTTAATATTTCAGTTAAGGAAGAACATTTCAAAATGATTCATTTTCCTATATAACAAAGCAAACCGACTCATGATATTATCCAGTTATGAATATAATCAAAATCACGTTGCAAATCACATTATTAATATAAGGGCCATATTCACGATCGCACATTTTTCTCAAATCGTGCAGCTGTAGGAATTGCAGGAATAAAGAGGCTGGCAATTTCTCCCTTTTTACTGCATGAGCAGGCGTACCGTTTAATTCTCAAAACTGGCAGTGACAAAAAGCAACAGCTACAACAATCAGCTGTTATGAATGCCCCTCTGGGGCAGAAAAACAGACTCAGGCGCTGGACTGCAGTGGTGACATTTATTAACAGAAACAAACAGAAGAGTCCAAAAAAACTGTGCATGAAACACAAAAAATGCAAACAAGGGTAAACTTGCAGACTGTGGCACTCCAGAGCTGGAATAGCTCTGGAGGAGATGAGGAGTAACTTGGAGGATAAGTCCATTCAAGTCCAAACAGGAATCAATACTGCCGCAGTGAGAAGATGCGCAGGCAGTGAATAAATAGGGGAAAACAAATGAGCGGCAGGTGCACACCCCCTAAGCGAGCAGGTGGCCTGATTGCGTAACTGCTCACAGCTGAAATGGCTGAAGAGCAGACAGTGAGCAGCTGGTGGGTGTCTGGAGAAAGAGGAAGGGCTCTCGTCACAAACCAAAATACATACAGAAACTAACAAAATCATACTAACAGACATACAATAAATGAGAGTCTGAGCTCAAAGGAAACATGCGCTCAGACTCATGACACTAGCTCTCCTTTTCCTCTAAATTAGGTCCCCCCTTAGCTGTCTAGATAGGTTCCTGATAAGAAAGCTTGAGAGCACAACCATAACTGCCCAAACAGATCATATATGAAACAGATCATACATGAAAACACATCTTGTGGTGAATTATGTCCCTAGAGTCCGCTACACAGCCCTAATTAATTAGACAAAAATTCAAAAGTTGATGGGAAAAATTCACAAATAGAAAATAAATTTATGAGAAAAAAATGTTCTAATAAGGTAATGGTACTTGTACAGCCAAAAAAACCCCAACCCCCCCCTCAATAGTAGTGAATCAGCTACCTTGGGAAATGAGCCTGCTCTGAGGTTGTTACTGTGCTAACCCAGAAAAGGAGAGAGATGACTGTGGGGGGGGCTGTGGTTGGGGGATACCTCTCCGGGATGTAGCAGGTCACCTCCTTCCTCTAATGTTACCTGTCAGCTGCCATATGCTCGTACGGCACATAATCCAACCAGGACATGCTGATGTAGTAAACATGCGAGGACTGTTGCCTTTTAAGCCAACAGACATTGGTTCACAAAAACAAGATGTTCAGGGGCATTCTTGCGAAGAGTACGACAAGAATTAACATACGTGGGAGCAGGAAACCTTAACCAAGAGCCATTCGAAGTTAAAAAAAATAAAATAAAAAAGGCATTTATACCAGCCCTGCAATGCTAGTAATAGGCATGGGTTTGTTTTACCCCTTAAAGCTGAACTAGACAGTATGTTCATGAAAACAAATATTTAAAAGTTAATAATACATCAAAAAATGTTTATAAAAGTCCAGAATTAAAGTCTTTATATTCTTAAAAAAAAAAATATGTAGATTGATGAAAAAAACCTTTTAGCTTGGGTAAATAGAAGAGATATACAAACACTAAATACACATGGCTAACATTTTCATGGCAAGCACAGGCACCATATTACAGAGATAAATGACTGTAGTGGTTGACAGCACCTGCAGCATTGTGCTAGCAGGACACAAACAATTGTTTATTGTATTTACTGTACTCATAAGTAAGCTATGAATATAGAATGTGAGTTTTCCTATATTATTAAATTACTTAACTGAGTTTTACTCTGTTGATGATACATTTTATACTTGCCCAAACCCCCATTGTATGAATTTATTTTTACTGCATTGAAAACTAATAGAGTTTTGAAAAAAAAAGGAAAAAAAAAGAATGTGACCATCATAGCAGCTAGCCATTTCCTATCTAGTGCGTACAGTATATGATATGTAGCTATAGCCAGTCACAGCCAATAGCATAACTGGGCTGATGTCACATGTCTCTACCAACCAGTTAGGCAAGAGTAAGTGCGACACCTCCTGGCCAGGAGGTCAGAATGTTGTCTCCATCACCTTTAAAAATGTGGCTTTTCCTGTGAATTTGCAAATTTTTTAAAATTTCTTTTTGTTTCCTCATCAAAATTTGTGAATTTTTTCTAACAAAAATTTCTGGTAAATATTTTTCCTTATACATTTTCCATTTTGCTTGAAAAATTATTATTTTCTTCTCTTTAATTTGCAGCTTTTCTGATAAATACGAGGCGTTTTCTTGTGAAGGTCCATCCATCCATCTTTTACCGCTTAATTCTTTTATCGTTGGGGGGGGGGGCTATCCCAGCATCTTTGGGTGAGAGGTAGGGTGGACAGACTGCCAGTCCATTGCAAGGCCAACACAGAGAGACAACCTTTTACACTTACATTCATACCTAAGGACAATTTAGACTCCCCAGTTGATGCCAGTTAACCTAACGTGCATGTCTTTGGCCTGTGGGAGGAAACAGAAATACCTGGAAAAAACCCATGCAGACACAGGGAGAACATGCAAACTCCACACAGAAGGGTTACCGATGGTCAGCGGATGGGCTCGAACCCACGACCTTCTTGCTGTGCTGCCAGTGCCAACCACTGCTCCACCGAGCTACCCTCTTGTGAATGTTTGGGGGGGAATTTATCCATAGCCAAAAGACCTGCATGTTGTGGGCCCTTGACTTGGGGAATAATTCTTCCTTGTTAATTCTGATACACACTAGAGATATTGATTTTTTTAAAATGCAATTTAAATAAGCACCAATGAGGCGAGCATGGAATTGGTGCTGAATTATGACTCGCAGTGAGCAAAGTATAAAAGCAATAGAGCTGTTGCTGTTTAGAAAGATAATATTCAAATATTCTTCCTCGGTTACAAAAACTGATATCTTGTGGGCGTTTTCATCTGTGCTTTAGAACACAACTGCTCTAAAGCTCTCCAGAGATAACATCTCATCTGTCTGATTTATTGCCTGGATTTCTATAGCATTTCTCGCTGTCTTTTTCATTATTTGCTGCTGGACATCAATGCTGGTACTCTCAGAATGGTGAACTCCTTTGATGTTTTCTTTGATGCCTTTTGAGGGGAAAAAAATGTCAACAAACTAAGTGTAACGGTCTCAAAATTTATTTTGATAATAATGAGATCTGAAGCATGATGATATCTACAGAAAGTGGGAAAAGACATCTGCGTCACGAAACTGATAACTGAATGCATAAAAACAAATGGAGCAAATGAAGACTATGCTTCCTTTTACTGCCCGATACATTTTGTATATGGGCCCTTTTACCACTCTGGGTCTATAAGAGGTCAGTAATGCATTCCCCTACTACGTCAGAGTAGGAGTGAGAAAGCTTCTACAACTCAGCCGCCAGCCCCACAAATGGCTGACATTTTCTGATAATTGCATTCTGGACTGGTGAGCTACCCTAAAGGCACAAGCCAGAAAAAAAGTATTTATCGCAGTAGAGACCATGTACATTAACAACAACAACAAAAAAAAAAAAAAACAGTCACGCACTGCACCGGGTGAAGATGGGACAGGGATGACAGTTAATTTGTCTCTAGGCATGACTAGAGGAAGACGTGAAATGAAAAATCTTGCATTTTCTTTCTATCTGGAGTTTTATTATACAACATACTATTAAAGACTTGTCTCATGGAATCTTGTACCAGGCTGTCCTAGACCTAGATAGGGCAGGGAGTTGGGAATAGAGAAATAGGTCAGGAGAAATTGAGGGTGAGCGCTGACTGAGCCAAAGTAATCTTTTCCAGGCTTCTTCACCGAGTCTGAGAGCATAAACATACAGGGCCATTTTTAGACAAAAAGTCTGCTCTTGTTCAAGATGAATTCTTACATTAGGAAATGGCGTTCACTTACATAGTGCTTTTTACTCACATCTAGATGACCAAAGCACTTTACAGATCCTGCTATCCACCCATTCACACACTGACGGAAGTGGAGCTGCCACACACAGGCGCTGGCCTGACCCACCAGGAGCAACTGGGGGTTCAGTGTCTTGCTCAAGGACACTTCCACATGCAGACTGCAGACAGAGCGGGAATCGAACCATTGACCCTCCGATTAGTAGTCGGCCACACTACACCTGCACCACAGCTGCTCCAAAGGAAAACACTGAAGTCCCAATTAAGAGAACAACCAAAAGGAATTCTCGATTTTAAATATTTTACAAGAATTAAAATGCTAAAGGACTAGGGCTGAGTGATATGCCAAAAAAAATTCACATCACGATATGTCCTCTTACATCACGAAAATGATATATATCATGATATACGTTTTCTGTAAATTCTACAGTTTAGATAATCACATAAAAAGGACCATCTTTTTTAACTTTTTTTACATGTATTATTATTAAGTTTGCAGTGTAGTTATAAAATAGTTTTTTTTAATGTGCATTTGAGACTTGATTCGCATAAATTTCAGGTTTTTCTTCTAAATCAGTATGAATAAAAAGTAAACATCAATAAGTTAAATATTTCCTGAGCCTGAGAAGAATAGCAAAAAAAAAAAAAATATATAACATAAAAAAATGTCTGAAAATGAGAAAATTACCCATGGCTGTCACCTACAGATATTAATTAGCCATTAGTTTAAATCAGTGAAAATTTAAGTCTAGACCTGCAGCCTGACATTCTGTCCTGATTTAATCTATTTGCTTTTTCATAAAAATATTTCAGATTGGTCATGATCTGAAAATCAAAGACACAAAAGGTAATGTAATAAAATACATGTGATGACTTTAACTTTATTCATTATCACTACTTGACCCTCTGCAGTTTGCATATCAGCCCCATTTAGGAGTTGAAGATGCTGTCATCTAGCTGCTGCAGTGGGCCCATCGGCACCTGGATGGCGGAGGAGACACTGTGAGAATCACATTCTTTGATTTCTCCAATGCCTTCACATCACCAGCGCCAACACCATCCAGCCACTGCTGTTGGATGAGAAGCTACAAGTGATAGGGGTCTACAGCTCTGTGATCTCCAGGATTACTGACTACCTGACAGGCAGGCCACAGTTTGTCTGGCTGGGCAGTGTCTTGTCTGACATGGTGGTTAGTGATACGGGAGCTCCACAGGGGACTGTGCTCTCTCCTTTTCTCTTCACCTTATACACCACTGACTTTCAGTACAACACTGAGTCATGCCGCCTGCAGAAATTCTCTGACTCGGCTGTTGTTGGGTGTATAAGAGGGGAGAGGAGGGGGAGTACAGGGCACTGGTAGACAGACTTGTGTAGTAGACAGAGCAGAATTACATGAGGCTGAATGTTGGCAAGACCAGAGATGGTGACTGACTTCAGGAAGAAGAGGACACCTTCACAGCCATTTCAGATTAGGGGGGAGGATGTGGAGGTAGTTGAGGACTACAAACGCCTGGGTGTCATGATCAGTAATGGACTGGACTGGAAATCCAACACCGATGCTGCATACAAGAAGCGGATGAGCAGACTGTACTTCCTGAGGAAGCTGAGATCCTTCAACGTGTGCAACAGGATGCTGGAGCTTTTCTATCAGGCCGTTGTCGCCAGCGCCATCTTCTTTGCTGCTGTTTGTTTGGGGTAGCAGTATCAGAGCCAGCGACACCAACAGTCTTGACAAGATTATCAGGAGGGCTGGCTCTGTAATTGGTCTCAGACCGGAGACCTTTGAGACAGTGGTGGAGAGGAGGACACTACATAAACTGTGATCCATCGTGGACGATCCTGATCACCCCCTCCACCACACACTGGACAGAAAGCGGAGACAAAACTAAGAAAACTAAGACAAAACTAAGAAATTCAGCAGTAATTTAAACCAAAGACACGATGGTTTAAAAACGATGGTTTTAAATGATGCTGCTACATGTTTCCAGTTAGCACTTCGCATCGTCATTTAGCATTTTATAGTTAGACATGAAATTAATGTTACTTATGTCCAATAAAAACGAGGTTAGCGAACTATCCTCTCTGACGCAGCATGATGAAAAACAGTCCCACATCCCTGCCAAACAGGAGTAGCAGCTATCTGAACCCATAGTTTGGAGTTAGCATTAGCAACCACCGGACTGAAGCCTAGCCGCCCACGACACACCTGTTCTGCTGTGTGCACTGCAGGAGACGGAGCGCTGACAAGTAGTGAGGAGGAGCTTTACTAAATAAATGGGGGTATGTGCATTTTAAATAACGATATACATGACAAAAATGTCTGTCATTTCATAGAATATTCTAAGTCGTCATTCGATATATATCGTCATATCGCACAGCCCTATAAAGGACTAATTTACATTTGCCTGGTTTTGCAAATGCCTCTAACAGGCTGAAAGCCAGGACAAGAAATGCCATCGCTGCAGCACTCCATTATTCTCTCCCCTACCTGAAAGATAAAGACTACACTAGGATGCTCTTTGTCGACTACAGCTCCGCCTTCAACACGGTCATCCCTCACAAACTCACCGACAAACTGTCTTCACTTGGCCTGCACCCCACCCTCTGCGACTGGCTACTGGACTTTCTAACTGGCAGGCCCCAGTCTGTCAGGATGGGTAACAGGACCTCAGCCAGCATCATCACAAACACAGGTGTCCCACAGGGTTGTGTTCTCAGCCCCATCCTCTACAGCCTCTTTACCCATGACTGTGTTGCCTCCCACAAGGACATTATCATCCTAAAGTTTGCAGATGACACAGCAGCGATAGGACGCATCACTGGAGGGAGGTGGCCAACCTGGTGTCATGGTGTGAGGACAACAATCTCACCCTCAACACGGATAAGACAAAGGAGATGATAGTGGACATGAGGAAGGGGAGGAGGAGACCCCATCGACCGCTGTTCAATCGTGAGCTTGAGGTGGAGAGGGTGAGCAGCTTTAAATACCTGGGCATCCACATCAGTGAGGACCTTAAGTGCACACACAACACCACAGAGCTGGTTAAGAGGGCTCAACAGCAACTGCACTTTCTGAGGAGGCTGAAGAAGTATGGCATGTCTTCCAGGATCCTCAACAATTTCTACAGCTGCATCATCGAGAGAATCCTGACCAACTGCATCACTGCGTGGTATGGCAGCACCACTGCGCTGGACTGCACATGCCTGCAGAGAGTGGTGAAGACAACGGAGAAGATTATCAGGACTCCACTCCCCTCTCTGCAGAGCATCTACCACTGCAGAGTCCAAAGGAGAGCTGATGCCATCCTCCGGGACCCCAACCACCCCCAGCACAGACTGTTCACACTTCTACCCTCAGGCTGGAGGTACACAAGTGTGAAATGTAGGACAATCAGACTGAAGAACTCCTTCTTTCCCACTGCCATCAGACTCCTGAACAAATAACAACTCCCAAAACTCTAATACAGCTTTGCACATAGGAACTCACACACCGGCTGCTAAATTTGCACAATGCTCACCTGTACAGTAGATATAGTATCACCCGTCTGATGTCCATATCATCTCTGCTGCTACTTAACATGCACAGTCTACTGGTACTACAGTTACAGAAATAATTTGTAATTATACACTGCTCGTTGCACAATGCTCATTTGCACACTGTACATAAGTCTATGCCATCTCAGGTTCACATCAGGTTGCACAATGCTCATTTGCACACTGTACATAGGTTCATGCCATCTCAGGTTCACATCATCTCTGATATCAATATACTGTACCACTATCACTTTAGTCATCCAGTGAATTTTCAATTTCATCCCTCTACTGCCTAACTGTGTGTTGGTGTGTGTGTTATTAGCATCCATTAGTATTAGGATTGAGTTACTCTGTGTGTCATGACCTATTAGAATTGTTGTTTCTGTACTTTTTACCTTGGCATTCATTCGGAGAGCAAAGTAAGAATTTCATTGCTCAGGAAATGTAGCATTTCTTAACTGTGCACATGATAATAAAGCCTTTGAATCTTGAGTCTTGAAATGGGAGGACACCAAGAGATAGAGTGACAAAAGGGAGTTTTTATCCAATTACTCAACTTTAAATACCAATTTAAATGGTCAAATAAACAACATGTAAGGAAATAATGTGAAACTGGTAAAGTCAGAAATGTTTGCATTTGTTTAAGTGTTAATGAAGTGTACATGAAGTGTTGTCTGCAAAATGTTATACAGTATGGCACAGCTTTTAGCCGACATCCTCTCTCTGGTTAACACAGAAAAGCAAGCGGGAAGTGCTATTAGGCTGCTTTCACATTGCAAGCCAAATTTTTCAATTCCGTCATGGCAGTTCACATTCGTAATTTTCAAATGACTTTTACCTAACTCAAACATGAATGCGTGCTATAAAATGGTCTGCATATACACATCCATGTCCCATTGTACCATCAATAACATATGGAGGCAACATTTCTCCAACCACTTATTCACTTTGCAGGTCCCATTGACAAAGACGTGGTGTGTTTGTGGGTTTTAACTTTCTAAAATGCTTTCTTGGGTCATATGAAAAAAGTAAAAATATTACAATGTCTCTTCACTTAGAATAATTACATCTTTACATTTTGGTAGAATGGTCGAGAGCCCGTTTTGTACATCACTAACAAATGATCTAGTCTTCAATTACAACCCAGCACCATGTTGTTGACTGTGATATTCCAGTCTCCACCCAGAGTTTGTTAGCCCAAGGCAGTAGCTTCAGAGCCAACAGTTCTTCTATGGAGTTAGCTTACCAAGCATGGTTTATGTTGTTATTTTCTTTAAATTTCAACCACCTTAGACATCCTTGTTCCTACCTGGTTCACTAAACCACAGTCAATAATACATTTCGCGTCACTCTGGCTTATTTTGTTATATTTTTGCCGTGACGTTAGATGAACCCTTAGCACTATCTTGGGTCGAAGGCAGTCTACCTATGAAGCAGCCAGTTTTGATCACCATTTTCTACAAATCTGGTCAATCCCCCTCTGAAATTCTTGTCCTTCTACTAACACTTGACCATACAGCTGAAACCAGTTATTTACATACACTGTATAAAAAGACACATAAGCATTTTTTTTCTCATAAAACCAGACTAAATGTTTGCTGTTTTAGGTCAGTTACTATTACCAAATTTATTTCTATTTGCTAAAGAATTTTTATATTTGCTAAATAATTTTTTTAGACAATGCTTTATTACTTTCTTCAAAGTCAGAAGTTTACATACACTATGATTACTATGCCTTTAAACAATTTGGAAAAGTCCACACGATGAGGTCATGGCTTTGGAAGCTTCTTAGAGGTTAACTGACAACAGCTGCATTAATTGGAGGCATACCTGTGGATGTATTTTAAGGCACACCTCAAACACACAGCTACCTTGTGTGACATAAGAACGTCAAGAGAAATCACCCAAAATATCAGGAACGGTTTGCAAATGCACACAGGAACAAAGGCCTTAATTTTATGTAGACATGTCTTGTGGTCTGATGAAACTAAAATTCAACTGTTGGGCCATAATGACTGCTACATTTGCTGCTTGCTCAGCAAAGGTTGCAGACCCCTTGTTGGGCATTCCCATGGTGTTTATATTACATGAAATGTAGTTTATGTGGCATTTATGAATTCATACTATAAACAGTGAAGAAAATTGATGGAACTTTGCTATTATGTGTTGCAACAAATGAAAGAGCCAGACTGTTGTAAAAAATATGTCATGTGCAGTGTGTAACCTAGTGTAGTCTAGCTGTCAGATATCAAAATGCAAATATTTTTCTTTAAACTGGTCATTACTCCCCTATTAGCAATTTACGATAACCTACAGAAGTCATTTGTGTAAATAGATTTGGCATAAACACTATTATTACTATTAAATATTAAAGTGATCCAAGATGGCTGCCTACATGGAGATCAAAACCAACTGCTATCAGACAGTTAAGCTAACGATAGGTAGGCCAACTTTGATCCAAGCTAATGCTAAGGGTTCATCTACCATCACAGCAAAAATATAACAAAATAAGCCAGAATGACAAGAGCTATATTATCAACTGTGGATTAATGAACCAGGTGAGAACATGGATGTCAGTAAGGGTGACTGGAATTTAAAGAAAATAATAATGTAAACCATGCTTGGAAAGCTTGGAAAGCACTGTTAGTTAAGCTACTGCCTTGGGCTGAAAAAGTGTGGGCAGGAACTGGAATATCACAGCCAACAACACTGACAGGCTGCAACTCGAGGCCAGATCATTTATTAGTGACATAGGGAAGTGGAACCCAGAAGAGCAAAACTGGCTTCGGACCATTGTGCTGAAATGTAAAGATATAATTATTCTAAGAGAGATTTTAGGTCTGTGCGACTTGACTTTAAATCGGCATCACAGTTACTGGAAGCTTTCAAGTCGTTTTGGGGTTTTTTTTCTTGCTCCTTTTGTCTCCTTTATAGTTCACTGACAAGGCTCTTAAGCCACGAGAGCGTGGCTTCTGTGACTACGTATATCAACATTGATTCAGCTGTAAATGAAAACAACATAAAAAGAATATAACCATTGTCACCCCACACACGTACAACCAAACTAAACACTGTCCAGTGCAGAAGTCAGTGTCCACACATACCTCTTGAGGCTCTGCAGGCCATGCAACTTGCGCTGGTGGCCAGCCAGCTGCGCAGTTAGAGCCCTTCACATAGCCACGATCATGTACAGCTGGGCAATAAATTGATTTTAAATCGGTAGTCGAACACTTTTTTGGGGAAGATTTTTAAAATGAAAATCAACTGAATCTATTTTTTTCCCCACAAAAAAAATATATGTATATTTTGTTTTCATTTTCCCCCATTTTCACTAGAGTAAATACAAGCACTGATACAGCACTCAGTGCTTCCCCCACGTGACACCTTTGGGCATCTGGAAATTGTACCCAAGTATGAACCAGACTTGTGGAGGTCTATAATTCTCTTCTTGATATCAGTGTATGTAAATTTCTGACTGAAGAAAGTAATACAAAATTTAAAAAAAACATTTAGCAAATAGTGTCACGCACGGCTCTAGGGAGCCACGCAATAAGAGCCAAGGGCGAGCCAGTGAGTCGTGATGTTTTATTAAAGGTGAGGGATGAGGAGAGCACAGATACTCATACAGTGGTACACTCACAGGTTGCACAGCGCAGGAGTAGGAAGCTCGTACCGGACATAGGGGTAACAAGGCGTACATACTCACAGCGGGTTACAATCACAGGAATGCTGTAAAGGGAGTAGAGGCTGACACCAGACGAAGGGGCTTCAGCCTAGCAGTGCTTATGTCGCAGCCCCGAGTCATCGAGGCTGCTCCTATTTATTCTCATTGGCAGCGCCCCAGCTGATGAGGACTAATTGGCCCCAGCCGTCCGTAATGCTGCCAGCTGGGAGCCTGCTGAGACGCTGCTCAATGAGAAGCAGGGATGAAGGAAAACATGGGCTGAGCGCTGAGACGGCATCTCAACCCATGGTGACAGAGCCTCCCCCTCAAGGTCGGGCTCCTGAACGACCAGGAACATCCCAGCCCCCCCCCCCCCCCACCTAGGGTGGGTGGAAGGGAGGCAGGACCGGAGGGGAAGAAGCAAAGGGAAGGACAACACCAGTAGACAAATGTAGGGTAACGGGGCAGAGGAGGAAAAAAAACCCCAAATACGCTACTCTACATTGCACAAAAAAAAAGGGAGCAAAAAAAAACCAGGGCACAGACGGAGAAAATACAAAACACGGGAACAGAACAATCCACCAAAAGAATGACAAAAAACGGATAAAGCAATTACAGAGTATGGCGGGAAACAAAACACATAACCCCATAATGCACAGACAAAGCTAAAAAAACAAGGCACAAATAGGAAAATGCTGAGTATGAATAATGGAAAACACACAGCACTATGAATACATGTTCACAA
The DNA here is from genome assembly GCA_020510985.1 of Pholidichthys leucotaenia. NCBI lineage: Eukaryota > Metazoa > Chordata > Actinopteri > Cichliformes > Pholidichthyidae > Pholidichthys > Pholidichthys leucotaenia. Next base: position 269,656,719 of record CM035838.1, read on the forward strand.
CAGGACAAAAATAACGAGAATGACATGCACCGGTAAATAAAAAGATAACAGAATACCCGGCGCCAAATACCAAGAAGGACACCTAGGAGAATAAAAAGGACAACAAGGTAAAAAGCTGAGTATGGCTAAGGGGAAAACACAATACACAGCACAAAATATGCGGGAGGTCCCCTAGAGGGAGAATGGGAACAGGTCCACAGGACAATGAGGCAAGATGCCGGGCATGGTTGAAAAGGAGAGAACACAATACACGGCGGCAAATATACGGGGGGTCACCTAGGGAAAAACTGGTGACAGGAACATAAGACAACAATGGGATAAAATGCTGAGTACGGTTAATACGGGGAAAAAAAACAAACAATACACAGCACTATGAATATGTATTCACCAAAAGGACAAAATATCCCACCCGAGTGACCATAACAAAAATAAGCGGCACCCGAGGAATATGACAGGAAGAGTCCAAAAATGGCCGAGATGGCTCCGGAAATCTCCCCGCCCATTGTCCAGTTGGCAAACCAGGGAAAGGGAAATGTTCGAACGGCGAACTCCAGACCCAGATCCCAGGAATCCAGTCCACCGGCAGCCGAACCAGGCCACCCAAAGGCAAACACAGATCAGCGGGGGGAACCAGATCACCGAACCGAAAGTCTTGCGGGTCGGGTCGTCGACCCGCATCACTCAACCACCAGGACCGTTGAGACGGACGAAGGGACAAAACGGGTCCCAGTGGAAGAGGCTCAGGGGAGAGCCGATGACGAGGGCGACAAGCGTCAGGCCGCAGGGAAGCGGCCACCTCCTCACCGGACCTGGACAACACTGGGGCAGCACCCACGTCGGACCCCGATCGGGCCTTAGGCGAACCCACGTCAGACACCGCTGGAGCAGCACCCACGTCGGACCCCGACTGGGTCTCGGGCGAACCCACGTTGGACACCGCTGGAGCAGCACCCACGTTGGACCCCGATTGGGTCTCGGGCGAACCCACGTTGGACACCGCACCAGAACTGACCTCCAACGTTGAACCTGGACCCTCCAGCACCACGAGGAACAGCAACTCCTCGCCGGTGGCCCTGGGAGAAGGCTCAGAAGAGAAAACAGAACCGGGATCAGGATCACCGGCAGCGCCAGAACCCGGCGAGACGAGCTCAGACGCAGCGGGCGGCTGCACGCGGCTCATCTCCCCTAGAGACAGGCTGAAGTGCTCAAAGATATAAAGGGAGAAAAGAAAGGAGAGCACTCGCCTGATCTCGGGTTCTGACGCCGTCCAGGACTGCGAAGATCCAGGATCCGTCGCCAGGAGGTCGTTGTCAGGCTCCCATCCAGCCGCGTCGGGCCCCGCAGCCAGCACGATGGTCAGCGCAGCTTGAGACTCCTCCAGCTCCGGTGACCCCGCCGACGATCCACTCGGCGTGAAGCCAGAAGAATCTCGTCCCGCTGGACCGAACCGCTCCTCCGTGGAGACCCGGGGACGCTCAGTCGTCGGCGCAGACTCCACGCAGCAGTCAGTCCCCCTCCTCCGTCTGCAACGTAGCTGCGGAACCACAGGCCCTCTCCTTATCCCACCACGTTGACCCGGAGCCGGGGATCGCTCGGCGGAGAGAGACACAGAGGATGCAGGATTAGGAACACAGGTTACAGCAGGTGGGGGGAGTTCAGGGAGCTGCGAACCCTGAACTCCTCCTCCAGGAATGTGACAGAGCAAATCATTAAGCTGATGTGAAAAAACTATGACTTGCCTGCCTCCTGGAGGTTGAGTATCGCCTGCTGTGGTGGATACCGCTTCTTCCTCTCCCCGCCCGGCAATAACGGAGGACCCCCTGGGGAACCGTCTGAGGGTGGCTCGCGTAGTCTCCAGCAGAGAGCTCACCAGGCCGGGATTCCAGGCACACACAGCAGTCAGGAAGCGCGTCGAGGAGGAGGGGGAAACAGCCGGGGTGAGCCAGCCCAAATGTCCAGGAATGACAGCGGGGGAACGAGGCTCAGGGAACGAAGCTGTGAAATCTCCACACTGACGAGACGAGGAGGTGACAGCTGCGTGGGGGGAACGGTCCTGGCGGCAGCCCAGAACTGGATCCGGACGAGGTTCGTGCAGAGGTGACTCGGCAATGTGATGACGGCTATTCCCAGGGGACGAAGCGAGGGGAGAACCCAGGAATCGCCGCTCCTGGTCGGAGATCGAGGCGAGGAAGGCGTCGAGCACGGGAAAGCTTCGTAGCCCTGGAGTCCTCTCCACCAATCTCACTGCCGCCGCCACATGCCTGAAGATGGTGACAGGACACACAGTGGAGCTCGCGACAGCCACTCGGCCCCAGACATAACTGCTGTCAGCTGCGGCTCCTTGAAGGGAATCCCGAGTGACGTGGCGCAGGTCGGGGGAAGCCCTCTGGTTGGCGCGAACTCCCGGACTGGAATGACAGCAGGAACGGGATCCCGAAGCGGGGGGCAACGTCATCCACTTCGGCTTCCTGCCGGGATTTCCATCCAACCCGCGGAGCTTCTCTCGCTGTGTACCTGTGGCGTCTATCCTGGCACTGACCTCGAGATGGAACACAGAATGAGGGTAACAGTCCAGGAGTTCCTCAGCACGGCCCGGATGCCAGCGTCTTGCGTTGGAGGCGTCGTGCAGGGTGAAGAGCGTCCCGTCGACAGCCCCCGAGATGGATCTCAGCTCGTCGCCCTGGCGCCGGAAGTGACTCCTGGGAAACGGCTTGCTAGCAGCGCTGACACCCGGACAGAAAGGTACAATTCCACGGCGACTCACGGCCGCCGGTAACTCGTCTGGCTGCGACATACTGTCACGAACGGCTCTAGGGAGCCACGCAATAAGAGCCAAGGGCGAGCCAGTGAGTCGTGATGTTTTATTAAAGGTGAGGGATGAGGGATGAGGAGAGCACAGATACTCATACAGTGGTACACTCACAGGTTGCACAGCGCAGGAGTAGGAAGCTCGTACCGGACATAGGGGTAACAAGGCGTACATACTCACAGCGGGTTACAATCACAGGAATGCTGTAAAGGGAGTAGAGGCTGACACCAGACGAAGGGGCTTCAGCCTAGCAGTGCTTATGTCGCAGCCCCGAGTCATCGAGGCTGCTCCTATTTATTCTCATTGGCAGCGCCCCAGCTGATGAGGACTAATTGGCCCCAGCCGTCCGTAATGCTGCCAGCTGGGAGCCTGCTGAGACGCTGCTCAATGAGAAGCAGGGATGAAGGAAAACATGGGCTGAGCGCTGAGACGGCATCTCAACCCATGGTGACAAATAGACATTATTTTGATAATCCTGACTAACTTAAAACAGGAAAAGTTTAGTCTGAATTAATGTCAGACAGTGAGAAAAAAAAAAAGGTTTTGTGTCTTTCTGTACAGTGTGTGTAAACTTCTGGTTTCAACTGTATGTGTGTTTTTTTGCTCTGGAGGACTGCCAGCCATTAGTTAGCTGGATGTAACAAGGTCCAGATGGAAGGAAGCTAGATGCTTGCATCTCAAACTGTCTTAGCAGTAACTGCTAGCACAGATGTTAGCAACATCGCTAAACGATGACATCTGTGCCTTACGCATGCAGAGAGGTAAAAAGTCACGTGAATTATGATCTGATGTTCTCATTCAACCTGCATGACCGAATATTTAATGTCTGATCGAAAATCACATACAAAAGTGACTCATCTGACATCAGGTTTGTGCAGTAAGACAGCCTTTAAAAAAAACAAAAAAAACACGGATGTGAGTCACTTCAGGGTGGTAATGTGAACACAGCCTTATACTGGGAGCACTGGGTCTAGGTGTTCCCAACAAATGGCCTAACCACACCCACTGGGATTCTGCAATACAAAACATGCACAGAAGACAAGTTACAATAGGTGGTGTTATCACATGAGCTGGACGTTATCAGAGCCTTGCTGGTGGACAGCTGTACTTAAAACACACCTCCACCTCACCTTAACCCCTAGACAGGGAAGAAAACAAACAAATTAATTTCCTCAGTCCTATGGAGCTGCGACGCTGTCCTCACTCCCACGTCAACATGCCACTTTTCTTTCAGCTACAGAGTATGCATGGCTGCACACCCTTTTGCTCCACAGAGATGATTGGTCAAGCTGGTGATCACATGATGTGGATCCCAGCCACGCAGGCTGCAGCAACAGCAGTCTTGGAGTGCCAAAGAGCTGCTGACACAGCACACCTGAACACCCCACACACCCAGCGACCCCTTCAGAGAAAGGAGACCTTTATTAAACACTACAGGAATAAAGACTAAAAAAGGTGGCTTGTCCTCTCCGGGTTGGGGACAGGCTCCTGCCCCAAGTGGACGAGTTTAAGTATCTTGGGGTCTTATTTACGAGTGAAGGGAGAATGGAGCGAGAGACTGACAGACAGATCAGAGCAGCATCTGCAGTGATGCAGACGTTGTACCGGTCTGTTGTGTTGAAGAGGGAGCTGAGTTCTAAGGCAAAGCTGTTGATTTACCAGTCAGAAATCTAAGTTCATACTCTCACCTATGGTCACGAGCTTTGGGTAATGACCGAAAGAACGAGATCGCGGATACAAGCGGCTGAAATGAGCTTTCTCTGTAGGATCGCTGGACTCACCCTCAGAGATAGGGTGAGGAGCCCAGTCATCCAGGAGAGGCTCAGAGTAGAACCGCTGCTCCTCCACATCGAAAGGAGTCAGTTGAGGTGGTATGGGCATCTGATCAGGATGTCTCCCACTTGAGGTGTTTCAGGCACGTCCCACTGGGAGGAGACCTCGGGGCAGACCCAGGACTCGGTGGAGAGACTATGTCTCCCAGCTGGTCTGGGAACGCCTTGGTATCCTCTCTGAAGAGCTGGAGCAGGTGGCTGGGGAGAGGGAAGTCTGGGCTCCTCTGCTTGAATTGCTGCCTCCGCGACCCGGACCTCCGGAAAAGCAGTAGTGGATGGATGGATGGAATAAAGACTGTCAATGCAGAAAGACTTGTCACTACAAAAATGGTTAAAAAAATAAATAAAACAGTTGCGTGACCTGCATTTCAAGGAGCCTTCCTATTACCCCTTAATATAAACAAACTCATAATAAATAAGACAACAAGCAACCAACGTGTCTGCATTAATAAATGGTGCTCATTCACACTCTTAAAATTACTGTAGGAGACATCACTATAGCTCAAACAGCTAAGCATCTCTGTTCCACCCCAGAGATATACATGTGTAATGACATGTGTAATGACAATAAAGTTGAATCTCAATCTCAATCTCAGATGGTTAAAGCCTGAGTCAGCAGAATCTCAACTATGCATGCTTGGTGAGTCTTTTTTTTTTTTTTTAAATAAGTGAGTGAGGGTTGGTTTCTATTGGTCACACAGCCAAACCAGTGACAATAAAAACATCGGGAGGTTAAACCCAGGGCATGCTTACTTCAGTCAATGTTGCACAGTAGAAGAGCTAATATGCAATGTAGAGAAGAGAAGCATGGTGGGAGTGTTTGTTGGGAGAATGCCTACATTAAGCATCATTAATCTGCACCGTTATCCGCCCACTGATACTGCACAAACACAGTGAGGCATGTGGGTGCTAGGGACACATGGATCCAAACACGCCTGCAAGAAAAATGTGCATATGCAATCACTCTACATGGGTGAAATTCAAGATCTTTCTTGCTGTCCAAATGCTCCTCCCCACTGTGGGACCATGCCTCCGTGCCCGTTTACTCTTTCCACATTGTGATGGCGGGGAGGGGGGGGGGGGTGGAGTGGCTGTCTATAAATACTTGTAAAAACAAGGCAGGCATTAAACTGTGACAGGATGCTGACCAGGTAGCACAGAAATCTGAATGTGGCTATCTTCCCAGCACCAAAGCAGACCCTGAATGGGCATTTTAGCTCAAGATGTTTCATTAGGGAAGGAAATGAAGTATTAGTTATGGTGTAAAATGGTTGTTAGATAATTCAACATCCCAAAATGATATTCAAACCTTGACACAACTCAAGGTCAGTAAAGTTCATAGTAACTGCTTCTTCCCCTAATTAAAAGATCAGATTAAATGTATAACAGGTAGAGAACAGTATTAACTTACTATCGCCAACAGCTGTGGCTACTAGTTTTCCAAAGTTAGTAGCCACTCAGCCCTTTCACTGCTCGAGGCATTGGCAGCTGCCACAATGGAAAGAGCACTGCTAAGTAGGCATGTGTCGATTGTTTCTCTATCTTTTTTGCTTTCATCTATTACATCTTAATTGCCAGGGACACAAAGAGATAGGCATTATAAAAAAATCCCTGAACTCAAATACTTTAAAGGGTTCAGTCCCAGATGTTTTCTGATTTTGCAGTTGTAGCCTACTGTTGTCTGTTTCAGGGCAAAGTCAATGTCACACTACTGTGACACACCAGAGAAATGCCAGCTACTGTTGCCGAAAGCCAATAGCAGTAAGGTAAATATCGGCTGATATTGATGTTAGGACTATATACAGTTGAAACCAGAAGTTTACATGCGCTGTAAAAAGACACAGCCATTTTTTCTCACTGACCCCGGTTACATGGTCACAATAAACCGATCACTGAGAATCAACTGATGCTGGCAATAATCAGTTCTCTCGTGTTTACATGCACTGAATAAACTGATTATTGGAGGGTAAACCATTTGAGTTAATGACAGCAGTAACATGCCCTTTATCGGATTATTCTGTTAACATCCATCCATCCATCTTCTTCCGCTTAATCCTTTTCAGGTCGCGGGGGGGCTGGAGCCTATCCCAGCATCTTTTGGGCGAGAGGCAGGGTCCACCCTGGACAGATCGCCAGTCCATCGCAGGGCCAACACAGAGAGACAGACAACCATTCACTCTCAGTCATGCCTAAGGACAATTTAGAATCCCCAGTTTTTGATGCCAATTAACCTAACGTGCATGTTTTTGGCATGTGGGAGGAAACCAGAGAAATCCCGGAGTAAACCCACGCAGACACGGGGAGAACATGCAAACTCCACACAGATCACTGTTGGTCGGGGGCTGGGATCGAACCCAGGATCCCCCGGCCAAGGGTGAGTTGCTGTGCTGCCGCAGTGCTAACCACTCCGCCACCGCACTGCCCCCTGAACTGTTAACATGACTACTTGAATAATCAGATAATTCCAGAAATCCAATCATAACCGGTTTATCTGTATACATGTAAATGTGGTCATTGTCTGACATTAAATAAAACTAAACATTTTCCTTTTTTAGGTTAGTTAGGACTACCAAAATAATTTTAGAATTTTTTCAAGTTTTCTAGAGGTTTTTTTTATTACTTTCCTCAAAGTCAGAAGTTTACATACACTAAGATTACTGTGCCTTTAAACAATTTGGGAAAGACCTGGAAGCTTCTGATAGGCAAATTGACAATATGAGTAAATTGGAGGCACACCTGTGGATGTATTTTTAGGCACACCTCAAACACACTGCTTCCTTGTGTGACATCATGGGAAAATCAAAAGACATCTGCCAAGATATCAGGGAGAGAATTGCAGACCTCCACAAGTCTGGTTCATCCTTGGGTACAATGTCCAGATGCATGAAGGTGCCACGTTTGTCTGTTCAAAACAAATCATATGCAAGTATAAACACAATGGAAATGTCCAGCCATCATACCGCTCAGGAAGAAGACAGGTTCTATGTCTCACAGATGAATGTGTTTTGGTGCAAAATGTGCATATCAACCCCAGAACAAATGCAAAACACCTTGTGAAGATGCTCACTGAAGCTGGTAAAAGACTGCCATTTTCCCCAGTGAAACAAGTCTTGTACAGACATGGGCTGAAATGCCACTCAGTGAAGAAGAAGCAATTACTCCAAAAACAACAAAAAATTGCTAGGTTACAGTTTGCAAATGTACACAGGGACAAAGACCTTAATTTTTGGAGACATGTCCTGTGGTCTGATGAAACTAAAATTGAACGGTTTGGTCATAATGACCATCGCCACACTTGGAGGAAAAAGGTGAAGCTTGCAACACTGAGAACACCATCCCAGTTGAGAAGTACAGGGGTGGCAGAATCATGTTGAGGGTGTTTTGCTGCAGAAGAGACTGGAGCATTTCATAAAATAGATGGCATCATGATGAAAGAACATTACAGTGGATATAAAAAGTCTACACACCTTTGTTCAAATGCCAGGTTTTTTGATGTAAAAACACGAGACCAAGATAAATCATTTCAAAACTTTTTCCACTATTAATGTGACCTATGAGCTGTACAACCCAACTGAAAAACAAACAAATATTTTAAGAGGAAAAAAAAAAAACTTACAATAACCTGATAGCATAAATATGCGCACCCTCTTATAACGGGATGTGGCTGTGTTCAGAATTAACCAATCACATTCAAACTCATGTTAATGGAAGCCAGCACACACCTGCTACCATTTAAAGTGTGTCTGATTAACCCCAAATAGAGTTCAGCTGTTCTACTAGGTTTTTCCTGACATTTTTGTAGTCATATCTTACAGCTCAAGCCATGGTCCACAGAGAGCTTCCAAAGCATCAGAGGGATCTCAATGTTCAAATCAAATCAACCTTTATTGTCATGTTGCTGTACATACAACTGTAGTGCAGGCAAGATGAAATTGTGTTTCTCTCGGCATCCATATAAGTAAAAAGAACATGAATTAAGACACACTCACACACACCCTCACCCCCCACCCCAACACAGCCATTCACACATCCCTGAGACATACTTGAAAACTAACTAGAACCATAATATACAAATAATATACATAATGTCCATAAGGTGCAGTAGTATGTATGAAAGATTCCAGATCAACTGTTCAGCATCCTAACAGCTTGTGGAAGGAAGCTGTTAATCAGTCTGGTGGTTCTGCCTCTGATGCTCCGGAATCGTTTGCCACATGGAAGAAGTTCAAAGTGTTTATGCAGAGGGTAAGAGTGGTCCTTGACCATGTTCAGTGCCCTGCTCCTACAATGGTTCTGAAAAAGTTCTTGGACAGAGGGGAAGGAAACTCCAATTACTCTCTCAGCTCCCTTAACTATCCTCTGCAGGGCTTTTTTGTCTGACATACTGCAACTGGAGTACCATGTTGCAATGCAGTATGTCAGAACACTCTCCACCACACCTCTGTAGAAGGTCCTGAGGATGCAGATGGGGAGAGAGAGGCCTGTTTGAGTTTCCTCAAGAAGTGCAGTCTCTGCTGGGCTCGCTTCCTGATCCCCAAGGAATTCTTGCTCCAGGTCAGGTCCTGCGAGATCTGCACTCTGAGGAACTTGATGTTCTCCACTCTCTCCACCAAACGGCCGCCGATGCTGAGAGGGACGTGTTCAGGCCGTGACCGCCGTAAGTCGATAATCATCTCCTTCGTTTTGTCCACGTTGAGCACCAGATTGTTCTCCCTGCACCAGCCCTCCAGGTCTCTAACTTCTTCCCTGTACAATGATTCCTCATCCCTCTGAATAAGTCCCACCACTGTGGTGTCATCTGCAAACTTAATAATCTGGTTCCCCTTGTGTCTGGATACACAGTCATGTATTAGAAGTGTAAACAACAGTGGACTGAGTACGCAGCCTTGAGGGGATCCGGTGCTCAGCGTGATGGAGTTGGAGATGTTGTTTCCAACACGGACAGACTGAGGTCTCTCGATCAGGAAGTCCAGGATCCAGAGACATGTGGCGGTGTTCAGACCGAGAATGAGTATTTTCTCCATCAGTCTCTGGGGAATAATGGTGTTGAATGCTGAACTGAAATCAATGTACAGGAGTCTGGCGTAGGTGTCTTTCTGATCCAGGTGGGTGATGACAGAGTGCAGGGTGGTGACTATAGCATCCTCCGTGGAGCGGTTTGAATGATATGCAAACTGGAGCGGGTCATGTGATGCAGGGAGGCAGGCTGTGATGTGTGGTTTGACAAGCCGTTCAAAACACTTCATCACAATTGGTGTCAGTGCAACAGGACGATAGTCATTCAGACAGGACACAACTGGTTTCTTTGCCACCAGTACTATGGTAGAGGTCTTAAAGCATCTGGGAACGATGGCCTGACTCAGGGAGATGTTATAAATGTCAGTCAGGACATCCGCCAACTCGCTTGCACAGTCTCAGAGCACACATCCCGGGATGTTGTCCGGACCTGCAGCTTTAGGTGGGTTGACCCTGATTAGGATCCTCCGTGTGTCCGCTGCGTTGATGATGATAGCTAGCCCAACAGATGGTGGAGATGGGCCAGCCCTCCCTCTGATTGTCGGGTTTGATGCTTCAAAACGTGCAAAGAAGTTGTTGAGCCTGTCTGGAAGTGAAGCGTCGTCATCATCGACCCCCTGCCTAGACTTATAGCCCGTCAGTGTCCGAACTCCCTGCCACGTTCGTTTGGTGTTCCTTGTGTCACAGAGGTGTCCCTGGATTTTCTTCGCATAGGCGCGCTTCGCCGTCTTAATTCCCTTTGAGAGCGCAGACCTGGCTGAGCGGAGGGCGATCCTGTCCTTCGCTCTGAAGGCTGCATCTCTAGCTGTGAGCAGCAAGCACACCTCTGCTGTCATCCAGGGTTTATAGTTGCCCCGTGCAGTGATAGTCTTCACTATAGTGACATCCTCTGTGCACTTCGCGATGTAGCTGGTGACCGTTTCAGCATATTCCTCCACATCTGTCCTGTCTCCCTGGGAGGCTGCTATTTTGAAGACCTCCCAGTCTGTGTTCAAAGGCATGAGTCAGGAGAAGGGTACAAACAAATTTCCAAGGCTTTAAATATACCATGGAACACAGTGAAGACAGTCATCATCAAGTGGCGAAAATATGGCACAACAGTGACATTACCAAGAACTGGACGTCCCTCCAAAATTAATGAAAAGACGAGAAGAAAACTGGTCAGGGAGGCTGCCAAGAGGCCAACACTGAAGGAGCTGCAGGAATTTATGGCAAGTGCTGGTGTTTAGTACATGTGACAACAATGTCCCGTCTAGTGTGGCAAGACGGAAGCCTTATCTTATGAAGAAAAACATCCAAACCCGGCTACATTTTGCAAAAACACATTTGAAATCTCCCAAACGCATGTGGGAAAATGTGTTATGGTCTAATGAAACCAAGGTTGAACTTTTTGGCCATAATTCCAAAAGGTATATTTTATGCACACACAACACTGCTCATCACCAAAAGAACACCATACCTACAGTGAAGCATGGTAGTGGCAGCATCATGCTTTGGGGCTGTTTTTCTTCAGCTGAAACTGGGGCCTTAGTCAAGGTGGAGGGAATTATGAACAGTTCCAAATACCAGTCAGTGTTGGCACAAAACCTTTAGGCTTCTGCTAGAAAGCTGAAGATGAAGAGGAACTTTATCCTTCAGAACGACAATGACCCAAAGCGCACATCCAAATCAACAAAAGAATGGCTTCACCAGAAGAAGATTAAGGTTTTGGAATGGCCCAGCCAGAGTCCAGACCTGAATCCGATCGAACATCTGTGGGGTGATCTGAAGAGGGCTGTGCACAGGAGATGCCCTCGCAATCTGACAGATTTGGAGCATTTTTGCAAAGAAGAGTGGGCAAATATTGTCACATCAAGCAAAACAAAACAAAAGCTCTTATTTCTCCAGTTTATAAAGAGCAGTTTAGAATATGTTTAAAACTTTTTTTTAAATTATGCATCAAATATTACTAGAAAATATTATAAACCACCACATCTTAAGCACACTGAGGGGTGGACTGTGACAAAAATTCAGGATGGGAATTTGACTTCATCCTAGGCCACCCTGTTGTTGGAAACCAGAAACCACCACATTTTTAGTCGGCCAGCATTTTAAAATATTAAGTATCAAACTAGTTATAAATGCAATTATAACCGTCGGGTGGGACGAAAATTATAAATTTGGATTGTAATAGTCAACTGATCTATTGATTATTAAAACAACTGATTGACTAATCTTAATTTAAATCTGGTGCTGCTTCTGATTTCTTCACCTTTTCAGAGTAAATACAGAAGGTAAGAGGTTTTAGGTAAAAAGTTACAATTGTGCATGAACAAGGTCACAAATTTGTCACCAAAAACATTCAAAAATTATTTTTTTTTTAAAAATTCTCTTTGTGAAAAGATATTTAAATAATGAGGAAAAAAAACAAATTTAGGAGAGAACAGTAACAAGCAGATGAGAGTAAAGTTGGTACTGCAGATTACATATAGCCCATAGTTTTGAAAATTCTGCAGATTTTTCTTAAAACAACTGAATAGTCCTGAAAATGTTGCCTTATAAATGTAAGAGCAATTCAGCTATGGTTAATGCAACCTATTTATTACATTAAAAAATGTAAACCCCAAACTATAAGCAGCTACAGCAGTATAATATAACCACAGACAGGCAGATTATCCGCATCACTGGACTGTTTTTTTAAAAGATGTCAGCAGTCTGAAACGACCTTAAAACTAAATTACTTCCTCACAACCAGATGAAGACGTTCCAAGCATGGAGCGCCGTTTCCCGCGCCATGTTTGTTTTCCCGTTCCTATGGTAACACGTAACTTCTGTTAGCAGCGTAACAGACCCCAAATATCGTGATATTCATTTTTACACCGGTATCAAAATTTATACCGGTATTATCGTGAACGATACGATACGGCACACCCCTAATCAAGATGTGTCATGCTGATAGACTCCTAACCAAAAAGACTGAGTGCTGTAATAAAAGCCAAAGGTACTGCAACAAAGTATTAGTTTAAGGGTGTGTATACTTATGCAAACAGGTTATTCTAAGTTTTATTTTTATTTTTTCCCCTTGAAGGATTTCTGTTTGTTTTTCAATTGGGTTGTACAGGTTATAGGTCACATTAATGGTGGAAAAAGTTTTGAAATGATTTATCTTGGTCTCATTTTTTACATCACAAAAACCTGGAATTTAAACAGGGGTGTGTAGCCTTTTTTATATCCACTGTATGTGGAAATATTAAAGCAACATCTCAAGACATCAGCCAAGAAGTTAAAGTTTGGGCACAAATGGGTTTTCCAAACAGACAATGACCCTATGCATACTGCCAAATTAATAAAGTGTCTTAAGGACAACAAATTCAATGTTTTGGAGTGGCCATCACAAAGCTCTGATTTCAATTCCATAGAAAATTTGTGGGCAGAGCTGAAAAGACGTGTGTGAGCGAGGTGACCTACAAACCTGACTCAGATACATCAGTTCTGTCAGGAGAAATGGGCCAAAATTCTAGCAAACTATTGTGAGAAGCTTGTGAAAGTATATCCAAAATGTTTGCCCAAGTCATACAGTTTAAAGGCAATGATACCAAAAACTAAGGAAATGAATGTAACCTTCTGACTTTGAAGAAAGTAATACATTTGTATCGATGCATCCCTACTTTTAAGCACTTAAAAGTAGGCCAAAGATGACATCTTCATTGTGCTAAAAAAAGACTTCAAAATGAAGGTCAAAAGTTCTATATTTCACTGTGGTCTGTATAGAGGCAATGAGCACATTCATATTATAACCAGTATCTTAATTATACCATCACAAATTCAGATGACACCCTGTCTTACCTATACAAAAGAAAAAGTGCTGCCTTCCAAAAAGTGGAATGAGTTAAAGCACATCCTGACTGATAAGCAGATACAACTGGCAAACTGAATCAAATTTCTAACATGTGTGCGGTCCTGTCTGCTATAGAGTACGTATATCACCCTGGAAACTCTCAGAATGTGAACTTATTAAAATTGAGGTTGTATGGCATGGTTTTCTAAGAAAGCTGGTTCAACGGGGTTTGAAAGGAAGAGTGCACCTAGCTGTAAAGACAGAAAGTCAGATGCACACCCTCAAAATCAAATTTAAGGTGATCTGGACTGGGGTTTCATGATATCCAATGAAAAATTCTGTGCCATCACTAAGACCCTTCTGATCCATGACTTTCGTTATTTACAACATCTTAAATGCCTGTGTCATATACAGCAGGAAAAATAAGTATCGAACACGTCAATATTTTTCTCATTTAACATATTTCTGATAGTGCCATTGACCTGAGTTTTTCACCAGATATCAGTAACAACCCAAGTAATTCATACATATGAAGAAATCAAGGCAACTGTATTCACAAAACAAGTTATATTTAATAAAGTGGAATGACACAGGGAATAAGTATTGAACATGTTTGGTGAAATTCATTTAATATTTAGTAGAAAAGCCTTTGTTGGTAATAACAGCTTCCAGACACCTCCTGTATGGAGAAACTAGGCGCAGGCATTGCTCAGGAGTGATTTTAGCCCAGTCTTGAATATTCCGTGGGTGTCTTCTATGAACTCTGATCTTCAGTTCGTTCCATAGATTTTCAATTGGATTCAGGTCAGGTGACAGACTGGGCCATTCTAGCAGCTATATTTTCCTTCTTTGGAGCCAGCTGAGAGTTTCCTTGGCTGTGTGTTTGGGATCATTGTCTTGCTGAAATGTCCACCCTCGTTTCATCTTCAGCATCTTGGCAGATGGCAACAGGTTCTTATCAAGGATGTCTGTACATTTGTCCATTCATCTTTCCTTCAATTATATGAAGTCTGCCTGCATCGTATGCTGAAAAAACACCCCCACACCATGATGGGATGTGCAGGGCCATTTCTCCTCCAAACATGCTGTGTGTTGTGGCATCCAAAAAGTTCAATTTTGGTCTCATCTGACCAGACTATATTCTCCCAGTATTTTACTGGCTTGCCCAAATGCTGTGCAGCAAACTTTACACAAGCTTCAACATGCTTTTTCTTCAGCAGTGGAGTCTTGTGAGGTGAGCAGGCATAGAGACCATGTCGGTTGAGTGCATTATTTATTGTTTTCTTTGAAATATCAGTACCTGCTAACCCCAGGTCTTTCTGGAGCTCTCCATGAGTGGTCTTTGGCTCTTGGATAACTCTAATAATTCTTTTGACTCCTCTGTCAGAAATCTTGTGAGGAGCTCCTAGTCATGGCCGATTTATGGTAAAATGATGTTCTTTCCACTTCTGGATGATGTTGCCAACAATGTTCACTGGAACATTCAGCAGTTTAGAAATGCACCTATAGGCAATGCCATCATTACGTTTTGCAACAATAAGGTTGCAAAGGTCTTTGCTTCTACCCATCATGACTTCTTCGTGGTGTGACAATCTGATATTCACAGACCTTTTTAAAGGCTATCAGTCAGGGCTTAACTATCTGAAATTAGTTGGCACTGATGGGGGATGGGATAGCTTCCTAAATTCTGATGGATTTCAGCTGGTTTCTCAGTTTACTATGCCTTTTTGCACCTCTTTTCCCTCATGTGTTCAATACTTATTCCCTGTGTCATTCCACTTTATTAAATATAACTTGTTTTGTGAACACAGTTGCCTTGATTTCTTTGTATGTATGGATTACTTGGGTTGTTACTGATATCTGGTGAAACTCTCAGGTCAATGGCTCCATCAGAAATATGTTTAATGAGAAAAATGTTGATGTGTTTAATACTTATTTTCCTTTTTTTAATAAGTATTTTTATTGAATTTTCTTGGCTGTACATACAAGGTTAGTACTATACATTCATATGACAAAGGCACAGCCTGAACACAGAATTACAGTTTAATACTTATTTTCTCCACTGTATGTCACCTTGATCAGTGTGTGAATGTGTGTGTGAATGGGTGGATAGCAGGACCTGTAAAGCGCTTTGGTCATCAAGAGATGAGAATAAAAGCGCTATATAAGTGAATGCCATTTACCATTGATGACTCTCAAACACAAAAGCAAGTGTTGTTTGACCAAAGAACACCTAAGGCATTGTGGAATAGGCTACAAAGGCTACTGGACATAGATGTTCTCCAAATTAGGAGAACAATGATGGACAAGAACTCATGTGATTACTGGATTCTAGATTTTTATGCATAAGTGCCCCAAGGCTACAAGTGTGCCAAGTGGGAAAAGATAAAGATGATAATGAGAGGGCACTCAGAGAGTACATACCTCCACTAAGGCCCTATCTTGCAATATTAAAGAAAGTGAAAAAGTGATGTAGAATGTGCATCCTGACCTGAATCACCTCCAAAATCTAATGGTTTCATCTGTGGCCCAAGGGCCAGCTCTGGTCAAAATTTCATCAACATCCATCAAGCAGTTTTTGCATAATCCTCCTAACAATCAGACACAAAAACAAACCCATGTGAAAACAATGCCTCCTTGGCAGAGGTAACAACGAGTCATGCACCATTAGAAATAAGCTATTTTTTCTTCGTAAAAATGCTACCTTTTTTCATACACATTTGTAAGTTACTGTCACATATGCATTTTTTTCATTTAAATGTGACATATCATAATTTTTTACATTTTAGTCATAAATGGCATTCACTTTTATTCTCATCTCTAGATGACTAAAGCACTTTACAGATCCTGCTATCCACCCATTCACACACTGATGGCAGCGTAGCTGCCACACACTGGCACTGGCCTGACCCACCAGGACCAACTGGGGGTTCAGTGTCTTGCTCAAGGACACTTCGACATGCAGAGTGCAGACATTGAACCCCTGACCCTCCGATTAGTAGTCGGCCACACTACACCTGCGCCACAGCTGCAATGTACTACATGAATCATTTGTGAAGTTTCCATCGCTCAAATTTGCATCATCTTCAAAATTTGTGACTTGCTTATGCTAAATTTATGATTTTTCTTATTGTAAATTTGCATCTTTTTTATAATACACTTGTACCTTTATTCAAGCACATTTGTGTTTTTTCTTCCTCGTGAAGTTCGTTTTGCTTATGATAAATCTGTGATTTATTTTCCCTGACACATTCGTGATGTTCACAAATTTGAAAGAAACCTGTGGACCTCCACAAGTCTGGTTCATCCCTGGGTACAATTTCCAGATGCATGAAGGTGCCACGTTCATCTGTTCAAACAATTATACACAAGTATAAACATCATGGGACTGTCTAGCCATCATATCACTCAGGAAGGAGATGGGCTCTGTGTCACAGAGATTAACGGGTTTTGGTGCAAAATGTGCATATCAACCCCAGAACAAAAGCAAAAGACCTTGTGAAGATGCTGGCTGAAGCTGGTAAAAGAGTGTCATTATCCACAGTGAAACGAGTCCTGTACCAATATGTTCTGAAAGGCCACTCAGCGAGGAAGAAGCCATTACTCCAACAGCAACAAAAAAAAACTAGGTTACAGTTTGCAAATGTACACAGGGACAAAGACCTTAATTTTTGGAGATATGATCTGTGGTGTGATGAAACTAAAATTGAATTGTTTGTCCATAATGGCCATTGAAAGATTTAGAGGAAAAAGGGGGGGGGGGGGTCTTACAAGTCTCAGAACACCATCCCAACTGTGACGTACGGGGGTGGCAGCATCATGTTGTGGGGATGTTTTGTTGCAGAAGGGACTGGTGCACTTCCCAAAATAGATGTCATCATGAGAAAAGAGCATTATGTGGAAATACTGAAGCAACATCTCAAGACATCAGCAATAAAGTTAAAACTTAACTGCAAACAGGTCTTCTAAATGGACAATGACCCTAACCATTCTACCAAATTAGTTACAAAGTGGCTTAAAGACAACAAAGTCATTGTTTCGGAGTGGCCATCACAAAACCCTGATCTCGGTCCTATAGAAAATTTGAGGGCAGAGCTGAAAAGACGTGTGTGAGCAAGGCAGCCTACAAACTTGACTGAGTTACACCAGTTCTGTCAGGAGGAATGGGCCAAAATCCCAGTAAACTATTGTGAGAAGATTGTGGAAGGATACTCAAAACGTTTGACCCAAGTCATACAGTTTAAAGGCAATGTTACCAAAAGCTAAGGAAATGTATGTAAATGTCTGACTTTGAAGAAAGTAACAAAAAATATTTGGCAAATATAAAAATCATTTAGATAATCCTAACTGATCTTAAAACAGGAAAAGTTTAGTCTGATTTAATGTCAGGCAGTGAGGGAAAAAAAAAAGGTTATGTATTTTTTTTTATACAGCGTATGTAAACTTCTGACCTCAAGTGTATGCATCCCACGTACAAAAACATCAAGCTGGAGTGACAGTTACAGACCACAGCCAAATTGTACAAAGCCATGGTAACGCTTGTTTTCACATCATGAAAACCTGGACAGCTCCGAGAATCTCGGACAATCCTTTTGACTCGAGGGCTGAGGTGACCCGGCCGTGAACCACCGGTCCTATTAGCAGAGGCACGGGAACTCTCCAGGTGGATTTTGGGTTCTTATCATGACTGTGCAGGGAAAACATTTCAACATGCCGGAGACAGAACTGCAGCAAGAAACAAATGGCACACTCAGAGCCTCCACAGCATCACACGAGCCCGTGCAAGTGCATGCACAAACAGAAAGTAATGTTCCAGCTTCTCTTTCCAAATGAAGGCTCAGCAGCTCTCCCACACAGATTCACACCCTCACACACTCCAATGACTCACAGCAATGATTACAAAGAAAGAGACTGCAGCTATACAGCCACATGAACCGGGTGTGTGTGTGTGTGTGTGTGTGTGGGGGGGGGGGGGTGACAATGATAGCACAAACAAATCCTGCAAGGTGCACGCTCCTTGTGAGTGCATGACACCCACACCACCTTGTAATAATAATGACCCACGCCTCCTGGTCCTAATCCCCCTGTGCTGAGCAGAGAACACCTTCTGGCCCAGCGCTGCTTGACAAGCTGCTCTCAGTGAACACAGAGGGAGAGTGCATGGGGGTGGGGGTGCTGAGAAGCTCATTGGACCGGTGTAAAATGTCACAAGGCGTCCGCTGTGGAAGACGGGGAAGACATTTCAGAACCACCCAAAAAAAAAAAAAAAAAAAAAAAAAAAAAACAGGGCAAGAAAGGGGGTGGGGTGGGGATCAGCTCACAGAAATGTGTCATTAATGAGCCTTA
Organism: Pholidichthys leucotaenia; assembly: GCA_020510985.1. NCBI lineage: Eukaryota > Metazoa > Chordata > Actinopteri > Cichliformes > Pholidichthyidae > Pholidichthys > Pholidichthys leucotaenia. The sequence goes on from CM035838.1 coordinate 269,675,539, forward strand.
AGTGGGACTGTTAGGATAATCAAACGCCAAAATTAAGGCTATAAAACACTATCTAAGGAATCCTTAATAACCCAGACCTAAGGGGTGCTCCCCTCCTCACAGCTGATCTTACTGCGTGATGAAAACATTGCGCCTTTTCCCCCCATTTTTGCCTCGCGTCGCAGCCTTCACTGCATCAAGTCTTCACCTATTGACAGGTTCTCATCCAGGAGGGTTTATCAGCTCACGACACCGTTTCACCGCATGGGGGGTTTTCCCTCCTAATCCAGGGGTTAAACCGTCACAGAAAATGGGGTCGTGACGGTGTGGCGGGCCGTGAGTGTCTATATTTAATGCATTTCCGTGGGCAGGTTGTGGCTTCTGAGGCACTGCGCCTATACGCCGTCTCTGCGGTAGCGCGATCCAATAGCCATTACGCATAGGAGCAATCGGGGCGTTGGGAACGCGCGCTACGCCGTTGCACATTCTGACTAAATGCAAACGCCGTGTGTGATCTATGTACATATTTATTCTAAGAATACAATGAGCAAACCATAGCCTATATGATTCAAGTCCTACTGGGGCTATACGGGGGGGAAGGGGGGGGGTTCTCCCGTCCACTTGGCCCCGGCATGTGCAGAATAGCGCATGGAAAAGCTTTTCTTACCTCCCCACCGTTTGGTTGGCGAGCTGTCGCATCCGATTGAATTGTTTCTTCATGTTTGTATTTTTTTTTCTGCGTTAACACCTATGTGGGGAAATATTCCGCATTACTTCTCTCAATATATCGCTTCGTCCTCCACAGAGGCGCAACACAACATCCAGGCTGCCATATTTGCCTTCCCTCATCGCAAGCGGCCACCGCCGGAACCTTATTCCGCCGTTACATATTTTCAGATAATATATGTGTTTTTAATCTAAATTAGCTTCACTGCCTTCCTGCCTGCACAGGGATGCTGCTGGACCAATTCACCGTGGGCACACGCAGGCGGAGCGCGACAGCAGTGACAGGCGCAGAAAGGCAGTGTGGGAAATGTAGTCCATTAAGGCCAGTTCCCTTAAGCAAACTTCACCACGCTTCATCCATGTAATTTCTTGAAGTTTTAATTAAAAAACATACAAACAAACATTTGGCCCTCTATATTATTACGGTTTAGAGATGCATTCAACCCTACAGGCTGCACACAAACACATAGTTTAGTAAATGTGACGATATCTGTATATTGTGCTTTTTTTTGCTCAATAGCAGCAAAAGGACTATATGGAGGTTAAAATTCCTTTTAAAAATCCTCAAAAGTGTCGTCCACTAATAGCTTAGTAGCAGACTCAACGTTGCGCATATCCTCATCTAGTGTCTGCTTTACGCCATTGGAACGCACCGTTTTCTTGTTTTTAATGGAAGGGCAACATCGCCATCTAGTGACACTTCACTGCGAATTTAATGCAAGTTAAAACTGTGCAAACCAGAGCAGATTCCCAAGTCTAAGATACTCATGAACTAATTAAATAAACTAAATGTTGACAAAGTTCTTCTCTTCACCTTGTGATTTCTATCTTGATAAGAACTGCCATTTGTCTTTTTGGTAACATAAATTGTAATAAATATATTGCCAAATGAACTCACATGGAAGATGAAATTACTGTGATTTAAATGTTTGGCTGTTGTGCTGCTAATGTAACCAGAGTCAAACACGGTGATTCCTGCGGCTTCCCTGCTGTTTGGCGCATATGTTGCTTTAATTGGCCAGAAGGGCGCAGTCTTGTCTCATAAACCAGTTACCCTCTGCTTTATGAGCCACCGGTTCCAGTACCAAAGCTGCGACGTCTGATCACACTGTTGAGGTTCATTAAGCTTAAATCCAAGGTAAACTGCAATCTAGTCATGTTGGCAAAAGCCTCAGTATATTCTGTGTCATCAATATGTATGTGTGTACAGTATATACTGTATGTATTTGTGTATTTATATTAGTGGCGGGCAATCAGGGCCACCTTAATGTGCCATTAGGCCCTTGGGCTGAGAAGTTTTGTAGCCCCCCCCCCCCCCCCCCCAACAGAATCTCAATTTAAAAAATATGTAATAGCTATGTTTTTAATAATGGATTGCATTTGTATAGCACTTTTCATGACACCCAACACTTTACAATGAATCCATTATTCATTAACTCCACAGACAATGATAGTGGTAAGCTATTTCTGTAGTCACAGCTGCCCTGGGGCAGATTGACAAAAATGTTGCTGCCAATCCACGCCAACTGAACATTTATTCACATTCATACACCAGTGTCATGAACCATGAACACACAGGAGGCAAGGTAGGTAAAGTGTCTTACCCAAGGACACAACAGCAAGGTGGGAGGAGCAGGATTCAAACGGCCAACCTTCCGGTTATTGGGCCACCTGCTTTACCTCCCGAGCCACTAACGGCCTCATTTTTGTTTCTCTGAGAAATAATGCAACTGTGAGCTAGAAAACACAACTACACTGCAAAACCTCACAGAGGATTCAGTGCACTGCCTCCAGGAATGCTTTAACTGTACGGACTGGGAGGTTTTCACACTGGCCTGCGGAGATGATTTGGACTCTTTGGTGGACGTGACATGCTCATACATGACTTTCTGTAGAGACATGATCGTTCCACGTAAACGTGTCAGATTATATCCCAACAACAAGCCATGGATTACAAAATCAGTTAAATCCTGCTTACAGAGGAAAGTACTTGCCTTTAAACAGGGGGTTGTTTCTGAGCTACAGGTTGCCACAGAAGAGCTGAAGTCCAAAATTTTAAGAGCAAAACAGAATTATAAATCAGAGTTGGAAAGCAAGATGGCAACAAAGAAACTTGGTTCATCCTGGGCCAGTATGAAAACTATTGCAGGCCTTCAGAGCACAGAGCACAGTAATCGTGTGTTTTTAGATGGTTTTAATTCAGACACAGAGCTGGCTAATGCTCTTAATTGTTTTTATGGTCATTTTGACTCCTTTGATTTTAGCACAGAAACCCAAGGTTTGAAACAGAAACTCAAAGACAATCAGCACTTTAATATTGAGGTGCAGGATATTAAAAGGGCGTTCTGTGCTGTAAAAGTGAACAAACGTCAGGGCCCTGATGATATATGTGGGCGATTGGTAAAGTCCTGTGCACATGAATTGAGTCCTGTATTTCACTACATTTTCAATAAGTCCTTACAGACAAACATGTGCCTAAGATCTGGAAAGATGCCATGGTTGTCCCCGTTCCAAAATCCAGCTGTCTTAAAACAGTAAACGACTTTAGACCAGTTGCTTTGACTTCAATTTTAATGAAAATTTTTGAAAAACTGGTCAGATTTGAGGTCCTAAAGCAGACTGAGCATGCATTGGATCCTCTGCAGTTTGCCTACAGGCCTCACAGAGGAGTGGAGGACGCCACTGTCACTCTGTTTAACATGCTTTTTAAACATCTGGATTTTAATGGGACACACGCCAGGCTTTTATTTGTGGACTTTTCCTCCACCTTTAATGCAATCCAACCTCATATTTTAGTTGAAAGGCTCCTGCAACATTTTGATTTGAGCAATAATCTGGTGGGTTGAATTCTGGATTTTTTAACCAACAGGACACAGAGAGTAAGGGTCAATGGTACATTGTCTGACCAAAAGTGCTCTTCTACTGGCTCTCCTCAGGGGTGTGTGTTGTCACCATTACTCTTCATCCTGTACACAAACATGTGTCGGAGCAGACATGACAACAGACACATTATAAAGTATGCTGATGATTCAGTTGTTGTCAGTCTCCTCCAGGATGGAGAGAGTGGCCACGGCCCAGTAGTTGATGATTTTGTTCACTGGTGTGAGGATTCCTACCTGCAGCTGAATACGACAAAAACTAAAGATGTGATTATTGACTTTAGGAGGAAAACTCCCAGGTACAAAGTCACTGTACTAAAAGGCCAGACCACTGAATGTGTACAATCCTACAAATATCTTGGAACGATTATTGATAGTAATTTAAACTTTGAAGAGAACTGTGAAAGGGTATGCAAAAAGGGTCAGCAACATTTGCATTGTTTAAGGAAACTTGCACGCTTCCAGATTGACCGAACTATAATGATAATGTTTTATTGGGCTTTTATTCAATCTGTTTTATCCTTTTCTTTAGTGTCATGGTTTGGTCTGAAACAGAGGAAATCCTTGGATCAGGTAGTTAGATGGTCCAGTCGTTTGCTTGGTAAGTCACAGCTGAGCCTGACATCCCTGTACACCAGACAGGTACAGAGGATGGCTACCTCCATTTTAAATGATGACTCCCACCCTTTGCACTGCAACTTTCAGCTTCTTCCCTCCAGACGGAGGTTTGCTGTCCCAAAAAGTAAAACCCAACGCTACAAAAACAGCTTTGTTCCTGTTGCTGTCAAAGAGTTGAACAAGATGTAACAATATATTGCACATAATTTAGTTACCTATGTATTAATTTCATTTTATATTTACTTATTTTTGTAGGTTTTTTTTATTTGGGTTCTAAATATTTTATTGGGTTTTAGACTTGAGTTTTTTAACCTCTTTGACTAGTCTTTAACTTTTTAATATGACCCTTCAATCTTATCTCTGTTTTTTCTCTCATCTCTTTGTCTTATATCCCGATTGATGGAGCCTTGAGTATTTTTATCATGTTTATAGTCAGCTTCATGTGTGCCTGTGTTTGTGTCTATGTTGAATGTAATTGTGGTTTGTAAATATGGATGTCACCTGACTGCAAAACAAATCTACCTAAGGGTACAAATAAAGGAACCTGAACCTGAACCTGAACCTATAGTTATTTTACTGTGAAGTACCGGGTGGTGACACTTACCTCTGGTGACGTCATCGGGCCGCCCTATGTAAGGCGGAGGCCAACCATCTTACGGCTTCTTATATCGCCTATACCTTGGCCAGTGCTCTGTCTGTGGCTGTCATCGCCAGTGAGTTCAATAAAGCTGTGTTCCACAAGTCACCTCGCCTCATCTGTGAACCATGGTAATATCAGACATAACATTGGAGATGTCAGATTAAACCATGGAGGCGTGCATAGCTCCAGTTCAGCCTTTTCTCGAGTTTCCCAGGGAGCCACCGGTGTCCTGGCCTAGGTGGTTTGAAGCCTTTGAAACTTATGTTGCCGTGCTTGGTATGTGTCCCATTAAAATCCAGATATTTAAAAAGCATGTTAAACAGAGTGACAGTGGCATCCTCCACTCCTCTGTGAGGCCTGTAGGCAAACTGCAGAGGATCCAATGCATGCTCAGTCTGCTTTAGGACATCAAATCTGACCAGTTTTTCAAAAATTTTCATTAAAATTGAAGTCAAAGCAACTGGTCTAAAGTCGTTTACCGTTTTAGGACAGCTGAATTTTGGAACAAGGACAACCACAGCATCTTTCCAGATCTTAGGCATATGTTGTGTCTGTAAGGACTTATTGAAAATGTAGTGAAATACAGGACTCAATTCATGTGCACAGGACTTTACCAATCGCCCACATATATTATCAGGGCCCTGACTTTTGTTCACTTTTACAGCACAGAACGCCCGTTTAATATCCTGCACCTCAGTATTAAAGTGCTGATTGTCTTTGAGTCTGTTTCAAATCTTGGGTTTCTGTGCTAAGATCAAAGGAGTCAAAACGACCATAAAAACAATTAAGAGCATTAGCCAGCTCTGTGTCTGAATTAAAACCATCTAAAAACACACGACTACTGTGCTCTGTGCTCTGAAGGCCTGCAATAGTTTTCATACTGGCCCAGGCTGAACCAAGTTTCTTTGTTGCCATCTTGCTTTCCAACTCTGATTTATAATTCTGTTTTGCTCTTAAAATTTCGGACTTCAGCTCTTTTGTGGCAACCTGTAGCTCAGAAACAGACCCCTGTTTAAAGGCAAGTGCTTTCCTCTGTAAGCAGGATTTAACTGATTTTGTAACCCATGGTTTGTTGTTGGGATATATTTTGACACGTTTACGTGTTTTATATAACACACATGTCAAAAAATTTCTCTGATAGGCTATTGTTACATGGTACCCACATGTGCCACATGTAAACTGGACCAATCAACAGCCAGCCACACACGAATACCAAGTGATGGACATAGAATTTGATCAATTAACAACAATGTGATGTTTTTTTATTAGCTCTTGATAGGCCCCTGATCTTCGTAGATCCCTGGGCTTCAGCCCAGCCTAGCCCGTTCATTAAGGTGGCCTTGCGGGCAATGACTAACATTTTAAGTGTGATTAATCATTTGGAAAGTTAGTGTTAATCGTGATTAATAACAGTTAAAAGCAAAAAGGTTTCTTTTAATGTAATGTACCTTAAACTTGCAATTTTTCAAGTTTTTCATGCTCTTACTAGCAAATGTCCTTGCTTTCTGCAACTGCAGGTTTATTTAAAACTTTCAGCTTGTCCAAAATAACAATTATCCAAAATATTCTCAAAAAAAAAAATCTCCTAACCGCTTAAAGTGACTCGCTGCCAAAAATTAATTTTTTTTTCTTGTTAATATGTCTGTAACATGTTTTATATGACTTACAAGAGACCAAGAGTGAAATCACTCAAATATCTCATGTCTCTGTTTTTTGATTTAAAGCTTCACTTAAGCCTCGTCCCCTGAGTTAAGACAAGAGTTTTTTTGGTGACATAACTATGCATGGCTCTGGCAGTAGGTAGTGTTGAGCCAATCAGGACTCTCTGGCCTAACTGAAGATATCCTCTGGGCCAGTTAGCATTTCTTAACCAGCTGCTTTGAAAACTTGACACAAATTAAGATGGGTTTTGTAGTGTATCAAATATGATACTGGGTGTACTCTGGGTGTACTGGGGGTATACAGGGCAGACGCGAAAGAGACTCTGTCTCTTTCGCTGTCGACCATCTGCCTATACGGAGCACCGGTGTTACGTGTGGTTCATTTAATAAAGTTACGTTCAACTGCACCTCCATTCTGACTCTTGATAGCACGAGTTATGGACATAACATTTGGTGACGAGGACAAAGGTATGGAGAGAGCTGTTTCTGGTATTTGGTTGTTTCTGGAGGTTCCGGGCGAGCTGCCTGTTCCCTGGAGGAGGTGCTATGCAGCTTTCCAAAATTACTTGGTGGCCCTGAACCTCAGAGAGCTAGAGAAACTGCGTGCAAAAGTTATTTTGGTCCATAATCTTGGCATGGAGGGACAATGGCTCCTGAGCACATTGGGAGAGTGTGATAGTTTTGACGATGTGGTCGGGCTAATGGCGTGCTATTTTCGCGCTCCGGAAAACGTCATAGTCCAGAGGATCAGGTTGTGCCAGTGCCACCAGCGGACTGGAGAGTCAGTGCAGAGTTACGTTGCAGACCTGCGTCAGCTGGCGGGGGAGTGCCAGTTTGGAGCCTTTGAAGAAGGCTGAAGAAGAAGAGATGGTCCGTGATCAACTGGCAGAGCACACACTTTGTTCTGCGGCACGGTCAAAGCTCCTGGCTTACCCGGGTGAACTGATATTAGCCACGGCAGTTGAGATAGTGCAGCAATGTGAAGTAGCTGAAAAACTGTCGGAGGACTTCGGTGAGACAACCACGTTGGGGCACGCTGAACCACGTTTGAAGGCGCTGACTGTGGACCCGGATAGCGAAGACAGCGTGGATGAAGAGGAATACACTGCCGCTATAAAAATTAGGTCCACCCCGGGTATGCAAAGATGTTTTGGCTGTGGGTCCACCAGGCACCAGTATAAGGCAAGAGATTGTCCGGCAAAAGGCAAACGCTGTGGTAAGTGTGGTCTTCTGCATCATTTCACCTTTGAACTCTGCCGGCATTTCAAATGAAAGAGAGCGGGGCAGGACTGGCTGGCGCGGTAAAACAATGCATCAGCCAGCAACACTGGAGGCCGAAGAGGGCTTTGGATGGGGTCGGTGGAACGGTTCGACCCAGGAAGGAAGCCCGGTTATGACATGGTGGACATTTGAAGCCGAGTCAAGCTCCTGTACAGGTCGATGACGAGGTTTGACCCAGGGGGAAGGCTCGGCTGAGGGGGGTCCACGAGAAGAGAAAACGTTGGGATGACCAGGGGCGGCTACAGGTGGTGGCTGCCCGGGAGGACGGCTATCTCAGGCTGTCGGATAACTTGTGGAGACACCCCAATGAGCTGCGGTGCGTGGACGAGAGGAAACACGGACGTGGCTCATCCCCAGAGACGAAGAGGTGAAGACGCCCTGGGAGGGATCCGCCAGATGGAAATCCAGGGGATGGGTCTTCCATCGGGACTGCAAGGTGACTGTGGGGTGGCAATTAACATGGCGTGATGGAAATGTTAATATGTTTTATTGTCCAGATGTCACGTTGTTAATATGTTTTACATGCACTCACTGTATTATTGCCCTGTTTAAATAAAAAAAAAAAAACTCCCCAACACTGTTCGTGTAATTGAATGTGATTGTGTGAATTGCCCAAGTTATGGGGTGGGTATGTTGTTGTGGGGGCTAACAATGGGCTGTAGATGTACATATTAACTGTTGTTTTGTTATAGTGTGTTATGAGGGTTTGGTTATATGTATATATAGAATTGTTCTGGGATTGTTTTAGTTGTTAGGAACACGTCCGATTTTATGGACTTTAAAGGATCAAAGACAGCAGAATAACCTGTCTAGCTGTGTTGAGGCGGGTCAGCAATCTACCTGGCCCCCTCTAGTTTGGTTATGTTGTATGAATGGATAGGCCTACTGTATATACATATGTGTTACTGTTATTAGCGTGTGAGTCGGGTTTAAATTTGGGAGGGCCTAATTTGTGTGTTTTGCATTTTTCTACGTGGTGTGGGTGGGATGTAGTGTATCAAATATGATACTGGGTGTACTCTGGGTGTACTGGGGGATAACAGCTCTGCCCTTCCGGTTCCGTCGTCACCCTGGGGTATAAAGGGCAGACGCAGAAGAGACTCTGTCTCTTGCGCCATCGACCATCTGCCTATATGGGGCACCTGTGTTACGTGTGGTTCATTTAATAAAGTTACGTTCAACTGCACCTCCAGCCTGATTCTTAATAGCACAAGTTATGGACATAACAGGTTTTTCCATTAAACTGCTTTTAAGGACTGATGCAGTTTCTGTCCTTATCCTGGGCCACCATGCATACAACTGGACATGTCCTTCAACAACACAACAGTTATGCTATTTTATGTAGCGCTAGCCACTATTAGCCTTGCGGTGTGTGAGTTGGGTCTAGTCACCTATTGTGGCATTTGGGGGAGTAAGTGTTACGACCCGAGCGCTGGTTCTGATCGCGCTCAGGCTAAGTTCAACTCGCTGCCGGCCTTGACAGCTGTGGGTTGTATTCTGGCCTCACCGGGCTCTTATTATGAAGGTGCTCGGTGGGGCTTCCGCCTGTCAAGGCTGGTCAGCTGTGTGTCAATACTGCTCGTTAGTGTTCGCCTTTAAAAGCGAGCACTAGCGACAGTAATGTCGCAGGAGTATTGTCTACACTTTGTCAACATCTTGTCAGACCTTGTCTTGTCAACGTTCCTTGTCAGTGCGTCGTCAGACCTTCATGTCAGGTTCGTTATCCCTCGTTATGTCACAGTTTAGCTCGTAGTGGCTGGGGGCAGCCCTGCGAGCCCAAGTATTAATTTGTGTGTGTTTGTGCCGAGAACGGCTCACAGTCTTGTCCTGTCTCGTCTTGTATAAATAAACCATCATCGCAAAACTCACTGGTGGACTCTTGGCGTCTCATGGTGATCCGCGAGCATCACCGCATGACAGTAAGAAGTGAAATGATTTTGACAAGAAACTGAAATACAATAAAAGGTTTTTATTGTAGAAAAAAAGGCAGAAGATACCATTTTAGACAATGCTGATTTGTTTTTATAGGGGATTTATAGCCACGGGAGTGCGTCTTGAAGCACCAGGCGTCATGTGCGCCGATTTCATCCGCGCTCAGGCCATACTCCTCCTCAGCCCGGCTTTTATTATGACAGCGTCTCAGCGGGCCTCCGGCTGTCAAGCTCCACGGGACAGCTGGAGGCCAATTACCTCTCATCAGCTGAGGCGCTGTCAACCACTATAAAAGGGCGCAGTCCTGATTGTTCAGGGCTGCGACCTCACATATGATCCACGCTTTTCCTTTGTTCCTTCCCTTATCATTAATAAACGACGCAAACTCACTGGTTAGCCCTTGGCTCTTATTTATGGCTCGCTAGAGCCGTACGTAACAGTAGGTCGCAGCCAGTGAGTTGCCGGCTGCCGTGAGTCTGCTTAAATTGGACTTTGTTCTTCCCTGTCTGGGTGTCAACTCTGGGAGAATGCCGTCTCCCAGGAGCCGCGTTCGGCGCCTGGGTAATGAGCTAGCGAGCCCCCTGGAGTTTGTTGATTGGACGCTCCTCGCCGCTACCTTCAACGACAACCCCAACGACATGCACTGGCACCTAGACTACGCTGAGGTTCTCCTGGATAATCTTCCTCGCTACGCCGACCACCCTGAAGTCAGCGCGAGGAGAAATGAAATCGCCGCACAGCGTGAGATACTCCGTGGGCTGGAGGGAAATCCCGGCAGGAAGCTGAAGAGGAGGAATCATCACCCCTCGCTTCGGGATCCCGCTCCTGCCTCCGTTCCGGCCCGGGAGTTTGCCCCGTCCAGAGGTCTTTCCCCATCAAGCATGTCGTCACTCGGGATTCCCCCAGAGGAGCTGCAGCTGACAGCAATCGGGATCTGGGACCGAGTGGCTGCTGCTCGCTCCACTGTGCATCCATTGTTAATTATGAAGCATGTGGCGGCGGCAGTTAGACTGGTGGAGAGGAATCCAGAGTTGCGCGAGTTCCCTGAGTTCGCCGACCTGCTCGCCTCTGTTTCTGCACAGGAGCGGCGATTCCTGGATCTCACCTTCGCCTTGCCCCCTGCAAGAAACCGTCGTCACACCGGCTGTCAACCTCAGCGTGAATCTCATCCGGATCCAGTTCCAGATCGCCGCAAGGGCTCAATTCCTCGCACAGCTGCCACTCCTGCGCCTCGTCAGAGGGGAATCCTCGCAGCCTCTCCCACCGGGCCATCTTCTCCTGCTGTCCTGTCAGCACTCCGTGCCCGGCTCGTCTCGGCTGACGCCCCCTCCTCCTCGTTGCCTGTCCCGGCTGCTGTGTGTCTCTGGAGTCCTGTCCTGGCGAGCCCCGTCCCGGAACCATCTCCAGCGGCTCCCCCTCGTCCTTCCAGGGAGGCCCGCTGTCGCCGTCTGGCGGGGAAAGGGAGGAGCAATGTTCACCTCAGCAGGCACCATCCAGCCTCCAGGAGACAGGCAAGTCCAAACTCGTCCACATTCTCATTATTGTGATTTGTCTTGTCAGACTCCTGGGGGTGGAGTTCGGGGTTCGCAGCCCCCCGAGCTCCCACCACCTGCTGTGGCTTTAATGATTAATCCCGCATCCTCTGTGTCTCCCTCCGATGAGCGGTCCTCGACACCAGGCCAACGTCGCCGGATGAGGAGGGGGCCAGCGGTTCTGGAGAGCCTGGTTCTGGTTCTGCAGCCACGCCGTGGGCGGAGGAGGAGAGCGGACTGCAGCGTGGAACCTGCGCTGACGAGGAAGCATCCCTGGGTCTCCACGGAGGAGCGGTCTGGTCCAGCGGGTCGAAGGTCTCCTGCAACCATGCCGTGTGGGTCGCCGGCATGGACATCGGTGCCGGAGGATTCTCAAGCTGCGCACACCATCACACCAGCTGCGGAGCCCGACGCAGCTGAGTGGGAGCCTGACGACGACCTCCTGCCGTCTGAGCCCGGATCATCGGAGTCCTGGAGGGCGTCAGAACCCGAGATCAGGCAAGTGCTCTGTTTTGTCTTTCTCTGTTTCATTCCAGAGCATTTTTGCCTGTCTCTTGGGGAAACGAGCCGGGTGCAGCCACCCGTTGCATCCGAGCTTGTCTCGCCGGGTTCTGGCGCTGCCGGTGATCCTGATCCCGGTTCTTCTTTCTCTCCCAAGCCTTCTCCCAGGGTCGCCGGCGTGGAGCTGCTTTTGCCCGCTATGCCAGAGGTTCCAGGTTCGGGGTTGGAGGTCGGTTCTGGTGTGGCGCCGACCCAGTCGAGGTCCATCGCGGGTGCAACCGAGACCCAATCGGGGTCCGACGAGGGTGCAGCACCAGCGGTATCCAAGTTCGGTGAGGGAGCTGCAGATCCCCTGCCACCGGACACTGGACCGGTTCATCTTCATCTTCATCATCACCGTCACCCTCCTTGTCCTCCTGAGGAGCACAACCCATTTCCACCTGGGGCCGCTGGGGTTCTGAATGCTCCACCCGGTCCTCCCTCGTCTTCCCCTTCTCCAGGGAGGCCACCTCCGACTTCCCCCCTACGGTCCTGGTGGTCAAGCGATGCGGGTCGGCCGCCCGAAGGTCTGCCGTGCCCATTTGGCTCTCTGGGCCGGCCATCCGACCCACTGGACTACCTGTTTGGCGACCTGGTCCGGCTGCCTGAAATTCATTGTTTCCGGGCATGGGACTGGGGTAGGCCGCCCGAACTATCAGCCTCCATGCCTCAGAGCCAGGACTGCCGTCATCCCGGGTTTCTTCCATCATTATCATGTCTGTAAACTTTGGGGATGTGCGGGGGGGGGGGGGGGGGGCTGGTATCTGTAATTTTGTATCTCACCTTTTTCCCTCAGCCGGTGATTTGTGTTTTTTTTTTCTCCCCTTTATCTAGGTGCATTTACTGTTCGAAACTGATATGTATTGCCAGTTGGGTTCTGTCTTTGTGTTACCCACGCGTTATGGAGTATTGTTTTTTTTTCTCTCCTGTACTCTGTAATTGCTTCGTTTGTTTCCCTGCCAGTGTTGTGGGGGGGTTTTTCTCTCTCTCTCCTTTTTCCGATTCACGCCCTCCTGGCCGGTGCCCCATCCGCCCACCCTGGGGGGGGGGGGGGTGCTTGGGTGTTACTGGCCGTTCTAAGCCCGGCCTTGAGGGGGAGGTCCTGTCATGTGCACCGATTTCATCCGCGCTCAGGCCATACTCCTCCTCAGCCCGGCTTTTATTATGACAGCGTCTCAGCGGGCCTCCGGCTGTCAAGCTCCACAGGACGGCTGGAGGCCAATTACCTCTCATCAGCTGAGGCGCTGTCAACCACTATAAAAGGGAGCGGTCCTGATTGTTCAGGGCTGCGACCTCGCATATGATCCACGCTCATCTCTCGGTGTGGATTAGGCTGGAGTCCCTACGTCCGGCTCCAGCCCTCCTCTCGTCCCTCATCATCATTTGTAAGTGTACCTTTTGTATTGTTTGTGTTTTGCCCCACGAGGCTCTTTTCCTTTGTTCCTTCCCTTATCATTAATAAACGACGCAAACTCACCGGTTAGCCCTTGGCTCTTCTTTATGGCTCGCCAGAGCCATACGTAACACTAGGCCTATTTTTGTAGATCTTCTTCCTCTTCTTTTGGCTGCTCTGTTTAGGGATCGTCACAGCGGATCATCTGCCTCCATCTCACCTTATCCCTGCATCTTCCTCTGTAACACCAATCCTCTCCATGTCCTCCTTCACTACATCCATGAATCTTCTCTGTGGTCTTCCTCTTTTCCTACTGCCTTGCAGCTCCATCTTCAACATCCTTTGTCCAATATATCCACTGTCCCTCCCATGTACATGTCCAAACCATCTCAGCCTTGCCTCTCTTACTTTGTCTCCAAACCGCTCAACCTGACCTTCATTCATTCATTCATCTTCTTCCACTTAATCCTGTTCGGGTCGCGGGGGGGCTGGAGCCTATCCCAGCATCTTTGGGCGAGAGGCAGGGTATACCCTGGACAGATCGCCAGTCCATCGCAGGGCCAACACAGAGAGACAGACAACCATTCACTCCCTCTGATATACTTGTTATGTCCACAAACCTAGAATGAAGACGGACGAGGATGCTGCAGTCGAACTGAACTTTATTACAGGCTGAATAGTGAACACGTGTACAAGCACTATTCAATACTCTCCTAACTCTCACTCAGTTCTCACCTGATTCTCACTCCCCAGTGAGATGGCGGACTGCCCAATATATATTAGAAGTGACGTTAGTTGCAGGCCACGTCCCACTTCAAATGTTCCTTTTGTTTCATACACTACATTCTTCCCCCCCCCCTTGCAAAGTGCAGAACACAGTATTCAAAATTGGCAAATCAGCCCTCCCCAATTTGACATATCAAAATTCCCCTATTATCAATATGTACTATCAACTAAACACACATTCTTAAGCATTATTATATAGCAAAACGTTCAACATTATTATTCAGGTCAAAACACAGTTTGTTTTATTATTTTAAAGAACTGTGGTCTATATTAATCATATATTCCATAACCTACATATGTTGAAGCATGTGGAAATGTTTAGCAATTACATATGTAAAGGACTTCACACCTCTGAAAGGACAAAGGCTCTCAACCGCCGAGTGAAGAACAAAGACGTTCCCAGACACGGCGGAGGAGACCGGAGGAGCCACCCTCACCCCCTAAGGCGAGGAGAGGAAATACCAAGACAATGGGGGGATTAAGATAATGAGGGATGTCAGCCTTTGTTATGCATGTCTTTTGTTGTGTGCAAGTATAAAGCCAGTGAGCCAGAGACATTCTGTCTCTTTTTTCGTTCTGCCACTCTGCACCAGATGAGACTTGTTAGGAGAGCTGATTATTAAACTTTTGTTTATAAATCAAATCGCCTCATCATTTCCAAGCTCTTCTACACTGGTGACCTTGACGCGAGTATGGCCCTGAGGCGTACCCCCGCAATCGACTCATCCGTGGCGACCCAGGCAGACGCCAGCGACCACGCAGACGGGGGAACAGATGGACAACTGTTCCCCCCGGCAGAAGAGATTGAGAGGGCTCAACCGAGCACCAGCACCGCCGTGAGAGCCGAGGCAAGGCACTCTCACCCGGCGGACACAGCAGTGATGGTATACACGAATGCCGTCACTGTCAACCTGCCAGACTTCTGGCAAGAAGACCCCGCCTCGTGGTTTCAGCAGGCTGAAGCCCAGTTTACGCTGGCGGGCATCACGGCTGACGATACCAAATTCTACCATATCGTCTCCAAACTCGACGCCGCCACTTCGAAGTGTGTGCGGAGCATGATCCGGCGGCCACCGGCCCAGGACAAATATGAGACGCTCAAAGCAACCATTGTGGCGAACTACGTCCCATCAGCGGAAGAGAGAGCCGAGAAGATCCTGGCGGTCTACGGCCACAGAGGGTGCAAACCGAAGGCCCTCATGGAGGATTTGCTACAGCTTAAAGAAGAGGACAATGACAACTTCCTCTTCCAATTTATTTTCCTCAGCACGCTGCCGCCACACATGAGAGGGACACTCGCCAGCATGAAATGCAACAACCACCAAGACTTCCGCGCACTGGCCAATGAAGCTCATCGGCTCGTCAACGCTTGCAAGGAGCTGACACCCACAGCAGCATCCGCAGACCTCAACGCTGACGCCCCGAACCACGAGGAGCCACAACCCACTGAGCAGACCCAGCCCACGGTGACAGCGACACAGCCAAAACGTCACAGACAGAGCGACGTCTGTTATTATCACCACCGCTTTGCCGAGAAGCACCGCAAATGCGTTCCCCCCCTGCAAAATTGCGATTTCGGGAAACGCCAAAGCCGAGAGCCGTTAACGGCAGCGGTTCTCGGTGAGAAGAATAAGCTGTTGTACGTGACGGATGGACACACAGGCAAGCAGTTCCTCATCGACACAGGAGCCCAGCTGAGTTTCGTCACGCCCTCCCACGCAGATCGAGCCACGGGCACCCAGGGCAACGGAGCCGTGGCAGCCAACGGCTCTAACATCGACACGTTTGGCGAAAAGAGCCTGCACCTCCTCATCCACGGCCGCAACTACAGATGGACATTTGTTGTAGCGGCGGTGAGTTTTAACTTATTAGGCGCAGATTTTTTGTGTGCACATGGGTTATTAGTGGATCTAGCAAATAGGCGCCTGGTTAATGCACTGTCCTTTGCTTCTATTCCATGCTCAGCCCGAGTTTCTCCACCACTTGTGCAGGCCAACGTCACCACGGCAGGAGGTAAGTTTGAGCAACTCCTCACCCAATTTCCAGCACTCACAATTCCCAAATTCTCAGCCACTGTGGCTAAACACGGGGTTGAACACTTCATTCCCACAACGGGACCACCCGTATTTGCCAAAGCTCGCCGCTTAGACGCGGCCAAGCTCAACATAGCACGGGACGAGTTTACAACCCTTGAAAAATTGGGCATTGTTAGACGCTCGAAGAGCCCCTGGGCCTCACCACTTCACATGGTTCCGAAATCCGACGGTTCTTGGAGACCGTGCGGAGATTACCGCAGATTAAACAACGCTACAGCGCATGACCGTTACCCAATTCCTCACATTCAGGATTTTTCACTACATCTGGCGGGTGCGCGCATTTTTTCAAAAATAGACTTAGTCCGCGGTTATCACCAAGTCCCAGTCCGAGCAGAGGACATTCCTAAAACAGCGGTAATAACCCCTTTCGGCCTTTTTGAATTTCTGCGAATGCCTTTCGGCCTCAAGGGCGCTGCTCAAACTTTTCAACGAATGATGGACGCGGTCCTACGCGACCTTCCTTTTGTCTTCGTCTACCTCGACGACATGCTGGTAGCCAGCTCGTCTGAGGAAGAACACGAGCAGCACCTCACTACGGTTTTTCAGAGGCTAGAAGAGCACGGGCTAATAATCAATCCAGCCAAATGCAAATTCGGCGTGTCACAAATTGATTTTTTAGGACACAAAGTCTCTCCGAAAGGGGCAGTTCCACTTCCAGACAAAGTTCACGCGATAGAAAGTTTCCCACGGCCACAAACGGTCAAATCGCTACAGGAATTTTTAGGGATGGTTAATTTTTACAACCGCTTCCTCCCCCACGCAGCTCAGCTCATGCAGCCCCTATATGACGCACTCAAAAAAAAGAAAGCTTCCAACGCGGTCGAATGGACCCCGGAGCGCGAACGCGCTTTCGCAGAAGTAAAAAGCGCCCTAGCTAACGCCACATTGTTAGTTCACCCAGATCCCTTGGCCCGCATCGCGCTAACCACAGACGCTTCGGACCTAGCTATAGGGGCAGTTGTAGAACAACTTGTCAGCGGGGTCTGGCAACCTTTAGCATTCTTTAGCAAATCGCTAAACCAAACTGAGCGTAAATACAGCACTTTTGACAGGGAGCTGCTAGCGCTTCATTTATCCATCCGCCACTTCCAGTTCTGGTTAGAAGGGCGGAGTTTCACGGCTTTTGTAGACCATAAACCGCTCACCTTTGCTATGACTAAAATTTCAGAACCATGGTCAGGCAGGCAACAAAGACAGCTAGCTGCGATTTCAGAGTTCACCACAGACATTCACATGTCCACACATGGGCTGCACGGTGGCGCAGTGGTTTAGCACTGTGGCAGCACAGTTTTACCCTCGGCCGGGGGACCGCGGGGATCATGAGATCGTGGGTTCGATCCCAGCCCCCGACCAACAGTGAGCTGTGTGGAGTTTGCATGTTCTCCCCGTGTTGCACGGGTTTACTCCGGGATTTCTCCGGTTTCCTCCCGCACACCAAAAACATGTAGGTTTAGGGCGCTCGCGCACGCAGCGACCAGCAGCCGGTGGCTTGTCACCAGACTGCAAACCAAGTCTACCTACGGGTACAAATAAGTAACAAAAAAAAAAAAAAAAGACATTCGACACGTGGCAGGCAAACTTAACGTAGTAGCAGACTGTCTCTCTCGCGTTGTGACACCACCAGAGCATGAGGAGACAGATTATACTGCCTCAGCAGCAGAACTCTTCACTAACGCAGACACATACGCAGCACCTATCCATGCAGGGATAGATTATGCAGCCATGGCGGAGGAACAAAGCGGTGACGCGGAGGTGCGCGCACTCCTGTCTGGACCAACAGGGTTAAGGCTGGAGAAAAAGGGTTTACGCGACGGCGTGTCCCCCCTAATATGCGATGTTTCAACCGGCCGACCTCGCCCGTTAGTACCAGCTACATGGCGCCGCCGTATTTTCGACGCAATTCACTCCCTCGTGCACCCAGGTGTGCGCGCCTCAGTTAAAATGGTTGCCGAAAAGTTTGTGTGGCCAGGCCTGCGCAAAAACGTAAAAGAATGGGCAAAAACTTGCATTTCTTGTCAACGCGCCAAAATACACAGACACACAAAAGCCCCTCTGGAGCCTTTTCCAATCCCTGCTAGAAGGTTCGACCACGTTCATGTCGACCTCGTGGGGCCACTACCTTCCTCCCAAGGTTTCACACACCTGTTAACAATGATAGACCGCACCACGCGCTGGCCAGAGGCAGTCCCTCTAGCGGCAACCACAGCGGAGGAAGTCGCTCGCGTTTTTTTGACAAACTGGGTAGCACGTTTCCGCGTCCCATCGGACATCACGTCCGATAGGGGGCCTCAATTTGTCTCAGAGCTCTGGTCAGCCATGTCCAACAGCTTAGGGGCAACAATTCATCGCACCACCGCTTACCACCCTCAGGCTAATGGGTTATGCGAGCGTTTTCACAGGTCTTTAAAGGCTGCCCTCAGAGCCTCACTAACGGACACAAATTGGGTAAATAAACTTCCCTGGGTTTTATTGGGGTTGCGTGCTGCACCTAAAGAGGATCTAGACGCCTCTCCTGCAGAATTAGTCTTTGCACAACCTCTCAGGCTTCCAGGTGAATTTTTACCAGAGAACCCAGAGCCAGGGCACCTTCCAGTCCCAAGGTTTTTAGGCAGCAACGGACCGGACTCTCTCCCCGGTCCAGCTCATCACTCCTTCCTACGGGTTTTTGTCCCTCAAGCTTTAAAAAACGCTGAGTTCGTTTTTGTTAGGCATGAAGCTTTAAAACCAACTTTCCGCCCAGCATACGATGGGCCATTCAGAGTGCTGGAACATGGTGATAAACACTTTGTGCTTGATTTTGGGGATAGAAAAGAAACAGTCAGCATTGACAGACTTAAACCTGCCTTCTTGTTGAAAGACGAGCCTGCACAGTTGGCGAGAGCACCTCGGCGGGGTAGACCCCCCAAGAGAAAAGACTCAGCCCCCCGGCAGGGAACAATTAACCACACTCCTTCCCACACTGCAGATTCCTCACAAGAAGGTCCCAGCAGGGCGCCTAAACCAACCTACAGCAGTTTTGGGAGAAGATTAAAACCCAGACAGCACAGGGACTGATGCAAACCACTCCACAATTATTCACTAATTGTGCTGCAACAGTTTAGGACTGACTTATGATTTTACTATGCTGTTATGATTACAACTGAACTCTCTTAGGAGCATGGCTGCTGGGAAGTTTCTTCCGTGGCAAGAGATGTAACACTTAGTATGTCATAGTAATTATCTTAGACTGTGAACCTTTCTATTGTCCTTTCTTAGTTGTTTGGGGGGCCTGTGGTCTATATTAATCATATATTCCATAACCTACATATGTTGAAGCATGTGGAAATGTTTAGCAATTACATATGTAAAGGACTTCACACCTCTGAAAGGACAAAGGCTCTCAACCGCCGAGTGAAGAACAAAGACGTTCCCAGACACGGCGGAGGAGACCGGAGGAGCCACCCTCACCCCCTAAGGCGAGGAGAGGAAATACCAAGACAATGGGGGGATTAAGATAATGAGGGATGTCAGCCTTTGTTATGCATGTCTTTTGTTGTGTGCAAGTATAAAGCCAGTCAGCCGGAGACATTCTGTCTCTTTTTTCCTTCTGCCACTCTGCACCAGATGAGACTTGTTAGGAGAGCTGATTATTAAACTTTTGTTTATAAATCAAATCGCCTCATCATTTCCAAGCTCTTCTACAGAACACTCTTTTTTTTAAAACTCAGAACCGAAACTAGGAACTAAGGTCTGCGGGTAGACCACCGCTGGACCCAACGCAGTTGGGTGGGTTATTCTGCTACCATTTCAGCCACGCTCCTGCCTGAACAGTTTTTCTTAAGAGTCTCCCATGGGAAAAGCAGTTCTGCCGGAGGGGCCTTGTAGCGGGCCCATGGTGGATGCATCCCTGGAGCTGTCGGACCTCCAGGGCCAAGGCCAATCTTCATGACACTGGGGCCCGGGTCCCACACAGTGGCAGCTGATTCTCGCGAAGCCTTGCTGTCTGGAACAGCCACCTGGACACGACATAGTTGGTTTGTGTGCCGAACCAAACCATTGGTCAGCCGAAAGCGCGCTGATCCCAGTTCCACCACGATCCTCAGCGGCTCCCGTTGTCTTGTCGGCTGTGGCCCAGTCAGTTGCCGTCCCGGTCTCTTGCCGGTGCGAACCCAAACCAAGTCCATAACTTGGAGTGGCACCTTGCTCGATTTCATGCTTCGTTGTGATCCTGGTGACTCTGCGTGCTCGTCCTGCTTGGGACCTCTGTTGTGCTGTGGCAGTTCCACTGTCACTATGTTTGCTGCAGACCCTTCACCCGTTGTCTCTGTCACTTGCACCTGAGCACACAAGGTGGATGGTGCGTGGTCGGTGCTGTTCTTAATTACCTCGTCGGCATTGGTCTCGATAGACCCGGGCTCCCTATCCTCCAGCTCCGGTCGGGCAAGGAACGGAGGCAAGTCCGGTCACTATTCCTTCTCTATGACATTTTCATCGCCCGTGCCGTAGCCACTCTCTGTGTTACATTCACTGTCCAAACTGTGCTCTTTGGCTGGACCCACATCCGAGAGGCCTGGGTAAACTGGGCCTGGACCATTGACCGTCTGCCCACCAATCGTGAGAGTAAAACCCAGCTTGCAGAATAAATCCCACCTCATAACGTTTTCACCCTGGCGTGTCACCTGGAACCGGAACGCTGGAATCACCTTTTCGCCGTACTGCACCGCAAACGTGACATTCCTGCCAGTACTGGAGCTTCTGTCATCCGGTAGTTTCATTGCATCAGGGGTGAGCCTCTGGTGAGGGGGTGAGCCTCTGAATCGTGGCCTCGTTTACTATGGACTGCATGGCGGCGGTGGCCACCAGCATGGGCACACTCATGCCATCTAACTACACTTCACACTGCAGTCCTAACCAACCGTCAGGGCCCACAGTGTTTATGCCATCTCTGTAGGGCAAGCCTATTTAATTAGTGGCCCATGGGCCACATGCAGCCCAAAACCAACCCCCGAGCGGTCCAGGCCCAGTCCGTGGCCCAGACAGAGAAGCAAAGGCCAACACGCCCCACAGAACCGCAGAGATCCATCAATTACCACATACCGCAAATACAACACTCCGCGCAGCCCAGCAACCGTCAACCCACAATGCAGCGCACCTGCCCCAAAGCGTGGGCTCTATTATTATGACTGTGGCTGTGCCAGCGGCAAGACACCAAGCCTATGCCAAACGCAAACAGGCGGCGCGAATGCACACAAAGTCAATTGAAAGAGGTGAGCACACACGAAAGTGCGCACTCACGGCCGAGGGACAGTGCCAGTCCCGAGACTCCACCATCATTGGAGTAAAACCATCAACAATGGAGAGCAAACCAGCTCGAAAATGAGACTGCCACCCACCCGGAGAAAGGACTGGGAGCTCCCCAGCCAAATCTGGATGCCGCTGCCACCCACCCACGGACTCCTACCACGGACGTGCCAACAAGGCCAGCAACGCAAACGCACACCATCCTGTGAAGCCCTGGAGGCAGGGAGACCCCCCCCCCCCCCAACGTGGGCCCCCCCGTCGGATAATGTAAACCTAAGCATGACGTTATTTTGGGGATTTCAACAGCAGGTTGAACACAGCTGTAGAAGTTATAAAGGCAACTTTGCCGTCTGCAACTCACTCAGATGGTGCGTGTTTACATTGAGTTATAAGTGTAATCGCGGCACGTGAAAAATTCACCCGTTTCCATTTGGTGTGAAGCCACCTTAAAACATGTCATTGTCAACTCTGAAGCGTAAAATTGATGATGAAAATCATCAGTTTGGACTGATACCACAATAGTGGATGTGCAATGTTTGTTAATGTTATCAATCTTTTCTTGGGGGGTGTGTGCACTGAAGTGTTTGACAGTTCATTTTTTATTCAGCTAAATGCACTTTGTGATGTGCCAAGGTCAGTTATGACCAGGATGTAGTATATTTTATTTCAAAAGGGAAACAAATGTTAATGCTACTAACAGTGCACACTGAGTTTTTATTAGTGGTGTGCGATACTGCAAGATTTGGTATTGATCTGACACCAAGTAAATACAGGGCTAGTATCGTCGATACCGATACTTTTTAATAATTAAGGTGGATGCATCATCAAATTACTAAATCTGAATGAATTTTCATGATCTTTAAGTGTTTTGTGAGTTTTTCTTTGGATTATTAATTAGTTAAAAGCCAGGACAGAATTTGGCCAATGTTTATAGGTAAACAGAAAACACTTCCCTGCTAGAAAAACCAGCATAGAAAATCCAGCATAGACCAGCATTTTCACGCTGGTCTATGCTGGTATATCCTGGTTTATACTGGTCTATGCTGGATGCTGGTCCACCAGCTAAACCAACACCAAACCAGCACAGTATGCTGGTATGACCAGCTTCAAAACACAACAAATCATGCTGGTGACTGTGATGTTTGGTACCCTTTGGTATCTAACATCAAAAAATACACTTGAGAAACCAGTCGTAGTGTGTCATTCATCTATATTTTGTTAGCCATTTTGTATCACATATTTTCACACCAAATCTCGTGAGACTTGACTCATGACATGTATAACAGCAACATAGGTGGTCAAACAGTGCCATCTAGTGGGCTGGATGTTACATCCCCTTTTTCTGAGAAACAGCATTCTATATCAACAAAAACAAACTTCAGCAAAATGCAAACACTGAAATAATATCACTTTATGAAACTCTGTGGAACATCACCAATCACATAGACTAAGACTAAACATCATTTATAATTATCAAATGTAGCAATGTGAATATTAGTTTTAACCTGAGAGGAGTAAAATGTGTAAGAGTAGCCCAAATAAAAAAGAAATAAAGTGTCTCTCTTCACAAAAAAAACTCTTAAACTCTGTTTCTCTCTTAAAAAAAAAACAGGTTCTTATAGGTAATAGGTAACCCTATGTGTTAACAATGTAGACCATTCAAATCACATGTCAAAGAATAAATTCACTGTACATAAGTGATTTTTTTTTTTTTTTTTTTTTTTTTTTTAGCAATTACAAATCAAGGATTTGTCTCGGTTTGACAACACATCCTGACTTTGTGATATAACCAGGAGGGTGGTCATTTGACTGTGTTAATAGTTCAGGTTCAGCATCCTATACATTGCTGTTACTGGACTCGACTGGTTGGATGTCTGTTGTGGTCATATCCTCTCTGTTGTCTTTGAAATGTCTCTCTCTGAGGTGGCGTCGGTTTCTGCGATATGTCTGACCTTTGCTGGTTGTGATGTAGTAACTCCTGTATGTCTCTTCAAGTCGGGTAACTGTTGCAGGTTTCCAGGAACCATCTTCACGTTGAAGACGGATGCTGCACCAACAGGCAGGGTGGCAGAAGTCTGCCAGTTTCATTATAGTAGGTCTGTTGGCGGTTCTGGCAGGCTTCCCTCCATTCACAAACTTTCTGTTGACAGTCAACTTGGGGCTGGAGCTGTTTAGCTGTTGTGGGAAGGATTGAGCACAATCTGCGGCTCATGAGAAGCTGCGCTGGTGATTTCAAGTTGTCCACAGGAGCATTTCTGTACACTAATAGGCTGAGGTACGGGTCTTTGCCTTCAGCTTTGGCCTTGTCTAACATACGTTTGGCTGTCTGGACTGTTTTTTCTGCAAGACCATTGCTCTGTGGGTGGTAGGGGCTAGAAGTGATGTGTGTGAAGTGCCATGTTTCTGCAAAACGTTGAAACTCATGTGAACTGTAACATGGACCATTATTACTGATGAGGGTCTCAGGAATGCCATGCCTCGCCATTGCTGACTGAAGTTTGTGGATGACAGTGGAGACAGTACAGCTGTACAGTCTCTCTAGTTCAAAGAATCTGCTGTGGTAGTCTACTATGACAATGTAGTCGCTGGAGTTCCACGTGAAGAGGTCTGTGCCTATTACTTGCCATGGCAACTCTGGTATAGCATGTGACAGCAGGGATTCTTTGGGGTTAGTGGTGCGACGTTCTTGGCATATACTGGAGGTGCCTACTGCTACTTCAATTTGTTTTCCTATGCTGGGCCAGAAAAGAATGTCTCTTACTCTGCTTTTTCTTTTTTAAATTTCCATGTGGCTGGAATGTATGTGCTCTATCATGTTTTGTCTCATACTGTGGGGAATTATGATCTTTTCGCCTTTGAACATGATACCATCAATCTCAGAAATTTCATCTCTGTGATTCCAGTATTCTTGTATACTGAGTGGGCATTGTGATCTTGTCTCAGGCCAGCCATTCAGGGTGGTATTCTTTAAAGTGGTGAGCTGTGGATCTTGACTTTTTGCCTCCTTGATCTCTTTCAGTCTCTGGTCACTTACGGGAACATTGTTGATGACAGTGTGTATATGGGCTTCCATTCCTTCATTTAGCGCTTGATCCTGGTATTCTATAGATTTTCTGGACAATGTGTCTGCTACTGGAATGTCTTTTCCAGGCCGATGGATGATGCTGATGTTGTATCTTTGGAACTGCAGTATCATTCTTTGTAGCTGTGGTGGTGCTGCTGCTAATGGTTTTCTTAGTATTGATTCTAAGGGCTTGTGGTCTGATTCCACGATGACCTTGCGACCATACATGTAGTCATGAAAATGTTAGCAGCCGAAGAGCACAGCATACAGCTCCTTTTCGATTTGTGCATAATTTTCTTCTGTGTCATTAAGTGACTTTGACGCATAGGCAACAGGTTTGCCATCTTGAAGCATGACTGCTCCTAGGCCACTTTTGGAGGCGTCAACTTGGAGTCGTAGCTCTTTCTGGGGGTCGAAATATGCAAGTACTGGACCTGGCTGTTGCATTATCAGGTCTTTCATGTGCTGAAATGCTCTGTCATGGATATAGTCCCATACAAAATCATTCTGTTCTTTTAACAGCTGGCGCAGTGGTGCATTAATTTCAGAAAGGTGTGGTGGGAACGGGGAAGGTAGGTGAACATCCCAAGAACTGTTTCTAACTGTTTTTTTTTTTTTTTTTTGTGGTGGCTGCATCTCATTGATTGCTTTCACTTTCTGTGGGTCTGGTTTCAAACCTTCATGTGTCAGTGTGTGTCCGAAGTAACTGACCTTAGGTAAGCAGATGCAGGATTTGTCAGGGTTTAGTTTCACACCTCTCTCTCATGTGCGCTGTAGCATGGCTTTGAGGTTACGGTCGTGGTCTTCTTTGGTCTTTCCAAATACCAGCACATCATCGACAATGGCTGCCATGCCGTTGAGGCCTTCATATGTCTCATCTATGCACCACTGGAACTCGTCTTGGGCTGAGATGATGCCGAAAGGTAGTCTGAGGAAACAATACCTTCCAAAAACAGTATTAAATGTTGTTAGGAGTGATGACTCATGACTCATTTTAATGTTCCAATAGCCTGACTTGGCATCTAAGATGCTGAAGTATTTTGCTCCTGCAAGCCTTGCAGTGACATCTTCTAATGTAGGCAAGGGATAGTGAGGTCTCTGTATTGCCTTATTGAGGGGTCTCGGGTCCAGGCACACTCTGAGTTTGTTTGACTTAGGCTTCTTTATAACCACAAGTGCATTTACCCATTCTGTGGGTTCTATGACTTTGCAGATTATGCCATTTTTCTCCATGTTGTTGAGTTCCTCTCTCAGTCGATTTCTCAGTGCAAAGGGAATTCTGCATGGTGGGCAGACTACAGGTGTTATGTTTGGATCAACACGGAAGTTGCATTCACCTGGGAGCTCTCCTATACCTTTGAATACATCTGCGTATTCCTTCAGTATATTCTGTGAGTCACTGTTTGTGGTTTCTTTAGTTTCATGTACAGCCATTATGATATTGATCAGGTTTAAGTCTCTGCATGCTTTCATGGCAAAGATTGGTGTCAAAAACGTAGAAGTTTAGTAACAGTGAGCAGTCCTTGGGCCTGCATGCTATCTTGCATTGGCCTTGTACTCTCAGTGGGTGGCCTCCATAACCTGTGAGCCTCTGAGTAGCTGGTCTCAGTGGGACATCCTGGAACAGCATTTGGAATATGTTGACAGGAATGGTGTTGGCCTGTGCTCCACTATCAACTTTGAATCTAACTTTCTGTGGAGGTGAGCCTAGCTCCACACCTGAGTAGGCCTGTTCATTGCTTTTGCCCTCATCCTCTACCATGATGATGTCAATATAAAGTCCTGTCTGTTCATCATCACTGTATTCTTCACTGGTGTCTGTATTCTCTCTGACAGTGTGCACTGTCTTCCAGTAGGGTTTTGACTGGGTTGGAAGCTTTGATCTGCATGCTTTTGCAAAGGGGTTAAACTTTTTACATTTTATGCACTGCTTTCCTTTAGCTGGGCATTCATCTTTGGCACCATGTTGTCCTGCACAGCAGTTACATGTCCTGTAGGTGACTCTATTATTCTGTGGTTGTATGGCTTTTTGTACGGTGCCTTGTCTGTCTGACTTTGTTTACAGTATGTACTGTGCTGGGATGGCTGTAGTCTTCTGTGTTACCCATGGTCTTCAGCTGTTGCTTGGCTAGCTCATGTGAGCGTGCTATATCTATGGCCTTGTCAAGAGTGAGCTCCACTCCCTGGCTGAGTAACTTTTCTCGGACGTGAGGTGAGTTTGTTGCAAACACAATGCGGTCTCTGACCATTCCATCACTATTTGGGTAAGCACAGTCTTTAACCAGTAGTTTTAGTTCAGTAACGAACTGTTCAAATGATTTGTGCTCTCCTTGCATTCTTTGATGTAACTTGTATCTGGCATATATGGGGTTGGCCTTTGGTGTGACATGTATATTTATCATCGTAAGTCTGTAACTTTTTTGGCTTCGTCTGGCGTGAGGGTCCAGGTACTGTAAATATCACAACCTTTTTCTCCTATCCACAAAAGAAAGCAGCTGCACTTATCTGCCTCATCCTTGTCACGCAGAGGACCTGTGAACATGAGCTGAGCATGGTGCTGGAACTTCCTCCCAGCCTCCGGTAAGCTGGTTGAATCCCAATCCATCCTTGGAGCTGGGATGCTGTAAGATTCCATTTTTGCCACTATGCCAACTATGGGTTCACTGCTCTGACACCATGTGATGTTTGGTACCCTTTGGTAGCATCTAACATCCAAAAATACACTTGAGAAACCGATCGTAGTGTGTCACTCATCTATATTTTGCTAGCCATCTTGTAACACATATTTTCACACCAAATCTTGTGATATTTGACTCATGACATGTATAACAGCAACATAGGTGGTCAAACAGTGCCATCTAGTTGGCTGGACGTTACAGTGACCAGCATGCTGGTTTTTCCAGCAGGGTTTATTATAATAAAACTTTTTGTTTAGAAACAATAAAACAGTAACATTTTTTTCTTAAATAAACAAAGTCTACAAAATGATCACGCCACATCAAATGATATAAAACATTTAAAAACATTTTTTTTTTCAGTAGAATGCGTGTTCCGGAAATGCAATACAAAAATAAAACCAAACTTCTCCCCTTTATTGCATTTCTTTTCTGACTTTGAAAAATAATGAAAAATAAAAAACAAGTAGTGAAAATACAATGAATAAAGTGTAAATAACTAAACAACCCCCAAAGCCTTAAGTTTTTTGTTTTTTTTTCAATTATATTTTTATTGGTGATCTTGGTCAGATTGTTTACATTGAGAGCAGTACTTTATTACAAAGGAAAGGTAAATAAAAAAATAATACACAAGAAAATGCCCTCGATTAATCTTCCCATAAGTTGTTTTTTTTTTTTCAGTATAAAAAATAACATAAACAAATAAACTGAACAGTGGACAAGTGGTATTAAATTTTTTTCGGTTTTGCTCTTTTCTTCCCTTCAATGGGATAGATTACTTAAAGTCTCTCCTCTGATTTCCTGTATATTGGGTCCATTTAAGCCAGTAGTTATCAAATTTATCTCTTTGTAGTCGTAAAGACATGGTAATCCTTTCCATCATAAATATCTGGTATACCATATCATGTAAATCCTGAATTTTTGGTATGTCTGTTTGGAGCCATTTTCTCGTTAAGACTTTCTTTGCTGACAATAGTACAATTCTCATTAAGTATTTATCTGCAAATGAGGCTATGTTAGGAAATTCCAAACCTAAGAACATGTACAGGAAGTCAAAGGGGACATGGGTAGAGAAAACCTTTTCCAGGCACTTATGTGTGTCTTTCCAAAATGGGGTAACTTTTGGGCAGGCCCAGAATACATGATAATGATTAGCCTCTTCATTTCCACATAGTCTCCAACAACCGGCACCTAAATTTTGGTGTTTTTTTTTGGACTGGGGTGATAAAGAAACGAATTAAATTTTTCCATCCAAATTCTCTCCAAATAGTTGAATAAGTAGTTTTCCATTGCACTGTACATAATGATTCCCAGTCACTATCATCTATTGCTGATCCTATTTCTTTTTCCCATTTCTTCTTAATATATAGGGTATTGGTGGATTTGTTTGCTTGAAGTCCCTGATAAAATCTTGCTATAATTTTCTGAACAGTAGTAGTGCTAAAGGCCATTTGAAATATATTTAGAATTTTATTATCCTCCTTATCAGTCTTGGTCCTTATAATTTCATTACATCTATGTCTCAACTGTAGGTACCTAAAAAAGTCTTGGTTATTTAGCCCCTTTTTTGATTTAAGGGTTTGGAAGTCTGCTAGCTCCCCCTTGTGGTTAAATGTGAAGTATGAAGTGAGCCCCATTGACGTCCATTTTTGAAATCTTGTGTCATTACGGTTTGGTAGAAATTCTGTGTCGTAAGCGCACCATCTTAACATCATTTCAGTCTTGGTTAGTTTGTTCTCTCTACTTACGTCATTCCAAATCTTAAAAGTGAATTTTAGCCAGGGATTATCCGGGTCTTTCAAATGTGATTGCAATTTCCTGTCTGCTATCATTGCTTGTATAGGAGGGCCCTTAGTGGCTTTTTCCTCTATATCTTTCCACCTAGATTTGAACATTGGATCACATAAGCAAACCAATGGCCTTAATTGGGCAGAGTAGTAGTAGTCCCTCATACATGGCAAAGATAAGCCACCTCTGTCCTTTGGCAGTTGTAATGTACTGTATCTTATTCGAGGTTTTTTCCCAAGCCATATATAGCGGGAAATCAACTTGTTCCATTCTACAAATTGTTGTTTTGACACTTCAATTGGGAGAGTTTGGAAGAGGTAAAGTAATCGGGGTAAAATGTTTATTTTTATTGATTCTATTCTATTAATTAGTCCTAAAGTTGGTATTAGACTCCATTTTCTTAAATCCGGTTTTATTTTGGAATTTAATGGGCCATAATTCTTTTCAAACAACTTTCCAGTGTCTCTACTTAATATCACGCCAAGATATTTCATGGAGTCTTTGTCCCATTTAAAATCGTATTTATTTTTTAACTCCATTGAGGGTTGATAATTTAAGGTCATAATTTGTGTTTTTTCAATATTTAATTTGTAACCTGAAAGTGATCCAAAATGCTCTAATATCTCCATCAATCTAGGTAGAGATTTATTTGGTTGACCTAAATAAATTAGGACATCATCTGCAAAAAGTGATATCTTCTGAATGTCCCCATGTATTATCAATTCCCTCAATTAAATTATCTTGTCTAATGTATTGACTAAGCGGTTCAATAAATAAAGTGAATAAAATTGGTGAAAGGGGGCAGCCCTGGCGACATGATCTTTCAAGTGAGACTGGTTTTGAAAGACTACCATTTATTTTTATTTTGGCTGTTGGTTTGTGGTAAATTGCCTGGATGGCCTTAATGATTATATGGTGAAATCCAAATTTATTCAAAACTTTGTAAAGAAATGCCCATCTCACTGAGTCAAATGCTTTTTCAGCATCTAAACCCATAAACAATGCCTCAATCTTATTTTTTTTTAATATGGTGTATAACGTGGAGGGTCCTTCTAATACTGTCTTGAGTCTGCCTCAGGCGGATAAAACCAGTTTGATCATGATTAATAAGTCTGGGTATAATATTGTCAAGTCGCTTTGCTATTATGGACGTGTATATTTTGTAGTCTAAGTTTAAGACTGATATTGGTCGATACTGGCTACAATTCAATTTATCTTTTCCCTCTTTTGGGATGACAGTGATAATCGCTTCTTTCCATGAGGGAGGTGGATCCCCTCCCTTCAATACCCAGTTACACACTTCCCTCAGTCTTGGAATTAATTCCTCCCTGTAGGTCTTATACCATTCACCAGAGTAGCCGTCTGGGCCAGGGCTTTTATGTGGTTTTAGTCTTGTAATTGCATCATTGATTTCTTTATTTGTGATTTCTTTTATTAGGTTACTGTTCTCCTGTTCCGTGACTCCAGGGAGATTTAGTGAACTTAAAAAGATTTCAATGTGGTCACCATTGTTTAATTTAGGCTGTGAGTAAAGGTCTTTGTAATAGGTTACAAAACTCTCCTGAATTTCTGTAATATCATCATGTGTAATCCCAGTTTTGGGATTTTTTATTCTATAAATTGTGTTATCAGCCTGTTGTTTTCTTAGTTTAAAAGCTAGCCATTTCGTTGATTTCCCTCCAGCCTTATAATAATTTTGTTTAAGATAGATAAGCTTTTTTTGCGTTTCATCAGAATATATGTTATCAATTTCTTTTTGTAATCTTTTTATTTCATATTGTTTGTCATTGTTTAAAGTAATTTTGTGTTGTCTTTGTAGTTCCTTAAGATCCATTTGTAATTTTTCGAGTTTTTCTTTTTTTTGCTTTTTAATGAAAGAGGTGCTGGCAATAATTTTGCCTCTTATAACCGCTTTAAAAGCATCCCATAAAATGGATGGTGACACTTCCCCATTATCATTTTCCTTAAAGTATTCATCAATTTCTTCTTTTAATTTCTCTTTCATTTTTGAATCATTCAACCGCTGCCAATGGTGCACATACCTTGTCGGGGTGCAGCGGCTTGCGTGCCTCAGCAACCCCCGGAGCTATGTCGACGGGAGCGTAGTGCTCCCAGAAGGTTCAACCATGTCGAACAGGTCCGCGTGGGGTAGAGGCCAGACTAAAGAGTGCACCCTGGTCCTCCAGGTTGGGGGTTGTGCAGCATGTAACAAATCACTCACGTAAAACCCAAGTTTTTGTTACAGCAACAGATGTCCCAACGGCAGAACAGGCGGAGAGGAGTGCGAACTCCCAACGGCTGTGAAGGCGGAGGAGGACAGACAGTTGCACGGGAAGAAGGGTATCGGAAAGCCTTGGCAGGCAACCTTTCTACAGGGTGGACCAAGCTCTCGACAGTCCAGCCATGGAAGGCAGTTGGTCTAGGGGAGGGACCCCCAACAAACGTCCATGGCTGAAGACGGAGATGCAGGACCCCTGTGGTGCCACAAACCTCTGCATCACGCATATTCGCTTTATGATGAGTCACACTGATGTTGCACGTGATGGTGCTCGTCCTCTGGGGATCCGCCGGGGAGGAAGAGTGCCGGGCCCTCAGCCTCAAAGGGGCCCACCCTCAGCTACCGGACGTCACCTCACCTCATCCTGCACGACCAGGGGACGGGGAACGAGGAATGCTACTGGCCGAAAAGAGACGCCAAAGGAGAGGAACGTCAACATCCTCCAGTGGAACGCAGAAGGAGTCTATAACAAAAAAATATCCCTTGCCGAAAGACTCCACTCAGAAGACATTGATGTAGCCTGCCTACAGGAGACACACCTGAAGGAAAACCAACGCTTCAGTGTTAGGGGATACCAGGTCTTCAGGAAAGACAGAAAAGGAAGAACAAAAGGAGGAGTGGCGATTCTTGTCAGAAACGCCATACCAGCACAAGAGTTAGACGTCAGTACCAACAACCAGGCAGAAATCCATGGAGTTCAAATTATGGTTCACAATGAAAGCATCACGATTTTCAATGTGTACTGCCCCCCAGAGCGAGAGCTCTCACTTGACCAAATGGAACTCCCAGACCACCGATGCTTAGTCATCGGTGACTTCAACAGTCACTCAGAGGCATGGGGATACAGTGAAGCAGATAGAAGAGGAGAGGAGGTGGAAGATTGGCAAGTCGAAAACAGTCTTCTGCTAATGAATGATCCTGATGATCCACCAACGTTCTTCTCCAGGGTATGGCTGAGTAACACCACGCCCGATCTTGCGTTTGCCACCAACGACATGGCCAGGTTGGCAACAAGAACAGTACTTGGCCAGCTCGGGGGAAGTGACCATAAACCTGTGAAGATCAGACTGGACATCGGCTACAAACCACAAGAAGCTAAGACATTCCCCAGGTGGAATTATAAGAAGGCCAACTGGGTGCGCTTCTCAACACTGGTGGACCGGTACTCTGCGGAGATCTGTCACAAGCAGCAGAACCTCAACAAGAAAGTCAGGGTGCTGAACCATGCTATTCTAAAGGCTGCAAATGAATCTATACCTCGGGGAGCCAGAAAGAACTATAGGCCTTACTGGACAGAAGAGCTCCAGCAGCTTGAAGACAGTGTGGCAGAGGCAAGGAAAAAAGTAGAAGCAGATCCTACAGTAGAAAACAACATTGCCCTGAAGGTGGTCACTGCAAAACACAGGCAGACATTTATACAGGAAGCTCGTAAGAGATGGCAAGAAAAGACAGAGCAGCTCAACTTGGACAAGGATGGCAGCAAGCTTTGGAAACTGGCTCAAGCCCTCAACGACGAGAACAGCAAAAGCTCACCGATCACAGTACAGGCAGATCAAGAACTGCTGACCGGCAAGAAAGCAGCAGACCATTTCATCAACCAGTATGTGAAGACGAGCCATCTTCAGATTCCACCAGAAAGAAGAAAGGTTGTCAGAGGAGCCCAGCGAATTCATCAGAACGCACAGATTGAACCAGTGATGAACTCGCCATTCATTCTCAAGGAGCTGGAGGATGCAATGACAACACTGAAGCTGAAAAAAGCCCCTGGGTCTGACAAGATCACAAATGAAATGTTGCTGAACCTTGGCCCCAAAACTAAGAAGAAACTTCTGCAGCTTTTCAATGACAGTTGGAGATCAGGGACTGTGCCTCAGATCTGGAGAGAAGCCACGATGATTCCAGTGCACAAAAAAGGCAAAGATAAGTTGAAGGCTGAAAGCTATCGCCCCATAAGCCTTACAAGCTGCATAGGAAAGCTGCTAGAGCGTCTCATCAACACCAGACTCATATGGCACTTGGAAGGAAAACAACACATCGGCCCAGAGCAAGCAGCCTTCAGGCAGAACCGGTCTACAGAGGACCAAATAACATACATCTCTCAAGCCATAGAAGATGCCTTCCAAGAAAAAAAGCACACCCTCGCTGTATGGATTGATCTAGAAAAGGCGTTTGACAGGGTATGGAAAGATGGCCTCAAGCTGAAACTGCACAAGTGCGGTATCGCTGGGCGCATGTACAAGTGGATTGCCCAATACCTGCACAACAGAAGAGCCAGAGTCCAGGTCAGACAGTACTCCAGCAAGAAGAAGGTGTTGAGGGAAGGAGTCCCACAAGGAGGAGTGCTCTCCCCAACACTCTTCCTTGTATTCATTAAGGACATCATCCAGAGTTTGCCAAGGAACGTACAAGGTGCCATCTATGCCGATGACCTAGCCCTCTGGTGCAGTGAGGAAAGCATCGTGACTGCAAACTACAGAGTGCAGCAAGTTCTCCGGCTGATCGAGGCATGGACCAAGTCATGGCTTGTAAGCTTAAATGAGAGGAAGACTACATACACCGTCTTCACCCTGTCCACCCAACCCCAGAAGGTGAAACTGCAGATCAACTCCCATGAGCTCCAGGCTGAATATGCACCCACATACCTCGGGATCACCATGGATCGCAGACTGACTTGGAAGAACCAGCTGCACAAGAACCAGGCAAGAGCAAAGATCAGGATGGCCCTAATGAAGAAACTGTCAGGAACAGACTGGGGTGCAGACCAGGGTGTCCTGAAGAAGCTCTATGTGGGGAGGATTCGGCCTGTTCTGGAGTATGGCATGGCAGCAACCTCAACAGCTGCCAAAAGCAACACTGAGAAGCTGGACAGACTCCAAAACCAAGCCATGCGAATGATGACAGGAGCCATGCGCAGTACACCTATCAAAGCGCTGGAGACAACAACAGGCCTTGCACCACTGGAAGACAGAAGAAACGTCAAGGTACTGACCCAGGCCGCCAAATTCAAAAGACTGGAAAACCATCCCATGAAGG
Source organism: Pholidichthys leucotaenia (assembly GCA_020510985.1). Taxonomy (NCBI): domain Eukaryota; kingdom Metazoa; phylum Chordata; class Actinopteri; order Cichliformes; family Pholidichthyidae; genus Pholidichthys; species Pholidichthys leucotaenia. The sequence continues at coordinate 269,709,720 of CM035838.1, forward strand.
ACAGACTGAACAAGCCAACAAAAGGGAGACTTAAGAGATCGAGCTTCATCCACCAGAGCAGGACACTTGAAAGGAGAGACCCAGAACTGATGGACCACATACCCACACCAATACCACCCATAGCATCTGTTCCCTCCTGGAACCGACAGAACTTCCCAGCCATACGCACAGTCATATCGGGCATTGGGAAGAAAGGAACACAGTCAGACCAAGAGAGGAAGTCGCTGGCCCTGGAGTTCATTCAGTCTGCCTACCCTAAAGAGCAGTGGACTCACGTCTACACAGACGGCTCTGCCATGGAAGCAACCACGAATGGCGGAGGCGGCGTGTACATCAGGTACGCTGACGAGGAGACCCATATTCCCATTGCGACTGGAAAGTACGCCACCAATTTCAGGGCTGAGGCAGAGGCCCTGAGAACAGCAGCGGCCCACGTCAGGGAACATCAAGACAAGGCACACAAGCGGGTCGTCATCTTCACTGATGCCCTCTCTGTCTTGGATGCACTTCAGGACCCCCGACGCAAAGAACTGAATGAACTCGCCCTCACTCTGTCTCAACTAGCAACACAGGTGAACGTATCACTCCAATGGATTCCTGCCCACTGTGGAATCTATGGAAATGAGACGGCTGACAGACTTGCTAAGGAGGGTGGGCAGCAAGACCAGGAAGACAGGCAGGTCTCTTACAGTGAGGAGAAAACCATTATTAAGGCCCTGTCTCACAAGAAGTGGCAGCAGCAACACCCAAACTTCTGCAAGGATGACAACTACTATAGTCTGAGCAGGGCTGACCAAGTCGTTCTGTTCAGACTCCGAACTGGACATAACAGAATGCATGCTCACATGCACCAGAAACTTAAAGTTGGACAATCGGACAGATGCCCATGTGGTACTGCCCAAATGACCAGCGAACACCTCCTCCAAGACTGCCCAGACCACGCTGCACTCAGACGAGCTACGTGGCCTGACCCCACATCGCTGAACCAAAAGCTGCACGGAGACCTCGGGGACCTCGGCAGGACGGCAGCATTCGTCAGGGCAGCTGGTGTGACCATCTAGTGATCGACGAAGAAGAAGAAGAAGAAGAAGAATCATTCAAAATATTGGAATTAAGTTTCCAAGTTGTGGTTTTGCGAGTATCATTCATACAGATAGATAGATATATTGGAGAGTGATCTGACAGATCAATTGTGCCAATATCACTTGTTTTAATCTTATATCTGTCTTTATTAAATGTGAAGAAGTAATCAATTCTCGAATATGTAGAATGGGGGGCAGAAAAATGTGTATAATCGCGTCCAGAAGGGTTAAAATCTCTCCAGATATCGATAATTCCGGTTTCACTCATGATACTGTTTATTTTCTTTATTATTGATTTTTTTTGTGCGGAGTCATTCTTAGAACTGTCCAGTTTTGACAACCGTACATTCATGTCCCCTCCACATATCAACATTCCTTCAGTTTCAGATACCATCATTTCGAACATCTGTTTATAAAAATTCCAATTACTTCCTGGTGGTGCATATACTATGTTGAGAATAGTTACTAATGAGCCATCAATTTTTCCTTTTACCAATATATATCGCCCCTCTTTATCCTTCTTGTCAGATAAATATTCAAAACAAATCTGTCGTGAAATGAGAATTGCAACACCTCTACGGTGGCCAAGTTTGTATGATGATCCATAGACATACTTATAAAAACCTCGTTTAAGCTTTTTGAGTTCTTGGTCTAATACATGCGTTTCTTGCAGAAGGGCCACATGTATCTTTTCTTTTTTGAGTTTGGAGAGTATTTTGGACCTTTTTTGTGGGCTGATAATTCCATTTACATTAAAGGAGATGACATTGATAGTCTGATTGTTGGCTATAATTTGTTTTTCTTTTTCTCTTCCTTAATAAACATAAGTATACCACTTGTCCAAACAGTGCTGCTCTGAACTGCAGCCAAACAAAACAATAACAAACATTTGAGGAAATAAACCAAGATTTCCGTTTGTGGGGTTTAAAGAAAAACAAACCCTGTAAGACCTGATGTTGTGAGTCTTTAAGAGGGTAAGCCACTTGCGTCAGGGTGGGCCCTCTAGTGGAGCGTCCATCGTCACGCCTTTCCTCCATATTATGCCTGAACAGCCATTTCCCGGCAGCTGATTTAGATTGGCAATAAGTCTTAGGTTTCACTCATTTCTCGTGTTTAGTTATTGTATTATCTCTTAATAGAAAAACCATGTATATATAAAAAATAAATAAATAAATAGATAAAATAAAAATAAAATAAAATAAACCACGGATAAGTCATTATTAAATCAGATTACCTGTAACTGGGTTATAAATTGAACAGCAGATTTATATTGGCGTTTTTACATGGATTCCCTTCTGTATTGTTGCAGTTTCCTCTTTATTGATGACGGTCCAGTCTGACCCGGATCCAGCGGTGTGCGTCGCTCTCCTCTTGTGCTTCGTTTAGTGGTCCATGCTGTTTTCTGAATCCGTGCCATCAGTGTCTCCGGTGGCTTGTAGACAGTGACTGGGAATCCTCTGTCAAACATGTCTTTAGTTGCATCTTCAGCGGTGTTATAAAGTTTTGTTTCGTCTGGGTAGAACACTCGGAGTTTAGTTGGAAACAGGGTCTGGAAACGTACCCCTCGTTGTTTTAGGATCTTTTTAGCCTCTGCGTATGTCTGTCTCTGCTTAAGGACGTCAGGTGCATAATCGTGATCAAGGTTAATCTGTTTGCCCTTCCACTGGAATCCTCTCATTTGCCAAGTTTTCCTGAGCACCTCTTCCTTGCTCTTGTAACTGGTAAAGCATGCAATGATGGATCGAGGTGGTGCTCCGGCTGGGGGAACTGCCGCCAGGGCGCGGTGTGCGCGTTCAATATGCAAGTCCAGTGTCGAGGGCAGTTGGAGCTTTTCCCTCAGAAGATTTTCAACAAAATCTATCATAGTCGGAGCACCTTTCTCTTCGTTTTCAGTCACACCATATATCCGTATATTATTTCTACGAGAACGCCCCTCCTGGTCGGTGATTTGGGCCTGTAGCTTAGACTGGAGTTTCACGAGCTCTGTAATCACCTCCTCTACTGTTTCCACTCGTTCCTCCGTTTCCAAAATGCGTCCCTCCGCTGTTTCGAGTCTTGCATTAATCTTGCTGATTTCTGCTTTAACTTCATTCGACTGTTGCATATTTTCTTTCCTGAAGTCCCTGATTTCCATCAGTATCGCCTTCAAATCAATGCTGTCGTCTTCCTCCATTTTGCTGGCACCAGCACTAGCCAAACCGACGCTGTCGTCGTTAGCTTCAGTTTCTTCGGTATCAAACTCCGTAGTTTCAGCCTGTTTCTTGGTTTTTGACTTGCCTTTTACCATTGCCCTTTTAGTTGATCGTCTTGAGCTGGTAGTTCTATAGGTTTTCGCGTTTTAAGGGCTTTTTCAATACGACCGTGCTGGGAACAGAGGTTCTATGCTGTTGCCTTCATGGCGTGCTCCGACCGTCGGCCCAAAGCCTTAAGTTTAAAGAAATATTCCCCAGACCCCTGACCCTCTGGGGCCAGGAAGTGGGGGATTTATTTCCTTCTTTCCCATTTCTGCAGCTTAGTGTTTTCATTTGGGTGATTTTTCATATGTTTGTATAAATTAGTTGTGTTACCACTATATTTCACAGCCTTTTTACATATTGTACAGGTTGCTGTTGTCTCATTTTCAGCCTGAAAATAGAATAGAGCCACACGGAGTTCCGCGCCTTTTCTGCCATTCTTCTGCTCTGTGCTGCTGCTCGTGTGTGTGTGTGTGTGTGTGTGTGGACTGTGAATGGCACGCTGCCAGTGTTATGCCGAGAACTACTCGCTTGCCGAGAATTGCATCCCATCGTCGCGGACACGCGGGAATGCGCAGGATGTGTGCTCGAACGCCCGGGAACGTGCGCGACTGTGTGCGACGACACGCATCTAAGGGAGAGACGCTGTAATACCACAAACTCTAAAATAGAACCCCACAGCCAGGCTCTTGTAAATGGGCTTTAAATTATGTTTATTCGCCAGACATTTTAGTGTTTTAAAGGGGGTTAGAAATCACAGTGATCCAACTCCAAGTCTACATAATAACAGAATAAATTGATTATTGTGATTTTTTTCCAGATTCTTTGAGACTCTTGGATTCTTTAGTGCATCCATGTTTTAAGTTTGAGGGTCAGTTTATTATGAATGCATCAAGCTGGTGCAAACTTGTTTTTGAGCATAATTTATTTACATATTATTATTATTACATATGCATTATTTTTTGATCATCTATTTTCAGTTAATGTTGTAATGATGTTCTAGTTACAGTTTTGATGATGATGGAAATTCTTTTTCATGTATTGTTCATTGCTGAGTCAGCTTTCCAATAAAATGTGTTAATTCCAGCTGGTGTCTGAGTGTGGATTTATTCAACTAGATGAACTTTGTAAGGGAGATTCGTCTTGGTGTGTGTGTGTGTGTGTGTGTGTGTGCGCGTGTGTGTGTGTGTGCGTGTGTGTGTGTTTTGGGCGAGACTTTAAATTTATTTTCATATTTTTCTCATTATCACCCACTTAGGTTTGTAAAAATTCTGACATATTATTACCTGTCATTTTAATTTTCATGTAAGATGCCCAATAGCTTCACTTTTAATCATGAACTGACAAGATACAGTATGCATGCATGCACTTATTTATGTATTTAATTGAACTGATGACATTTCTGACATTTTGCAGATGTAGCGGAACGGAGACTGTGTGCAGCTGTACACAGGTCAACTTTCATAAAGACTTAACACACAAACATGAGACAACTGATATTTCATAAGAACTATAAAGTAAAACGGTTGGAATTATAATCAAAAGTTACAATAGCTCAACCACAGTGTGATCTGTCAAAATAAAAGGCAGCCTTCAGATCACTGCTAAGAAAAAAAATCCGAGACAGTATTCAGTATAGTGTGGAGGAATAAGATCAGGCGAGATGCGACGAGCTGGAAGGTTGCAGAGTTTTATTTTCCTTCATCAAAATGAGACACACATCGTAGCTCTGTGAACTACTGTCTGTACTATGCTCTTGAGACATGTCACACAAGCTCTTTTATACAGTGATACAGGAAGAGAGAATGCATGGCACATTAGCATAACAGTCAATACACATGATTAGCATGACATTGGTTGGCTCGAGGACACATGCATACAGTCTCGTCTGACTGCCTCCTGTGGCTCTTTGTCCGTCTGTGCATTGTCTTCTGTGTGCAAATTGTCTTCCATTTCCTCCAGCCCTCCTGAGTGTGAATTAGTATCGGTCTGCATTGTGCTGGGTCACCACAAAAGTACTTGTAGATATGTACTTTTAGAGGAAGTAAAGTCAAACATGCCAAGCAAAGAACCCCCAAAAACTTACCTGAATTTGCCCTAGTGTAAAATACTGTTGCAGTTAGAATGAAATTATGATGATTGAAGCTAATAAATGTACTAAATATCTTCAATCATACTCTGCATTTCCTGGCAACCACTCCTGCCGGAAAATGCATCCATCCTAAAAGTCACCTTCTGTTGGTCCAAACATCAAACAGTTTTTGCAGGAGAGTCAGGGCAAGAATACTGTTAACTGGAGAAAATTTCATGCATTTCAGTCTTTCCAATGTGGAGATAGCAGTGCCTACAGTGACAGGCAATGCCCACACAAAGTGCAGACCCAGAAATACTGCCTGCCAGCTGTCAGCCCACAGAACCAATATAAGAAATAAACAGAAATAGACTGGAACTAAATTGCAAATGAACCAAAACATAACCAAAACAGACTGAACATAAACAAGGAGAATGGAAGGCAGTAAAATGACTCAAAAGGGGCATGACAATACAGCGGATAAATATGAATACTGAAAAAAGCCACGAGACTGAGCTTGGGAGAACATCCCAGCTCAGTTTGTGACAATACTGCTACATGTTTAGTGTGGCCTAACCACTTGAATTAATGCTGAAAGAATTGTGGGTGTGACAGAAGAATTGATATGGATTTATTTTTGTATTAATATCTGAAATTCTGAAGGAAAGTGCAAAACAAAGACACATGACGTTGACAAAGGGTAGTGTTGGATATGAAGGGAGAAAGAGGACATAAAACACACAAGCCTGTTTAAAGCTACACCTGCACTTTGGAATACTGACACCAAAACAATTCTGGAAAATCAGAAGTGAAAGGGTTTTAACACTTTGTTACATTTTAGCAGCACACTGTGAAGATAACACATGTAGCACTATCAGTCCAACACAGAAATAAACTAGCTACAATGCAAATCTTGTCCGAACATAAAAATATTTCTTAGAGTTAGAGGAATGATACTAATAAATGGAGAAAATAAATGCATTTCAGTCTTTACACTGTGGAGATGAAAATATATGCAATTTATGGCAAAAAACTGCCGGAAAATGGAAGTATCCTGGAGGTATCCTTGTTCTCCCTGTGCTCTCCGTTTATTGTCTGTCTGGACTGTAACATTATTTTTGTGCACAATAAAATACACACAACGTTCTCCTGCGTGTGGGTTTAATTATTGTACTATCCGAAATAAAGATTCATTCATTCATTCAATTCTTCCTGCCTCAAATATACAGGAATTCGTGACACTCCCTGACTTTCCCACTTTTTCTTTGCTAACCTCTTCCGTTGAATACTTTCCTGTACCTCCTCATTCCACCACCAAGTCTTCTTGTCTTCCTTCCTCTGTCCACTAGATCAATACTTTTACTGTACTTTCCCAGTCATCTGGTAATTCTTCCCTACCACCCAGAGCCTGTATCAGCTTCTTCCTGAACTCTGTGTGACCTTCCTTCTGTAACTTCCTCCACTCAATCTTTGGCTCTGCCTTCATTGTTTTCCTCTTCTTGCTTTGCAAAGCCATCCTACAGACTACCATCCGATGCTGTCTAGCTGCATTCTCCCCTGCCACCACTTTGCGGTCTCCTATCTCTTTCAGATTTCTCTTTCTGCATAGGATGTAGTCCACCTGTGTGCACCTTCCTCTACTCTTGTAAGTCACCCTATGTTCCTCTCTTTTCTTGAAGTATGTGTTCATCACATCCATTTCCATCCTTTTAGCAAAATCCACAACCATCTGTCCTTCCACATTTCTTTCCTTAAGACCATACCTACCCAGGACCTCCTCATCACCTCTGTTCCCTTCACTTACATGTCCATTAAAGTCCACTCCAATCACCACTCTCTTCCCCCTGGGAACACTCTACCACTTCATCCAACTTACTCCAGAATTCCTCTTTCTCTTCTACCTGACATCCAACTTGTGGGGCATACACACTGACAGCATTCAACATCACACCATTGACTTCTTGCTTCAAACTCATGATTCTGTCTGACTCCCTCTTTACCTCCTGAACACTCTTCACACACTCTTCCTTCAGGATTTCTCCTGTTCCATTTCTCTTCCAATCTACAATATGGTAGAACAGTTTAAATCCACCTCCAATGCTCCTAGCCTTGCTTCCCTTCCATCTTGTTTCTTGAACACAGTATACTGTATCTACTTTTCTTCTCTCCATCGTATCAGCCAACTCTCTACCTTTACCAGTCATAGTCCCTTCATTTAACGTCCCTACTCTCACTCCACACTTCTACCTTTCCTTTTCTGTCTCTCCCTCCTAACACGCCTTCCTCCTCTCCTCCTCAATCTTGTGTTAGTCCATCTAAGACTTGTAAAATACATGAAAACATATTCAGGCTCTTTTATGTTGCATTTACATAAAAATAGATAGGAACATTTTGAATTTTTAACCATCACTGCCATGATACTTTCTTGTTTACATTAGCATGTATTTGAACAGTTACCCCACAGCAGAAGTGTCAAAAGGTTACTAAGAAAGAGGCATGTCCTCCTTCACTAAGGAGTACACAGACATGTTTCCAAACCATACATCATGGCAGGTCTCACTGCTGTCTTGTAAATCTTCCATTTCACTCTAGCTGCCATCATGCTGTCACAAATCCCTCCTGACACTCATCTCCACACATTCTACCCTGCCTGCACTCTCTTCTTCACCTCCCTTGTGCATTTTTCATCGCTTTGAATGGGTGACCTGAGGTATTTAAACTCATCTGCCTTCACTACCGCTACTCCTTGCATCTTTACTATTACACCTGCCTCCCTCTCATTCACACACATGTATTCTGTCACGTTTCTAATGACTTTCATTCCTCTTCTCTCCAGAGCATACCCCCAAATCTCTAGGTTCTCTTCCACCTGCTCCCTACTGCCACTACAGATCACAGTGTCATCTGCGAACATCATGGTCCACGGAGGATCCTGCCTTACCTTGCCTGTCAGCCTGTGCATCACCATGGTAAACAAGAAGGGGCTCAGAGCTGATCACTGATGTAATTCCACCCCCACCTTGAACCAACCCATCCATCACTTCTACAGCTGACCTCACTACCATATCACCGTCCTCATACATGTCCTGTACCACATTCACATGACCACTCCTGACTGGGACTGGCACTAGGAGAACACCGGCTTGTGCTTCCCTTTGTGGCTGGGTTGGATAGTGTGCATTCCATTTGTACAAAAAGTAAAGTGTACAGCAAGTACAAAATGTACAGACCGGTAAAGCGGTACATGTTTTTACCACTCCAGATGCTATCTGTTGACTGCTAGCTAACTTGCTCCTCAGTTGTTAGGTCTGAGTTTTAATAGGTCACTCATTAAAAAGGTCCAATGCTCTAAAGCTGAAAGGAGGCATATCACCACTTATCGCAGCAAACAAGTCCTCTAATACGTAAAACTATATTGTATTCCCAACCTCAGTAAGGCCACATGTACCATATTGACGATGGTGATGCCATCATGTTTTAAGGCATTACCACTTTCTAAAATCACTTAAATTCTAACACAGAACTGGGAAATGGGTTTAAAAATATTGTTCCCAAGCTGGATTCGCATTCTACCTTACTTTCCTGCCATCTGTTTTTACTTTCACTTCCTCATTTCTGACTCACTTCAGGTTCTGCAATGCACTTTCTTTGTGCACTAAATAGGCATTTTTAGGTAATAAGGGTTAGGGCAATAAAGGTAAGGGTAGTATCTCACTGGACTGAGACAACTCATAACTAATTGGGGTTAAATAAATGTGACACAAAACCGAGAATTTGCAACAATTTTCATTTGGAATCACACCATTTCATGGATGTTGCAATAATGTTGCACAAACTCCCAGTGATTTTTTGGCAATAGGTCCCACAATAGCTGCCCAACATGCACATGATAGATAATGTATCCGTGCCAATTGTGCAATCTCTACCTTATAAATACAGGGTGTCTCTCCATTCCAGTGATCATCGTCCTGTTGATACTGTAACATTCAGCACTGTTGCAGTGTATTTACATGTATGTAGTACCGCATCTCAGCACTAGTGGCGCACTGTGTGCCGACAGATATGTCAGCCCAACCTTCCTTCTTCCCTCTCTTCCTTTCTGGTGACCATGCAAGTCTGACACACTCAGAGGACTGTCCTGATTGGACGATAATTTTTAATGTATTAAGAAGAAGTGCATCGAGATTGTCACTCCTCATGCTCATTTAATTCAAGTGGCACTACTGGGAACCCAAAACCATTTGTGTCTGTTGGTCTTTCTTCACCAATCCAAACCAGTCGACTCCACGCATTACAACTGCTTCCCCAGTGAATGTCCTCCGGACTCTCAGCACAGTAAGTACATGCTGATTTTTTTGAGCTCTATATTTTGCTGAAAATAAGGAAACCATTCTCCTGTTTGAACTGAAGCATTAGTGCTGCTAGCCACAAGTGCTACGTCCAGCTAACGCTAACAGCTCGTTGTGCAGGCTTTGGCCTGATTAATGAACTGAGCGTGAAACTACTGCAGCAGACTGTTTGGAAGCAGGGAATGATTATTACTACTATTACTATTATTACTTATTATTACATTACATTATTACTATCATTACTACAAGAAATGGTGATAACTGAGAATTGTGCACATGCAAAGCCGAGCCAGCTCCTGGTACAGCTATGGAAACTGTGGCGTTGTGACTCCACCCGGCCGCCGCTGGCCGATTGATCTGTGACTGCATGACTTTCCACCATCTTCAAGATGCCGCAGACCAGCGGACCACCCGACACTGGAAGGAGCATTGCGCCTTCACCAAGCACCCCCCCCCCACACACACACACACCAGAAGGAGCTTCGTGTCATCGCCAAGCCCTCGTCTTACCTCCCCCCCACCCATGAAGCTTCGTTCGTCGGACTGGCCGTCGCAGTCAGCAGTGATCCTTCTCTATGGAGGGACAAGACTTTCTCAGCCCCACTTCAATCAAGCGGCCACACACATATCATTCAAGGCTCCAGAACAAGGACTGCTTTGATTTGACAGGGATGCTTCACCGATGTTCAAAATAAAAAGTGTTAATACAGATGTTTTCCCAGAATATTTATTTTGTTATCTTTATATCTGCAAGTTGAATTACACAAGTAATGTTTTGTCTTCTTCCATCCATCCATCCATCCATCTTCTACCGCTTTTCCGGAGGTCCGGGTCGCGGAGGCAGCAGTTCAAGCAGAGAAGCCCAGACTTCCCTCTCCCCAGCCACCTGCTCCAGCTCTTCAGAGGGGATACCAAGGCGTTCCCAGACCAGCTGGGAGACATAGTCTCTCCACCGAGTCCTGGGTCTGCCCCGGGGTCTCCTCCCAGTGGGACGTGCCTGAAACACCTCAAGTGGGAGGCGTCCAGGAGGCATCCTAATCAGATGCCCGTACCACCTCAACTGACTCCTTTCAATGTGGAGGAGCAGCGGTTCTACTCTGAGCCTCTCCCGGATGACTGAGCTCCTCACCCTATCTCTGAGGGTGAGTCCAGCAATCCTACGGAGAAAGCTCATTTCAGCCGCTTGTATCCGTGATCTCGTTCTTTCGGTCATTACCCAAAGCTCGTGACCATAGGTGAGAGTAGGAACGTAGATTGACTGGTAAATCGACAGCTTTGCCTTAGAACTAAGCTCCCTCTTCACCACAACAGACCGGTACAACGTCCGCATCACTGCAGATGCTGCTCCAATCCGTCTGTCGATCTCTCGCTCCATTCTCCCCTCACTCGTGAACAAGACCCCAAGATACTTAAATTCCTCCACTTGGGGCAGGAGCTTGTCCCCAACCCGGAGAGGACAATCCACCTTTTTCCGGCTGAGGACCATGGACTCGGACTTGGAGGTGCTGATTCTCATCCCAGCTGCTTTACACTCAGCGGCAAACCGTCCCAGCAAGAGCTGTAGGTCATTGTTGGATGAAGCCAACAGGACAACATCATCTGCAAACAACAGAGATGAGATCCTGTGGTCACCAAGCATGACACCCTCCATTCCCTGGCTGCGCCTAGAAATCCTGTCCATAAAAATTATGAACAGGATCGGTGACAAAGGGCAGCCCTGGCGGAGTCCAACTCTCACTGGGAATGACTCCGACCGAGTGTTGGCAATACGAACCAAACTCTCACAACGGTCGTACAGAGACCGAATAGCTCGTAACAACAAGCCCGATACCCCATACTCCCGAAGCACCCCCCACAAAAATCCATGAGGGACGCGGTCAAATGCCTTCTCCAAGTCCACAAAACACATGTAAACTGGTTGGGCAAACTCCCACGAACCCTCGAGAATTCTCGAGAGGGTAAAGAGCTGGTCCGATGTGCCATGGCCAGGACGAAAACCACATTGCTCCTCCTGAATCCGAGGTTCGACCAACGGCCGGACTCTCCTCTCCAGTACCTTGGCATAGACCTTCCCAGGGAGGCTGAGGAGTGTGATCCCTCTAAAGTTGGAGCACATCCTCCGGTCCCCTTTTTTAAAGAGAGGAACCACCACCCCGGTTTGCCATGCCAAAGGCACTGCCCCCGACCTCCACGCAATGTTGCAGAGGCGTGTCAACCATGACAACCCAACAACATCTAGGGCCTTGAGGTACTCAGGGCGAATCTCGTCCACCCCCGGGGCCCGGCCACCAAGGAGATTTTTAACCACCTTGGCGACCTCAGCCCCTGTGATAGGCGAGTCATCCCCCTCGTCCCCAAACCCCGCTTCCACTGTGGAAGGCGTATCAGTGGGATTGAGGAGATCCTCGAAGTATTCCTTCCACCGCCTGACGATGTCCCCAGTCGAAGTCAACAGTGTCCCATCCACACCATACACAGTGTGGACGGGGAGCTGCTTTCCCCTCCTGAGCCGCCGGACAGTTTGCCAGAATCTCTTTGAGGCCGACCGAAAGTCTTGTTCCATGGCCTCACCGAACTCCTCCCATACCCGGGTTTTTGCTTCAGCAACCACCCGAACTGCACTCCGCTTGGCCTGCCGGTACACCTCAGCTGCTTCGGGAGTCCCACAAGCCAACCAAGCTTGATAGGACTCCTTCTTCAGCTTAATGGCCTCCCTCACCACAGGTGTCCACCACTTGGTTCGGGGGTTGCCACCACGAGATGCACCGACCACCTTGCGGCCGCAGCTCTGGGCCGCCGCTTCAACAACAGAGGTGGAGAACATGGCCCATTCAGACTCCATGTCTCCAGACTCCCTCGGAATGTGGTTGAAGTTCTTCCGGAGGTGGAAGTTGAAGACCTCCCGGACAGGGGCCTCAGCCAGACGCTCCCAGCACACCCTCACTATACGTTTGGGTCTACCAGGTCTGAATGGCTTCCTCCCCTGCCATCGGATCCAACTCACCACCAGGTGGTGATCAGTTGACAGCTCTGCACCTCTCTTTACTCGGGTGTCCAAGACATACGGTCGCAGGTCTGATGATACGATAACAAAATCGATCATCGACCTGCGACCTAGGGTGTCCTGGTGCCAGGTGCACATATGGACACCCTTATGCTTGAACATGGTGTTCGTTATGGACAGACTGTGGTTAGCACAGAAGTCCAATAACTGAACACCACTCGGGTTCAGATCAGGCAGGCCGTTCCTCCCAATCACCCCCCTCCAGGTTTCACTGTCGTTGCCCACATGCGCATTGAAGTCCCCCAGTAGGACAATGGAGTCTCCAAGAGGAGCACCCTCCAGCACCCCAGTCACAGACTCCAAAAAGGGTGGGTACTCTGAAACATCATTTGGTGCATAGGCACAAATGATGGTCAGGACCCGTTTCCCAACCCGAAGGCGCAGGGAAGCAACCCTTTCATCCACCGGGGAAAACTCCAATATAGAGGCAGCAAGGTGGGGCGATACAAGAATACCCACCCCTGCTCGTCGCCTCTCGCCCGGGGCAACTCCAGAAAAGGCCAAGCTCCAGCCTCTCTCCAGGAGACTGGTTCCGGAACCGGAGCTGTGTGTTGAAGTGAGGCCGACTATATCTAGCCGGTATCTCTCAACCTCGTACACCAGCTCAGGCTCCTTCCCCACCAGAGAGGTGACATTCCACGTACCAAAAGCCAGTTTAGAAAGCTTGGGATCAGTCCGCCAAGGTCTCCGCCTTTGACCGCCACCTGATCCACATAGCACCGGACCCCCATGATCCCTCCTGCAGGTGGTGAACCCACTGGAGGGCGGACCCATGTAACTCCTTCGGGCTGAGCCCGGCCGGGTCCCATGGGTGGAAACCTGGCCACCAGACGCTAGCCTTCGAGCCCCTCCCCCAGGCCTGGCTCTAGGGTGGGGCCCCGGTAACCCCATACCGGGCGGGGTACACTGAATCCTTGATATACAATTCATGAGAGTCTGTTGGATCGTTCTTAGTCTGGCCCTTCACCCAGGACCAGTTTGTCTTGGGAGACCCTATCAGAGGCAAATTGCCCCGGACAACATAGCTCCTGGGATCACTGGGGCACGCAAACCCCCCCACCACGATAAGGTGACGATCCTTGAGGGGGGTAATGTTTTGTCTTCTTCCAAAGAAAAGAAAAAAAAGGGGTCTAGTCATGTGCCTATAACTTTGTTTTGTTTTTTTTTAGAATTTTCTTTTTTCATGCAAAGTGTATTGCTCCTGCCGTGAGATCTATGTATTGATAAGTGGCTAGGTATAAAACAATTTCTACCCAGCTGTGTACGGCTGAGGTCAGCCTTTATTTACCGGGGGGGAATCTGTAACACTCAGCACTGTTGCAGTGTATTTACATGTATGCAGTACCGCATCTCAGCACTAGTGGCGCACTGTGTGATGACAGGTATGTCAGCCCAACCCTCCTTCTTCTTCCCTCCCTTCCTTTCTGGTGACCATACAAGTCTGACACACTCAAATGACTCTCCTGCATGGACAATATTTTTAATGTATTAAGAATAAGCTGTGCATGGAGATTGTAACTCCTCATGCTCATTTAGTTAAAGTGGCACTACTGGGAACCCAAAACCATTTGTGTCTGATGGTCTTTCTTCAGCTAGCCAAGCCAGCCAACTCCACGCGTTATAATACCATCTAGCTGCAGTGCTCCTGCACTGTGTATATAACTGTGTACATATGTGTTATGTCGTTAATGGAAGGACGAGACTGAGTGTTGAACTGGTCACAGATTTGTGACTCCTTCTCACATTACATGCGCATCCGTCAGGTGGAGAGGAGGCCAAGAGACCGCCCCCTACCTCACAGCCTTCTTATACCCCGGGTAGCGGCAGAACCAGAAAGGTGGAGCTAGCACCCGTGTCACACAATAACAAGTCCCCCAAAACCCAACACAACACTTTCCCCCCATTCAAAAAGGTCCAAAACACACGCATACATTCGAGACCCTCCCAAATTTGTAACCCGAATCATGCACTAAGAAAACTAAACAGAAATACCTAAAAGGGGCCTATCACATTCACTCAAAGCAACTAAATCTAGGGGAGGACAGGTGGACTAACCGTCCCACCCCCACACGACAAGACAGATTATTCTGCTGTCTATACTAAATAAATAGTCGAACTGGAAAAAAAAAATAACTGCGGTGTTCCTAAAAAATAATAGAAAACACAAAATAATCCCCCATTAACAGAACTAAATAACACACCGGTTGTCCCCTTTCCATCACCATGCATTACAAATACTGTCCAACCTACAGTTTGCCCCAGGAGAGGAACCACCCCCTGGATAACCGTCAGATGATTCCACTCCAGTGCGCCTCCTCTTCTTCACTCCCGGGGACGACCCATGTTCAGGTCCAAACACCTCCTTCTTCTCCCAGGCGCGCCGCAGCTCATTAGAATGCTTCCACGAGCCACCAAATAGCTCGAGGTAGGCATCCTTCCCAACAGCTGCCACTTGCAGCTGCCCCTGGTCATCTTCTCTCTGACGTTTGACCTGAACATCTCTCGACTGGGCCTCCTCCCTGGGTTGGACCAGATCCGTGACCCCCAGAGGGGCCCTACTTGGCTTCCAGTGTCTCTGTTTGGCATGTCATCTCACCGTGCCAGCCGGTCCTGCCCCTCTTTAATTTCCACTGCCCGCGTCGCCGTTGTGACCCCCTGCTCTCTGGTCCCTTCCAGCCGAACTCCGGGAGCAGAAAGAGCCAGCCACTCGGCATCACCCGCCGTCACGGGCGTCCCACCATGCCGGCCAGTTCCCTCAGCTAGGGTTACTTGGGCACTGGCACCGGAAACCTCCTGCGATGGCCCTGGGTGGGGTTGGTCCTGCTTATTGTCCAGATTACTAGGCAACGGTTTGTCCTACACAGCTCCATTCATCGTCCACGGGACCGGCCAGTCCCACAAATCACATCACAGCCCAGCCATTCTTCTTTACCGCTGCTCGTGATGGCGAAGCCCAAGCCATAAAACAAATCACATCCCATTATGTATGTTCTCTCCACAGGCAGTCACGATGAACTTCAAGCTGCATACCTCCTCTGACTTATACCTAGCCGTCAGTTCCACCGACCCCACCGTGGCCAATCTTCCTCCACCATAACCACACAGTGGTGCTGAATCACCTCTAACATGATACTGTGGGGAAAAAAACTCCTCACGGTCGCCCAATTTAACACGGATCTCACCGCTCCTGTGTCAATCAGCAATGGCACTGTTACCCCGTCCAGTTCCACCATACAGTAGGAACAGCCGTTGGTGCTTGGGGATACAGTGTGAATAACCATGGGATTGGAAGCGGGGGGGGGGGCGTCCTCCATACGTCTCGGACCCCCTCGCTCGAACCTGTATCATGCCCTGGTGAAATGATGCAAGAGTCCGCACTTGCTGCAGCGTCTCTTTCTTGCCGGGCACTCTCTGGCCTTGTAACGGTGCTTCGTGGACCCACAGGCCAAACACCTGGGCAATCCCGGAGCAGACCTCATCCTGACAGCATTAGTGTAGCCTTCTTCCTCTTCTACACCATCGTCACTGTCCGGGTCCACTGCCTACGCTGTCAACTGTGGTTCATATTGGCGATGTGACGCTCTCTCGCCGAGCTCCCGTGATAGCTTGTCTGCCACCTCAAACTGCTGAGCTAACTCGATGGCTTTCTATAATGTCAGCTTGCCCGAGTATGTAAGGAGCTTTGACCTCGTAGCCAGGCAAACAGTATGTTCAGTATGTTCCGCCAACTGGTCACAGACCATCTCTTCCTCCAAAGCTCCAAAGTGACAGTCTTTGGCTAGCTGACATAGGTCTGCCATAAACCGTTGCACTGACTCACCAGTCCACTGGAGGTGCTGTCGAAACTGGATCCTACGGACGATGACGTTTTCAGGGGAGCGAAAATATTGCGCCATTAGCTCCACCACTTCCTCAAAGCTATCACTCTCGCCCAAAGTGCTCAAGATACCTTGACCCTCCATTCCTAGATTGTCAACCAACAGTGCCCATGCCCTTAACTTCTCCAGTCTTCCAAGGCCCAGTGCTACCAAATATGTTTGAAAAGCGGTGAACCACCTCGTCCAAGGAATGGGCAGCTCACCAGGAAGCTCCAAAAACGGCCCACATCCAAGCTCCACGTAACACCCACATCTATACCTTTTACCCTCATCGCCAAATGTTATGTTGTTAATGGAAGCCAAGGATGAGACCAAGTGTTGAACTGGACACAGATTTATTTGTGACTCCTTCTCACATTACTTGCGCATCCATCAGGCGGAGAGGAGGCCAGGAGACCACCCCTCTCCCTCACAGCCTTCTTATACACCGGATGGCGGCGGAACCGGAAAGGTGGAGCCACCACCCGTGTCACACAATAACAAGTCCCCAAAACCCAACACAACAATATGTATATTTAATTACTGCTTTGGCTAACCAGTTCTTATCTTATTATCTTATTTACTACTGCTCTGAGTGCTGCTATCCCTTTGCTGCTGCAATCCTGGAATTTCCCCATTGTGGGACTAATAAAGGCTTATCTTATTTTATCATCTGATATCAAACTCATGCATACAATACAATTATACATGCCTGGGAACCACAACAAACAATAGAATAATGATGTTTTAACTACTTGTCCACTGCAGCTGCTCTCCCACAGGAGTATTGCACAGGAGTGCACAGGTAAAATGATTAACACAATACAAACACATGTATACCATAAATAAACCTGGCAATCTCTAGAAACTGTGGTGATCCGAGCTGTGTGTGTGACTTGTTTTCTCTCGCTATAATTATCTTCCACAGCTGTGGTTCCACTCACACCTGCTCTTCTTCTTCTTCTTCTTCTTCTAGATTTGATTGGTGGTTGGCAACCAGCTTACAGGTGCATTACCACCTCTGACTTAATTATCATCACTCTGTATGTATGAATAAGGAGTTCTGAACAACTCCTTATGTGTAAAAAAATTATCCGTCCTCGGACTATGTCCTCATCAGCGTCAACAGCGGTACACATACCTGTGCTTCCTAATCAGACTGCCTTTATAAGGAGTGGGGCCTTCCACTCCTGTACAGAGACATCAACGTTCCAACTCTGTCAAAGATCTTCACAATGCTGATCTACTCTTCTCGTCAGCTGGAAGATTCGCCTCCCTTTCTACTTGTCTACTCTGCTCCTCATCGGCTGGGAGTTTTGCCTCCCTCTCTACAACTCGTAAACAGCCTGTTAACTTGTTTTCATCAACCTGCATCATCCTTCCCTTGTCCTCTATACCTGTGCACAGGTGGACTGTCTTCCTGGCGGACCAATCCAACTCCAGGCGGCGGACCAGGATTCACTCCATGAACTGGAAGCTCCTCTTCCTCATCAGCATCCCGTAAGTGCCTCAGCACCAAGACTGAACTTTCCCTTTCCCTCCTCAGCTGAGGATTCCTCTGCACGGATCACTGTACATACAGTGGGGTAAAAAAGTATTTAGTCAGCCACCAATTGTGCAAGTTCTCCCACTTAAAAGATGAGAGAGGTCTCCAATTTTCATCATAGGTATACCTCAACTATGAGAGACAAAATAAGAAAAAAAAATCCAGAAAATCACATTGAAGGATTTTTAATGAATTAATTGGTAAATTCCTCGGTAAAATAAGTATTTGGTCAATAACAGAAGTTCATCTCAATGCTTTGTTATATACCCTTTGTTGGCAATGACAGAAGTCAAACGTTTTCTGTAAGTTTTCACAAGGTTTTCACACACTGTTGCTGGTATTTTGGCCCATTCCTCCATGCAGATCTTCTCTAGAGCAGCGATGTTTTGGGGCTGTCGCTGGGCAACACAGACTTTCAACTCTCTCCAAAGATTTTCTATGGGGTTGAGATCTGGAGACTGGCTAGGCCACTCCAGGACCTTGAAATGCTTCTTACGAAGCCACTCCTTCATTGCCCGGGTGGTGTGTTTGGGATCATTGTCATGCTGAAAGACCCAGCCACGTTTCATCTTCAATGCCCTTGCTGGTGGAAGGAGGTTTTCACTCAAAATCTCACGATACATGGCCCCATTCATTCTTTCCTTTACACAGATCAGTCGTCCTGGTCCCTTTGCAGAAAAACAGCCCCAAACTATGATGTTTTCTCCCCCATGCTTCACAGTAGGTATGGTGTTCTTTCTCCTCCAAACACGACAAGTTAAGTTTTTACCAAAAAGTTCTATTTTGGTTTCATCTAACCATATGACATTCTCCCAGTCCTCTTCTGGATCATCCAAATGCTCTCTAGCAAACTTCAGATGGGCCTGGACATGTACTGGCTTAAGCAGGGGGACACGTCTGGCACTGCAGAATTTGAGTCCCTGGCGGTGTAGTGTGTTTCTGATGTAGCCTTTGTTACTTTGGTCCCAGCTCTCTGCAGGTCATTCACTAGGTCCCCCCGTGTGGTTGTGGGATTTTTGCTCACCGTTCTCGTGATCATTTTGACCCCACGGGGTGAGATCTTGCGTGGAGCCCCAGATCGAGGGAGATTATCAGTGGTCTTGTATGTCTTCCATTTTCTAATAATTACTCCCACAGTTGATTTCTTCTCACCAAGCTGCTTACCTATTGCAGATTCAGTCTTCCCAGCCTGGTTCAGGTCTACAATTTTATTTCTGGTGTCCTTTGACAGCTCTTTGGTCTTGGCCATAGCGGAGTTTGGAGTCTGACTGTTTGAGGTTGTGGACAGGTGTCTTTTATACTGATAACGAGTTCAAACAGGTGCCATTAATACAGGTAACGAGTGGAGGACAGAGGAGCCTCTTAAAGAAGAAGTTACAGGTCTGTGAGAGCCAGAAATCTTGCTTGTTTGTAGGTGACCAAATACTTATTTTACTGAGGAATTTACCAATTAATTCATTAAAAATCCTTTAATGTGATTTTCTGAATTTTTTTTTCTCATTTTGTCTCTCATAGTTGAGGTATACCTATGATGAAAATTGGAGACCTCTCTCATCTTTTAAGTGGGAGAACTTGCACAATTGGTGGCTGACTAAATACTTTTTTGCCCAACTGTATCTGCAATGGCACTTCCTCACCATCGCGGGACTATGGTAACCTGGAGAAGAACAAGGCTGCAAGTAGTTTCACTCCAACCCTTCCTTGCTCCGTAAGATTATTTATTCCACTATTCATCTGTGTTGTTACAAGATTACTCATATGTCCTTCTCTCGCTTCCTTGCAGGGTTGCCAGACTTCTCCTGCTCTGCACACACACACACACACGCACGCACGCACACACACACACACACACACACACACACACACACACACACACACACACACACACACACACACACACACACACACACACACACACACACACACACACACACGTTCAATAAAGATCATTGTATTTCTAACCAAGTCTGTTGTCTGCTCCTGGGTTAAAGCCTCAAATCATGTCAGTACGTCTCCGTCAGTCAAACCCGGCAGACGGTGCTACCGCATAATGATTAAACATCATGGAGGCTCGGTTAGATCAGCTTACATACCAACAACAAGTGATCTTGAACCAACTAACTCAGATAAATTCTCAGCTTGATCAGCTTACCTTAGCGCTGCCCTTTCAGGCTGCTTCTGGGGGTTCAGCCATACCGCCGCCTTCATCCTCCCCCTTCAGTTCGGCAACCTTGGTTAACACCAGTTCCCACGCCAACCCATTTTAGCAGCAGACTGGGGAAGGATTGGGGGTTCCTCCTCCAGTGTAGCCTTGCTTTTCAGCGGGTACCGGAGGATTTCCCCACAAAACACAGTCAAATTAACTACGTGGTGAACCTGCAGGAGGGGCAGGCTTTAGCCTGGGCTTATGCTGTAATGGATCTCCCCGATTGTCTCAATTAAACATATGACTGGTTTGTTTCCAAATTCACAGGTTTTTGATCATTCAGATCGGGATAATGTTTCCTCCTAGAGTTGCCAGTCGGAACAGTACTCTGCTCGCCCTGCTGCTACATTCCTACACGCACGCACACACCCATACTCACACTTCTTAAAATAAAAGATAATTGTGTTTATTCTGAGTCCTCGTCTGTTCCTGGGTCACCCAAACATGTCAGTACGTCTCCGTCAGAACGACCCAGCAGACGGTGCACTAGCACAGAAACTTAACATCATTGAGGCTCGGGTAGACCAATTATCCCACCAGCAACAAGTAATACTCACACAGCTTGTTCATATTAACACACGCCTGGACTGCCTCACTAATCTGCAGCCCTTTCCACCAGCTCCCGGGGGGACGACCGGATCATCCAGCTCCGTCCCGTCTCCTTCTCCACAATCCTGGCTGACTCCAGTCCCCATGCCCACGCGCTTTAGCGGTAAGCTAGGGGAAGCACGTTTTTTTTTTGATGCAATGTAGTATAGTGTTTCAGCGGGTGCCGGGGGATTTTCCCACTAGTCACAGCCGTATCGGCTATGTTGTTAATCTCTTAGAGGGGCGGGCTCCAGCGTGGCCTTATGCGGTCATGGCTCGACCAGACTACGACAACCTAACCTATGACCAGTTTGTGAGGGAATTTAACGAGGTATTCGATCACTCAGACCAAGATAGTGTGCTCACCACCCGGCTCCTCAATCTGAGACAGGGGATTAGATCGGTGGCCGACTATTCTGTTGACTTCCGAGTGGTGGCAATGGAGGTTGGGTGGGAGGATGCCTCCCTATGCAGTATTCTCACCCGTAGTCTTAGCCCTAGCCTGAGGGATGAGTTAGCCCGCATTGAAAAGCCCAACAAACTAAACGAGATAATTGCCCTAGCAATTAGCATCGACAACCAGCTGAGGGAGCGGGCCAGCGAGTGTTGACCTTCCGGTCGCTCGGGCTCACAGTTCCGCCGCTCCTCACAGCCCCCCCTGCTGGCCCTTCCACATCCCAATTCCCTTGACTCCATTGAGCCTATGGTGATGGGCCAGTCTAAACTGTCTCCAGCCGAGAAACAGCGCCGCCGGGAGCTCGGGCTGTGTTTGTATTGTGCTAGTGAGGAACATGAGCTGGCTTCCTGCCCCATTCGCCCAAAAGATGGGGTCCGTGGGTCACAATAGGGGGACTCACGGACTCACTCCAGCAAAACCCCCTTACCAAATTCTTATTGCCCATCCTTTTCACTCACAATCATCAGGAAATTTCCACTCATGCACTCATCGACTCAGGGGCCAAGCAGAGCTTTATTTCGGAGGATCTGGGGGGAGATTTGGTGAGAGACGGGGGCCACCTGGATCCAGCACGACAGTGGTCTGAACCGGTGCTCAATTGCGAGGCCCAGCCGAGGAACGACCAGACTGACGGCGGTCGGTGACGGGGCCTAGACGGGGCCCAGCGGAGGAGCCGCCTAGCCAGACGGCGACGAGTGGCTGTGATCGGTGGATTCCGGCTGCGCTGGCGGTGCACGACACAACTGGCCAGGTAGACGGAGGCAGGCGCCGGCGATAGACGGCGGTGATCTGCGGAGCTGAGCAGCGTCACTCGGCGGAGAAGCTGCGCAGGAGCGGCGGGTCCAGTAGTGACCGAGCTAGTTGAGGCCTAGCCGGATTCTCTGCTTATTTCTATCCACAGGTCAGTAAAATGCCACCCAAAAAAGAGGAAATGGAAGAAATTAAAAAAACTCTGAACTTTGTGTTAGATGAACTGGCCAAAGTGACTAGCCAGCAGGACAAAATATTAGACCTAATACAGGAGGTACAAGCCCTACATTCAATAATAAAAGAAAAAGACAAAAAAATTATGGACCTGGAGCAACACGGGCGTCTTTTGGAGCAACGCGTTGAGGATCTTGAACAAGGTTCTCGCATTGATGACATAGTTATAAGTGGACTAGACATCAGATATCAGTCGTACGCCCATGCCGCTACAGGACTGAGTGGTGAACATGCTTCCATAAGTGAATCAATGTCCTTAGAAAACCAAGTGCTTCAGTTCCTTAATGATAAAGACATTAAGGTAGAAGCCAATGCGATCTCAGCCTGTTATGCTTTACTGAAGAAAGATAACAAAACAAAGAAATCAATTGTGATGCGCTTTGTGAACAGGAGGGTGAAAAATGACATACTGAGGCAGGCCAAAAAACTAAAGGAAACTCAAGTTTACCTAAATGAACTCCTGACAAAAAAAAAACGCTGAATTAGCACGGCAGGCACGGATGCTAAAGAAACATAATAAGATACAGTCAACCTGGACAAGAAATTGTAGAATTTGGATTAAACTAAATGGAACACCTGAGCAAGCAAAAAGTATAATGATCAGAGATGCTACTGACTTAGATAAATACAGATGAACACTGACTATGAAACACAGAGTGAGGAAACTCAAACTCTAAAAATATGCCACTATGCTGAACATAAACCACAAGAGATGGAGAATGATATTGATCCTGATAACCACTTTTTCAATAATATTCATAACCACTGTGAATATTACACTGAAAAGCAATTCAAAAGTCAAGTGCAATTAGATGGTAAACTGTCAATAATACACTTCAATAGCAGAAGTCTTAACAAAAACTTCTCACAGATTCAGGACTATTTAAAACAGCAAAACAGAAAATTCACAGCTATAGCAGTCTCTGAAACCTGGCTTAATGCAGACCAGGCTCCCCTGATGGCAATAGAGGGATATCAGATGTTTAACATTAACAGATCTCAAAAAAAGGGTGGTGGTGTTGCACTGTATATTGATGACCTATATAGATGTAAGCTTGTAAATGAAATGTCCTTAGCACTACCAGGGATTCTGGAATGTGTTACTGTTGAGATTGACCTAGACAAAACAAAAAATCTAATCATAAGCTGCATATACAGAACGCCGGGAACTTGCATTGAGACATTCAGAGATAAATTAGTCGAGCTGTACAATAATATTACTAGTAAGAAAATGGTAGCAATTTGTGGAGATTTCAATATTGACCTACTTAATCCACATCAACAAAATGTAGTTACAGAGTTCATGAACTCTATGTACAGCATGAGTCTATATCCCACAATAACACATCCCAGTAGAATCACAGTTCACTCTGCTACACTTATTGACAACCTGTTTGTCAATGTTCTCGACAAGAAAATAGAAAGTGGATTATTGATAAATGATATAAGCGACCACTTGCCAATCTTTGCACTTATCCATGGCCACACGGGGCCCAACCCAGAAAAAATCTCAAAATCGTTCAGACACAAATCACCAAACGCAATCAGTTCTTTTAAAGAGGACTTGCTGAAGCAAGACTGGACAGAAGTCTATGTATCAGATGTAAATGAAGCCTATGACACATTTACAAACATTGTAACCACTCTTTATGAAAAAAACTGCCCATTAGTTAAAAAAAAGCTTAAACACAAATTTACTGACAAACCATGGCTAACCAAAGGACTACAAAAGGCGTGTAAAAAGAAAAATTTATTATATAAAGCTTTCATAAAGAAAAGGACAAAAGAAGCAGAGCAGCGGTATAAAACATACAAAAATAAGTTAACATATATAATAAGATGTAGTAAAAGAGACTATTACAGTAAAGAACTGGAAAAAAACAAAGACAATATTAAAAATACATGGACAATAATCAACAGTATCCTTGGAAATAAAAGCAGAAATACCAGCTACCCAACTAACACTCCAAAAAATAATAAATCGACTCCGAATGTGAATATAGCTTCACCTGCAGATGAATTTAATAATTTTTTTGTTAACATTGGACCTAAACTGGCCCGAGAAATACCCACTACGGTGCCAACAGGTGATTCAATATGCAATAACACTGCTGTAAAAGACACCATCTTCATAAAGAACACAGACGAAAGAGAGGTCATTGAAATTGTTAAATCGTTCAAAAGTAAAACATCTACTGACTGCGATGGTATTGATATGCTACTAGTCAAAACTGTTATCGAATGCATAGTGAAACCACTGACGTATATCTGTAACCTGTCTCTCCAATCAGGTATATTTCCCAATGCAATGAAAATAGCTAAAGTAATTCCGATTTACAAGACAGGCGACAGAGGGGAACTCTCCAACTACAGACCAATTTCACTATTACCGCAATTTTCCAAGATACTTGAAAAAATATTCTATGAGAGAATTGACAACTTCATACTGAAGAATGATTTATTGTGTGAGCAGCAATATGGGTTCAGACACAAAAGGACAACAGCATATGCCTTAATGGAATTTACAGAAAAAATATCAACAGCCATTGAAAATAAAGAGTATTCAGTTGGAGTATTCCTGGATCTTAAAAAAGCATTTGATACAGTAGATCACAATCTATTATTAAAGAAACTACAAAATTGTGGTATCAGAGGGGTAGCACTGTCCTGGTTAAGAAGTTACTTAAAGAATAGATATCAGTTTGTATGTGTTAACAACAAAAACTCAGAGCTACTGAAGGTCACCTGTGGAGTCCCACAGGGTTCAGTTTTGGGACCATTATTATTCAATATGTATATAAATGATATATGTAAAGTTTCAGAAAAAATGGACTTAATATTGTTTGCTGATGACACTAACCTGCTATGCAGTGGAAACAACTTGGAACAACTTCTGGATACACTCGGAAAGGAATTAGGAAAGCTGAAACTGTGGTTTGATTCAAACAAATTAACGCTCAATTTAAGCAAGACAAAATTTATAGTCTTTAACAACCATCACAACTACCCAGTACCCAAACTCAGTGTAAATGGTGTAGAGATTGAAAGGGTATCCGAAACTAAATTCCTTGGAGTAATAATTGATAACAAACTGTGTTGGAAGCCACATATTAATTATATAAAAGGTAAAGTATCCAAATCAATTGCAATATTACACAGAGTGAAAAATTTGCTGAATCAGCCCACACTATACACCTTGTATCATTCATTAATACTCCCATACATGACATATTGTAATGAAGTATGGGGAAATACATATAAAACAAACATATATCCACTCTCTATGCTTCAAAAGAGAGCTATTAGAATAATCAACAAAGCAGCTTACAGGGAACCAACAAACCCACTTTTTCTTAAACAAAAAACTCTCAAGTTGAAAGATCTGATCGACTTTAAAACCGCAATAATAATGTTCAAAGTGAAGAATCTATCACTGCCCACAAATATCCAAAAGTTGTTCCAAACAAGGGAGAAACGATATCACTTCAGAGGAACATGTATATTTCAAAAGCCTACAGTGAGAACAACTACCAAGCAACACTGTATTTCAGTGCAAGGTGTCAGATTATGGAACGATTTTGGACCTGAATTAAAATCATGTACAAAGCTTGGACAATTTAAACAAAAACTAAAGGAAGAAATACTCCAAACATATTTACAAGACGACATGTAAACTCACATAAGGATTGACATTTCCAGCCTGTGTTGTGTTATAGCTTAGTTTTTCTTTTTTCTCTGTGACACTATGTCTTAGATTTGTTTTTGAATAGTAACCGCTTAACTTAGACTAGCTCAGTTTTCTTTTTCTCTCAGTCATATTTTGTCTTAGCCTTGTTTTAAATTGTAATCGCTCTTGTCTTGTTTTCTCTTTTTTCTCCTTTGAATTCTTGGATGGAATATGGGTGGGCAATATAAGCTGCGGCTTCAGCCATCACCCATTTCGGATAACTCACGTGGAATTGTATAGTAGAAGGAGTCTTTGTCTAATTTGACCTTGTTGTTATATTATACAGTTTCTTTTAACCTGTAATGTACTATCCGAAATAAATTCATTCATTCATTCATTCATTCATTCATTCATTCATTCATTCATCTGGCAACCTGGCTGGGGCTCCCCTGCCATCAGCTGAAGACTCCCCTGAGACTTATTACTCTGTTTAAAGCGCCGCTCACCATTGTCACCAAACAGACGGCCCTGGTTTCTGTTCTGATCTCGGGTAATCACCGGGAGCAAACCAGATTCTTTGTGCTTCTTGTTTCGGCATCCCCGGTTATTTTAGGGTATCCCTGGCTGCACCTGCACAACCTGTCCATTGAATGGCGCACAGGGAATATCATCTCGTGGAGCTCCTTCTGCCTAAGTGCCTGTCTGCATCAGCTGCTTGCGCTCCTTCCATTCCCCTCTGTGTCCCGGATGCACCCCCTCCTGATCTGTCCTGAGTTCCTCCCGAATACCATGACCTGGGCGTCGTCTTTAGTAAGACACAGGCGCTGTCACATCCCCCCCACTGCCCATATGATTGTGCCATTAACCTCCTGCCGGGGGCCCTGTTGCCATCTAGTCGGCTTTATAGCCTGTTGGCCCTGGAGCAGGAGGCAATGGAGAAGTACATTAAGGAGTCCCTGAGCTCAGACATTATCCGGCCATCCTCCTCGGCGGTGGGGGCGGGCTTCTTCTTCGTGGGAAAGAAAGAAGGCTCGTTACGGCCCTGTATTGACTTTCGGGAGTTAAACAACATTACTGTTAAGGACAAATACACTCTCCACCTAATTAACATGGCGTTTGATTCTCTCCAGTGGGCCTCTGTTAGACCTCTGCAACGCATACCACCTGGTGAGGATTAGACAGCGGACGAGTGGAAGACGGGTTTCCGGACCCCCAGTGGACACTTTGAGTACCTGGTGATGGTGTTTGAGCTGACTAATGCCCCCGCTGTATTCCAGCATCTCATTAACGATGAGGAGGAGGATTACACACCCTCCATACAGCAAACCAGGAGGCAACTGCTTGGCTTAAGGACTTTGCATTCGCTAAATAAATAAAATAATTAACGATGTGTTGAGGAATTTCTTAGGCTCCTTTGTGTTTGTATATCTGGACGACATTCTCATTTTTTTGCAGTCCCTCGAGGAGCATTGAGTCCATGTGAGGTGGGTGTTGCAGCGGTTATTGGAGAATAAACTGTTTATCAAAGTGGAGAAGTGCGAGTTTCACGCCCCCTCCACTTCTTTATTGGGCTTTGTCATATCTCACAATGAGATCATTGCCGATCCGGCCAAGGTAAGAGTGGTGGTGGAGTGGCCAGTTCCATCTACCCGGAAACAGTTATAGCAGTTTCTCGGGTTTGCCAACTTCTACCGCCACTTCATCAAGAATTACAGCATTATTGCTCTACCCCTCACTTGCCTCACCTCCTCCAAGGTACCCTTCAGGTGGATGGGTGAGACGGAGGCAGCCTTTTTGGAGTTAAAATCATTGTTCTCTTCTCCTCCCATCTTGGCTCAGGTGGACCCCGCGCTGCAGTGTTTGGTGGAGGTGGACGCCTCGGACTCCGGGGTGGGAGCAGTTCTGTCCCAACATTCCCACTTGGATGACAAGATCCGGCCCTGTGTGTTCTTCTCCCACCGTCTCTCCTCGGCCGAAAGGAATTACGACATCGGGGACAGAGAACTGCTGGCGGTCAAGACGGCCTTGGAGGAGTGGCGCCACTGGCTGGAGGGGGCCTCCCAGCTGTTCGTCGTGTGGACTGACAAGAACCCGGAGTACCTCAGGACAGCCAAGTGTCTCAACGCCAGGCAGGCCCGCTGGTCCTTGTTCTTCGGCAGGTTCGACTTCACCATCACCTATCACCCAGGGTCCAAGAACACCAAGCCTGATGCTCTGTCTAGACAGTTCTCCTTGGATGCCACCGAGGCACCGTCACATCCTGTGGTGCCCCCTTCATGTATTGTGGAGCATCAAGGAGAGGGTCAGAAGAGCGCAGGAGACTGAGCCTGACCCAGGCAGGGGGCCAGCAGGAAAGATGTTCGTGCCCTCTGCCGTCCGGGGCGAAGTCATCGATCGGCACCCGGGGGTGGCACAGGAGCTTGAAGGACTTTGGAGGACTACAAAGGACTTTCTGGTGGCCGTCCCTTTGGAAGGATGTGGGGGAGTACATTCAAGCCTGTCCCCAGTGCGCCACCTGTAAGACGTCCTCCTCTCCCCTGGCAGGGTTGCTCCACCCCCTCCCCATCCCTGGCAGACCTTGGTCCCACGTGGCATTGGACTTCGTCACCGGTCTTCCTCCTTCGGCGGACAACACAGTCATCCTGATGATCGTGGACAGATTTTCCAAGGTGGCCCACTTCGTTCCCCTACAGGGTCTCCCCACGGCCAAGGAGACTGCGGACCTGCTCATCCTCCACGTGGTGCGGCTCCACGGCATCCTGCTGGACATCATGTCCAATCGTGGCCCCCAGTTTGTCTTGCAGCTGTGGCATGCCTTGGGCCACGGTAAGCCTGTCCTCGGGGTACCACCCCCAGAGCAATGGCCAGTGTGAGCGTGCCAATCAAGAACTGGAAGCAGCACTACGGTGCATCACCACCTCCAACCCAGCGTCCTGGAGCTACTACCTGCTGTGGGTCGAGTATGCACACAACACCACAGTCTCCTCTGCCGCGGGGCTGTCTCCGTTCGAGGTCTCTCTGGGCTACAATCCCCCACTGTTCCCGGAGAAGGAGGAAGACATTGCGGTGCCCTCCGTGCAGGCCCATATGAGGCACTGTCGCCGGCTGTGGAGGGTCACTCGGGCCGCGCTTCAGCACACGGCAGACCGAAACACCACCATTGCCAACCGCCGCAGGACTCCGGCCCCACCCTACCAGGTCGGGCAGCAGGTATGGCTTTCCACTAGAAACATTAATCTCAAGGCCGAGTCCTGGAAGCTTTCTCAGTGTTTTATTGGGCCTTTTTCCATTACACATATTGTGAATCCTGTCTCTGTACGTCTGGCTCCCCCCCCCCCCCTCCGCATTTGTCCCACCTTTCACGTCTCTCAGGTCAAGCCGTTTGTCTCCAGCCCTCTGTGCCCTCCTCCCAAGACGCTACCCCCACCGGTACTGATCGATGGTGACCCCGCGTGGAGAGTCAACTCCATCCTGGACATCCGACGCTGGGGTCGTGGCCTCCAGTACCTGGTGGATTGGGAGGGCTAGGGTCCTGAATGGAGGTCCTGGGTGTGTCCCTCCTTTGTGATGGATCCACAACTCATCAGGGACTTCCACCGGACGCACCCGGACAGGTTGGATAGGCCGCCAAGAGGTGTCCCGTAGGGGGGGAATACTGTCACTATCCGCTCTGCGTGCCTGCTGCCCTAATTATCACCACAGCTGCACGCACACCTGTTCTTCCTTTCCAGCAGCCTATTTAAGCAGCGCTGCCCTCTGGTCTGAATGGAGACGGCAACGCTCCCATGATCTGGCAAGAACTCTTCGCCTACTCAACCCATCCTGCTTTGGAGTTCCGCCTCCTCTGCTTCATCCTCCTCATCGCTTCTCCTGGGAATCTGAACTCCCCACCAGCAAGTAAGCCTTCATCCATTCCTGCACTCACCATTCTTCTCCATCTCCCCTGTGCACAGGTGGAAGTCTCCTGGCAGTGGACTTCCTCCTCCTGGAGGCAGACCTGAGCACAACCTGCACCTCACCTTCACTGTACAAACTTGCATCTCTTCACCTCATTGGCAGCGGTGGCTTTGACACAGAGCAACTGGACTGGAGCCTCAGGAGTTCTTTAGTGCCTCAGCTCTCCTGCCTACTCGTAAGACAGCACATTCTCTGGTACGATCCTCCATACCTCAAAACACTCATCCATCTGTCTGTGTTTCCTCCTAGGGTTGCCAGTCGGAACGGTGCTCTGCTCGCCCTGCTGCTACATTCCTACATGCACACACACACCCACACTCACACTTCTTATAATAAAAGATAATTGTGTTTATTCTGAGCCCTCGTCTGTTCCTGGGTCACCCAAACATGTCACCTTTAAATTTGCTGATGATAGAACCAAGAAGCAGCATATACAAGGCAACAAAAGGGGACCCAGAATAGAACCCTGAGGTACCCCACAAGTTAAAGGAACAGAGTCGGATGAATAAGAACCAACAGCCACAGAAAAACTCCTACCAGAAAGGTAGGAGGAAAACCAATCCAGGTCTTTTCCAGAAACCCCTACCCAATCTCTAAGCCTTTGTAACAAGATACAATGATCAACAGTATCAAATGCTGCAGTAAGATCCAACAACACTAAAATGGAGCAATTACCACAGTCTGATGACATTAAAATATCATTTGACACCGTGAGAAGAGCGGTCTCTGTTGAGTGTTTCTGACGAAAACCTGACTGAAATTTGTCAAAAATATTGTGTTCAATCAGAAAGTCAGTAAGCTGCTTGGCAACAACTTTTTCTAAAAGCTTGGAAACGAAAGGAAGCTTAGAAATTGGTCTGAAGTTTTTAAAAACAGATGGATCAAGGTTAGTTTTTTTTTTTTTTAAAGTGGATGCACAACTGCATGTTTAAAATACAAGGGGACACAACCAGATTCAAGTGAACTGTTAATGATATTAACCAAAGATGTACCCACTGAGACAATTACCTCTTTTAACATTGAGGTAGGCAAGATATCTGAAGGGCAGGAGGAGGATTTCATGGAGCTCATCAACACTAACAAATCCTCAAAAGAAATTGGGGTAAAATCACTTAAAAAGGCCTGTCTGTTGGGACAATCAAGGATTATGGGAGAGAAATGAGTAAAACCAGCCCCAACAGCAGTTTTGTTGACCCAGTGAGCAGACTCGGAGACCAGAGTGTTCTTGCTGCAGCTGGGGGTGAGCAGAACGCCGGTCGACCTGACAACCCTAGGGACAAACAGAGGCAGGATGGTTAGTGGCTTCACCGCTGAGAATGTGCTGGTTAATCTGCAGCTTACTGTTTGTTGAGATGTAGCGATGCTCAGGTTAGCACAGCGGCTAAGGCCAGGAGGACTGTGTCCACAGAGCCCGTTGCAGCGTGTAGATGATAGAGGTGTTATCCAAGAGAGGGTGAGGTTCAGTCCGCCGCCAGGAGGGACAGGGTCCGCCGCCACGGAGCTCCACCTGTGCACAGGGGACTGAAATGGAGAAGGTGAGGCAAGGCTGAGGCTTACTTGCGTGGTGGAGAGTTTCCTTCCAAGCGCAGGCGGGTTGTAGGTAGACAGCAGGAATGCAGTCAGGCTGAAGCTACGGTCTCTGGAATCAAAGAAGAGGGCGTGCGTGGTCTTCATGGAGTAAGACAGACGACTCCGCACGGATTCCAGGGCAGCGTGGATCATGTAGCTCCGGCCGTGATGAGAAACAGGTGTGTGCGCAGCTGGAGAGGATAATCACATCCAAGCAGGCCATCACAGTACTCCCTCCCCTACGAAACGCCTCTTGGCGGTCGATCCAACATACCTGGGTGCGTCCGATGGAAGTCCCGAATGAGATCTTTTTCCAGCACTAAGGAGGGACACACTCAGGACCTCCATTCCGGCCCATAGCCCTTCCAGTCCACCAGGTATTGCAGGCCGTGACCCCGGTGGCAGACGTCCAGGATGGAATTGACCCTCCACGCCGGGTCACCGTCGATCACCATCGGCGGGGGTGGAGACCTGGGAGGAGGACACAGAGGGCTGGAATAGAAGAGTTTGACCTGAGACACATGGAAAGTAGGGCAAATACGAAGGTGGGGGGCTAGACGCACAGAGACAGGGTTGATGATGCGGGTGATAGTGAACGGCCCAATAAACCGTTGTGACGTCTTCTTACGCTCAGCCTTCAGATGAATGTTTTTTGTTGACAGCCATACCTGCTGACCCACCTGGTAAGCAGGACCCTCAGTCCTGTGACGATTGGCCACCATACAGTTGCGTTCCGCCATGCGCCATAGCGCGGTCCGGGTAGCCCTCCACAGGTGGCGACAGTGCCTCAAATGAGCTTGAACCGACGGAATGGCAATGTCCCCTTCTTCATCAGGGAATAGTGGAGGATTGTAGCCCAACGAAGCCTCGAACGGGGACATACCGATCACTGATGAGACCGTGGTGTTGTGAGCGTATTTGATCCACGGGAGATGATTGCTCCAGGATGCCGGATTGGTGGTCGCCACACACCGCAGAGCAGCCTCCAGCTCCTGATTCGCCTTCTCACACTGCCCGTTGCTCTGTGGATGGTAACCAGACGACAGGCTTACAGTAGCCCCAAGGGTGTTGCAGAAGGACCTCCAAACCTGAGAGATGAATTGGGGTCCACGATCGGAGACGATGTCCAGCGGAATTCCATGTAGCCTCACCACGTGTTGGACAAGGAGATCTGCCGTCTCCTTAGCTGTAGGCAGTCCTCGCAGGGGGATGAAGTGGGCGGCTTTGGAGAACCTGTCCACAATGGTGAGGATAACAGTATGCTGGTTAGAGGAAGGAAGACTGGTGACAAAGTCCAACGCCACATGGGACCACGGCCTGCCGGGGATCGGAAGAGGGTGAAGCAGACCGGCAGGAGAGGAGGAAGACGTCTTGCCCGCGGCACACTGGGGGCAGGTGTGGATATATTCTCCAACGTCCCTCTGGATAGACGGCCACCAAAATGTCCTCTGCAACAGGGCCACCGTGTGCCCCCTCCAGCGGTGGCACACGAACCTGGAGGCATGAGCCCAGCGAATGACCTCACCTCGGACGGCAGATGGAAAAAACAGCTTCCCCGCTGGCCCCCCGCCCGGCTCCGGTTCAACCTCCAGCGCCTTTAAGACCTTCTCCTTGATGCCCCACGACAGGGTGCCCACGACACAGGATGGAGGAAGGATGGGGTGCTTCGACTTCTCCATGACGTCAGAGGAGAATTGCCTGGACAGGGCATCAGGTTTGGTATTCTTGGACCTGGGACGATATGTGATGGTAAAGTCGAAACGGCCGAAGAACAGGGACCAGCGGGCCTGGCGGGCATTCAGGCGCTTGGCCATCCTAAGGTACTCCAGGTTCTTGTGGTCTTTCCAGACCACAAATGGCTGGGAAGCCCCCTCCAACCAATGGCATCACTCCTCCAGCGTTATCTTAACCGCTAAGAGCCCTCTGTCGCCGATGTCATAATTACGTTCTGCAGGGGACAACCATCGGGAGAAGAATGCACAGGGGCGAACCTTGCCATCCGCTGGGGAATGCTTGGACAGAACGGCCCCGACCCCCGAATCCGAGGCGTCCACCTCCACCAGGCACTGCAGAGCAGGGTCCACCTGGACCAAGATGGGAGAGTCCGAAAACTGCCTCTTAAGATCAGCGAAGGCTGCGGCCGCCTCCTCAGACCACCTGAAGGGCACCTTGGAGGAAGTCAGACGGGTCAGAGGGAGAGCAGTGATGCTATAATTTTTAATGAAGCGGCGGTAGAAGTTGGCGAACCCCAAGACCTGCTGCAGTTGTTTTCTAGAGGAGGGAGTGGGCCAATCTACCACCGCTTTTATCTTACTGGGATCTGGGATGATCTTGTTGTGGGAGATGATAAAACCCAGGAAGGTCGTCTTGGATGCGTGGAATTTGCACTTCTCCAGCCGTGATGAGAAACAGGTGTGTGCGCAGCTGGAGAGGATAATCACATCCAAGCAGGCCATCACAGTGGATCTTTGGATTGTTAGTATAATAACAACAACTCTTGTTGTTAATCATAATTACAACTCTCCATTTTTCACAATATCAGTAAAGAAGAAGTAAATGACAAGCAGATACATAAACAACATTATGATGGATAGACTGAAAATAATGACACTCACCTCTCCAACCAGGGTATTATTCAAAAAGTGAGGGGGTGGCGGGTGCCTTAGTATTAGGCTCCGGTCATTGATTTGGTGTAATAATAAACACCTGCTGCCTGCCGTTGCACCTCTCCAATCAGTCAAAATTGCTGCAGGTTCTTGTCTCCAGTCAGCCAGAATTTAGTTTTGTAGGTGCCCAACCCACTTCAAAGTTCTCTCCATCCATCCATTTTTTTCTGCTTAATGCTTTTTGGGTCACCGGGGGTGGGGGTGGGGGTGCTGGAGCCTGTCCCAGCATCTTTGGGCGAGAGGCAGGGTACACCCTGGACAGATTGCCAGTCCATCGCAGGGCCAACACAGAGAGAGAGACAACCATTCACTCTCACAATCATACCTAAGGACAATTTAGAATCCCCAGTTGATGCCAGTTAACCTAATTTGAATGTTTTTGTCATGTGGAAGGAAACCCGAGAAATCCCGGAGTAAACCCACGCCCACTTTTGGACTCATGAAAACTAAATTGAGTAGGGTTCGAGATGAGGTTGAGATGGGTTTGAGACACCTGCAATGAATCTGAGACTATTTTGAGAGAAAAGCTGCCGCACAAATTTTTTGAACATGTCCAAAATTCCTGCGAGATGAGTGCGAGACAAATGCAAGACGAGCGCAAGACTATGTGACTTAGGAGAGGAAAATGAGAACCGCCGAAAATGTTTGGAGACATTTTGGAAACTCCCTTGAGAATGCTGTTCTCCAACTAGTCTCAAGCTGTTGCAGCCCAGTAAGATAACCGTCTAAAAATACTTGGGATGGTTAGGGGAAATATTTAGGTTTAGGGGAAAGTGCAGGTCTAGTTTACACAAAATGTAGCTGTAATCTTTCATCATTATTTACATGGCCACTGGAGGTCGCTTAATATCAAAACATACATACTGGGCGTATTACTCTCATCATACTGGAGTCAGACATACTTTGGTCAATAACTTGAATCCCCTCCTGTGCTTGTTATGTAGGTGGACAGTATAATTGCATATCTAATCTATAACTGTAGTTCAGCTTAATGGTGGTTGTGAAGCGGATGATAAAATAAACGCAGCGATGAGAGTTTTAAGCAGGTTTATTAAATCATACCGCTGTGGCGGTTTGGTGTAACCCCCACAACAGACTGGACAGACACAGCGCTCGGCTAGAGCAATTAACAGAACAGTGAAATGTGTATTAATGTCTACAGGCAGCCCCGCTTCTTCTGGCTCACTTCTGTGATGTTAATGTTGCCTTTCATGCATTGTGTTCATGCGTCCTGTCCTTACTGTGACCTAGAGACCGAGATCAATATGTCTCTCAAATGCAAATGTCTCATGCCTGTTCTGTTATCTCTTTGATCATACCAACTGCTGGGGGAATGCTCTTTTATGTATTGTTGTAGTTGGGTATATATACTGCACTGTAACCCATGCTCACCCTCTCATTCACTCACTCTTCAGCTGCTGCTGCAGACGCACATTGTGCCTCTCTTCTGAGAGCCGCTGGGCTCGCTCCCGGCGCGCATGCACTGCGCCGGGAGCGGAGCTCGTGACGGCGGTATGATTTAATAAACTCTACTTAAAATCTCAACATCATCGCTTTATTTCATGCCACTTCACCGCCTTCATAGGAACTCCGCTCCAGCCCATAGTGTGAGCAGGCTGGAGCTGGATTCCTCAGGCTCTCAAAGAGGAGACACACAGTGTGTGTCTGCAGCAGCAGCTGAAGAGTGAGTGAATGAGAGAATGAACATGAAATTCAGACAGCTTATATATCCAGCTACAACAATACATCAAAGCATTCACAGTGTGAGATATGGGCATTTGCATATGAGAGGCCCAGACAGGACAGGATACATGAACACAATGCATGAATGTCACATTAGCATCACAGAAGTGAAACAATGCATGGAAGGCAGATTACATCACAGCATGCAGCGGAAAAAAACAGAAGTGGCGAGCTGTCTGTCCCAAACTGTTGTGGGGGTTGCCACACCGCTCCCCCCCAGAGGGCAAGGCAGGCGGCCGAGACCTCGATATTGCAGCTTTGGCAGCGAGCAGGGAAAGCTGTCTGCAGGAGGAGGGGGAGGGAGGAGGGAGGAGGGGGGTAGTACGTGCCGGCCGGGGACGGTGAAATCGTCCGAGCCGCGCAAAAATTGCTTGCTGGTCCGCAACGTCAAGGGGCTGTCCCGTTGAACGTGCGGAGGTCGCAAGAAGAAAAATTAGTCTCTGACTCCTCTCGTGGCCATGAAGAAAAACAGGAGCGGCGAGGCTGCGTAGCGGCTGTAAGAAAAAAAGAAACAAAAGCAGAGGGACTTCGCGTGTTGACTTTAGGTGCGGGCGCAGCCCTAAAGCCTTCGGGAAAAGCTGACGGCTGAATCCGTTGTGCGCCGTGGCTGAGACCATTAGTGAATCCTGTGGGCGAGCTGTGAGCGTGCTTCAGGTGTGCGAGCAGCCCTGAAGGTTCTGTGTGCAGCGGCGAAGGACGATGGAGGTCTCTGGAGCCGTTATTGTCCCGTGCGTGGTGCGCCGTCCTCGTAACCCCCGGTGCGTGTGCCAGGGCTCCGTGCATGGGTGGGCCAGCTGGAGAGGAGAACCAGGGTCAGGAATCTTGGTGGAGATCGGCGCAGTCGGCGCTGATAAACATCTATGTTGAGCTGTGGCTGCAGATTAGTCATGGTGCGTTGGAGCGTTGAGGGGAAATAGACGATCTTTGTCCCTCAGGCTCGGGTAGATGCGTAGGATCGCTGAGAGGGAGGAGGAGCAATGAGAGGGAGAAGACGTTCTGTGTCCCTCGGCCAGTCCAGCGTGGACGTCCCGATCTCAGGCGAGGGTCGCGCCATGACGTTTTCTGCAGTTTTCTCGGTCGTGGGTGATGTCCGGAGAGTAGCTCGCCTGTGTTGGCTCCGCGTCGAGGTCTCCCTGGAGCAGAAGGGAGGGCAGATCGTTTGCGTCAGGCTGCTGTGTTGCTGGCAGCGTGTTTTTGTCAGCGTCGGGTCGCCAGCGTGGCCGTCCAGACCAGAAGGTTGCGTTGCACAAAGCGTGTGCATTCTCAGGGTCACCAGTGAAGCGGATGATAAAATAAAGGCAGCGATGAGAGTTTTAAGCGGTTTTATTAAATCATACCGCCTTCATAGGAACTCCGCTCCAGCCCATAGTGTGAGCAGGCTGGAGCTGGATTCCTCAGGCTCTCAGAGAGGAGACACACAGTGTGTGTCTGCAGCAGCAGCTGAAGAGTGAGTGAATGAGAGAATGAACATGAAATTCAGACAGCTTATATATCCAGCTACAACAATACATCAAAGCATTCACAGTGTGAGATATGGGCATTTGCATATGAGAGGCCCAGACAGGACAGGATGCATGAACACAATGCATGAATGTCACATTAGCATCACAGCAGTGAAACAATGCATGGAAGGCAGATTACATCACAGCATGCAGCGGAAAAAACCAGAAGTGGCGAGCTGTCTGTCCCAAACTGTTGTGGGGGTTGCCACAGTTGGAAACATATTACTGTCTGTTTACTTCTGGATGGACTATGTCCGTGTCCACCACCTCTGCTTGCTCCTCTTAACACCAAACAGACCTGCACTTAGTGTGTCTAAAAGCTGTTTGTGATAATTATCATTTTCTGTCATTTGATGCATGTTAAAACGGCCCCTCTCAGATGTTAGTGTTTTCATTAGGTCTGGGCTTGCTGAAGCTCATTACAGCCCAACATAACCCTTTAAGCAGACACCACAAAGTCAGGCCTCAGAACCTGGGCTCACCTTAACTATGGTGAAGATTTTGTCTCCACACCCAGTCTTTAAGAGGGTAGAATGACAGTCGGACATACCTCTTTGCTTTATGAAAGTTGCTGGGCCAGGTAATCTCTAGGATCATTGATGTGGAATTATCAAATAAGAGAAGTTCTCTGGGTTAAAGGGGCAGCTGGAAAGCAAGAAATAGCAGGACTCGCTGTGTTTGTCTGTTCTTCCCTAATGAATACATCACACTTCTCTTTAATGACAGCCCATAGGCTTATAGCAGCCCACCTCTCATGCCTCATCCAATTGATCTGGGTAATATGACACCACATGTCCAAAGATAAAACACAATGATCCGGCCAGTCTTCTCTTTGTTGGCCATGCAGCTTTTAACCTGATCTTATAACGTGCCATTAGATCCTTCCCGACGCCCTACCTTTGTTTGTTTTGAACAAAGCTAACACACACCAACTTTTCATTTGCAGCAAGATCTAACACCTCCAGCCCAACGACTGCATGCAACGGTCTTGTTGCTCTGTGATACCACGCCTTGGTGAGTGAGCCGCAGGGCATTTTTTTTTCTCACATCGTGCCACTGTCAAAGTGCAGCCAACACATCAGTAGCTGCAACGGGTCATCAGGTGGAGAGGTCATGACCCGGGAGAAGGTTTCTTTGGGAAGAGGAGGGTGACTGGAAACAAATTAGTCCCCAACTGCCAAGCAGAGGAGCATTAGAGTGAGAGAATGAACAGGCAAAGCTCAAAGACAGGAACAGCAGGAGATCAGATGATTTCTTGCCTTTTTTCTTGCCTGTTTGCCTCTATTGAGAGATCCACATGCTTCTTAAACAATAGAATATCCTGACAATTGAATTAAAAAAAAATCAAAACCATAAACACCTGAAATATTTGACTTTGCATGGAATTAATACATGAATGTTCATCCTTTTGAATAAAAAAAATTTGAAATTCTTAATGATTTTTTTTTAGGTGCACCTGTATGCTTCTATCACAAAACATTAACCGTAGGAACCATAGGAAGCTTTAGTGATATTTGAACAATGGAGCAGCCCTAATGATTTTCCTTGCAGTTTAATTTTATGTGCACTCTTCGTGATTCTCAGCACAAGGGCATCGTGTTCATTGTGAGGGGATTACTGGTGAGGGAATCAGGCGGATGTGAAGAATCATCCACGCTGATTTAGAAGTGTCCAGGGACCCAGAGGAGCAGTAAGTTTTGTTTGGGGGGCTGGGGTGGATTTAGATTTGGGAAGACCCCTTCAGACACTTTCAGGAACACTCCTTTCTACAGAGGGGGGCAGGGTGGGTGTTTGGACCGGGACTGGGCAGTACATTCTGAGTGGGGACTAATGAAAACAAATGATCTGACAAGGTCAAAAGGTTGAGATCAAGGCTAAAGGCTCCCCCCCGCCCTTCTCAATTTCCAACTTTAGAGATTAATGAGAGCAGAAAACAGCCATTTCTCTGTATCATTTACTCCCTGGGGCCTTTTGACCCTGTGGCAGCAGTGTGTGGCCCACCTGTTGGCCCATTAAGGCCTCATCAGGCTGAGCCAAATGGCATCATTCCTGACAGGGGAGCTTTAAAGATTTTTGTCCTGTCCACAACAGAAGCAAGGTCACCTTGTTTGAAGACTGCTCCTGGAACCGCCTTGCAAATACAGGGGAGGTAATGGTTTATATTTTGTGTATTCCCTGTAAGGAGTATGCATAGTTTAGGCCAGGGTTCAACAACATCTATTGATAAGATGTTTCTGGCTTGTAAATTAATAGTGCTATCTGGTAAATAACACAATTTTTAAAATTTCTTGTATATTTCAGATTTTTTCTAAAAAACAGTGACTTTTTTTTCTAGCAATTTGCTTGTAAATTTGGGACTTTTTTAAAATTTGGGACTTTTTCCCTACACACTTGCTCTTTTTCTTTTGTAAATGTGTAGCTTTGTTAATTGTGACTTCTTCCACATAACTGTGTGACTTTTTGTTGCTTTTTGTCAAAGTTACAGGGAATCACCGCATGCGAATACGAAGCCTTAATGGCAAGCTCCTGATTAAGGCAACTAAATTAATTGATTAGTGATCGGCATATTAATTGAGTTAAATGCAATTAAGTCAACACCATACTGACCACTATCCATTTTTAAAATTGTGATTAATAGCAATTAATCGTGGAATAGAAAAAGCAGAACTTCTACATTTTTAATAAGTCCTTACAGACACAACATGTGCCTAAGGTCTGGAAAGATGCCATGGTTGTCCCTGTTCCAAAATCCAGCTGTCCTAAAACGGTGAATGATTTTAGACCAGTTGCCTTGACTTCAATTTTAATGAAAATTTTTGAAAAACTGGTCAGATTTGAGGTCCTAAAGCAGACTGAGCATGCATTGGATCCTTTGCAGTTTGCCTATAGGCCTCACAGAGGAGTGGAGGATGCCACTGTCACTCTGCTTAACATGCTTTTTAAACATCTGGATTTTAATGGGACACATGCCAGGCTTTTATTTGTGGACTTTTCTTCTGCTTTTAATACAATCCAACCTCATATTTTAGCTGAAAGGCTCCTGCAACAATTTGATTTGAGTAATAATCTGGTGGGTTGGATTCTGGATTTTTTAACCAACAGGACACAGAGAGTAAGGGTCAATGGTACATTGTCTGACCAAAAGTGTTCTTCTACTGGCTCTCCTCAGGGGTGTGTGTTGTCACCACTACTCTTCATCCTGTACACAAACATGTGACAGAGCAGACATGACAACAGACACATTATAAAGTATGCTGATGATTCAGTTATTGTCAGTCTCCTTCAGGATGGTGAGAGTGGCCACGGCCCAGCAGTTGATGATTTTGTTCACTGGTGTGAGGATTCCTACCTGCAGCTGAATACGACAAAAACTAAAGACATGATTATTGACTTTAGGAGGAAAACTCCCAGGCACAAAGTCACCGTACTAAAAGGCCAGACCACCGAATGTGTACAATCGTACAAATATCTTGGGACGATTATTGATAGTAAATTAAACTTTGAAGTGAACTGTGAAAGGGTGTGCAAAAAGGGTCAGCAAAATTTGCATTGTTTGAGGAAACTTGCATGCTTCCAAATTGACCGAACCATAATGACTATGTTTTATCGGGCTTTTACTGAATCTGTTTTATCCTTTTCTTTAATGTCATGGTTTGGTCAGATAAAACTGAAACAGAGGAAATCCTTGGATCAGGTAGTTAGATGGTCCAGTCGTTTGCTTGGTGAGTCACAGCTGAGCCTGACATCCCTGTACACCAGACAAGTACAGAGGATGGCCGACTCGATTTTAAATGATGACTCCCACCCTTTGCACTGCAACTTTCAGCTTCTTCCCTCCAGACGGAGGTTTGCTGTCCCAAAAAGTAGAACCCAGCGCTACAAAAACAGCTTTGTCCCTGCTGCTGTCAAAGAGTTGAACAAGCTATAAAAATTATATTGTACATATTTTATATTTACCTATTTTGTAAGATGTGTGCCTGTGTTTGTGTTTATGTTGAATGTAATTAGTGGCTTGTAAATATGGATGTCACCAGACTGCAAAACAAATCTACCTACGGGTACAAATAAAGTAACCTGAACCTGAACCTGAGGCCGACTGAGAGGCAGAAGCATGGCTACCAAGAAGCGCTAACAGCTAAGCTAAAGGCTTACCCCGAGCAAACACCACTTACATCAGTTCTGTTTGGAAATGTCTGTGTTCTAGAAAGCAGACTGGACTATCTACTATTGGAACTCACATCAAAAAGGGAGGTGAGAGATGCAACTAGTATAACATCTGATAAGATAACAACTGGTATAAAAATGCTAAAGTGGTCGCTAATTGTTTGCACATGCAGTATTTATATAATACTTAGCCTTTTAAGCATCAGAGCTCCCAAATGTGGGGCCTGATGTCTGCTCAAAAAAAATCTCATATCACATAAGACTTGCTTGGCACAGACAGTTCTAGTGGGTTTTCAAAACAAATCAACAGTTGGAATTATATGTAATAAAGACCTGTAGTGATCTATATACATAAGTGAAATATAATAATTTTTGCTTCCTCAGAAATCTAAAATGGCACACCTGGTGTCAATTGGCACAGATGG
Organism: Pholidichthys leucotaenia; assembly: GCA_020510985.1. Lineage (NCBI taxonomy): Eukaryota > Metazoa > Chordata > Actinopteri > Cichliformes > Pholidichthyidae > Pholidichthys > Pholidichthys leucotaenia. The sequence continues at coordinate 269,751,851 of CM035838.1, forward strand.
CAGAGTCCGTCTAAATATTTCTTCACCAATGTGCTATGATCCCTCGTGCGCCATTACGCGGCACACAGAGGGCAGAATGAAAACCCACGTGCAGGAGTAGATTCGTGCACTTTATTGACAAAAAACCCAAATAATAAATCCAGTGAACAGTCACGATAAACACAGAGAGTTGGAATAATGAGGTTAGACCACCAGACATACAGGGACACCGCCTGGATGCTCTACAGCTCGGGGGAGGGAATGCCTAGTGCCGCAGAGCTGCTGTCGGCACGGGGAGAAAGGCAAACATAAACTTACGGTGCTGGAGCGATCCGGGGCTGTCTGTGCAGTCCGGTGGATGAGGCAGAAGCAGTCACTAACACCAAGGAAATACACAATCTTGAAGCATTAGAGAAGATGGGTTCGTCAGACTGGCAATAATGTAGGGAATGACAACTTGCATACACGGAGGTACACGCTGCCGTGTATGAAGCGCAATGCTCCGGCAATCTCTTCCTACTCTCACAGCGTTTAAGTAATAATAATATTAATGAGGGAAGAGACTGCCGGTGTGGAGGAACGTGATCTGGACATAATTGACACCATGTGTGCATGAGTGAGTGTCTGAGCATGTGAATGGAAGTGAATGAGGTGTGTGTGTGTGTGTGTGTGTGTATGTGTGTGAGACACCAATAATGAAGATCAGCTGGCGATACTGACAGGAGGAGGGGGCGTGCCTGAGCTGTCAGGGAGCCGAGGACCCACAGGGCTCCCTGAAGCACCTGATGGAAAATGACTAGAGAAACGGGCCAAAATAGTCCCGGTGTCAGAACTGGGTTTGGACCACCAAACCCAGGTTCATGACACAGTGTCTCTCTAAAAAATCATTTTTTCATTATTTCTGCATAAATTTTGGTGTAGGTGATGGTTGCATATTCTATTTTGATTTGCTAGAGGTTCTGGGCTACTACAGCATCATTATAAAAGGATGTTAAGAATGCCAATTTCTTTTAGGCCATAATGAAATGTTTCATTTCCTGCTGTGTGCCATCTTCATTTACTCTGACCCAGTAGCATATACAATGAACCCGGTTACATGGTGACTGTAAACTGATTACTGAGAATAAATTGATAACGCTAATAATCAGTTTTGTTGTGTTTACCTGCACTGAATAAATGGATTATTGGTGGGTTAACCACTTGAGTAACATGGCTTTTATTGGATTATTCTGTTTACATGGCCACTTGAATAATCAGATAACTCCAGAAATCCAATCATAAGCAGTTTATTTGTGTACATGAAAACATGGTCAGTGATTCTTACACCTCTGAAATAATCTCTCAAGTGTCACCTTTATTATGATACCAAGATTATACAAACAAACCTTGTGGTTGCTAAAATATACTCAATTAATTTTGGTCTTGCTATTTTCAAGCAGGATCTACAAAAACAGAGGGATAAAGTTGATCAGCCACACTATGAAGATATGGGAAAGAGCTGTTGAAGCCAGGTTAAGAGGAGAGGTGACAATCAGTGAGCAGAAGTATGGTTTCATGCCAAGAAAGAGTACTACAGATGCAATGTTTGCTCTAAGAGTGCTGATGGAGAAGTATAGAGAAGGTCAGAAGGAGTTGCACTGTGTCTCTGTGGATCTAGAGAAAGCATATGATAGGGTACCAAGAGAGGAAGTGTGGTACTGTATGAGACTAGAAAAGCACTCGGAGAGCGCAGACCTCCGCCAAGCGCCACAGTTCCCCCCATACAGTGTTTTACATCATAAATATTAATCCTACATTTATTGTGTGTATGTTTTCAGATTCCTTGACCATGAAAACATATGAATAGCAATTGGATTCACATGGATAGGATTAGTGGTTCAGTAGTTATTCAGGAAAATCGCATTTCGCATAATGGCGGTTTTCCGGATCACCACCAAAATGTAATCATCTGTAGGATACCCCATTTCTGACAATCTGTGAAAATTTCATGAAAATCCATCCATAACTTTTTGAGTTATCTTGCTAACAAACAAACAAACAAACCAACGCCGATGAAAATATAACCTCCTTGGCGGAGGTAAAAATCAGGAGTGGCAGAAAAGTATGTGAGGGTGGTGCAGGACATGTATGAGAACAGTAAGACAGTGGTGAGGTGTGCTGTAGGAGTGACAGATGGGTTCATGGTCGGGGTGGGGCTATATCAGGGATCAGCTCTGAGGCCCTTGTTTGCCATGGTGATGGACAGGCTAACAGATGAGGCCAGGCAGGAGTCTCTATGGACCATGATGTTTGCAGACGACACTGTAATCTCTAGTGAGAGTAGGGTGCAGGTGGAAGAGAACCTGGAGAAGTGGAGGTATGCTCTGGAGAGAAGAGGAATGAAAGTCAGTAGAAGCAAGACAGAATAGATGAGTGTGAATGAGAGGTAGGAGGGTGTAACGGTGAAGATGGAAGGAGTAGAGATGGTGAAAGTAGATGAGTTTAAATACCTGGAGTCAACCATCCAAAGCAATGGAAAATGCACAAGAGAGGTGAAGAAGAGAGTGCAGACAGGGTGGAGTAGGTGGAGACGAGTGTCAGGGGTGATTTGTGACAGAAGGGTAGCAGCAAGAGTGACAGGGATGATTTACAAGATGGTAGTGAGACCCGCGATGATGTATGGTTTGGAGATGGTGGCGCTGATAAAAAGACAGGAGGTGGCGCTGGACATGGCAGAGTTGAAGATGCTAAGATTTTCATTGGGAGTGATGAGGAGGGACAAGATTAGAAATGAGTATATCAGAGGGACAGCTCAAGTTGAGTGGTTTGGAGACAAAGAGAGGCAAGGCTGAGATGGTTTGGACATGTGCAGAGCAGAGATAATGGATATATTGGACAAAGGATGTTGAAGATGGAGCTACCAGGCAGGAGAAAAAGAGGAAGACCACAGAGAAGATTCATGGATGTAGTGAAGGAGGACATGGAGAGAGTTGGTGTTACAGAGGAAGATGCAAGAGATAGGGTGAGATGGAGGCAGATGATCTGCTGTGGCGACCCCTAAAGGAAGCAGCCAAAAGAAGAAAAACATGGACTAACAAAAAAAAAAGATCTTTTTTCTAACATTATCTAAACTTAGTGAACAACAATGGCTTGAGCACTTTGACAGAGAAACACCGATTCTAATTATACAGTAAGGTGTGGATGAGGATGGTGCTACCATGTCAGCGACTATGGTGTTATCTCCCACAGCACATCACCAACTGTAAATCTTCAAGTATGCAACAACACTACAGATAATAAATACATCCAAGAGTTTTTTAAGAGGGTAAAAATGATGACTTTCTTATATGTTGTTTCCAAAGTCATGGTGTGAAATAGCCATTTACGCTCAGAAATGTCTCAATAAGTTGCTCCAGTGAAGCCAACAACCAAACTACATCGGAATGATTTACTTTGATATAGTTCAGACTCAAATAGTTAAAAATGAGAAAGGAAGGATGATGGTAACACAGAGATATAAAGCAAATATTCTAAGAGCACAGAAGATAGGCTGAAATTAGGGCTTAATGATATACCAAATGTATTCATTGTATCAGTACATTTGGTCACCCACGATACATAAAATGGTTGTATCATATCATATTCAAGTCATGTCTCGTTAATATGACTAGAAAATTCATGCTCTCCCCAGCTGCCACTGCTGAGCAGTAGGGTTGGGCAATATAGCCTAAAAATGATATCATGATATTTTTGTGAATTTTCACAATAACAATATTTTTCACGATATTACAGAATACAGATTTTTTTCCCTTTTAAATTTATGCAAAAAGGACAGTTTCACAGACCAGCGTTATTTACCTTCAGTATATTCAGGGAAAATAAAACTCTTTTTTCACCAGTTTATAAACAGCTGCTGAGATTTAGTTTAAAGACAGGAAACGGCCGGGGGGGCGGGGGGCAGGAGAAGATAACATTTCCAGTCTGAACTCTGCCGGTGTAAAATCCAGCATACTTAGCGAATGAACTTTCAAAATAAGAGCTCCTATCCGGTCTTGCAAAATAAGAGTGAGTGGCTCACCAAATGAACTGATGGAATGTTAACACATAAAAAAACAAAAATAAGTGACAAATTATACTTCTGTCGCTTATTAGACCACCAAGTATTAACTATGTGTGGTAAACTGAAACATTTCTACCCATGTGGATAAACAAGCTTACTTGAGGAAAGCATCAAGGTGCTGATGCCTTGGTGCCAGAGCCTTGGCGGAAGTATACATTCTCGGATCATCACCAAAATGTTATGGGTTCTTCTCTAGTCCAAGGACAACCTCTGGTAAAAAATTTCATCCAAATCCATCTCGTAGTTTTGGAGTATTCTTGCTGGCACACTGTGAAAAGATAAGAGCCTTGGTGGAGGTATGCATACTGGGATCATCACCAAAATGTTATGGGTTCCTCTCTAGCACAAGGACCACCTCTGGTAAAAAATTTCATCCAAATCCATCCAGTAGTTTTGGAGTACACGCATGCGCAGTGACAATAATCTGCAGTTCACATGCCCATACTGTCAGCGGCGGTCAAGAGCCACCAAACTGATTTGAACAGCTGCAAGCACAGAAAAAGAGCATGGTGGCATGCATTTTAAATGGTGGAAGCGATGGAGGTGCATGAATACAATGACAAGACGAACAGGAGCTTTTGTTGTTTAGTGGTAGAGGGCAAAAACAAATGGGCAAAAAGACGGACATTTGTTCACCCAGTATTGGCGGATTGCTGAGTAGCTTCTTCTGGCGAGAGTTGCCGGACACATGCGCAGTACCGTTCCATTAATAGTAAATGTGAGCTATTTTTGTGTTTATTTAGAAAACAAAGCCTTATTTTGAAATTCTGGCAAATTAAAAGTTGAGAAAATATGGTGATACAATGATAACTGCCTTTAGTTTGTATGTTTGTCACTTAAATGTTTCAGATCATCAAACAAATTTAAATATTAAAGATAACACAGGTAAACACAAAATGTAGTTTTTAAATGAAGATATTTATTATTGAGGGAAAAAAAAATCCAAACCTACATGGCCCTGTGTGAAAAAGTGATTGTCCCCAGCAGCAACAACTGCAGTCAAGCGTTTGCAGTAACTGACAGTGAGTCTTTTATAGCACTGTGGAGGAATTTTGGCCCACTCATCTTTGCAGAATTGTTGTAATTCAGCCACATTGGAGGGCTTCTGAGCATGAACCACCTTTTAAAGGTCATGCCGCAGCATCTCAATCAGATTCAGGTCAGGACTTTGACTAGGCCACTCCAAGGTCTTCGTTTTGTTTTTCTTAAGCCATTCAGAGGTGGACTTGCTGCTGTGTTTTGGATCATTGTCCTGCTGCAGAACCCAAGTGCGCTTCAGCTTGAGGTCACGAACAGATGGCTGGACATTCTCCTTGAGGATTTTTTGGTAGACAGCAGAATTCATGATTCCATTTACCACAGCAAGTCTTCCAGGTCCTGAAGCAGCAAAACAGTCCCAGACCATCACACTACCACCACATTTTACTGTTGGTATGATGTTTCTTCTGAAATTCTGCGTTACTTTTACGCCAGATGTAATGGGACACACACCTTCTAAAAAGTTCAACTTTTGTCCCATCAGTCCACAGAGTATTTTCCCAAAAGTCTTGGGGATCATCAAGATGTTTTCTGGCAAAATTGAGACAAGCCTTTATGTTCTTTTTGCTCAGCAGTGGTTTTCATCTTGGAACTCTGCCATCCAGGCCATTTTTGCCCAGTCTCTTTCTTATGGTGGAATCATGAACACTGACCTTAACTGAGGCAAGTGACGCCTGCAGTTCTTTGGATGTTGTTGTGGGGTCTTTGGTGACCTGATGATGATGAGTCGTCACTGCGCTCTTGAGGTAATTTTTTTGTTGGCCGGCCACGCCTGGGAAGGTTCACCACTTTTCCATGTTTTCTTCATTTATGGGTAATGGCTCTCACTGTGGTTCACTGGTGTGGCAATAAAATAATCAGGCCTGGGTGTGGCTAGAGAAATTGAACTCAGCTTTCCAAAGATGTGATAAACCACAGTTAATTTATGTTTTATCGGGGGGGGGGGGGCAATCACTATTTCACACAGGGCCATGTAGGTTTGGATTTGTTTTACCCTTAATAATAAACACCTTCATTTAAAAACTGCATTTTGTGTTATCCAAAATTTCTAATAAAATGTAACTAAAACCAAACTTTAAAGGACATTCAGTATACAAAATACATTGCAATATGATCGCGACATGTATCGTGTATAACAATATAGAGAAATTATATCACAATACATTTTTGGAGCTATATCACCCAGCCCTAGCTAAAATATGAAGAATATGAAGAACTAGATCAAGTATCCTTGATAAGAAGATCTAAAACTGAAACAGAGTAAATTTGAAGCCTAAACTCTCAACATATTTCTTTTAAAGTTGCTGCAAAACTAAACTTCTACTGAACCCATGTACCATGGGAACATGACCTAAATGTCAGTCACAGCTATTAATTATTATATGAAGAAATAATGTTCTTTTTCAAAAATCTTCTATTGTCATTGAAAACCGTGGGTAGGTTGCAAGCATGACAAGAATCTCCCTGTGGCAATCTAAATGACGTTAAGTCTAACAGTAATACCATGTTCCTCGCATGCTATTCTTTGTCACCTTTTTGGAATCCCAGTTCAGTTCTTGTGTGCTGGGGTGTGGTGAAGCTCCAGCTGCAGTTTATTGTAAATATTGTTGCACTGGGAGAGAGTGCATGTACTTGCAAGTCCGCAAAATAAAAGGTGGGTTGTGCTTAGGAATCAATACAGTCTGAAATGATTTAATTCTGACATGTGTATTAACGGGGTCATCGATTGGACTTTGTTCTACAATTTAACAGCTCACGCATGTCTTAATACATTAATGCAGCAAATTGGATTTTTTTTTAAATTTTCCAGCCTTTCTGAAAATGGCCTTTTATGAGTGTATATACCTTTAAATCTTAGATTGGATTCAACTCTGTCCTCCCTCTTATATCATATTGCTTACATTGACGAGCCAACTCCTAGCCTTTAGCTTGGATGTATCAGCTGTATCTTGAGGTGACTGTGGTCGGGTCAGTCCAGATCTATCGTGGCACAGGTGGAGAATTTCTGTAAAACTTGGGACTACTACCTGATATTAGTGGGTAGCTGGTGTTAGCTACCTGCTCAAAATAAAGAATGACGGTAGATGAACAAGGATTCCATTGTTGGTGAATAGATTATAGTTATTAGCATTCCACCGACCATTAAACCAACAGGATCAACAGTTAAAGGGGTCATTGACTGCACTTTTCCACATTTTAACAGCTCACACATGTCTTAATGAAATGTTTGTGACATATTTTGTTCACATTTTCTTAAATTTTTAAATCATTGAAGCACATTTGTTTTTATTTTTCTTGGCTTTCTGGAAACGCTCTGATTTAAAGCCTATCACTTTAAGATACGATAAGACAAGATAAGATAAGCCTTTATTAGTCCCACAATGGGGAAATTCCAGGATTGCAACAGCATAGGGATAGCAACACTCAGAGCAACAATCAGAAGGCAAGAAAAAACAACATCTAGTAAACATATGTCCATATTACTATAAATGTATATATATAGACACAGTGCAGAGCATTATGGTTGGTTGGTGAATGTGCAGCAGAAAGTCTAAGTTCTCTCTCCGCGGATGCGGCGGGCCAGCTGGAAGTCTTTGGGCATGATGGTGACCCCCTTAGCGAAGAAGAGACCACCAGGTGGGCCTCGCTGGTCTCCTGCAGAGCCATGACGGCGAAGCTCAGGAAACGCAGGACAGTCTTGAAGTCCTGAGCGATCTCCCTCACCAGGCGCTGGACGGGCAACTTACGGATGAGCAGCTCCGTGGATTTCTGGCAGCGACAGATCTCTCTCAGAGCCACGGGCCTGTGACGGCGAGGCCTCTTCACTCTGCCGGTGGCCGGAGCGCCTCTCCGAGCAGCCCTGGTGGCTAGCTGTCTCCTGGGGGGCTTCTTCCTCCAGTAGATTTTACGGGCGGTCTGCTTGGTTCTTGCCATCGCTCTTTATTATTCTGTCTTATATTTCTTGCACGCCGCCTAAACTCCAGCCCGGCACCCGCGTCGTTTTCGCTACAGCTCCCGGTATGTCGAGTTTCCCATTAGCACCGGGCGGCGGCCAAGTGCTAGCTAGCACTAGCTCCTTCCTGCTGTAGCATCTCCCGCTGCAAACCGTGGCTCCGTCCGCCGACCCGGGAGACCCCCGGGGCGATCCGTGCATCCGTGATATATATACAGAGTGAAAGGTGTAGAAAGAAGAAGGAAGATTAAAAAAAAAAAAAAAAAAGAAACATCCTTCAGCTGTTCAACTCCACCCTCCCTCTTACATCAGTTAGCCATTAGCTGAGTAGCTTCTAGCCTTCTTCTAGCTTGGATGAACAGTGCTGGTTCACTGATCCACAGTCATTTGTGTATCTCGTGTCATCCCAGACCACCCCCCAACCACCCCGCTGAGACGCCACAACAAATCGCCAGCACCTGGCAATCCACGATCGCCACAACCCAAAGCTGCTGGCCGAACCACGGGATCTCAAAGGGCAATGTCTCACTCCACAGTACTCTGCTTCTCTCCCACGGCCAGTCGGGGATAACCTGTCACGAAGCGGCTCCCCCACGCTACCCATGTGCCCGGAGGATGGTGAGAGAGCTGAGCCAGCAGCTCCAGGCAGCATCCCTGGGTCGCAGCAACTGCCTGCATTGCACCCTGGGTGCTGGCGCAGGCAGTTGTCACTACCCAAGGATGGTGCCTGGAGCTGCTGGCTCTCAGCTCCCCATGACCGGCATGCTGGTGCCGGTGACCCGCTGCAGAACCACAGTGAAACCACTGGGAGATAAGCCGGAGCAACACGAGGCACATTGTGGACCACGGACCGGTGAACCAGGTGTTAACAGGGATGGTTATTAGGGTGACTAAGATCTGAAGAAATTAACAATATAAACAGCGCTCGGTTCGAGCTTCCTGTTGCCAGTGTTAGTTCTGAGGCTAATAGCTCAGGGGCTAATAGGCTACCTTTAGCACCACTTCTATCTACAGTGGTGTGAAAAAGTGTTTGCCCCCTTCCTGATTTCTCGTTTTTTGTATGTTTGTCACACTTAAATGTTTCAGATCATCAAATTTAAATATTAGACAAAGATAACACAAGTTAACACAAAATGCAGTTTCTAAATGAAGGTGTTTATTATTAAGGGTAAAACAAATCCAGGCCTACAGGGCCCTGTGTGAAATAGTGATCCCCCCCCCCCCCCGTTAAAACATAAATTAACTGTGGTTTATCACATCTTTGGAAAGCTGAGTTCAGTTTCTCTAGCCACACCCAGGCCTGATTACTGCCACACCCGTTCTCAGTCAAGAAGTCACCTAAATAGGACCTGCCTGACAAAGTGAAGCAGATCAAAAGATCCTCAAAAGCTTGACATGCTGCGATCCAAAAAAATTTAGGCACAAATGAGAAACAAAGTAATTGAGATCTATCAATATGGAAAAGGTTACAAAGCCATTTCTAAAGCTTTGGGACTCCAGCAAACCACAGTGAGAGCCATTATCCACAAATGACAAAAACATGGAACAGTGTGAACCTTCCCAGGAGTGGCTAGCCAGCATAAATTACCCCAAGAGCACAGCGACGACTCATCCAAGAGGTCACAAAAGACCCCACAACAATATCCAAAGAACTGCAGGCCTCACTTGCCTCAGTTAAGGTCAATGTTCATGACTCCACTATAAGAAAAAGACTGGGCAAAAATGGCGTGCATGGCAGCGTTCCAAGACGAAAACCACTGCTGAGCAAAAAGAACATAAATGCTTGTCTCAATTTTGCCAGAAAACATCTTGATGATCCCCAAGACTTTTGGGAAAATACTCCAGCGTAAAAGTAACACAGCATTTCAGAAAAGAAGCGTCATACCAACAGTAGAGTATGTGGTGTAATCTAAGTATTACATATGTGGAGCCACTAGAGGGCGACACAGACCGGATGTTGTCAGGAGTACAGCATGATGGAGATTAATATGGCGGAGTTCGTGTGTTAATGTGTTGCAGCCAGTCAATAAAGGAGGCTCCGTGTTCACCCAAAGCAGCAGTCTTTATTTATAAAAGAACCCAACACAACATGGTGTCAGAAGTTGGTGCGCTTTGAGGTGAGAAAAGTCAGCTTTGCAACCGGCTAGCGGCTATGCCAGACGAAGTTCAAAGGGCTGCAGCTGCGCCAATTGATCCTGTAATGGCGGCGGCTACTCCAGCGGCAACCTTCACCATTAAACCACCGGAGCCTTTCGACTTTGCGAAACCCCAAGAGTGGGAAAGGTGGATAAGACGGTTTGAGCGTTTTAGACTGGCAAGTAACCTGAATAACTCATCTGAGGCGAACCAAGTAAATACGCTGGTTTATTGCATGGGAGATGAGGCTGACGACGTGCTAAGAGGGCTCGAGCTAACGAGTGTGCAGCGCCAGCAGTACGAGGCCGTTAAAACAGCCTTTGATAGACATTTCGTTCCCAGAAAGAACGTGATTTATGAACGAGCAAAATTCAACAAGCGAGTGCAACAGCCGGCAGAACCAGTAGACTCGTTCATAACAGCACTCTACGCACTGGCAGAAAACTGTGAGTACGGTGCACTTCATGATGACCTCTTGAGAGACAGGACTGTAGTGGGTCTAAAAGATTCGTCGCTGTCAGAAAGAATGCAGCTTGACAAAGATCTTACCCTAGCTAAAGCTATAACAATGGCAAGACAATCTGAAGAAATAAAATGACAACAAACTGACCTAAGAGGTGAAACTAGCGTTAACAGAACAGCCGTGGATGCGGTACACATCAGAAAAGCCAAGCCAAACAAGTTCATAATCAAGGAACAAAAACAGATTAAGTCCTCAAGGCCTCAGCAGACAAAACAAGACAGTAAAGCTTGTTCCAAGTGTGGCAAAGCACCAGCACATGCAGCAGTACAGTGCCCAGCTAAAAACGTGGAATGCCATAACTGTAAAAAACGTGGACACTATATTAGAGTCTGTAGGTCCAGCCCAACTGTGAATGAGGTCACTGACAATGCAGATGGACTTTTTCTGGGTGAAGTGGATCTAGGGGAGGATCCATGGCTGGCAGACATAAACGTGAGAGGAAATAAAGTGACTTTTAAGTTAGATTCCGGAGCGGACGTCACTGCGGTTTCTGACCAAACATTTGAAATCTTCAAGAAGAAAAATGAACAGTTGGAAAAGGCACAAAAACCACTCTACGGACCGGGTGGAACTGCACTAACCGTGTTGGGGTCTATGACAGAGACTATTACATACGGTGACAAGAGCGCTACTGAGAAAATCTATATTGTCAAAAATCTGCGCATGGCACTACTGAGTAGAACAGCTTCCGTGAGACTGAAACTAATTGCCAGAGTTGACACTATAGACCAAGAGACAGTGAGAAAAGCGTACCCCAAGTTATGCGATGGACTTGGGCTTGTTCAAAAGCCATACACGATTAAACTGAAACCTGATGCTAAGCCCTTTTTGCTCAAGGTGCCAAGGCGTGTGCCACTGCCGCTCATGGGTAAAGTGAAAGAAGAGCTCGAGAGGATGGAAAAGTTGGGAGTCATCAGTCGCGTGGAGCAGCCAACAGATTGGTGCTGTGGCATGGTTGTAGCTCCCAAAAAGGACAAAGAAAAGGTGCGTATCTGTGTGGACATGACACCTTTAAACGAGTCAGTGCGTCGCGAAAGATACATCCTCCCGTCTGTGGACCAAACGCTAGGCATGCTCACAGGTGCTCAGTATTTTTCAAAGCTTGATGCAAATATGGGATTTTGGCAAATACCACTGTCTAAAGAGTCGGCCTTTCTCACCACATTCATTACGCCATTTGGCAGATACCACTTCAACCGTTTGCCATTTGGTATTTCCAGTGCACCTGAACATTTCCAAAACATGATGGTAACAGAGGTTACAGCGGGTCTTGACGGAGTCGTCTGTCACATGGACGATATCCTGGTCTGGGGATCCACCAAGGAGCAGCACGACGCAAGACTGCACGCTGTCTTGGAGCGCGCGGAGAAAGCCGGCGTTACGTTGAATATGTCAAAATGTGAGTTTGGCAAAAGAGAGGTTAAATTTCTTGGGTTTATTGTTTCAGCAGAAGGAATGAGGCCAGATCCAGACAAAACCCAAGCTGTTCAGGACATGAAAGAGCCAAGCAACGTGAGTGAGCTCAGGAGCTTTCTCGGAATGGTGAACCAGCTGGGGAAGTTCATTCCGAACCTTTCTGAAAAGGACAAACCATTGAGAGACTTGCTTTCAACAAAGAACATGTGGTACTGGGGGCATGAACAACAAAATGCGTTTTGTAACCTCAAACAAGAACTCTCCTCTGCTCCTGTATTGCAGCTCTATGACCCAAACAAACCACAGAAAATATCTGCAGATGCCTCTTCATACGGATTGGGGGCAGTCATGCTACAGAAAGAGAGAGACGTGTGGTCACCAGTTGCTTACGCTTCCCGATCATTGACACCTACAGAGCAGCGCTACGCCCAGCTGGAAAAAGAAGCGCTGGCTCTCACGTGGGCCTGCGAAAGATTCAATGACTTTATCCTGGGTCTGCACTTTGAACTAGAAACTGATCATAAGCCACTAGTGAGTCTACTGGGAGGACAAGCTTTGGATGCGCTTCCACCGCGTATACAGAGATTTCGTATGCGCCTAATGAGGTACTCATACACTATAAAGCACATCCCGGGCAAAAGTCTCACCACTGCCGACACGCTCTCACGCTTACCGCTCACAAACAGTGTTACTCACACAGACACAGATCTTATGGAGGACACTAACATTTATGCTGACTCTGTGCTAGAGGGACTCCCTACAAGCAGCAAATATCTTGCAGATCTCCAAGAGCAACTGCAGTCCGACAGCGTCTGTTCACAAGTCATGAAATACTGCACAGAAGGCTGGCCGGATCGTAACCAGCTACAGGGAGCGGTGAAGCACTACTGGTCTGAGAGAGCCGTTTTGAGTGTGCATAACGGACTACTACTGAGAGGCACGAGGTTAGTTATCCCTGCTAACATGAGAAATGCAGTTTTGGATAAGATACATGAGGGCCACCAGGGGGTGGTTAAATGCAGAGAGTGCGCCCGTCAGGCTGTATGGTGGCCAGGTTTAAGCAACCAGATCAGTGAAGTTGTACTCAAATGTAGACAGTGCATACAGGAAAGAGTTAATGTGAGAGAGCCTTTAATGCCCACAGATTTACCAGAAAGGCCATGGCAGAAGTTGGGAGCTGATTTGTTCACGCTACAAGACAAAAACTACCTGTTATTAGTGGACTACTTCTCTAGGTATATAGAGATTGCCCAGCTCAGCCCAACTCGCTCTGCCAATGTCATTGTGCATTTAAAGTCAATGTTTGCACGTCACGGAATACCGGAGATACTGATCACGGATAACGGCCCGCAGTTCGCAAGTCAGGAAATGGAAGACTTTGCAAAGGAGTACTGTTTTGAGCACGTGACCAGTAGTCCCAGGTACCCCCAAAGTAACGGTGAGGCAGAAAGAGCTGTCCAAACAGTCAAAAACCTTATCAAAAAAGCCAGTGATCCATACCGAGCACTGTTAGCCTACAGAACCACAGCGTTGGCAAATGGCTACAGCCCAGCACAGCTTCTCATGGGGCGTAGGCTTCGTACCACCCTGCCAATGCTTCCAGAGGCCTTGCAGCCATGCGTGCCGAATCTGCAACAAATTCATCACGTGGAAAAGGAGAGACGGATGAGGCAAACAGAATGTTTCAACAAAAGACACAGAACGAGAGATTTGGATAAACTGTTACCCGGAAACTCTGTTTGGATTACAGATGCAAAAGCACAGGGCACAGTGACATCTGTCCACAAAACTCCACGGTCTTATGTCATCAGTGGACCACAAGGAACACTGAGGAGGAATCGCAGCCATTTAGTGCCTATGCCTTCTCCAGAGAGCCAAATGGAGACTCCACAGGACGCCCAGTCTGAGGAAACCTCCACAGAAACTCAGACTCAGGAATGCACACCTGCCATCATGAGAACAAGATCAGGCAGAGAAGTGAAGAAACCACAAAGACTGGATCTGTAAAACTTATGTATTGCTATTTCTGAGATGCAGAGTTTGAGTTCTTGAAATGTTGAAAAAATGTGATATAAGAGGCTTCTGCATAAAAATGTTCTCACGCATGGTACAAGTGTTTAAAAAGAAAAGGCTTAGAAAAAGTTAGATCGCCCATCATAGTTAGTTGACCAAGGTGAGCAGGAATGATTTCATGTGGAAATGTATTTTGTTTTTCAGCTAAAGGGGTCAACTTGGCTTCAGTATGGGGGATGTGGTGTAATCTAAGTATTACATATGGGGAGCCACTAGAGGGCGACACAGACCGGATGTTGTCAGGAGTACAGCATGATGGAGATTAATATGGCGGAGTTCGTGTGTTAATGTGTTGCAGCCAGTCAATAAAGGAGGCTCCGTGTTCACCCAAAGCAGCAGTCTTTATTTATAAAAGAACCCAACACAACAGAATATGGTGGTGGTAGTGTGATGGTCTGGGGCTGTTTTGCTGCTTCAGGACCTGGAAGACTTGCTGTGGTAAATGGAACCATGAATTCTGCTGTCTACCAAAAAATCCTGAAGGAGAATGTCCGGCCATCTGTTCGTGACCTCAAGCTGAAGCGCACTTGGGTTCTGCAGCAGGACAATGATCCAAAACACACCAGCAAGTCCACCTCTGAATGGCTTAAGAAAAATAAAATGAAGACTTTGGAGTGGCCTAGTCAAGTCCTGACCTGAATCTTATTGAGATGCTGTGGCATGATCTTAAAAAGGTGGTTCATGCTCAAAAACCCTCCAATGTGGCTGAATTACAACAATTCAGCAAAGATGAGTGAGCCAAAATTTCTCCACAGCGCTGTAAAAGACTCATTGCCAGTTATCGCAAATACTTGATTGCAGTTGTTGCTGCTAAGGGTGGCCCAACCAGTTATTAGGTTTAGGGGCAATCACTTTTTCACACAGGACCATGTGGGTTTGGATTTTTTTCCCTTAATAATAATAATAATAATAATAATACATCAGTCTTATATAGCGCTTTTCTAAATACTCAAAGACGCTTTACAAAGTAGCATAGGAACAAACATACAGTGAACGGGTAAACAGGCAAGGTAGGTACACATAGGTAGAAGAGGCAGTCAGTTTTCGTAGGTAGATTTGAAGAGATGGGTTTTGAATTGACTTTTGAAGGAAGCAAGTGTGTTGGCGGACCGGATGTGAAGGGGTAAGGAATTCCAGAGGGTTGGTGCGGCGATGGCGAATGATCTATCACCCAGGGTGCGGAGTTTTGTCTTGGTGATGGGGGTGAGAAGGTGTGTGTCAGCAGAGCGGAGGAAGTGAGTGGGGGAATGACGAAACAGAAGGTCAGTTAGGTATGAGGGGATGAGGTTATGAAGAGCTTTATAGGTGATGAGGAGGATCTTGAAGTTGATGCACTGTTGAATGGGGAGCCAGTGGAGTTGACGGAGGAGAGGAGTGATGTGGTCTCTGGAGCGGGAGTGAGTAAGTAGGCAGGCGGCTGAGTCTGGACATACTGTAGTTTTTGGAGGATGGTGGAAGGAAGTCCATACAGAATGCTGTTACAGTAATCAAGTCTGGAGGTGATGAAGGCATGGATGAGTATTTCAGCAGCAGAGGGTGGGACGGAGGCGTGCAATATTACGAAGATGAAAAAATGATGTTTTGGTGATATGGTTGATGTGAGATGTGAAGGAGAGGATGGGGTCCATGATAATGCCAAGGTTTCTGGCCAGGGGGGAGGGGGTGACTGAGTGACCATCGATTTGGAATTAAAAGTTCTGGGAGGAAGGTAAAAGAGATTTTGGTCCAAAAATGATGATTTCTGTTTTATTACTGTTTAGTTTGAGAAAGTTGTTAGTCATCCAGGTTTTTATGTCTGTGAGGCAGTTGGTGATGGTGGAGAGAATGGCGGGGGTGATGGATTTAGAGAAGATGTACAGCTGGGTGTCGTTGGCGTAGCAGTGAAAGTGAAGACCATGTTGACGGATGATGTGACCAAGCGGAAGCATGTAGAGAGTGAAAAGGGTTGGACTGAGCACAGAGCCTTGAGGGTCACCATGTGATACGGGGGTGGTGCGTGATTTGTGATTGTTGATGGAGATGTACTGGAATCTGTCAGACAGGTAGGAGGTAAACCAGGAGAGGGCGGAGTCAGTGATGCCAATAGAAAACAGACGACAGAGCAGGATGGAATGATTGATGGTATTGAAAGCTGCGCTGAGATCGAGGAGGAGAAGAATGGTGAGGGAGCCAGATTCAGAGGCGGGCAGAAGGTCATTGGTGACCTTGAGGAGGGCGGTTTCAGCACTGTGGTGAGAACAGAATCCAGATTGAAATGTTTCGTAGAGTTTGTTGGAGAGGAGGTGTTTCTTGAGTTGGGTGGCGACAGCTTTTTCCAATATTTTAGCCAGAAATGGGAGGTTGGAGATGGGTCTGAAATTGTTAGGGTCGTCAGAGTCCAGGCCAGGTTTCTTAAGGAGGGGGGTGATGGCAGCAATCTTGAGTGATGGGGGGACAGTGCCAGTGGTGAGGGAGAAGTTGATGGTGTCGATGATAAGGGGGGGCAAGAGGGGTGAGACAGGCTTTGATAAGGGGGGAGGGGATGGGGTCCAGGGGGCATGTGGATGATTTCATGCTGGAGAGTATTTCGGAAAGTTCATCAGTGGTTATGGGTGAGAAAAGGGAGAGCTGTTTATCTATGGGTGGAGAAAAAGTGGGTTCTGAGTCAGGGGTGATGGCCGAGGAGGAGGCAAGCTGATTGTGAATATTGTCAATTTTGGAATGGAAAAATGATAGAAAGTTATTGCATTTTTCAGGGGTGAAGGATGATGAAATGATGTCCTGGGGTTTGAAGAGTTTGTTGATGGTGGAGAACAGGGTGCGGGGGTTGGAGGATCCAGAGTGAATGATGCTGGAGTAGCAGGCGGAGCGAGCTTTATTGAGTGAGGATTGGTATAGGTGCATCAGTTCTTTGTGAGCGAGGGTGTGTACAGTCAGACCAGTTTTGCAGCTCAGGCGTTCAAGCTGTCGCAGTTGTTTTTTGAGTTATATAAATAAATTAATAAATTAATAAACACCTTAATTTAAAAACTGCATTTTGTGTTTACTTGTGTTATCTTTGTCTAATATTTAAATTTGTTTGATGATGTGAAACATTTAAGTGTGACATAGAAAAAAAAAAGAGAAATCAGGAAGGGGGTAAACACTTTTTCACACCACTGTACATGACAGACAGCTAGGTGGGCCAATAATAGAGTAGTGGGCTGGTCTCAAGGATGGTGGTGGGTTGGCCTTTTCAAATCATGACATATAGGAATTCCACATAAAAGTCAAAAACATTTCTGGAGGTTCTGGGAAAGAAAAATGAGATAAAGGCTGTGTGTGTTTTTTAAGACTTAGTGAACCAGGTGGAATGTGGGCAACTTTGATGGTAGGGAGGACCACAAAAAAATTTTTCCTTGCTTCCAAAGGGCCATATTTTTACATGTAGGCTTTCTGGGGGGGGGGGGGGGGGTTGTCCTTTAATAGTCTGAAAAGTCTGAGTTAAGTTACAAACAAGCATGCATATACATTTGAAACCAGAAGTTTACATATCCTTTTTCCCCCTCACTATCTGACATTAAATCAGACGAAATTTTTCCTGTTTTTGGTCAGTCAAGATTACCAAAATTATTTCTTTTTGCTAAATATAAATAGTAAAGAGAGAGAGAATTTTAAAAAATTATTACTTTCTTCAAAGTCAGAAGTTACATATTTCTTTACAGTATTTGGTAGCATTGCCTTTAAACTATGACTTGGGTCAAACATTTTGGCTATCCTTCCACAAACTTCTCACAATAGTTTTCTGGAATTTGGGTCCATTCCTTCTGACAGAACTGGTGTAACTGAGTCAGGTTTGTAGGCTGCCTTGCTCACACACATCTTTTCAGCTCTGCCCACAAATTAAAAAAAAAAATAATTTAGCAAGTATAAAAATAATTTAGCAAATAGAAATAATTTTGGTAATCCTAAGTAACCTAAAACAGGAAAAGTTTAGTCTGATTTAATGTCACAGTGAGAAAAAAGTCATGTCTTTTTTATACGGTGTATCTGGTTTCAACTGTATATTCAACCCCAGAAGCTGTGAGCTTGACCCCCATTCACATGTGGGTCATTATAAAGTTCCTAATGAGATGCTTGTGGACTCCCCTGAGGTGATACAATAGTTTGAATGCAGTGTCAGTGTTTGTAAATTGAATCTGTGAGAGATTGAAAAGTTTCATCTGTCAGCCTGTTTCTCTCTTTTGATTTGATGGGCTTCATAGCCGATAAGTTGTGCTCACGGTTCTTAGTCATGGCTTGCCTGAGTAGCTGTAGCATTTATTGTTGTTTAAAAGCAGCCTACCTTGTACATTTACTGCCGTTTACAGCCTGTTAATGCTAACTTTACTCATGCTCTGATCGCCACCTCTATTCTTTCCAGTCTCAGCATGCAACACAGAGCTGTTTCTGATTATAAACCAGAGTACGCAGTGCAATGGCTGCCTTCAGCCACTACAGAGCCCTAAGCCTCTTTTGTTAATGTGTGCGTGTGAGGGTGGGTGGGTAAAAATTACCTTCAAAAACTAAGATAATAAATACATGGTTGTTAAATTACACTTTCCATTACATTATATTGATAATGCTCTAAATCCAGTTGGATTTAGTTCAACTCCAAAAACAGTTGCCAAAAATTTGCTTGATGCTTGGTCACAATAGCTAATCAACACTGATATTCCACCGTTACTGGGAAAATGAATTGATTTGAAAATGAGACTTACCAGTGGCAGATTTTGGTGGAGCTCTGGGACAGTTTGTGTCCACCGCTTGTTTAGTGCTAAAAACAGCCTACATCAAGATGCAGTTTCTAGACAAGATAGTGACATTTTCTCATCTGGTGTGCCCCTCCAGATAATGTTGTGGACTCAAACATGAGGGTGTTTTTTGGAGGGAATTGCACTGCAAAGTGGCTGCAGAAGTTGTGAAGGTAACCCTACCTCTCTGCAGGGTGAAGAAAAAAGAAAGATTGTGTTCATACTGCCACCCACTGACATGGAAGAGCCACTACAGGCACGACACACAACAATGGCCAATTACATGCAATTTTTTGGACCAATTTCCTTGGTTGAAAATCACTGCTTTATATGTAAGCCACTGTATAAAATGATTGAAACTGTAATTATAATTAAATGGAAGTATGACTAATAGTTTATGGCATTCTACTGCCTATAGTATGTACAGTTAATGTGGAGGAGGTTGAATTTTCACTGGACTGTCAGAAACCTTTGAAATATGCATGCACTACACAGGTTCAGTGTGTTTATCCAATGCTAATGAGCATGGTTAGCCCTGTGGAGAGAGTTCATGGTCATTAATGCTATGTTTGGGTTGGCTTTATACAGCGTCTTCTTGCTTTGTTAACGTGGGATCAGTATATTATCATTTAAATGAATGTGGACCTATGGCATAATATAATGAACATTGCACATTTATATTCTCATCAGTTGTTTTTGACAGACTGAACACTAATGTATAATCATTCCAGGAATGCAGGATCACCCTCCTCGAAGAGCTCAGGTGATTGACTGACCTTATTTCTGTCAACCCTGAGCTGAACTCCATTAAGGACCGCCTGCAGTCTGTAATTTTGCAGACAACCTCTTATCATGTTTGTCTTGTCTCTTCCCCAGGGGAGTGACTACCTGCCTACAGAGCAGCTTTGCTTCATTTTAGCTGGCTGTCCACAGAGAATGCAATCAACAGATGTGACAACATGCGTGACTTAATGAAAATTTAACTGGAAGATGAAGGGCAAAATTGAGTTTTCTAATGAGTGTTGTTTGGAAACATATAGCATGTGTGTGTTTAAGCTTTACTTGATTTATGTCAGTGGTTTCCCTGGGAATGCCTTGGGTTCGGTATTCGCTTAATCAGAGCTATGATTGCATGCATGCTAAACTTTGAATTATGTCTTCTGAAACCCTAGGAATAATTGACTGTTCAGAAAGGATTACTCAACTTGAATACAACTATAAAGATGACGCTCCCATTTAAATCAAAGAGTTCATCATTGGTTAATGTTGAACACTTTTTTTTGGCAGGACTTTATTTTTGTAGTCAAGCACGATTTTGAGCTGCATGGACTGATTGCTTAGATCAGGCGTCTGCAACCTCTACCATGTAAAAGAACTACTCTGAGCAATGTTTGGCCAAAAAAATCTGCATGGACCCACAAAAACACAATTATTACCTCCACCAAGGAGGTTATGTTTTTGAAGGTGTTTGTCTGTTTGTTTGTCTGTTAGCAGGATTGCGCAAAAACAACAACAGATTTGGATGAGATTTTCACCAAAGGCGGCCATTGGCCTGAGGATGAGCCCATTATATTTTGGTGATAATCTGAGAGTGAATACCTCCACCAAGGCTCAATTTTTTAGCAGTGGTTTAGCAGAATTACGCCAAAACTACTGGATTGATTTTGATGAAATTTTCACCAGAAGTGGCACTTGAGTTACAGACAAACCCAATTTTTCCTTCTAAATTTGCAGCTTATTTTTCTTCAGAAATTTATCTTTCCATTCCTCTTTAAATCTGTATTTTTTTCCTCATAAATTTACAACTACTTTCTCATAAATGTTTCACTTTTTTCTCAAAAATTTACCTCTTTCTTGCAAATTCGTGAGGATTTTTTGTATTAAATTAGCAGGTTTTCTTACAGACCACCATCTAATAAATTTGCAACTTTTTTTCTTGTAAATTTCTGTGAAAGCCACAAGGACCCACTGCAAGATGGGCACATGTAGCTCTGGAGTACTAGGTTGCACACCACTGGCTTTTTCAATTTATTTAAAACTGTAAAAATAAATAAATAAATAAAATGTATCCTAGCGCAGAGGTGCAGAACCCATAGCTATACAGGTAAACTACAGATAATTTGCACTTTTGCTACAGTCAGTGACCTTGTCATATTCGGCCTGTAGTGACAGAGCAGTCTCCAAGCACTACCTTGTCATTTTTAGCCAGATCAAAGAGATCCAGACAAGCTAGAAGAATGGTTAATATATAGCTGGAAAATAGAGCTTGGCCTTCACTATGGGTGGCAACAGGATGTATTAGTTACCTTACATGAGGAAGCTTTAGATTGAGTGTCTACCCCATTGCTTTCATATTTGAGTAGGAAAGTGACATCCATATGTACTGTACTAATCTGAAAGAGATGACAGTGATGAAAGAGGAGTGAGTGGTGAGGCATGCCAAGAATGTTGAAACAAAAGCACAGAGAAGGAGATGTGGTGGAAATGTGGAGCATAATGCATCTTTAGAGGACCTCTACCCAAACAGAGCTTCAGCGAGAAATTTTTCTTGGCATCAGCGCTGCTTTCTTGTGACCTGAGAGGGGTGCTGAATTGCAATGTTTCTCTAGTGGAAAATAAACATTAGCTGAGAATAAAGATTAAGTAATTAAGTTGCAGAATTGAAGTAAATGACTTGTGAAACTGTCCTACAGTATGGCTAAAAAAATGGATTTGATAAAAGTGCATGGGAAATTTTATAGATCTCAGAGGAGAGCATTCAATCCTTTTCTCAGATTTAATGGATGTCCTTCTATACTTCCAGTTTTTCAGCTTATGAAGACAGGCGAGTCTATTCATGAATGACCTCAGAATTCAATATGGTGATGACCGTATGCTGTGCATCAGCTGTAGAGAAAAAATTTACCATGTGTTAGCATCTCTTCTAGTTGGTCTTACACACAGTGCTGCCCAAATGGCATTTCGCACTATGGTGTTTTTATATGCAAATTACCAGGTATTCCTTTGTTTACAAGGGGCGTTGCTAACAATGACTGGTTAGCAATGACTGGCTAACTGGCTAGAACAGGCCTATTCACCAACCTTAAAATTCCTTTTTGTGGTGTGTTCAGACTAAATGCAAAGCGAAAATTCATGTCGGTCTACTCATGTGTCTACTCATGTGCGTACACCCTTGTGAAGCGGTGGGGTTCCCTTCATAACTTATGCAGCTGCTTTGTACCTGTTGTGGAAATCCCCAAAATGCCATCATGTTTAGGTTTACAGAATTACCTGGCAGGGCAAACATTTGGGAAAATGTTACTACCTCCTCCAGAAACTGCACCTGGATGATAGTTGTTTTCAGCACTAAACTGAAGCTGGCTGGTGTGCAGTTTCTGGAGCTGCTAGCCGTTGTTAGCAAGAGTTTGTGGGTGGATACAAATTATAGACACTCTGAGCTGCAGGGTTCCGGTCCATCTGTTTCGGGTGAGTGGCAGTCTCTTTTTCAAACAAGCTTATTCTCCATTGTTGATACTCACTCCGGCGATGGTGGAATCTGAACACTGATTGGCTGTTGCAACCAACTTGCTCAGACATGAATTCAAGTTTGTTCACCTCTTTAAATTGACTATATACTGTATGTACATAATTGCACTGCATGAAAAATTTGTTTCATATTTGATCTGAATGCACCATAACACTGGATTATATAAGATAAGATAAGATAAGATAAGATAAGATAAGCCTTTATTAGTCCTACAATGGGGAAATTTCAGGATTACAGCAGCACAGGGATAGCAGCACTCAGAGCAATAATTAATAAGATAAGATAATAAGAACAAATGAATATGTACACAGATATATACACAGTGTGGGACCATTGCAGCTAGATGGTATAGACAGCATTACGGTCTGTTAAGTTACCCCACAGAATATGAATATGTATCCAGACAGTATATTTTGTCTTTGAATCAGCTGTGTTGTCACCCTCAGTAATGATTGATATCAGTAATGATATCAGTGATATGAGTAATGATATCAGTAACATGGTGATGTATATCAGTCAAATTTGCCTGAAAACAACAGGAAAGGATTTTGGATTATTGTTATGAATTGCAGTCAACTCAGATTTGATGTAATTTTGTCAACCAGCTTTCAAACTCAGAGATTAGTGTACCTTAACCCAGTGTTTTTCAACCTTTTTGTGCCAAGGAGGCTATTTTACATTGAAAAAAAACTCGAGGGACCCCACCAACCAATAATGTTACAAAATGAAACACTGTAGCTTATTACAGCATATATGTAATGACAGTTTAGTCTTGTAATTAGTTTATACTCACTGAAAACTTGGGCCTGTTCAGATGAACACCTTTCTTTCTTCAGAACACATTTGATGAACACATTTCTTTCTTCATGAACACATTTATGGGTGGTTTGTTTCAAGATGATGTTTAAGCTAGCATGGTAATATGACACTGTTGGATAGCTTTTCCCTGCACACCAATCAAACCATCTAATATCTAATATGAAAACTACATGGCTCAATTTTGCAAAGTACAATGAAGTTACTATGTTTCACTGATTCAAGTCTGAAAATCCTTTAAGGTTGTACTCCTGGATGGATGGAGTCAATAAAAATTGTGCTGCCATGTAGGAGACTGAAGATTGATTCCATTTGGTGTCTTTTTGTCCCCAACACATCTATATCTGATTTCACTTTTACTTTGGGTTTAACTCCCACTGTCCAATTTTACTCACTGAATACACATTTTTAGATTGTTAAGTTTAGGTAAATGGTTAGGGTTAGGATTAAGTAATTGGGAGGCACGTATTTATAAAGTACAAACACACACACCTTGAAATGGTCACTAAATGACTTCATGAAGTTTTTTCCCCAGTCATACTGGTCAGCCTAATAACACTTCATGCAAAAAAAAAAATAAATAAATCAAAAAATCAAAAATACTTTTTAATAAAATAAGATAAGATAAGATAAGCCTTTATTAGTCCCACAACGGGGAAATTCCAGGATTGCAACAGCACAGGGATAGCAACACTCAGAGCAACAATCAGAAGGCAAGAAAAAACAAGCAAGCAAGAGCAGCTAATATACATATGTACATATTACTATAAAATATATATATACACACACACACACACACAGACACACAGTGCAGAGCATTGTAGCTGGATGGAATAAATATATGAATATATGAACACACAGTGCAGAGCATTGTAGCTAGATGGAATAAATATGTAAATATATAAACACACACAGTGCAGAGCATTGTAGCTAGATGGAATAAATATGTAAATATATAAACACCCACAGTATGGAGCATTGCAGCTAGGTGGAATAAATATGCAAGTATATAAACACACACAGTGCGGAGCAATGTAGCTAGATGGAATAATATGTAGATATATAAAAACACAGTGCGGAGCATTGTAGCTAGATGGAATAAATATATAGATATATAAATATAAACACACCCAGTGCAGAGCATTGTAGCTAGATGGAATAAATATGTAAATATATAAACACACACAGTGCAGAGCATTGTTGCTAGGTGGGATGAAACAGCATAACCGTCTATTTAGTTATCCTACATGGTATGATTATGTGCCCATACATATTCTCACCCTCCATAGCGACCGGTATGTTCCTAGTTGTATGCCGGAGAGGACCATTGTGTAAGTCTATTGCATCTTTTGCATTCAAAAAAAAAAAACAAAAAAAAAAAAAAAAACTATTAGTTTGTTACGTCTTTTTGCCATCTCTGCGAGCAGCCCTGCTTAGGTTGTACAGTCTGACAGCCGTTGGTAGGAAGGACCTACGAAACCTCTCGGTTGTGCACCTGGGATGATGTAGTCTGCTGCTAAATGAGCTCCTCAGTGCATCCAGTATGTCCTGCATAGGGTGGAACTCGGACTCCAGCAGAGATGACAGTTTAGCCACCGTCCTTCTCTCTCCTATCTCCTCCATCGGATCAAGGCATTGCCCCAGGACAGAGCTAGCTTTCTTAATCAGTTTGTTCAGTCTCTTCCTATCGGCTGCAGTAATGCCACTGCCCCAGCAGACCACTCCAAAAGTGATGGCTGATGCCACCACCGTGTCATAGAATGACTTCAGCAGCGCCCCTTGTACACCAAAAGACCTGAGTCTCCTCAGCAGGAACAGCCTGCGCTGTCCCTTCTTGTAGAGTGCGTCAGTATTGTGTGACCAGTCTAGTTTATTGTTCAGATGAATACCCAGGTACTTGTAGGATGTCACCATCTCGATGTCTGTTCCCTGTATATTTACTGGTGCTGTGAGGGGCTGCCCATGCCTGCGGCAGTCCACCACCAGCTCCTTAGTTTTCCTTGCGTTGATCTGGAGGCAGTTCCGATGGCACCAGTCCACAAAGTCCTGGATAAGCCCTCTGTACTCAGCTTCATCTCCGCTGGAGATGAGACCAACGATCGCAGAGTCATCAGAGAACTTCTGTAGATGGCAATGTGTTGTGTTGTGTGAGAAGTCCGCAGTATAAAGAGTGAACAAGAAGGGAGCCAGCACCGTTCCCTGGGGGGCCCCCGTGCTACTGATGATCGTGTCGGAAACACAGTCCCGGGTTCTCACAAACTGAGGCCGGTTCGTGAGGTAGTCCAGGATCCATGATGACAGGTGCTGGTCCACCCCTGCGCGCAGCAGCTTGTCCTTCAGGATCATCGGTTGGATGGTGTTGAAAGCACTGGAGAAGTCAAAGAACATGATCCTCACCATATTCCCGGGCTTCTCCAGGTGGGACAGAGAACGGTGAAGGAGGAAGATCACCGCATCCTCCACCCCAATGCCATGCTGGTAGGCGAACTGGAGTGGATCCATCGCTGGTTCCACCAGGGGGCGGAGATGAGCAAGGAGCAGTCTCTCCAGGGTCTTCATCAAGTGGGACGTCAAGGCCACCGGTCTGAAGCTGTTCAGGTCTTTGGGGTGGGAAGTTT
The DNA here is from genome assembly GCA_020510985.1 of Pholidichthys leucotaenia. Lineage (NCBI taxonomy): Eukaryota > Metazoa > Chordata > Actinopteri > Cichliformes > Pholidichthyidae > Pholidichthys > Pholidichthys leucotaenia. Next base: position 269,777,779 of record CM035838.1, read on the forward strand.
TTGGTACAGGTACCACACAAGATGTTTTCCACAGCTGTGGTACCCTCCCCAGTTTCAGGCTCATGTTGAAGATATACGTCACAATCCCACACAGCTGGTCTGCACAGGACTTGAGGAGCTTTGCGCTGATGCCGTCCGGTCCCGACGCCTTCCTCGCCTTGATCTTCCTCAGCTCCGTCCTCACCTGGGTCTTGGTCAGGGTCAGGATGGGGGGCTGTGTGTTGGGAGTGGGGGGGGTGTCGGTGGAGTGGGGAGTGGGGAGTGGGTAGCAGGACTTGATTTCTTAGAGGCAGCAGTGGTTGTTGTGCAGACAGGGGGGAGGGCGGTTGGTCAAATCTATTGAAAAACAGATTCAGGTTGTTCGCCCACTCCCTGCCCCCCGTGGCCTGGGGGGAGGTATTCTGGAGCCCCGAGATGGTTTTGAGGTTTCTCCAGACCCCGCTGATGTCGCTCTGTTGCAGCTTGTCCTCCATCTTCTTCCTGAAGCTGTCCTTGCCTTCTCTGATCTTTCTCCTCAGCTCCCTCTGTACGGACTTCAGCATCTCCCTGTTCCCCGACCTGAAGATCCTCTTCTTCTCTCTCAGAAGTGTTTTTATCTCAGGGTTGATCCAGGGTTTGTTGTTTGAGTGACGCCGTATGGTCTTGGTGGGAACGGATTTGTCCACACAGAAGCTGAGGTAGCCCGTGAAGGTGTGAATGAGGCCATCGATGTCCTCACCATGTGGATCGCAGAGCTGCTTCCAGGCAGTGGCTTCAAAACAGTCCTTTAGAGTGTCCATTGTCTCCTCAGACCATAACTCCACAGTGTGCATGGCCGGAGGTTGTCTGTGCACTAGGGGTTTGTACACCGGTCGGAGATGAACCAAGTTGTGATCCGATCTCCCAAGTGGGGGGAGTTGTGATGAGGTGTACGCCTCCTTAGTGTTTGCGTAGAACAAATCCAGTGTTTTATTGTCTCTAGTGTGGCATGTGACATACTGGGTGAAAGTGGGCAGAATGGGAGACAGTGAAACGTGGTTGAAATCGCCTGAGATGAGGAGAAGAGCATCTGGGTGTTCTGTCTGCAGCCTGCTGGTTACTGAATGGATGACGTCACGCGCTGTCCCAGCGTTCGCCGTCGGATTTGCATAAACAACAATGCAGATCACGTGTGAGTGTTCTCTCGGGAGATATGTAGGCCTCATGCTAACAGCTAGCAACTCAATGTCTTTGCTGCAGTGTCGTTGTTTAACAGTGATATGTCCCGGTCTGCACCAGTTGTTGTTAACATACATGATCACTCCACCGCCCCTAGTTTTGCCACTCTCTGGTGTTCGGTCAGCTCGTATCGTGTGAAAACCCTCCAGCTCAATGTTAGCATCTGCTGCTAGTTCAGTTAGCCACGTCTCAGTAAACAAAAGGAGAGAGCACTCCCGGTAAGTGCTATCATAACGGGAGATAACAACCAGTCATGTTATTCACATGTATTTCTGTGACGCGAGGCTGTGCTGTCTTATATATAAAATAACTGTAATCATAAGTGTGCCATAACTACTAGAGTTTCTTTTTATGTCATGAATGCTCAGCACATAAAACCTTCTGTATAGTTCTAAACTACAGGAGGCCATGCCTGTTTTTCAATCTTCACTAGTTTGACTCACTGTGGCATTGGATCTGCTTCGCTTTCAAAAGGCCACATCGTAAATTCCTAGACCTTGATATTTACCCTAATTTCCCACAGGACTTTAATGATGCAGGGTTCTTTGTTGAAAGCACCTGTTCTCAGTTCAAATAATGTGCCTCGTTTTTATCCAGGATATACTCCCAGAGGGACGCTGCAGGCCTTCGACAGGAAGGTATCTAGTTGCCACCGTTGCCAGTGAGTGCTCGCTACAACCTTTTGAACATTACCAGTCATTTGTGCTCTTCGGCTGGTGGGATCTGTTTTTAGAAATGGTCAGATGTCAAGGTCCTGTTATCTTTTTGAAGTTTCTGTCTGCGTATATTTTTGATAAAGTAGCGCTTGGGGTCTGAATAAATACACAGAGTGATCAGATCAATTTCAGTCACAGCAGTGTGAGTGGCTACATGCAGTCACTTCACAGCAAGAGTGAGAGCCATCAGCGCAAGAAGGATAGACGTTATTCTCCAGCCTCTTCTTTTTATATGAAACCCAATTATTTTTCTTCAGCAGTGGCCTTGCTAAGTAGTTCTTTTACATTAAAATATCAAAAACTTTTCATAATTTGAGCTGGACTCACCCCATTGACTTAGGTTGTATCGTTATTACTGGATATGCAATATATACTCACTGCCAATGAAAATGCAACACTCCAGAAAAGTTCAATATTTTTACTGATTTTTATGGAAATGGTCAATTAAAGGATGCAAATTATTTTTAGACATCTTCAAAACAATATCAGAGATCAACAAGTGAAAATCTGTGTGTCAAAAATGTTCAAAATCAAACAAAACAGAAGCACTCTCCATCCATCTTCTACTGCTTAATCCATTTCAGGTCGGGGGGGGGGGGGCTGGAGCCTATCCAGCATCTTTGGGCGAGAGGCAGGGTACACCCTGGACAGATTGCCAGTCCATCACAGAGAGACAGACAACCATTCACTCTTACATTCATACCTAAGGACAATTTAGAATCCCCAGTTGATGCTAATTAACCTAATATTCATGTCTTTGGCCTGTTGGAGGAAAATGGAGTACCTGAAGTAAACACACGCAGACAACATGCAAACTTCACACAGAAAGGTCACCAATGGTTTAGGGGTGGGATCAAATCCATGATGGTCAGGGGTGGAATCGATCCCATGACCTTCTTGCTGTGCTGACACAGTGCTAACCACTGCACCACCATGCTGCCCAGAAAGTCAGAAGCATCCTGACTTTCTGAAATCACAACAAAACGTCTGTCTTAAAAACAAAGTTCAATATGGAAAATGGCCTCCATTTGCATTAATGCAGGCAGTAATACACCTCCGCATGGACCTCACGAGCCATCTAATGTTCTCCTGGGGGATATTTACCAACTCCTCCTGCAATGCCATGACCAGTTCCTGTCTGTTCTGCAGTGCCGGTACTCTGGCACCGCATCAGAGCATCAAACAGATCCCTGTTCTGTTTGCCTAGCTGCCTGACAGGACAAGGGGAAAAAAAAAAAAAGTGCTTCATTGTTGTATTTAACCACAATTTTCATGTAGCTGCGCTTCAGTAGTTTTTACAAGGGCTGGGTTACATCCATCCATCCATCTTCTTCCGCTTAATCCTTTTTGGGTTGCGGGGGGGCTGGAGCCTATCCCAGCATCTTTGGGTGAGAGGCAGGGTACACCCTGGACAGATCGCCAGTCCATCGCAGGGCCAACACAGAGAGACAGACAACCATTCACTCTCACAGTCATACCTAAGGACAATTTAGAATCCCCAGTTGATGCCAATTAACCTAACTTGCATGTTTTTGGCATGTGGGAGGAAACCGGAGAAATCCCGGAGTAAACCCACGCAGACACGGGGAGAACATGTAAACTCCACACAGATCACTGTTGGTCGGGGGCTGGGATTGAACCCAGGATCCCCCGGCCAAGGGTGAGTTGCTGTGCTGCCGCAGTGCTAACCACTCCGCCACCGCGTTGTGTTACATTTAAAATCAATTGTTTTTACTGTGGCCTCAGCAGTCAGAATGAATTAATACATTCACTTGAATGGAATATAGTATTTTAACTGAGGGTGTGCATCACAGAGTATGGAGTCGCTCAGTCAAAATATGGAATTTTTATCACTAAAAGTTTAGCCACCATTCTGTCACCGCTGTGTCTCTTCTTGCCCTGGCTTCAAGTGTGGGCGGTGTTTTGTACTTGTATTGCTAAAATATAAAATGATGCACTACAGTGGGTCTCAAATATTTGTAATGTGTCCTGTTATTATAATACTGCATTAGATTATTGATGATAGACTAAACTACACATATAAACTGAATTATATTGATAACTGAACAACTCACATTCCCCAAAGTGCAACATACAGTTATGAACATAACTCACAAAGGATCACACAAGTGATCTGACAAAAAAATAATTACATTAACAAGCGATTTATTTTACAGTTGATGTGCCATTCATTTTTAATTATTCTGTAATTAATAATCACACAATCAAATAAATCTCAGTTCAGTCCCTTTTATATTAAGTGGAAATTGTGCTACTTTGGTTTTGGCACTTTATCTAAAAAAAGCAAAGGATTTCAGTACTTTCCACATTGGCAAGGTCCGTTGTGGGGTGGCTGCCTTTCCTTTCCTCTTGCCTAGACCAAAGCCAGAAATGGATGGAGGTTAGTTCAAGCAAGTTCAAAACATATACAGGTACATCTCAAAAAATTAGAATATCATGAAAAAGTTCAATATTTTTTGTCACTCATTTCAGAAAGTGAAACCCATATATACTGTAGATTCATTACACGGACAGTGATATACTGCAAGTGTTTATTTTAATTTTGAAGATTATGGCTACAGCCCATGTTAACCAACATTTCAAAGGCCAACATTTCTATTTAAAAACTATTTTTTAAAATTAATTTTATGTAATATTATAATTTTTTGAGAAACTGAATTTGGGGTTTTCAGGGGCTGTAAGCCATAATCATCAAAATTAAAATAAATAAATGCTTGAAATACATCACTTTCAGTGTAATGAATCTATATAATATATGGAGTTCACTTTCAGAAATGAGTGACAAAAAATATTGAACTTTTTCATGATATTCTAATTTTTTGAGATGTACCTGTATTAAGGAAATACATTTGTGATAGTCAGTGGTGAGATGTGACAAAAATGCTTCGTTTCCTTGACCAGAGAGCACCCCAGGATCCACTCTGTACAAGTACATTTTCAATCCAGGGATTTATGGTGGAACAGAAACAGCACGAAAACAGTGTTCCAACATTTTTTTGGGAAAATCCACAGAATAGGTGTGTGGGTCTATTCTGACGCTTTAGAAAATTATATGAATCACTTTATAAATCACTGGTTTGACAGTGCACTTGAATATGTTGAGATTTTGGATCCTGGGGTCCTCTTGACCTGTATCCACAATATAAACACATGCTGAGGGCGGCTAACCCCTGGCATGTAGAAACAGATTCTAGAAAGAAATTACACACAACTTAATGCACAGTACCAAAGTGCAACACGTACACAAACCAGGACTTTGACCAGGATTAACATATTTCATCATTTTGCTCTCACAAGCGAACACTTTGGACAAAACAAGCGCGAATCAGCAGAGTTGACTACGAGCTAGCTAGCTACTAGCTAACACTCATTAGCCAGCACAGGATGGCGTTGTATTGCTCAAAAAAAAGTGAGCTTACCACCAACAGGATAAATAAGAAAAAAGATGCACAATATCGCAGATCACTCACCATTGATGGTTCTCTCACTTTCATCTTCAGCTTGTCCGTAGTCCAGTTCTATGCTGGGCTGCCATCTGTATCGGTGTGGGGTACCTCCATGTCGCTGTGGATACTGATATCTGCCACCAAGCACAGAAAACTCCGCACCTCTTCGTTGGACCACGGTGTAATTTCTGCGAAACCTGCAACGCCATCTCTATTAATATCATGTTTACTCAGTGACTGAGTTTACTCCGTGAACTTTTGCAAATGGCGGTTTGGAGATTCTTCAGAAGACGGACGCTTTCATGATGTTACACCCTGACCAATCAGTGGCCTGCAGTCTGTTGATGTCACATTTTCGGCTCGACTTAGCGCAGCTGTACCCTGGCCTCAAGTCAGTACTAAAAAAGTACCTGGTACCTGGTACCAGGAACTAATGGAAAAGGCTACAAACCGAGCCGAGTAGAGTCGAGTAGCGCCGAGTGGGTACTAGTGGAAAAGGGGTTTATGTCTCCCAGCTGGTCTGGGAACGCCTTGGTATCCTCTGAAGAGCTGGAGCAGGTGGCTGGGGAGAGGGAAGTCTGGGCTTCTCTGCTTGAACTGCTGCCTCTGCGACCCGGACCTCCGGAAAAGCGGTAGAAGATGGATAGATGGATGGATGTGATGGATGGATGGCAGAATTTTGTCATCTACAACTTTGTTGTGGTTTAAGCCCTACCTGGAAGGAAGACAACAGTGTGTTAAGGTTAAGGTGGATTCACACTACGTTTGGACCAACTTTTACTGATGTTTTTTGTAAACGTCTGGCTCTGCTGGCAAAAGTTAATGATTGCTGGTGTTTGTTGGCAAACACTGGTGAAAGTTGTGTTCTTTGAAAATTTTCAGCCTGCTGAAAATTTACCTACATTTGGATATACACGTTGGTGAACATTGTGCTCATTTTGTAAAAGTTCCTGAGCGCTGAGCAAAGTTATGTAGAGTTTACCTCAATCAGCCTAATTGAAGCTGGGTTCACTCTATAGCGTTTGGACCAACTTTTACAGACGTTTTGAAAAATCAGAGAAATACTCAGCGCAGTTCAGCTGACATCAGCATCAGGTAACGCTCATATAAAGATCAGTGTTTGTGGAGGCTTCCTGCTGTTCTGGACCTGCTTCTGGAGTGAACACATCTCCCTTGGGCATACGTTTCAGTATTTATTTTTGTTTTATATTCCTATGCAGTTACTTCTGCATACCCTTTTCCCCTGTTCATTCATTCATTCATCCATCTAAAAAATAATAAAATAATGCTAGAGACTCCAACATTAAGGCCACAATTAAAATGTGAATGTGGATGGAATTAAAAAAAACTATTAATGAATCATCATATAAATAAAATGATGGGTAATTATATTTCGATTGTTACAACTCTCTCCATTAAAATAACATAAAATCCCGTTCAATGTCATTTACTTTTTGACACCACATCAGCGCTGTTTGATTCCCATAATGGAAGCCGAACCAATAAATCCTGGAGAATGATTACGCATGGAGCAGAAAATTAAGAACAGTAAATTTCTCAATGAAGAGATTTTTTTTTTCTTTTGGGCTGTCACATTTTTGGGAGATTATGTGTGTGTGTGTGTGTGTGTGTGTGTGTGTGTGTGTGTGTGTGTGTGTGTGTGTGTGTGTGTGTAGCAGGTAGAGAGTAGACTGACTCTGACTGACAGTATATATACAGTATATACGTATATACAGTATATACACCATACATTAAAAGAAATTAAAAAAAACATCATACACATCATGTTATTACCAAACAAATACTCTGCATTGTCCTCTTACATACAGACGTGGACAAAATTGTTGGTACCCCTCTGTTAATGAAAGAAAAACCCACAGTGGTCACAGAAATAACTTGAATCTGACAAAAGTGATAACAAGTAAAAATTCTATGAAAATTAACCAGTGAAAATCAGACAATGCTTTTGAATTGTGGTTCAACAGAATTATTTTAAAAAACAAACTCATGAAACAGGCCTGGACAAAAATGATGGTACCCCTAGAAAAGATTGAAAATAATGTGACCATAGGGACATGTTCAACCAAGATGTGTCCTCTAATTAACATCACAGGTGTCTACAAACTTGTAATCAGTCAGTCGGCCTATTTAAAGGGTGACAAGTAGTCACTGTGCTGTTTGTTGACATGGTATGCACCACACTAAACATGGACCAGAGGAAGCAAAGGAGAGAGTTGTCTCAGGAGATTAGAAAGAAAATTATAGACAAGCATGTTAAAGGTAAAGGCTATAAGACCATCTCCAAGCAGCTTGATGTTCCTGTGACTACTGTTGCACATATTATTCAGAAATTTAAGATCCACGGGACTGTAGCCAATCTCCCTGGACGTGGCCGCAGGAGGAGACAGATTATACGAATGGTGACAAAAGAGCCCAGAACAACCTCTAAATACATTCATAGTGAACTCCAAGGTCAAGGTACATCAGTGTCAGATCGCACCATCTGTCGTTGTTTGAGCCAAAGTGGACTTAATGGGAGACAACCAAGGAGGACACCACTGTTGAAAACAAATCATAAAAAAGCCAGACTGGAATTTGCCAAACTGCATGTTGACAAGCCACAAAGCTTCTGGGAGAATAACCTATGGACAGACGAGACAAAACTGGAACTTTTTGGCAAGGCACATCAGCTCTATGTTCACAGACGCAAAAATGAAGCATACCAAGAAAAGAACACTGTCCCTACTGTGAAACATGGAGGAGGTTCTGTTATGTTCTGGGGCTGCTTTGCTGCATCTGGCACAGGGTGTCTTTAATCTGTCCAGGGTACAATGAAATCTCAAGACTATCAAGGTATTCTAGAGAGAAATGTGCTGCCCAGTGTCAGACAGCTTGGTCTCAGTCGCAGGTCATGGGTCTTGCAACAGGATAATGATAGATAGATAGATAGATAGATAGATAGATACTTTATTTCGAACAAAAAAGCATAACAAAAACAAAACAATTGACAAATGCAATAAAGTAACAGTATACAGTGTTCGAAAGGGGGAAGGAAGAAGTGAACACTTATTATTTCCGTCTCCTCTTTTCCATAAATACATCCATGTGAATTATATACAAATTACCACATTTAAGACCCCAAGTAAGCAATTAACTGTATTTTGTACATATCAACATTAACACCCATCCATCCTAACATACATTGATGTCCATACATCAAAACCAGCCTCAAACAACACAGATATACACAGTGCTGTCCCACCCACCATTCCATAGTGTCCCATAGTGTCCCAGAGTGAGCATAGTGAATCGTACATATAAATACTACCCTTCTAACATATATCCTTTCAGCAAATAATGTTTATACCTCTTTTTGAATTGATTTCTGTTTGTACATAGTTTCAGTTCCGGCTCCAGACTGTTCCACAAATCCACCCCACAGACAGATATGCACATACTTTTCTTGGTTGTTCGTATCTTGGGTTTTGTAAAGTTTAAGTCTCCTCTCAAATTATGATCATTGTCTCTTTTTTAAAATATTTTTTGTATATTAGTTGGGAGTTGATTATTAATTGCCCTGTACATTACTTGTGCTGTCTTAAATTTAGCTAAATTGATGAACTTTATGACATGTGACTTTAAAAACAACGAATTGGTATGGTCTCTATATCCTACATTATTTATTATCCTTATAGCTCTTTTTTGTAATGTGCATATTGACTGTAGGTTGGTCTTGTAGGTGTTTCCCCAGACTTCTAGACAGTAGTTAAGATAAGGTAGAAACAGTGAATTGTACAGGAAGACCAACGATTTATAGTCCAAGATGTGTCTTGTCTTCCCCAGTATGCCTATGCAATTTGCCAACTTGGCCCAGATGTGACTGATATGAGGTTTCCAGCAGATTTTATTGTCTAGCGTCACCCCCAGAAACTTATTTTCCTGTACTGTTTCTATTCTGGTATCATCTATCGTTACCATTATTTCATGATTTATTTTATAATTTCCAAACAACATAATCTTTGTTTTTTTAGATTTAGAGATAATTTATTTTTGTTGAACCACTGCGTTAACTTTTTCATTTCAGTTGTGACCACCTCTAAAACCTGCTGCAAATTCTCACCAGTGCAAAGGATATTTGTGTCATTCGCAAACAAAATAAATTTCAGAATTTTTGATACTTGGCATATGTCATTTATATACAAAATAAAGAGTTTGGGTCCCAAAACTGACCCCTGGGGCACACCACAAGTGATGTCCATGAAGGGTGATTTGTGCTCACCAATTTGTACAAATTGTTGTCTGTTACTTAAATGACTTTCCACCCAACTCAGTCCGACCCCTCTCCTTAAGTGGCCTTCTATGAGCCCTGATCTAAATCCTATTGAACATCTGTGGAAGGAACTGAAACATGCCGTCTGGAGAAGGCACCCTTCAAACCTGAGACAACTGGAGCAGTTTGCTCATGAGGAGTGGGCCAAAATACCTGCTGAGAGGTGCAGAAGTCTCATTGACAGTTACAGAAATCGTTTGATTGCAGGGATTGCCTCAAAAGGTTGTGCAACAAAATATTAAGTTAAGAGTACAGGCCTGTTTCATGAGTTTGTTTTTTTAAAATAATTCTGTTGAACTACAATTCAAAAGCATTGTCTGATTTTCATTGGTTAATTTTCATAGAATTTTTATTTTTACCACTTTTGTCAGATTCAAGTTATTTCTGTGACCATTGTGGGTTTTTCTTTCATTAACAGAGGGGTACCAACAATTTTGTTCACGTCTGTATATGTTTACCTATTGTTCCAGCCTCATGTTTCCCATATTTGTAGCCACTGCCCTTTCTGTGTTACTCCTGCATTTTGCTCTGTATGTTTCTGTGTCACGTTCATGTGCATTCCCTGTTGGTGTCTGTGTGTACAGCCCCGCCCATCCTGTGTTCCCCACCTGTAATCACTTCCCTGCTGCCCTTGAGTGTACCCATCTGTTCTGTGTTGTGTTGATTAGTTCCCCTGTCTATTTATTCTGTGCACTGTCTGCGTCTCTTGTGGCATCATTAACATTGTGTGCTTCTCCCTGCTGTAACCTCTAAATCCTGAGTTTTCTGTAAGTTATGTTTGAGTTATTTCTCCAGCCCACGTGCTGTGAATTGTTTGTTCTTTTGTTTTGTTTAATAAATCATTATTACTCTGAAGTCCTACCTGCTGCTGAAGGTCCATTTATTCCTGTTTGCCTGTCGGAGGGATTCATAACATTACACACATAACCCATTTGGTCTGGAATTTCAGACTTTTTAGTTTCTTTAGGATTTTCACCTTGAAATAATGGTTCAAAATTATTTTGATGCTACAGTGTTTGACCGAGTGAGTGTCACTTCCCCCATAGACTGAGTTGCATTGCCTTCAACAGCTCTGTTCTTGATAGGAACAATGAAAGAACTGCAACTATGATTTGAGGTCCAACAGCCAATCACAGGAAACAACATTAGTCACCATCAACTAAGCACCCTGTGATTGGCTGTTGGGACTGATGTTATAGTTGCCTTAGTTATAATCTTTTCAATTTTTCCATCCAGAAAAAGAAAGTTTATATACTGCTGCTTTAATTGCTAGAAGATTCATAATATGGAATTTTAAAAATTAATCTCTGCCCCATTTATTCAAGCTGTCAGAAATATAACTGCAAAAGAATGTTAAAGTATACTGTGTGAGGGTGGACTAAAGTAAAAGAATGTATATCTGTTGTAAGATCACACATGCATATAAAATTGCTGCAGTTGGGTGCAAACCTCTTATCTTTTTTCAGAAAATGAGAAAAAAAACTGTACTTTATGATGGATGTAGCAGCTATTACTTTTCTAATGCTTGTCATTGGTTTGATATTAGTCAGTCCCTCCTGGATTTTGCAATGTTGCAATCACAGCAATTCATGCACATTCAACCAAGCCCTGGGAATTCTATGCGACTGTGCAACTTTGGCCAATCAGTGCAACTTTCCAGCAATTTTGGCCAATCGTCATTGTCTTCTGCAAATTTCGTCAATCAAATTTGTCCCGTAGTACCGTCAAACACATCAGTCTAACTAATCAAATGTATCCCTGCACTCTGCTCACTTCCTTGTTTACAGTGATTATGAAAGGAATACATCAGCAAAAAATAGTGCTTTCTCTTTTGTGCCTGCACGTGAGCGCACGTGCACGCACGCGTGCACACACACACACACACACACACACACCTTATATCTGTTCTCTTTCAGGTGCAGATATCAGGCCCATGCTAAGATCTTCTCAGAAGCAACAATTGTCTCGTGTTTTCTATCCCTTTGTTTTTCTTTCTTTCTCTTTCTCTCACTCCTTCACCCCCAACCGGTCTGACCACTTCATATCCCTTCAATTCCCTCCCCCATTCCCCTCTGTCAGGTCCAGCATAATTAAGACAATTTAAATAAAATATGGAAGTAATTATACAGCAAGAGGACTCTATAAATACTATTTATATACAGCTTGTACGAAGAGAACCACCTACAGACAGGTTCTCCGTAGCATTCAAGATGTTTGGCCGGACAATCAGCCTCGGGAAGACAGAGGTCCTCTTCTAGCCTGCACCGAACAGTGTCCGCCAAAAGCCAAACATCACCATCGATGGCACATAGCTGAAGAGTGTTGATACCTTCAAGTACCTGGGCAGCACAATAACTAATGAGGTCACAGCGAGGATACAGAAAGCCAGACAAACAATGGGCAGTCTGCGCACCAAAATCTTGCAGCATAAAGACATTCACCTCTCAACCAAACTGAAGGTGTACAACACAGTCGTACTGACATCACTGCCGTATGGGTGTGAAACCTGGATTTTATACTGCAGGCACATCAAGAAGCTGGAGCAATTCCACACGTGCTCCCTGTGGTCAATCATGCAGATATGCAGGCAGGACCGCATAACAAACCAAGAAGTCCTGGACAGATCCAACACCACAAGCATCGAAGCCAAGATCCTCCAAGCCCAGCTTCGATGGACTGGCCACGTCATCCGCATGGAAGAATCCAGAATCCCATGTCAGCTCTTCTACAGGGAGCTGGCATGAGGTAACTGCAAGCAGTGTCGCCCAAAGAAGAGGTTCAAAGACAACCTCAAATCCAACATCAAATGGGCCGGCCTTCAGCCCCAACAGCTCGAGACTGCAGTGGCCAACAGAACCAGCTGGCGTGCCCTAACAAGGAAGGCAGTCAACTCCTTCGAAGATGGCTGGTGCCAACACCTTGCAGCTGCATGGGAACAGCGCCACTGAGCTGCATCTGCCTTTGTCCTGACGACTGGTATTCCATGCCCTACCTGCAACTGCATGTGTGCTTCAAAGTCCGGACTCCGAAGCCACATGTGCATCCACCGATGACGAAACAACGCATCGTTTTCCTCGGCTCCTGAGAGACAACCAGAGAGACAGCTTATATAAAATAAGTGCAGAGGGGTTTTTTTGCCAAAGTAAATGTGTTTGGCACAATAAGGCAAGCAGATATTTGTTCTGCTTGCTAAGCTGCTGAATAGGACAAAAAACAAACAAACAAACAAAAAATAGTGTGTGATTAAAAAAAAAAAATCACCCGTGAGCTATCCCATGCTGTCCACTCCTCCATTGCCCCTGGCCCATCGGTAGATATCACCTCCCGTCTCCACACACACCATGTGTAAGAAGGACTGTGTTTGTGTTTAGAAAAGCATGTCTACCTGAAAAGCACCCCCTTTATAGGAACGTGCATCTGAGGACAGATGCCGTAAAACCAGAAACAAATGAGCAAATATAAGACTACAGCCAGCGTTGTAACCTTTTATACATTGTTAGAAGTACAAATCATTACTACATCTTGTAAATGAGCTTTAAAGTCATGGTCTGGACCAGGAACAAGGCGTGCCCCAGGCAAATCCCCAGAGAGCCCCCCCTCCCTTCCGATTTGACTCAAAACTCTTGAAAGCAAAGATGTGAGTTTAATTTTGGAGCATCCGATAAGACAGGTGTGCTAAGAGGTGCAAACAGACATGACAGGCATGAATCAGTAAATTTTGAGAACAGCTACCACAAATCCAGGCCTTTTGGGGGTGCAACAATCATAAAAACAGCCTGAGAAGTCCTTGGGGGGACTGATTAGTAAAAAACATCCAAAGACTGAAGGGTGACCAATACAATGAGTTTATACCAAAAAACTCAAAAGCAAGAAAAATGGAGATACAAGGTTTGCACCCAACACCGACAAAATGTAATTGTACTGTATGTGCAATTTTTGCTCCAAATATAAGAACAGATTAGCGTGGAGGGGGAACACTGTATATAATACTGTAAATGCATTATGTTTGGAGACTCCAAAAGTGTTTTTTAGTATCAAAACTTGCAAAGTAAATGCTGGGGAACAGATCCCATTTAAAATAAACTTGATAATGAAGTGCTTGATAATGAAGTGCTAAAAAAGTGGTAGCAGATAGTGTACATTTGATAACAAACTCGCACACCATCTGGATAGAAACATTAAAACAGACAAATAATTAGTGCAATTACCGGTCTGTACAAACTGGTGTGACAACTACAATAATAATTTTAATGCTTTTTAACATGGTTTGGGTTGTTGATGTCTGATCGAATGAATCGTCTAAAAAGGGACTTATAAATGAGTAATGTGTTACACCTGTTCAATTAATATGTCAGTTCAGTTACATTAAAGCTCATTCCCACTGAAATACTTCTCACTGGGGTCTAGATATAAAAATCATACCACAGTTCACACAAACATTTAAACATGCAAAACAGTTCAAATGCCAATAACCTCACACACCAATATCGAGAAACCTAACAGCATAATAGGATTTTTTGCTTGTTCAGAGCCAGAAATGTTAAGCCTGTTTGAGCTTTTCAACCTGGCACCAGGCTGCCTTCATGTCCAGGAGGATACCAACGAGGGATAAGACTTTTTCTACAGGATCAAGGGAGGAAATCCGCTCAGGCTGCGGTGACAGAGAGGCTAAGACGCTCTCTAGCACAGCACTGGAGCATTTATAGGCATTTTAAATGGCCTTAGCTGGAGTTGAAGACCTTGAAGGAGGACTAATAGAGTCAGAGCAGCATCTTGATCTGCCTCTCAGCTTACCCAATAACCCTGTCATTAGACCGAAGGCTTTGCGTGTGTAAAACCTTCCTTCTGTTGTTTGCATTTGTCTGTCCATTCTAGGACAGAGTGCTGGATGAGATCACCCATCGGCCGACTTTACCCTCTAATTGGCCCAGATCTCTGACATCTCAAGGCTGCTCCAGTAGTGTTTGTGTTTATTTGACTGTAGAGTCACAATAGGTACCACTAAAGAGTTCCAAGTATGCAAACACTGTGTACAACTGCATGCGCACAGGGAAGCAGATGGCTTAGATTTCCACCTGCTTCTCTCTTTGTTCACACAAATGTGCTGAAAGGAGAGTTTTGAAAGCATGTTGACAGGACAAGGTGATAAGTAAGCACAGGCTGTGAGCAGCACAGTTACAGTTAGGAAGCCTTTTTGCAGTAATAAAGCAACAGCGTTTACAATATTCTGAAATAGTGAACACTCAGGATTTGTTAAAATATTATTTAAAGTTTTAAAAACACAGAACATGGCATCGTAATGGCAAATCAGTGAGGTTAGGCTGCATTTAATTAGCATTACCAGACTGATACACAGCACGGAGATCATTGGGAGACCATTGAGAGATCAAAAATCGATCTGTTCTCTCAATGATTTCCATCTGTGTAAATGTTTGGGAGATTGTTGTAAGATTTCCATGCTGATCTATTGAGATCTTTGAAAGATCCTTAAGAGATCATTGAGACACCAGGAGAGATTGCTATGAGACCAGGACAAATCACTCAGAGATGAGGAGAGATTGCTAAGAGACCAGGACAGATCACTGAGAGGCCAGGAGAGATCACTGAGGGATCATTGAGAGTTTGTTGGGGGGGGGGGGCAAAGGTTTCTTATGCTCTTCTATACCCTTTAGACAGGGAGAGAGACTGTTGAAAGATCACCGATAGATGAAAAAATGGCCATATCTTTCCATCATCTCTCAACAATCACCAACATCTCATTGATCTCATTGATCTTCCAATGATCTCCACGGTCTCCGCAGTTGGGAGATTGTTTTGACCCTTTCCAAAAGAACTCCCAGTTGAAAAATACTGTTCTAATACACTGTAACCCAAATCAAAAAAGAAAGTGCAGATATCAAAAATATCTTGAACCACAATAGAAAAATAATGATTTAAAATTTTCTGAAAGAAAACCTTGACTCCCAGTCAATTCATATAAATTAAATCAAAAATAACTCAGAGTATGACCAAATCTACTTCAGTAAAAGTATGATGTTTCTTCACTATCCTGCAATAAAGCTATTGACAAAAGTACAATTGTGTTGAAGTTACTTAAGTTTATGTACTTGAGTAAATGTAACTTGCAACAAACCAGCCTCTGAGTGCACTTTATCTGACTGTCTGGCTTTCATGTATGAGCTGGGTGCTGTTTATGTCATCTGTTTAGGCTGCAGAAGAGCAGTGTGTTAACACAGCCCGAGATCTGTTCGTTAGCGTGTCCGGTTTACTTCACCTCAGCCCGTATGAGATGACACAGAGCACATACACGTTTGTGTGTGAGGAGCTGTCTCTGTGCCCCGCAAACCACTACAGATGGGACAAATTAGAAGACACGCTTTTTTGGAAGTGTGGAAAAAAAAAAAAAGGCGTCTGCTTGAGTGCCCCTTATGTGTGTGTCTGTATCCTCCCTCAGGTGTCTTTTGTTCTGTCCTTTCATGACAGTGCTACACTTTGAAGTCTGTCAATGCCTTTCTTGCAGACAAAGAGGTGGACAACAATGGGGCACAGGTCCCTTTTGAAAACACCATTATGGTTTAAAGTGTCAAAAAACCCACACACAAAAATCCTTCTTAAAATTCATAGTATACTGCAGTGATCATTTTGTGGGTCATTCAGAGAATTGTAACAAATTAACTAATAGATATTGTCATGAATCTGGGTTTGGTGTTCCAAACCCCATTCTGAATTATTATCCTGACAGCTCGAGCACGCCCCCTCCTCCTGTCAAATGCCATCAGCTGTGCTTCATCTTGCGTGTTCTCACACACATACACTCACACTCCATTCATTCCCATTCACACGCTCATACACGCAATCCTACACACCTGGTTCAATCACGTCAAGCCCACGCTTCCTCACACCGGCAATCTCTTTCCTCGTTTGCATCAGGATAATAAATACGCTGCGTTTGGGAAAAGAGATTGTCGGAGCGTTCACCCTCATTCGTGGCAGTGTGTACCTCCATGGCTGTTGTATGACTTCCTTCATCTTGTCAGCCTAACATTTTAAGACGGAGGATTCCTTAATGTTAGTGTCTGACTCTGCTTTTACTCCTCGCTCACCAGACAACACAGACAGCCCCGAATCTCCACAGCCATGAGTACATGTGCCTTTTTCTGTGTGCCCAGCATTCGTCAGCACCAGGCATCTCCCAGGCTGTGGGACATCCGGGTGGCTTCCCTGTTTGTCTGGTGGCCATCATTCCATCATTGCTACTGTCTGCATTAGTGTGGTAACTGGACCTGTGAATTTGTTACTGTTTACGTTAATAAATGGCATGATCTACTCCAGCACTTGAGTTTTTCATTCCATCGCTTGTGCGCCACATAATGGCACACAAGAGATCATGACAGATATAAACTCCTAATAAAGTTACTGATCGATGCTGACTTGGGTTGCCACCTTTAATGCAGAAAAATACAGGACTCCCTCCCCTCCCTGCCCCACCCCAAAGTGATGTGTGGAGTGCTAGTTGTGGTTTATCATAATGTAATCATTGTTTAGATAAGGTATTAACATAGTATTCATAGGGTAAAGTTTGAAGCGCTTCTTTAACAATGTTTATAACTTTCAAGTTCGAAAGCCAAAATGTTCCTGTTTACTACAAATAAAAGATAAGATAAGATAAGATAAGATAAGATAAGCCTTTATTAGTCCCACAACGGGGAAATTCCAGGATTGCAACAGCACAGGGATAGCAACACTCAGAGCAACAATCAGAAGGCAAGAAAAAAAAAGAGCAAGCAAGAGCAGCTAATATACATATGTACATATTACTATAAAATATATATATACACACACAGACACACAGTGCAGAGCATTGTAGCTGGATGGAATAAATATATGAATATGTAAACACACAGTGCGGAGCATTGTAGCTAGATGGAATAAATATGTAAATATATAAACACCCACAGTACGGAGCAATGTAGCTAGATGGAATAATATGTAGATATATAAACACACAGTGCAGAGCATTGTAGCTAGATGGAATAAATATATAGATATATAAATATAAACACACCCAGTGCGGAGCATTGTAGCTAGATGGAATAAATATGTAAATATATAAACACACACAGTGCAGAGCATTGTTGCTAGATGGGATGAAACAGCACAACCGTCTACTTAGTTATCCTACATGGTATGATTATGTGCCCATACATATTCTCACTCTCCATAGCGACCGGTATTTTCTTAGTTGTATGCCGGAGGGGACCATTGTGTAAGTCTATTGCATCTTTGCATTCAAAAAACTATTAGTTTGTTACGTCTTTTTGCTATCTCTGCGAGCAGCTCTGCTTAGGTTGTACAGTCTGACAGCCGTTGGTAGGAAGGACCTGCGAAACCTCTCGGTTGTGCACCTGGGATGATGTAGTCTGCTGCTAAATGAGCTCCTCAGTGCATTTAGTATGTCCTGCATAGGGTGGAACTCGGACTCCAGCAGAGATGAACCCCTTCAAAAAATCTGGGTGTGCAAATAACAATTTATTTACCATTAAAACTGAACAACTTGTTTATAACATTTTTTTCTTTTCATGAAGAGTACAACCATGGTAAAACAGTCCACAGCATTCTTGTGTCCTAACTGCATTACTTCTTTTCCACATGTATTTCTTGTCACATCTTGCAGCCATGAGTAGATGTTTGTCTTTCAAAATACTGCAGTAGGACTCTGAACAAGACTCCGTAAAGTTGAGAGTACTTTGCAGTTTGCCTTGTACTCATTGTCTTTGCCGCTGTCAAGCCAATAATTGAGTTTTTCCCACTCATGTCCGGACTTTTGCAAGCATTTATGTTTTGTCTGGAAAAACGTGGAATGACCAACAGAGAGTGGAGTTTGCTGGGAACACAAACTTTATTGAACTATACACAAAAGTTACTAAGTGGTAGTACAGGTCATATGCTGGGAGGCGGAGCTCGTGCAAAAGACCCCACTCTTTGGCTGTCCCTGGTTTTTATAAGTCAGCGTGATGACATCACGGGCTGGTCATGTCATCACGCTGGCACTGAACCACAAGTGTGGGTTTCTGACCACCACATTTATACCCCCCTTGGAAAAGCTGAACTGACCCTCCCCAATTTGGTACAGTGAAATCCTCAAACTAGCTAGGGCCAGGTTATGCGGGTAGACTGCCGCTTGACCTGGCGCAGCTGAGTGGTTTATTGTGCCACTCTGGCCGGCAGCCACACTCCTAGCTAAACAGTCCTCTTAAAGAAGGTCATTTAGTTGGAGGGGCCTTGTAGCGAGCCCGTGGTGGACGCACCCCTGGAGGTGCGGAGGCCTGCAGACCGGGATCATCTTCTTCAAAACCCCAGTCTAGGTCCCACACAGTGCGAGTCAACTCCCGCGTAGCTGTGTCATCTGGGGCAGCTGCTCGAACTCGGCAAAGATAGTTGGCATGCCATACCGAACCATCTGCCAGCTGGAAGGTCGCTGGCCCCAGCTGCGCGGTGATCTTGATGGGTGCCGGTAGTGGTGGAGATGGTGTTGAGGCTGACTGTGGGTCCGGTCATTCGGTTCTGCAGACCCGGACCCAGTCCATCATTGCGAGTGGCGCTCCATTTGGCTGCACTCGGCGTTGTGGTTGTGATGGTGTGGCTCTCACGTCTGTTGTGGGGCATCCATCAGATTGTGGTGATTCTGCTGTGTCCCTTTGGGTCACAGACTCTTCATCCTGCAGCTCAGCGGCAGCTCCTGGAGGCTGATGCTGGGCGTGGATTTGGAAGGCGTCCAGTGGCTCTGCTGCATTTTGTTGGGTCACAGAGTTCCCAGTAGATGCGGGCTCCCTCTCCTGCAGCTCTGCAGTGGCTCCTTGCGGCTTATGCTGGGCGAAGATCTGAGGCGGTCGCTGCCCCTCTTCTGGGCGGTGCTCCTCCTGTGAGCACAGGATGGCTGTACCCTCATTGTCGTCGTCTGGGTGTGTTGTGTCCCACTCATCGTCGGTCAAACAGAGTCCATTACTGTCACGGATGGTGAAACCCAGCTGATAGAACAGGTCACATCCTAGTATGTTGTCTCCATGCATAGCCACCTAGAAGACAAAGTCAGGAACAACTCTCAACGCGTAGCAGACCGTTAGTGTGATGGTCCCTACATTGCTGAATCGATACCTACCATGCCCGTACAGCTCTGCTGGGTTTTTCCCAATCGGGTGGTTGGGGAAGAACTTCTTCACGGTGACCCAGTTCAACATCGATCTCACTGTGGAGGTGTTGAGCAGGAGCAGTAAGCTGGCATTGTCCAGCCCTACCTTGCAGAATGCGTACGCCGTGCCTCTGGAGCTCATCGTGTGAATGGTAGTCATGGGTTGAACTGGGACTTGAACTGACCAGCGGGCTCAGTGGTGGTGCTGACTGGCAAACCTTGGCGAAGTGGTTGAGTTTGCTGCATCGCTGACATCGCTGTCCCCCTGCCGGGCAGGAATGCGCTCTCTGTTGGTGCTCTGCGGAGCCACAGTTGCCACATGGGAGGTGCCTCATAGCGTTCCTTTGATCCGCAGTGTTAACCTTGGCCTCTTCTGCCATGTCACCAGGCCCTTCTGTGGTTACCGCATGTGCTAGCGGTGTCTGGCTTGGCTGCAGTTGTTGTTGCTGCTGTACACCTATCTCTGATGCTAACCTGCCGGCGGCCTCTAACTGGAATGCTAGCTCGATGGTCCTGGCTAGCGTCATGTCGTCTGGCACCGTTAGCATCTTCGCTCACAACCACGGGTTGCTAGTGTGCTTGGCCAACTGGTCCCATATCATTTCATCCTCCAACAAACCAAATTTGCACGTGCTAGCTAGGTGGCAAAGGTCTGCAGTGAATTGTTGTGTCG
The DNA here is from genome assembly GCA_020510985.1 of Pholidichthys leucotaenia. Classification (NCBI taxonomy): domain Eukaryota; kingdom Metazoa; phylum Chordata; class Actinopteri; order Cichliformes; family Pholidichthyidae; genus Pholidichthys; species Pholidichthys leucotaenia. The sequence continues at coordinate 269,798,351 of CM035838.1, forward strand.
TCTCTCCTGTCTTCTGTTGACGTTGGTGGAACCTGATGTGCCATGCCAACACGTTGTCAGTTGTGGCAAAGTAGCTAGCTAGCAGCTTGACTGACTCAGCAAAAGTTTCTCTTGGTCCTAGCATGTAGAAAATATGTTCACCTTCTATGCCCAGATTGTGAATCAGTAGAGCTCGCTTCCGTACCTTGTCTAGCTTGCCCAGGGCCAATGCTGATACGTAGGTGTTGAACGCATCGAACCAGCATTGCCACGGTACGGGCGACTCATCAGGGGTCTCCAGAAATGGCTGTAGTGGCCTCAGACACATTTCCATAGTTTACTCTCATCACCAATTGTTATGTCTGGAAAAATGTGGAATGACCAACAGAGAGTGGAGTTTGCTGGGAACACAAACTTTACTGAACTATACACAAAAGTTACTGAGTGGTAGTACAGGTTGTACGCTGTAACCCCATGCTCTGGCCATCCCTGGCTTTTATATGTCGGCGTGATGATGTGACCGGCTGGTCATGTCATCACGCCACCGCTGAACAACAAGTGTGAGTTTTTGAACACCACAGTTTACATTTGACTGATGCACATGGTGGACTATTGGGACATGGTGCAGCCGTAGACATGTTGGTCTGTGAGAAGCTGGCAAGCCGCTGCGGCTGCTGCTGAGTCCGCCTGGACTCAACCTCTTGCCCAATCACTGTTGAGCGATGACTTCACGTGTGGTGCATAAAAGTAAACAAATCAACCAACAACAACTGAGTAGGAGGGCAACCACTGATGTTAATAAAATACCTGGATTGTTCACTGGCCAGCAGAAGTGAAGCCACCTGAAACTCTGTGGCTGCCATATTATTACACCCAAAACACTCAGTGAATCAATGGAGAATGAACGGGTTTAGAAGTAAACGGTGCCACTTTTACCTCAATAACTTCCCAAAAAATTAACAGATTTTGAACTTCTTGGTATGGAGACACATCTTATAATCTTATGCAACTGGTGAACCATAGAAATCGAGTTAACATTATGTTTAGTGGCCGTGGAAAGGCTGGATAATTGGAAAAGTCAAGTCAAGTAGAGTAGTTCTGTGAGTAATACATGCAGTGTGTTTAGGCATGTCATCCATTGTGCAAGACATGATGATATGGGAGCCAACCCACTCATACTTTGGGAACCCACACAGGGTAATAAAAGGAGGGGTGGAAAACAGGCCAATTACATAACAACACTGCTGAGAGACACAGGCCTACATGACACTCAAGAACTTAGGACTATCGTGCTGGATAGGGAGATCTGGAAACATTATATTTATCATGGGACCTGAGGAAGCATTGGATAACATTGTGTTGCTGCTGTGTCCTCGCACTAGTAGTAGTAGTAGTAGTAGTAGGCATGTCGTCATAATAATAGTCCTAATGATAGTCCCATATGAGTAAATTAAAATATCATGCAGTGCTTTAATCTTGCTATTAAGTGCCTAGGCCTAATCTAATTTGCAAAATATGATGACCAGCATGCTGAATAAATTAATGTATTCAGGATGCTGGTCATCATACAGTGTAAATATCTGTGAACTCTTAATTTATTTGTGATGCTGGTCATCAATGCAAAATGGTCATGATGACGGTACACATATGATGACTGAATTATTTATAATATACTTACCAGGAATAGCAGTCACCAAGGACACCTAAGGAGGACTTCTGATTCCTGATCATCTGACAGTGTTTATATCTGTGCTAAATTATTCCTGATGCTGGTCGTCAACTACTGATTACCAATCAACACTGGATCAATTCTACAAGCCGATTTTTTGTTGACTACCAGTCACCTTTAACTGCACCGCTGCCTGGTCCCAAGTCCAGGATGTGTGAGCAGGAGGGAAGGTGTCATGTTTTGTATCAGAATCCTAAAATTGATGAAGATAATTATATAAGAATTAGCATTAGGTCTTAACTTTTATTCTGTTTGGGCCTATTCATCACAGTATGTCAAATTATTTCATGGTTGGTCTATACTAGTTAAATAGGCTATGTATAGTAAGGCCTAGATGTACATCATCACAGAAAATACGAGAGGCTTTTTTTTCCTCATATTTTTACCTCAATTTAAATATGACCTTTGTGAAAAGGTTGTGATCTATTATTTTACAAATTAGATTAGGCCTAGGCACTTAATAGCAAGATTAAAGCACTGCATGATATTGTAGTTTACTCATATAAGACTATCTTTAAGAATATTATTGTGACGACATCCCTAAACACACTTACTGCATGCATTACTCACAGAGCTACTCTCCTTGGTTTCACTTTTCTGATTATCCAGCCTTCCCACAGCCGACAAACATAATGTCAACTCAGTTTCTATAGCTCACCGGTTGCACAAGACTATAAGCTGTGACTCCATACCAAGAAGTTCAAAATCTGTTAATTTTTTGGGGAAGTTATTGAGGTAAAAGTAGCACTATTTACTGCTAAACCCATTCATTCTCCACTGACTTGCTGAGTGTTTTGGGTGTACTAATATGGCAGCCAGGTGGGTTTACTTGGCTCTGTACTCGCTAATGGGACGCACATGATCCAGGTATTTTATTGAGATCAGTGAGGGCAACATGCAGAACGCGGATGAGATGACACTGCATTAAAGACACCTAGTAAATGCAGGACAAACTGTGTCCTGTATACAGGACACATTATTTTAGTGTAAAAAACAGGACGATACTGTATTTTACAGGACGGGTGGCAACCCTAATGCTGACTGCCTAGCCAAGCTAACGCTAACAGATCGATGTAGCATCACGGTGAAAATATAACAAAATATGCCAGAATGACACAATAATGTCATCAACTATGGATTAGTGAATCTGGTGGAAACAGGGATGTTTATTAGGGTGACTGAAATCTCAAGAAAACAACAATATAAACTGTCCCTGGTAATCTCACTTGCTAGTAGCAATGCTAGCTCTGAAGCTAAAAAAAAAAAAAACTGAGATAAAACGGCTCATCAGAGACAGAAACAATATGCGTTTTGATGGTTTTTTCAATAATCATGTGACCAACAGATGCATTTAAGAAGCTTAAAACCTACAAGAACACAATTTTTCAGTGAATGGGACATTTAAAGCGCTTGTATGTTTTAGCCAATTATAATGCTGAGATATAAATAACATGAGTAACCTATAGCTGATCGCAGGTGCTGCACTGACCCACTATCAGCAGGCAGTCAATGATCTAGCTCAGACTTTTAATCAAAACTCTCTGGAGTTAAACACCACAAAGACTAAGGACTTGAGCTGTGGGAGCAAAGAGAAACTTTCAGCTACTCTCTTTACACCCCTCAGTATCCAGGGTCAGGCTATTGCGCAAGTTCAAGTTTTTAAATATTTGGGAATAAAGATGGACTGTAGCCTGTCTTTTGCACACCATGTTGACTGTTTTTATAAAAAAGCACAACAACGCCTCCACCTGTTGAGGAAACTGAGGACTTTTAATATCAGCAGACACATTTTAACTCTGGTTTACACTTCGTTAATTGAATCCATTCTCACTTTTAACATTTCATCCTGGTACAGCTCCCTCTTCATCAAGCACAAAACAAAGCTTTCCCGTATAGTTAATCAGGCTAGATAAATCATTGGTTCACCACAGACACCGTTGTCTGAACTGTATCAGCGCTCTGTGATCAGGAAAGCCACCCTGATCACAGAGGACCCACCTCACCCCCTCCATCACTCTTTTCAGTTACTGCCATCAGGCAGACGATATAAAGTTCCACTGGCCCATAAAAACATTTACAAGAAATCATTTATTCCTTCTGCATTAACAATCCTGAACTAAATTAAATAGTTATCATACTTCAGTTAGCTATCAATATTAGTTATCAGCATTTATCTATTAATCACTATTAATTTTTAATAGTTATTAATATTTTCTTCCACATGATTTTACTTGCTGTTTCCTTTTTAACCATGTTTCCTTTTTTAAACTGTTTTTATCCTGTGAGTTTGAACATGTTTGAGAGTGTTGAATGTGTTATATTGTTGTAGCCGTGTCTAAGAAGAATTTCTGTCACTGACTGGGACAGACAATAAAGTTATCTATCTATCTATCTATCTATCTACAATAAAACTAGCATTGTGTCTTTATTAATGATTATGAAAAATTCACCTTTCAGTTACAATGGAATATCTAATTCTTACTGATATTAGCTAGTCTTATTATTTTAAATTTCAACTACAAATTACGAGTTCTCTAACTAACATGTTGAGTCTTCCCAAAACTACAATATCATTTGTATTGTGTGGAAGACACCGATGTCAGCGGGTTTTCTCAAAGCCTTGAACAGAGGTGTGAGGGGATGATGGATGGGATTGAAAACAGCCCTATAACACACAAGAGTATGTTTGCGTCCCATCAGACCATTTTGTCTGTTATACTTTATTAATCTCTGAGGGAAATTCAAGGGTGCTGATTAACCTCACTTGCATGTTTTTGTAATGTGGGAGGAAACCAGAGCACCCAGAGTAAACCCACACAAGCCTGGGGAGAACATGCAAACTCCACACAGATAGGCCCTGCTGGCTGGTGGATTTGAGCCCACAGCCTTCTTACTGTGAGGTAACAGAGCTAACCACTACGCCACCACGTTGCCCATGCCCATGCTGGTAGGGGTGGGAACCTTTCTGTGTGGAGTTTGTTCTCCCTGTGCTGTGTGGGTTTATTCCAGGTACTCTGGTTTCCTCCCAGAGTCCAGAGACACGCATGTCAGGTTAATTGGTGATTCTAGGTTGTTCCTCAGTGTCTGTTTCTGACAGGTTCTTACAATAAAGGTAAGTGAAGTGCTAGAAATGAGAGACTAGAAAAAGCACCTGTATAAGTACAGCTCCTTATCCCTCTGAAATGCTTCTTGTAGTGATATTCATAATCACTAAAAGTTGTTTTTTTTTCTAAACTATAGGTAGCAACACTGCTGGAAGAATGACTTCTGTTGTTGTTTTCTGTTGGAGAACAGTGTGAAGATTACAGAGAAACAGAGACCCAGACACTCTTACAAATCCAGGTAAACTGCTGTGAACAGTTAAATTCTCAATCTTCCAGCTCTAAGGTGACAGAACAAAACACCGCAGTCTCCTTTTGTAACAGTTTGAGACAGATTTTGATTATTTCTTCTTAATGACTGCCATGACTTTCTCACTATATTGAGGGTTTTATGAATATACAGTAAGAGCCTTTTGTGTATTAGGTGCCATTTTGTTTTTGAGTTGTGTGATTATAGAATCTTTACCCAAGCTGGGTGTAATTATTGTGATGTCATCATCTGGTACAGATTTATATACTTGGTCTAAATGCTTTTGTTATCACCATGTTGCTATTTTGAATATGTGACATGCAAATGGCAAAAAACTGAGGAACACACTCATCGGCATGCAAGCTGTCAATCACATGATAGACAGAGAGGGGATAAACTAAAAAAAAACAAGACAAGACAAAAGAACAAAGACTGCTATTGACACTGGAGCAAAATGATTGGCAACAAAGATCTCTTGCTTCCTGAAACATGTCCTTCTTTCAAAGAACAAAAGATGAACAACAGAAACAGTTATCCTTGTGATTAATATTTAGTTGTACTAGGCAGCTTCCAGGTGTGAATGTGAACAAGGCACCCTTGAAAAAGAGAGGTTGCCTCCCAACAGGCCTTCCCTGCATAAATAAAGGTTAAATAAATAAATAAATAAAGAGATGAAGCTTCTAAAGTTGCCAAACTATGTGACATTCCAGATAGTGGCTATAAAAAAATAAGTGTATTCAAGCAAAATACAGAATCAGGCATGTTCAGAATTCTTGCGTAATAGAGCTTTGTACTAGTGTAACTTGGTTCAGCAGGTTACATTTCAGACGTTTTCACACCTAATTTGTTGTTACAGCTTTTGTGTTTTGTTTTTTGTATGTGAACAGAAGTGGGCAGAGTAGCCAGAAATTACCTTAGGATACTGATCACTCAAGAATGGGTTAATACCAAAAATTACCACTAAAAATATTACTTAAGGGGTAACAACTGTTTTCTGAAAGCTGAGTTCAATTTCTCTAGCCACACCCAGGCCTGATTATTGCCAGACCAGTTGAATATGGAAGTATCTGCATGGAAATATCTGACTGGGGCATGCTTAAAGGAGCCACGCATGATCTGGATGAGTACACGGACACTGTGAACTCATATATCCACTTTTGTGAAGAGAACATTCTTCCATCACGCACCAGGGTGAGTTACTCTAATGACAAACCCTGGTTCACAGCTAAGCTCAGACAGATCAGGAAGGAGAAGGAAGCAGCGCTGAAAAGTGGAGACAGGGACTGCTACAGGGAGGTTAAATACCGGTTTAACAGAGAGCTGAAGAGGGCTAAATCTGTGTACTCAGAGAGACTCCAGCAGCAGTTCACTGCTAATGATTCGGCTTCCGTGTGGAGAGGACTGAGGCAGATCACCAACTATCGGCCTCAGGCTCCTAAAGGTCAGGATGACAAAGCCCTTTGTCAGAGACTGTCCCAACACTATGCCCGTTTTGACACCTCGTCATCTGTGTCCAACTCCCCCCCTCCCTCCAGCTCCACAGCCTCCACATTCCCTACTTCATTTAAGGCACCCCCCCCCCCCCACCTCCCCCCCTCCCCTTATCATCAGTGAGCAGGATGTGCTCAAACAGTTCTCCAGACTGAACCCGCGCAAGGCCCCCGGCCCAGACGGCGTGTCTCCCTCCACCCTGAGACTCTGTGCGAAACAGCTGGCTCCTGTATTCACAGACATTTTTAACACCTCCCTTAAGTTATGCCACGTGCCGTCCTGCCTCAAATCCTCCACCATCATCCCTGTCCCCAAGAAGCCACGGATCACTGGACTTAATGACTACAGACCTGTAGCGCTCACCTCTGTAGTCATGAAGTCCTTTGAGCGCCTGGTCCTGTCCCACCTCAAGTCCATCACCACCCCTCTCCTGGACCCGCTGCAGTTTGCCTACCGAGCCAACAGGTCTGTAGACGATGCAGTCAACCTGGCCCTCCACTCCATCCTGCAGCACCTGGACTCCCCGGGAACCTACGCCAGGATCCTGTTTGTGGACTTCAGCTCCGCATTCAACACCATCCGCCCCGCTCTGCTCCGGGACAAGCTGTCCCTGCTCAACGTGCCTGACTCCCTCTGCAGGTGGATCATCGACTTCCTGACGGACCGGAGGCAGCATGTGCGGCTGGGAAAGACTGTCTCAGACTATACTAGCATCAGCACCGGATCACCCCAGGGCTGTGTACTTTCCCCCCTACTCTTCTCCCTTTACACCAACTCCTGCACCTCCAGCCACCAGTCTGTCAAGTTGATCAAGTTTGCGGACGACACCACCCTCATCGGGCTCATCTCCAACGGCGACGAGTCCGCCTACAGGAGAGAGGTGGCCCAGCTGGCGTCCTGGTGCAGCAATAACAACCTGCAGCTGAACGCTCTGAAGACAGTGGAGATGATTGTAGACTTCAGGAAAGTCACTACTCCTCTGCCCCCCCTCACCCTCTCAGGCTCTCCCATCACCACTGCTGATTCCTTCCGCTTCCTAGGCACTACCATCACCAGGGACCTCAAATGGGAGCTGACCATCAGCTCACTCATCAAAAAAGCCCAGCAGAGGATGTTCTTCCTGCGGCAGCTGAGGAAGCTCAAGCTACCCACCAAGATGTTAGTGCAGTTCTACACAGCCATCATCGAGTCCATCCTCACCACCTCCATAACCGTGTGGTACGCAGGAGCCACTGCCAGGGACAGACTAAGGCTGCAGCGCGTCGTGCGCACTGCTGAGAAGGTGATCGGCTGCAAGCTCCCATCTCTCCAGGATCTGTACATCTCCAGGACCCGGAGGCGTGCTGGCCGGATCATAGCCGATCCCTCACACCCTGGTCATGTACTGTTTGCCCCCCTCCCCTCTGGTAGAAGACTTCGGTCCATCCAGACTAAAACCTCCCGTCACATGAACAGCTTCTTCCCCTCTGCCATTAGACTGCTGAACACTAAGTGACTCTCGTGCACCATGTACAGCAGCTCAACCAGACTCATGTCAATCATCACTGTTTTCTTCCTGCATTACCGACTGCACTATATAGTTCTCCACAGTATCTGCTGCTGGCTAATATATATTTTAACTGTTGACCAGTATCACTTAATCTTATCCTACACTTTATTACATGTATAGTTTATTTCTCTTATCTTATCATGTTTAATGTTGCAGCATTGTACCGAGACAAATTCCTAGTTTGTGTACTACATGAACAATGGCAATAAACCTGATTCTGATTCTGAATCAAGAAATCACTTAAATAAAACCTGTCTGACAAAGTGAAGTAGGCTAAAAGATCTCAAAAAGTAACACATCATGCCGTGATCTAAAAAAAATTCAAGAATAGATGAGAAACAAAAACCCAGAACAACATCTAAAGAACTGCAGACCTGACTTGCCTCAGTTTGGACACTGGACCATGATTCAACAATAGGAAAGCGACTGGACAAAAATTACATCCATGGGAAAGTTCCAAGGCGAAAACCACTGCTGACCATAAAGAATACAAAAGCTCATCTCAAATTTGCCACTTGATGATCCCGAAGACTTTTGGGAAAACATTCTGTGGACTGACGAGACAAAAGCTGAACTTTTTGGAAGGTGTGCGTCCCATTACACCTGGCATAAAACTAACATGGCATTTAACTAATAGAACATCACACCAACAGTCAAACATGGTGGTGGTGGTGTGATGGTCTGGGGTTGCTTTGCTGCTTCAGGACCTGGACAACTTGCTGTCATTGATGGAACCATGAAATTTGCTCTTACCAGAAAATCCTGACGGAGAATGTCCATCCATCAGTTCGTGACCTTAACCTCAAGGCCTCCAATGTGGCTGAATTAAAGCAATTCTGCAAAGAAGAGTGGGACAAAACGCCTCTACAGTGATGTAAAAGACTCATTGCCAATTATCACAAATGCTTGATTGCAGCTGTTGCTGCCAAGGGTGGCACAACCAGATATTAGGTTTAGGGAGCAATTACTTTTTCCACATATGGACAGCTTTTTTCCCTTAATAAATATAATCATCATTTAAAAACTGCATTTTGTGTTTATTCAGGTTATCGTTATCTAATATTAAAATTTGTTTGATGATGTGAAACATTTAAGTGTGACAAATATGCAAAAATATAAGAAATCGGGAAGGAGGAAAATACTTTTTCACAGCTCTGTAAATTTCAATTCAATTCAACTTTATATAGCGCCATTTCACAACAGTCATCTCATAGCACTTTCAACTGTATGGGAAAACCCCACAATTGCAGAAAGACACCCAATCAGGCGATCCCCTGTGAGCAAGCACTTGGTGACGGTGGAGAGGAAAAACTCCCTTTTAGCAGTAAGAAACCTCCAGCAGAACCATGCTCAGGGAGGGGCAGTCATCTGCTGTGACGGGCTGGAGGAAGGGGGGAGTGGATAGAGAAGAAGTAAAGAACAGACAAATTTACTACTTTTTTCTTAAAATTTGCATCTTTTTAAAATAAATTTGTGATTTTTTAAAATGCATAAAATAGCAATATTTTACTTCTAAACATACAATGTTTTATTCATAATGTAGTGTTGAGCAAGTTACTGAAAATTAGTAACTAATGTTACTAGTTACTTCTTTTCAAAAGGAACTAAGTTACTTTACCAATTACTGCATGATTAATGTGATCCTTTACATAGGAAAGTGTCTTTACATGTAATCTTAAATGAATACTTCAATTATTTTGCACACATGCGGCATTTTTGTTGGTGTTGCTGAGTTTGTGGGACATTAGCGCTGTTGTTTATCTTATCTGTCTGAACTGCATCTTTTTTCTTCTACATTTGCTACATTTTCTTAAATAACTATTTTAATTGTAAGGTTTTATTTCTGTTGGAGCATCAAAGTAACTTACAGAACACAACCAAATATACTTGAGTAAAAGCACAGGTATTTCTATTAGAGAAGAGCGTAAAACACAGTTACGTGAAAAAGCTAAATGCATACATGTACTTGAATAAAAGTAACCAGTTACTACCCACCTCTGACTGTGAAGCTCTGAGTGGGAAATAATTTTGTAAAGGCGTACCTACCTTTCCTTGCTTCTGCTGTTCACATGTAACATGGAAGGCTTATTTGGATTTTAGGTACACAGTTGGTACTTGAACTCAACCTTCTAACTTCCACCCATGAGAGCTGGAAGTAAACAGAGCAAAGACAAACATGATGTGTACACAGAGCAGAAGGACACCACTGTGACCTCTTGACGCAGACGTTTTCCTAAACAGGTTATCTCATCCCCTGCACTGGCGAAATGCAACTGTAGAGAACATAAAATGCACGTTCACGCACAGCTGCAGTACACACATATATGTAGCAGTATCTGAGAGATAAGGGGCTTAGATGGAGGGGCAGGGTTGTCTCTGGAGGAACTCTGAATGACACTGCAGCTCTCAGGTAATCTTGCTAATCCTCTGCCTGCTCAGGGGTGCTAGAGAAACCTGAGGGCGCTGACCCTGCACCAAGTGGATAAAACGCAGAAGAGCCAAACCTCAGTTCACAGTCAGAAATCTTCCCCCATTACTGAAACTTGCAGTGGCTACACTGGAACACCCATAAAGAGTTAATGATTAACTTTTATGGATCATTAACATACACTGATAGAGTTTATGTTCAGTTGTTAATTTTCTATTTTTATCACAGTGGCAATTAGTGATTATTGTGTGGCCAATTAACTTGACTCACCCAATAATTCATCATAGGAAAAGTGGTTGTAAATAAACAGCTGATCTATGATGATTCATTTGATGTTGTATGCTGGTTTCAGGAAGTTAGAAAATTAGGATAAATATAAGGTATAGAGCAGAAAAAGTTTGTGTGATTAGTGGTGTGATTAGTGGCGCACGTGTGTGTGTGTGTGTGTGTGTGTGTGTGTGTGTGTGTGTGTGTGTGTGTGTGTGTGTACACCCACACGAGAGGGGGACTGAAAAGTTCATAGGCTGAAAGAAGGGCGGTTCTAGGATCAGAGCTTGATGGGTGTGTCATGAATCGCCCCTTTGGGGCAGAGAGAGAGACCCAAGCACTGGACTGCAGTTTGTGGTATTTATTAAGAAAACACAAATTCCAACAGTGCACAAACATAAACTTACGAAGAGACAAAAACGGCAAGGTAACAGGATGGCATTAGAACAGGACCGGGCTCTAACGGAGAAGGTAGCAACTAAGATTATGCTGATGATGTTGAGACTCTGACCAGGGGTGAATAAAATGGCACTATTGAATAAGACAGGAATACAATCATACAATCACAATAAATGATACCAGGTGTGAATCACATGAGCGGGCAGGAGGTGACAGTGATTACAAACTGGGGTCATCTGAGAGCAATGAGAGGGGAGAAGACGGGACTGACAGCTGACAGGAGCACCACCCACTAGAGAGCAAAACCCAGATGGGCCACTGACAGCTGCAGCCCTGGAGAGAGCGAGAGAGAGAGAGAGAACAGAAAAGTACAAATATAAAGCCAGAACTAAAATGACAACAAATAAAGACTGAGGAATAAATACAAACAAGTAACAAATAAATAAGTAGCAAGACTACGGTGAACATACACAGGGGAATGAGTAGAATAAGAAACAATACAAGATATAAGAAAGCCAACCAAGGATAAAATGACAGGAACCTAAGAACTCAAAGTACAACAAATATGAAAAAAGACCATGAGACTGAGCATGGTGGAATCCCCCATGCTCAGATCATGACAGAGCCCCCATCTCAAGGGGTGGAACCCAGACACCCAGGGTAACATCAAAAAGGAATTCCCCCCCCGCCCCCAAAAGGAGTACATCAATAAAACACCCTGGGTGGGGGGGGGAATAGACTAGGAGGGAACAAAAACAACAACAAAAAAAACAACAACAAAGAAACCTGCTCAGGACCCGCACCAGGCAACACCCAACCACCTAAACCCCCTGGACCGGAAAGCTGGACAGTTCAGGCGGGGGGCCAGAGTCCCAGGCCCAGCGGATGGCAAGATGGAAGCAGTCAGGCGGCCTCCCGGAAAACTCGAACCACCTTCCTCGGTGACGAGGTCTGTCGGGTGGTCTTCCAGAGAATGTGGGCCACCCAGCCCAGCGGGACAGTCTGTCGGGCGGTCTACCAGAGTCTTTTAACCACCCGACCAGATGGGATAGCCCAGGGGGCGGGTGCCCCACGGGAAAAACTGGTGGTGAGAAGGGTAGAGGTGAAGAGAAACAAAATTGGGGTGATGGCCAACCATTGGAAACAACAGGGGAGGGAACAGGGCCTCCAGTGGTCACAGGAAAAGGGGAGGAGCCCACAACGGCATCAGGCGAAGGAGAGGGAACCATGACGATGTCAGGCTGAGGAGAGGAGACCCTGATGGCATCAGGCAGAGGAGAGGGGAACCCGACGACGTCAGCCAGTGGAGAGGGAACCACGATGACGTCAGGCAGAGGAGAGTGGATCACGACAACATCAGGCAGAGTAGGGGGGACCACGATGATGTCTGGCAGAGGAGAGGGGATCACAACGGAGTTGGGTGAGGACTGAGAGACCACGGTGGCTCTGGACTGGCCTGTAGCACCTGCGGTGGCCCTGGACTGTGGCATAGCAGCACCTACAGTGGCCCCAGATGGGACCGTAGCAACACCCGCAATGGGCCCAGACAGGAGTGTAGCAGCACCCGCAGTGGCTTCAGACGGGAGCATAGCTGCACCCACGGTGGTCCCGGACTGGGACAGAGTTGCACCCACAGTGGTCCTGGACTGGGACAGAGCTGCACCCATGGTGGACCCCAGGCTGGAGCGTGACACCCATGGTAAACCCAAGCTGGGGTGCAGCGCCCACATAGGTCTGAGGCTGGGACGCAGCACCCACGGAGACCCGGACTGAGGCGGAGCTGCACCCACGGAGGTCCCGGGCTGGGATGGAGCACCAGCGAAGACCTCAGCAGAAGGGGGAGCAACACCCATGGACGCCCCAGGCTGGGACGGAGCACCTACAATGACCTCGGCTGAAGGGGGAGCAGCACCCTTGGAGGGTCCAGGCTGGGACGGAGCTCCCGCGATGACTTCAGCTGGAAGAGTTGGACCCACAATGATCTCGGGTGGTGAGGCTGGACCCACGGAGACCTCTGGTGAAGTTGTACAATCCTCGGTGACCCTGGGTCAGACGGGAGAGGTAGAGAAACAGGGTCAGGGTCACCGGCGGCAGTGGAGCCCAGTGAGTTCAGATCAGGTGTAGCCGATGGCTGCACTTGCCTCTCCCTACCAAGAGCTAGGCAAGATCTCTCCAAAACACAGACAGTGAAGACTAAGGAGCGCACTTGCTTGAGCTCAAGCTCCACCGCCATCCAGGCGGCGACGTCTCGTGCCCGGTCCTCTGGAGGTCTAGTTTTGGCTCTGCTGTGGCAGCCTCGGCCGCAGGCATGGTGGAAGATGCAGTCCTGAGGCCTCCCAGTGGAGTGCCCCACACAGGTGGCTCACCTGGCGTGGCGACAGGAGGTCCATTCCCTGCTGGCGCTAGATCCTGCACTGCTGAAGCCAGGGGATGCTCAGTCATCGGCACAGGCTCCAGCTCGCTGGTAGCGCTCTCCTTCCATCCAGACCATGGCTTGAACCAAGACCTCCAGGGTCGCAGGCTTCTCCAATGTCCAGCGACTCAATCCCGGGGCCGGCAGACACTCAGGGGCAAAGGAGGAGACATGGAAAGAGTAGGTGAAAAGTTTATAGCTGCAGCAGGCAGTGAGGACTCAGAGGACTGCACAGACTGAGCCTCACCACTGGGAATCAGGCAAGATAATTCATGCGTCAATGATGGAGAATGAAAAAGCACTTGCCTGTGATCCCGGGGCGTGATGTTTTCTGCTGCAGCTGGTCTAAAGTCATCACTCTCCATGGCTAGAGTGGTCATTGGCCCCTCAGAGGATCATGGAGGAGCCGCCCCTGCAGACACTGAGACGGGCAGAGCCAGAGAAGAAACGGCCGGATCCTCAGCAGCGGGAAGGAACACCGAAGGGGAGAGGAAGGCAGCAGCTGCGGAAAAGGAAGAAGCTGATGGGACAGCCGGAGAGGAAAAATGCAGAGAAGGCACTGCTGTGGGAGTTTCCGCCCTTGGCGAAGGAGGGGCTGCTGACAGGGAAGCGGAGACATTCTTCCGACGGTGTACAGCTGGGCAGCAGCAGGAAACAGGAGGTGGCTGACCCAGGTGGTTCTCTCCCAGGGAGTCCAGTTCCACTACAACCAGAGGACGGGCGGAGGCTGACCCGGGAGAGTAGTGTTTCGGAGCCGGTGAAGCCAAAGCAGGAGCAGATGAGCAGGGGTAGGTGGATGACATCTGGCGCGGAGGGTGCTTCCATGCCGGCCTTTGTCCTGCTGGAAGTGGACCCCCCGTGAGCCTGGGGAATAACTGCTGAAGCGAAGAGACCGTGGCCAGCAGCTCTGCAAATTGGGGATGCTTCTTCAACCCAGAGTGCGCCTCAACGATCCCGACTGCAGCATTCACACTCTCCCAGGTTTTCTTGGGGCCGTGGGAGGCGAGAGCTTCATCCACGAAGCCCTGAATGAAATCAGCGGCCCACTCCTCCTCCACGCTTGGGGACCCAGTGACTGACCTCCCTCTGAAGGCTGAAGGCCGGCGTGCTGGGGACATGATGTGGGCTCCGAAAAAACAGGTGAGTGAAAAAACAAAAAATCACAAATTACAGCAGCTGGGTCTCAAATTGGTCAGAGTCTACTGTCATGAATCACCCCTTCAGGGCAGAGAGAGACACCCAAGCACTGGACTGCAGTTTGTGGTATTTATTAAGAAAACACAAATTCAAACAGTGCACGAACATAAACTTATGAAGAGGCAAAAACAGGAAGGGAACAGGATGGCGTTAGAACAGGACCAGGTTCTAACGGAGAAGGCAACTAAGATGATGCTGATGATGTTGAGACTCTGACCAGGGGTGAATGAAAAAGCCCCTCTTAAATAAGGCAGGTACACAATCATAACAAATGATACCAGGTGTGAATCACATGAGTGGGCAGGAGATGATAGTGATTACAAACTGTGCTCAGAACATGACAGGGTGTTCCACCACACACTTGGTTGAGCTCCACCACACACTCACTCACACACACACACACACACACACACACACACACACACACACACACACACACACGCGCGCGCGCGCGCGCACACACACACACACACACATTATTTTGTTAGCGTTTCATACATCTCCTCACTGGATTCTAGTTAATGAACATGGTACTGGATGATACATAAAAACAGTGACAGCTTGGATTCAATATTTTGCTTATACCAAAATGACAACAGCTTCTTTCTCTCAAATTCAAACAGTGCACAGTGATTGATTGACACTGCAACCATTAAAGAAAAACGTCTGCTACTAGCTGTCTTAGCCAGGGCTGGACTGGGACAAAAAAATCAGCCCTGGTATTTTTGGTCCAATTTCTAAAGTAGCAACGTTCCACCATCATACTTAATGGTCTAACTAGAGGTCAGAATTCTCCCACTTTTGCCCTTAACAAGTGAATCCCTGTGGTTTTGAAGGAAGGAAGGAAGGAAGGAAGGAAGGACGGAAGGAAGGAAGGAAGGAAGGAAGGAAGGAAGGAAGTTTCTTTATTGTCTATTTTGCATAAATATTTTGTCATAATTTTAAAGTCTCAAAATTTTCCAAAGGTGCAAAACTTTGAGAAAAAGCTACACAATTACAAGGAAAAAAACATCACAAACATATATACAATAAAAGCTTCAAATTTACGAGAATAATGTAACAAATTCTTAAGGACGAATGCCCATTCATCCATCCATCTTCTACCGCTTTTCCGGAAGTCTGGGTTACGGAGGCAGCAGTTCAAGCAGAGAAGCCCAGACTTCTCTCTCCCCAGCCACCTGCTCCAGCTCTTCAGAGGGGATACCAAGGTGTTCCCAGACCAACTGGGAGACATAATCTCTCCAGTGAGTCCTGGGTCAGCCCCAGGGTCTCCTCCCAGTGGGACGTGCTCAAAACACCTCAAGTGGGAGGCGTCCAGGAGGCATCCTGATCAGATGCCCATACCACCTCAGCTGGCTACTTTCAATGTGGAGGAGCAGTGGTTCTACTCTGAGCCTCTCCCGGATGACTGAGCTCCTCACCCTATCTCTAAGGGTGAGTCCAGCAATCCTACGAAGAAAGCTCATTTCAGTCGCTTGTATCCGCAGTCTCATTCTTTCAGTCATTATCCAAAGCTCATGACCATAGGTGAGGGTAGGAATGTAGATTGACCGGTAAATCAACAGCTTTACCTAAGAGCTTAGCTCCCTCTTCACCACAACAGACCAGTACAATGTCCGTATCACTGCAGATGCTGCTCCGATCTGTCTGTCAGTCACTTGCGCCATTCTCCCCTCACTCGTGAATAAGACCCTGAGATACTTAAACCCCTCCACTTGAGGCAGGAGTTTGTCTCCAACCCGGAGAGGACAATCCACCTTTTTCCAGCTGAGGACCATGGACTTGGACTTGGATGAGCTGATTCTCATCCCAGCTGCTTCACACTCAGCACCAAACCATCCTAGTAAGACCTGTAGGTCATTGCTGGATGAAGCCAACAGGACATCATCTGCAAACAACAGAGATGAGATCCTGTGATCACCAAGCATGACACCCTCTGTTCCCTGGCTGCGCCTAGAAATCCTGTCCATAAAAATTATGAACAGGATCGGTGACAAAGGGCCGCCCTGGCGGAGTCCAACTCTCACTGGGAATGAGTCCAACTGAGTGTTGGCAATACAAACCAAACTCTCACAATGGTCGTATAGAGACTGGATAGCTCATAACAACAAGCCCGATACCCCATACTCTCGAAGCACCCCTCCCAAAAAAACATGAGGGATGTGGTCGAATGCCCTCTCCAAGTTCACAAAACACATGTAAACTGGGCAAACTCCCACAAACCCTCAAGGATTCTTGAGAGGGTAAAGAGTTGGTCCGATGTGCCATGGCCAGGATGAAAACGACATTGCTCCTCCTGAATCTTAGGTTCAACCAACGGCCGGACTCTCCTCTCCAGTACCTTGTCATAGACCTTCCCAGGGAGGCTGAGGAGTATGATCCCTCTAAAGTTGGAGCACACCCTCCGGTCCCCTTTCTTGAAGAGAGGAACCATCACCCCGATTTGCCATGCCAAAGGCACTGTCCCCGACCTCCACGCCATGTTTCAGAGGTGTGTCAACCATGATAGCCCTACAACATCCAGGGCCTTGAGGTACTCAGGGCGAATCTCATCCACCCCCGGGGCCCGGCCACCAAGGACCTTTTTAACCACCTTGGCAACTTCAGCCCCTGTGATGGGCAAGTTGTCCCCCTCATCCACAAGCCCTGCTTCCTCTGTGGAAGGCGTGTCAGTGGGACGAATGCCCATTTATTTAAAATATGTACTAAATTCCATCCATCCATCCAAATTCTACCGCTTAATCCTTTTCAGGTCGCGGGGGGCTGGAGCCTATCCCAGCATCTTTGGGCGAGAGGCAGGGTACACTCTGGACAGATCGCTAGTCCACCGCAAAGAGAAAAAAAAAAAGCGAAATTACAAGAAAAACAACCTTGAATTTAAAAGATAAAAGTTACAAATTCATGGCAAAACTTGCAAATTTATGAGAAAAAATTCACATATGCACAATTACAGTCACTGGGAATGTAAACACAGGAAGTTATTTAAAAGATTTGATAAATTCATTAAGAAAAAGAAAATTAATAAATTGTTGAGACAAAGGTCAGGAAATCACAAAAGAAATGTAGCTCATTTGTGTTAATTAAAAAATAAAATTAAGGAAAAGAAATCAATGGAAATAAGACAGAAAATTATTGAGGCAAAAATGCAAAGACAGAAGAAAAAAGATGCGTTTATGATGCAAAAGTCACAAATTCAAGAAAAAATGTCAATCCATGAGCAAAAATTTTTCACGAAGTTTCAAATTTCATGAAGTTTCTTAAAAAGTCTATAATTAAAAAAGAATAAAAATAATCATAAGAAAAAGTAGGTAATTTATGAGAACTCTCCAAATTCACATAAAAAAATATCCACATTTTAAATTTAAAAAAATCTCTAATTTAGGTGGTGGAGTAGCCTGAAACTGTACACAAGTAATCATAGGTTATTTTTGTATATTATCACTCAAATATACATAAGAGTAGTTACCCCAAAATAGTTAAGAAGTTACTGAGATGTGACTTTAGTCTGGACAGTTTGAGGTTTTTCTCCTGAATTTATGGCAGTTTTATTTTAAATTTATTACTTTTTCCTTGTAAATTTGAAAGATTTTTTTCCCCACTTACATCAACTTTTTCCTCATAATTTGTGCTTAGTGCTAATTTAGGGCTTTTTTCTTTTAAATTTGAGACTTTACTCTCATAAATTTGTGAGGTTTTCCTCATAAACTAGAAATCAAAAATAAAATCAGCAAAGACGCAGTATTTTTTTGGTATAGGCAGTGTTGGGCAAGTTATTAAAAAATGGTAACTAGTTACAGTTATTAGTTACTTCTTTTCAAAAGTAACTTAGGTACTTTTGAGTTACTGCATGATTAAAGTAACTAGATACTTGGAAAAGTAACTTTCAGGTTACTTTTAAATGTATACTTAAATCATCTTGCACACACAGCAAGATCAAGCGCCCCTTGTTCTCATCAGAAAAAAGAATAAAAAGAAAACTGATGAGAAAAAAGTCTCATCTTACAGTGAAAAAATATCTCAGATTTACACAAACTATTGTAATCAGTAGAAAGTCAGAAATTTACTAGAAATAAAGCTGTGAATTCACAGGGAAAATTTTGGACCCCCTGGTGGGACATTTTTGGCCCACGAGCCATATGTTTGACACCCCTGGACCATCCATCCATCCATCTTCTTCCGCTTAATCCTTTTCGGGTCGCGGGGGGTAGGCAGGGTACACCCTGGACAGATCACCAGTCCACCCCTGGACCAGCCCATTAAAAACACATATTTAGAGGATTTACTTCCATGAAATAGTTGCATATCACAACAGCATGTAAATAAATGAGATAAAATAAAATAGAAAGCACAGATAAATGAGAGGTCACCACTTAGAAGAAGCTTTACTGCAACAAATCACAGTCACTTTTTCTCTGTGCATAAGAAACATTCAAATGCATTTAATGCAGACGTTAAAGTCGAGCTTCTTGCTCAAAAAAATACTCATCTTTAACCACAGAGGTAGGAGCTGTTAGGGGCTACTTACCACTAGGACAACAGGTGATCAGGGCTCGATATGAGAAGTCGCCACCGCCACGACATTTCTTCCCACAGGGTTGTGATGCGAACTGGGGCAGGACAAGAAACGGACCCACGGAGGAGACTGTGTGACGGCTGCGCCAGTTACGGTAGGGTCAGTTTATATTTATTTGCTTATTTATTTGCTTGCCTTTGCCTTTGGCATGACAACCTCCAGTGGCATGAGGCGCTGGGGATGGCAGTTGTCCTGCCAATAGCCACCGAAACTGTGTATTCATCCCCAGTTGGCAGCTGATGAGGACGGTGTCTAGCAACTGCAAGTTGTATGATTGTCTGTTTGCGCTAAAATATCTATCCATATTAATAAAACGAGTAACGCGAGTAACACATCTGATCAAATTTCAGTAACTGTAACGCATTATTAAATTTTTAAACAGTAATTTCATTACACAGCATGTTACTGCAAAAGTAGTGGCATTACAAGTAATGTGTTACGCCGAACACTGATTATGGGCTATTTATAGCCTATTAATAGCCTATTTTCCAACCCCCACCCCAGGTGAAAACCTCACATACTCTGAAACCTAAATGTCGGCAGGTATGCATCATACTCTTACCGAATAAATTCAGACAGACCAAAAACTATTCATAACGTGTATGAGAGGAGGGATCATACCATTTGCATGGCAGAAGGTGTTTTCATTTTCATTTTTAAAAAGTTTAAACGACAAACTACTGAATATGTTTTGGATGTTATTTCAGCTTGTCAAAGATGAACTAAAGTTTTATAATCACAACTTTTCTCACTCCAGTTTTTAGGGGTGCTGAGTTTATATTTAAGGGTGCTACAGCATCCATAAAAAAGGCCTAGCGGCACCCATGGAAAGTTCATAGTGGTCATATTTGACCAAATGTGGTTTATTTTTCAACCGCAGGGATCCAGGCACTGCAACACCGATGGAAGAAGTGTGTGGACTGAAGGGAAGACTATGTTGAAAAATAAACTACATTTGGTCAAATTTGACCATTATGAACTTTTTAGCCCCCTTCGGGTGTGTGTGTGTGTGTGTGTTTAAAAAGTATCTTCTTACCCAACATGCATTTAAATGCTGGAGTGGTGGCTTAGTTGATTGAGCATCTGCCCCACAACCGGGAGGTTGGAGGTTCAAGTTCTGGCTGGGTCATACAAAAGACCATATAAAAATGGTACTTTCTAGCTTGGTGCTCAGCATAACAGAATGGGGGAAGGAGAAGTTGTTTGTGGCGGTGCTTTGCATGGCAGCAACCCCTCTGATTCTACATGTGATTAACATTGTAGATAGGAAAAATAGAATTTTGTTCTACTGTACATGTTTGGCTGTATGGACTGAATGACAACAGAGATGACTTCTTCTTTCGGCTGCTCCCTTTAGAGGTCGCTACAGTGGATCATCTGCCTCCATCTCACCCTATCTCTTGCATCTTCCCCTGTAACACCAACCCTCTCCATGTCCTCCTTCACTACATCCATGAATCTTCTCTGTGGTCTCCCTCTTTTCCTCCTGCATGGCAGCTCCATCTTCAACATCCTTTGTTTAGTATATGCACTATCCCTCCTCTGCACATGTCCAAACCATCTCAGCCTTTCCTCTCTTAATTTGTCTCCAAACTGCTCAACCTGAGCTGTCCCTCTGATATATTCATTTCTAATCCCGTCCCTCCTAGTCACTCCCAAAGAAAATCTTAGCATCTTCATCTCTGCCACCCCACCTCCACCTCTTGTCATTTTGTCAGTGCCATCGTCTCCAAACCATACATCATAGCAGGTCTCACTACCGTCTTATAAATCTTCCCTTTCATTCTTGCTGCTATCCTTCTGTCACAAATCACCCCGAAACTCATCTCCACCCACTCCACCCTGCCTGCATTCTCTTCTTCACCTCTCTTGAGCATTTTCCATTACTTTGGATGGTTGACCCCGGGTATTTAAACTCATCTACTTTCACTACCTCTGCTCCTTGCATCTTCATTGTTTCACCTGTCTCCCTCTCATTCTCACTCTTGTATTCTGTCTTGCTTCTACTGACTTTCATTCCTCTTCTGTCCAGAGCATACTGTACCTCCACCTCTCCAGATCACAATGTCGTCTGCAAACATTATGGCCCACGGAGACTCCTGACTGACCTCATCTGTCAGCCTGTCCATCACCATGGCAAACAAGAAGGGGCTCAGAGCCGATCCCCGATGTAACTCCACCCCCACCTTGAACCCATCTGTCACTCCTCCAGCACATCTCACCACCATCTTGCTGTTCTCATACATGTCTTGCACCACCCTGATATACTTCTCTGCTACTCCTGACTTTCTCATACAGTACCACACTTCCTCTCTTGGCACCCTGTCATATGCTTTCTCTAGATCCACAAAGGCACAGTGTAACTCCTTCTGACCTTCTCTATACTTCTCCATCAACACTATATTCAACACTCTATTCTATCATAATAAAAATAACAAATCAGGCTGTAAGATAATGTCTGACATAAGAGACGTCTTTTAATGCTGCAGATATGTTTTTTTTTCTTTCTCCTGTTTCTGGTACTGTATTGTCGTTGATCTAGAAGGTAAAAAAAAAGAAAGACAGAAGACCAAAACTTCCGTTTTCAAAATAAAAGTAATTTATGACTGGCATTTTGTATGTGTGAAGCAGAGAAAGGAAATGAGCAGATGAAAAACTCCACCACGTGTAACTTGAAGGTATTGAATGGAAAACCTAGATATTTTAAGGACAATTCTGACCAAGTGAACTGCCACATCCATGCTATTCATCTCAATATAAAGCTGTGCACGAAATTTCCTTAAAGCCACAGTAGGTAATAGCAAATGACAAAAAAAGCAGGAGAAATATAGCGCCCTACAGCCACGCAAAGTTGGTAATTCTGAAAACAAAACCTCAAAAAGAGTTTCCGAAAACATTTCCCTTAAAAATATTTTATGAATCTGCTTCTCCATTGACTTTGGAAACTGATACTATTAATGTATTTAAAGAACCGTAAACAGATTGTGAATTATCTTACAAAGATATTGAATGCAAGGTGAAAAACCCGGGAAGACAGACTCATTGAATGTGTCGCTGGAGAATCTGCTAATGGGTGGGTAGAAAAATAGACCATGCAATCATTGCTGGTCCAAACACAGTGACTGGCTGATGTTTTCAGTCCTGTGACTGCTCCAGGGGGTGCATTTTAATTATTCCATATTAACTGTCAGGATGTGAACAGAATTTCAAGACATTTGACATTAAAAAACAAAACAAAACACTGAATTACCTACTGAGGCTTTAACTGCATGACGTTTAAATTTTTTGACTGGTCTTTATCAGATTTAGTATTTCATAGAAAAAAGCATTTAACATATTGCTTCGAAGCTGGTTTAAGATGGACTTTAACAGTTGATATATGTTTTGATATAATAGTTTCCAGATCTTGTGTTCCTGAGCCCCATATATGTAAAGAATTTAGAATTTTGTAGATTTCTGTATGATATCCAGAGAGGCAACTGTAACATCCTGAGCAAATGTAGCAGCAAGAGCTGATGGGAGATGTGTAAATGCTAAGAGGCATGTTCATAGGCAAATAGTTTAGATGGTTCAGTGGTTTTTATGCCTATGTTGTTTTATATTAAAGGTGTAGTGTGTCATATTCAGAGCAATTTAGCTGTCAGATTTCAAAATTCAACCAATTCTTATTTTATCTGTTATCAATCTGTTCCAAAGCATAGGAGAACCTGCAGAAGGTACTTTTGTAGTTTAAGTTTGGTAAAAAAGCTAGAAAGATATTATGGTGTTTCAAGATGGCCACCTACATGGAGAGGCAACCGCTTCCTACGTAGGGGAAAAACTCATTTCAGCATGCAGAAAATGCAACAATTTTGACTTAGGAGTAATTACATAACTTTGCAAACAGTGTCCAGATTTAAGTCTGCATTAAATTTCACAATTCAGAAAACCCCAACATTTTACATACTGCACCTTTAAGATATTCAGGTTTTATATGCTTGCTTTTATGTTTGACATCATGAGTGTGAATGCTGAGGGGTGGGGCATATCATGCACATTCTGTCATATCAGTTATGATACTGTCTGCATATGGTTTAGAGGGGAAATTGAGGGCATCCACCTGGATGGATGAAGCAGCCACGGTACGGCGCTATCCCTTTACCATTCACACACACATTCACACCTAGGGCCACTTTTGGAGTCTCCAGTTAACCTAACCTGCATGTTTTTGGCCTGTGGGAGGAAACTGGAGAACTCCCGGAGTAAACCCACACAGACATGGGGAGAACATGCAAACTCCACACATATCACTGTTGGCCAGGGGCTGGGATCGAACCAGGGATCCCGTGTAATGTCTTTAAAATGAGTATTTAAAATGAAATTAATGTAACAAATCATTTAATCTCTTAAAGTGATACTCTTCCAAAAACTGAGGGTTTTTTGTTGTTGTTAACATGTCTATAACATGTTTTTTGTGACTGACAAGACAAAACAAGAGCTAAATCACACAGATGTCTCATATCTCTGTTTTTAGGCTTTAACATTTCACTTAAGCCCACCCCTTGAAAGAAGGCAAGTTTAGACAGCATTTTTGGCAACGTGACTATATATGGCATTGGCATGTCTGTAATGTTGAGCCAATTAGAACTCTCTGGACCTAACTGAAGGGCCATTTAAAGCGAGGTAGTCGGATACCCAAAAGCCGATGGTGTATAGAACACGTATATTAGGATTTGTATGTGAAATTTCGGCATCGAAACTGCTCCCGTTTAGCTGTAATTAATTTTCAAAAATGATAATTTCGGGACGAAAGAATTCAAGTGTCCCTGCATTTGTTTACTTCTCGGGGCTGCCGCCGGAGAACGAGCCGTGTGCAAAATGCAATCGTGTTGTTAATATAGCACATTTTTTGTGGAAATGTTACTATTATTAGTTGTGAAATGTGTTATAAAACGATTAGACGACAATACTATGGCTCTTCCTGCTGTTCCCATTTCTCTGTTTTTTTCTGGATGTAAAATACGGGATCCCTACGGCCCATCGGCGCACGAAGTATCCTGGCCGATGTAAACAGCCACAGACCAAAAAACGTATATTTGCTTGTGGAACAGGTCATTCACACTCGCAGACAATCACACTATATGTGTCTATAGGATTTTCTTTCCATGCACGCAAAAAAAAAAAAAAAAATTCCCGGATCCGACTACCTCGCTTTAACATTTTTGGACAGCTGCTTTGAAAACTTTACCCAAATTAAGATGGGTTTTACCATTAAACTGCTTCTAAAGACTGATGCAGTTTTAGTCATTATCCTGACCCATCGTGCATACAACTGGGCATGTCCTTCAACCAGTAAGTCTTTTTTATCACAGGTTTTATGCTGTTTAATGTAGTGCTGGCCACGACTAGCCTTATGGCATGTGTGTGGGCCTACTCACAGATGATGGCATTTGAAGGAGGAAAAGTGAAAAGATTTTGACACAAAACTGTAAGACAATGAAAGGTTTCGTTTGTAGAAGAAAAGGGCAAAAGATACCATTTTAGACAACGTAGATTGGTTTATATAGGGGATTTATATCCAGCGGAGTGCATCTTTAATAACTGGAGGTCGACAGTGATGCTTTGGTTTTACCGTTTTAAAAAAGTTTATTTTGAAAGAACAGGCCGGAAGAGGTATTGTCCCATTCTGGGGCAATGACTGCTGTCGCTGGTGAAGATAAGTTGGCGCTTCAGAGTGCGCGCACACCGAGCCAAGGATGAGAGAAAAGCTAATGTTCCTGACGCACAAGTCGCTCTATTTGTGATATATTAATTGTTTTATATTAACAGCTTGTTTCCGTCATTAATTATTAAAGTTTATTTAATTATTCAAGCAGAGCTGGAGTTGGTTCTGACTGTTTTCCATTTAATTTCAATTTCCATCTTGTCCCCTCTTTTGGGAAATTACGCACGGATTGTCCGGGATTTGAGTCATGGCTGAGGAGTGAAGCAGCTTTCCCAAAATGAAAGCTGACTGGAATATAACTTTTTCACGGCGGTCCTATGGAATATAGTCCGGTTTTACACAGCCTACATGTTGTGCCATCATCCTACGTAAGAAACAAACTCCTGGTTTTCTGCATCATGCTCTCCCTCTGGGTCTATATGATCTACTGCTGCGTTGGCTACTGCTCCACGCTGCCCAACCCGGCGTACGGCTCCGTGAACCGCGGCGCAGAGGCTGACAGTCAGGGCTCCTCTCTGGGGGCGTCCAGGGACTTGCTGGAAAACGATGCGGACAGCAGGGGGGACGAGTGGGATGACACCAGGGGCGAGGCGAGGGCGCCGGAGGGCAACGCCGTCCTCAACGAGTCGGAAAGTAAGAAGCTGCCCCGGGCCATCATCATCGGGGTGAAGAAAGGGGGGACCCGCGCGCTGCTGGAGTTCCTGCGCCTGCATCCGGACATCAGGGCGGTGGGAGCGGAGCCGCACTTTTTCGACCGCAACTACGACAGGGGGCTGGAGTGGTACAGGTAGGAACTCAGAGTTAGAGATGCCTATTTATGCGCATATGGCTGCGCTTTCGCTCGGGTGCGTTAAGGAGTTTGTTACTATTAAAATACGGTTTCTCTGAAAGTTGGACCAACTGCTCACGAACTTGCCACTCAGTTTCTGGCCAGTTACTCTTCTGCAACAGTTCAACATGCAAATCTATCAGTGTGCAATGTTAAAACTTTTTTTTTTAAATTTATGATATGATATTTGGCTTAATATTCTGATGTCAGAAAACAAACAAAACAATAAATTACATAAAACGTAATTTAAATGTTGCGTTAACCTATGATGTGGCAGTTATGTAGCTGCTTTTTCACAATTCAGTACTAGTAATAATTTTTGTGTACACCTTTATACTCTTATGCATAAACCCTCCACAGTAAAGATCAACTTGACAGGATTATTATTCAAATTCTGTACGTTATGATGATATTTCAAACCACATTAACTGCACTGTGAAAAGTCTGATATTTTCACAGCCCTAATATGAAATTTAAAAAAAAAAAATCCCATCTAGCTAATTTGTAACTATAAGAACCAGCTGATTTGTAGGCACTGAGATTTATTAAGAGTTCATCCATATTTGCTATTTATGGGAAGGGTATCTTATTTCACACAAATGTCATCCATATGCTTTTGGACGTGTCCTGTTCATATGATTTAATCTTGTATTATATCACATGCTTGCAGTGGACAAATGAAAATATATAACTCTGTAAAAAAAATAAAGAGACCACCGCAAAATCTTTCCTAAGTTAGCATCTGTACATGTGGCAGCCATTCAGTTTGAGCATCTGTTGAATTCCAACACAACAACACCTCAGTCTGCTTAAGCAGGTACTGATCGTGATCCGGTAAGACACATGAAAGCAGAGTCATTCCACAATTTCAGATTTGAGTTCTTCCAAGTTCAAACTTATTGTAGTGTTTAAGAATGAGCATGAACTTGTTTTCTTTGCATTATTTAATCTAAAAGCAATAGCTCTCTTGTTCTTTTTGGCCAGTTGTCATTTTCTGTAAATGAATGATGATATTTTGACTTGGAATTGGGTTGACTTGTTTTCAGTAGGTTAGAAAATAAAACGAAATTGTTCATTTTTCTCGAACACATTCATATAAGTAGTAAAACCAGAAAAAGTGATAATTTTGCAGTGGTCTCTGTGTCACCAGGGAAGGTTGTTGCAGGGGGTGGTGAGTTGATAAATTCTCAAGACAAAGTACTTCTATGTTATTTTATTCAAACTGTAAACAAAACACTTATAATTTCGCACCATGCTATGTATCTGAAATAAAATGAATGCAGTGTGTCAGTCTACACAGATAAAGATATCCCACTGCTTACTAAATATTGCTTGAAATACTGTATACTTGTGGAAAAGTGCACAAACTCATGGTGAAATTTTGAAGTCATACTTCATTGAGATAGGCTATAGCTCATCATCATCATAGCAGTCTGTTGGGGGCAACAATAACTGTTTCATTTAGGTCTGATCAGATTCCCCCATGCAGCTCTGTCCTTCGCCTTCCGCTGCCAGGAACTCCTGACCTTGTTAACCCGGGCGACGTCTGTGCCGGTATGAGTTGCTTTCTGACTGACCATTTCATGAAACTGTTTGCAAAGTATTTGAGTACCGCTAGCTTTTGCTGGACTAGCGGCACATTCTTGGCAGATAGAGGTATTATCAGTGGCAAGGACAGGCCAAGACAAACTGACTCCAGTATCTGTTGCAGTGACTGACCAGATGATAGGTTTGTTTATCTCTGCTCTTTGTGTAGTGCATGTCACGATGCACCGACTGGCAAAAGTCCAACAAATTCAAATCTTAAACACATATAGTGATGATTATCTCTGTAAAAAAAATGTTCATTTCATAATACCTATAATGTCTATAAGCTTCTTTTTTTTTACATTATTACATCATGTTATAAAATGTAAATTTGACAATAATCCACAATGCCATATAGCTGTTACATTAATGTTCCCCATCATTGCCATTTATTTTTGGTGACAGGAAGGAACCCTGTACTACTTAGTGTAAAAATAGACCCATGCTCATTGTGCATGAGGTCACTACGGTCTGACAACTATGAAGACGACAACAGATTTTCCAAAAATTACTTAGAGGGCTCGTAATTCATTTAACTGTCCTCTCTATGTACAACAGGAAAGTATTATAGTGTATTGTGCCTGCATTGAGTGTAAAATTAGAAATACCATGCATGAGCAATGACGGCAGGAGGTATGTGTAACAACCTGCCCCATGTAGCTTTTTGCCCGAACTAACCCTACTAAGTAAAAAGTGTTATATGAAAGCTACACAAATATCGGTTTCCTCATTTAATTTTTAACTAAATATCACTTCATAGCCTTTTACACTAGACAGGAAGCTTTATCTTCTTTTTTAACATCAAGAGAGTCATAAACTGGGGTAATTAAATGGGAATAAAGTTAGTGTGGGAGGTGATAAGAGCTGAATATCAATATATAAATATTCTGTCCCCTAAGGAAGTTATTCACTAATAAAAAATTAAGGAAAGTTAGAATAAAAGATGTTAAACACTGAAACTGTGAGTTCCGTATTTAAGGACTCTAATTTGTGGAATGATGACTAAAATAAGTGAAGAATAGAGTCTTCTGTTATCACTCTATATATAATTCAAGAAATCTCTGTCTGTCTGTCTGTCTGTCTGTCTGTGTATGTGTCACGAGCATAGGACTTTGTGTTGCTATGGTAACCATGTCAAAGATCAAAGGCAGGCATCACTGAATGAGTGGTGATGTCAAAGATCAAAGGCAGGTTTCATAGGACTCGCTATGACATCATCAAAGATCAAATTGGATCAAATTGGTGGATTGATATAAATCCATAATCAGCTGTTTTCTCATATAAAGAAACACTGCATACAAGTTTTTTATGACCCTTTATGACATAATTTTAATGTTTAAATTTTACCTCCACCACAGTTAACTTCTTATCATAACCACACATGTCAAAAACTTAGATTTTATGCTGACTTGCCACACAGCTGGCAAGAAATTGCATCACCAATTGATTTTTGTGCCTGTTTGTGTGACCATCACTGACAGTTCCTGGAATTTCTCCTCATCTGTCCTTGGATTTTAACTCTCTGTGACTTTGTAACAAGCAGAAAAAGATAAAGTAGAGATTGCACTGGCATAGATTTTCTCCCGAATCATCTATGGTTTAGGAGTCATTAAAGGGCCCGCTCACTGCACTTTTCTTACATTGTGACTAGGGATGTTAATGATTAATTGACTTTCGATTAATTGTCAATAAGAATTTAGTCAACTAAATTAAATTAGTTGTTAATTAACTCAGCAGTCCTTTTCAATGGGAGCTTATTCTATGAAATATAGTGGCATTGCCGGGGTGGGGGTGGGGGAGCATGCGGTCACCCACTGCCGCATTTCAACCGAAAAACCAGAAGAAGACGCCAAGCCCCCAGAGCGCATGCGCTGTGCAGAGCGAAAAAACTCACCCTTCCAGGTGACGTCAGAGTGCCACAACAAGTTCTAATAGCACGCCAGTTTGAAAGACCACATTCTTCAAATTAACATAGCGGAGAAACTGACCGGAGCAATGAAAAAGATTGCACGAGTGCAAAAACCTATCCCCTCGCTGGGAGACGAGAAAGCAGACTGGACTCAAGTTACCACCGAGGTAACAGACAACAGAGGAGCCCAGATCATATTGGGTTTGTCTGGATTACCGGGGTACTGTGATAATGTTTAACCGGTTAAACTCGGGAGATTCCGCGGCCGGTCACGTCTCTGCGTCTTAGTGCGTCTCAGTGCGCAATGAAAAGAAAAGCTGTATTTCCGGTCTTCCAGTACAGACACAGCCGTAAACAGAAAGCCAAAGGAGTGTTTGATTGGTTTAGAATGAGACTGACATCTCATTCGACCAACAAGAGCCTTGATTTGGGCTTTTAAACCTTGAATAACCAATGATCGAAAACCTAGCAAGAAGTATCTGCCCATCAACGACCGCGAATACAACGAGCCAGTTGAAGCTGAGTAATCTGACGATGGACGTGTCGTTTAGCCAATCAATTTCTGACTTCAATGACACCCTACATGCACTGGTTCTGTGTTTATATTTCCGATAATATGCCATGCGTTCCCGTGCATAAAATCTCTTGACTCCGCCACTGTGTGACGCGCAGTCCTTTGTGATACTGTGCAGAAGGGTCAGGGTAACATTAGCCATTATTTTACTTGTTTTGAAAAGTGGTTCACAAATTAAACCGAAAGGGCATGCATAAAAGCGTAGATGGCTTGACCGGGTCGGGTGACCTGGATGACGAATCAGTAAACAATGGAGGTTTGCATCAACGGAATAGCTGACGATCGTCAGACACCAGCGGACAATACCAGCGATGCGGTTGTGGATAGGTAAGTCTTATAATCTAAATTATTCTTTATCGATAAAAATAGTAATAAAAATAACTTTTAGCCAATCGGTAATTACAAGGGTCCTGCATGGCGATGTTTTTGTGTGCGCCGTGGGGGGGGGGGTATTTGTTACTGTGTATATTGCAGAAAAATTTAATAATTTTTTAGTATAATTTTTATTTCACTGTAGGCTATTTTTTCCTGTAAAAAAAAAGGAACTGTGCTGTGTATGTCTGGGTTATTATGCCTTTGTTTTACTGTGTAAACGTGATCTGGTGAAATGGAGCCCTGACCAAGTGAGCACACTAATGTGGACCCCAGATAGACCCCGGTATTCAATCTGTACATTTTCAATCCAGTGATTTACAAAGTGATTCATAATTTTCTAAAGCCTCATTCAGAACATTATAGTCCCACAGACTGGTTTTCATCTGGGGCAGCATTTCTAAATCACTGGATGGAGAATGCACCTGTACATGTACAGATTGGATTCCGTGGTCCACTTGGGGTGCGCACTTGGTCAGGGGTCCAGTTGACCTGTATCTGTGTAAACTGGTGAGATAGTGAACTCTGGAAAAATTGGAGGGGGGAGGGTTGTTTTTGTGTATACTATAGTGAAATGTATTAATTTTTAGCATAATTTTTCTTACACTGTAGGCTATTTTTGCCTGTAAAAAAAAAAAAAAAAAGCAGGAACTGTGCTGTGTATGTCTGGGTTATTACCCCTTGGTTTTACTGTGCAAACTGCTGAGATAGTGAACTCTGGAACACAGTTTTCCAAACTGTGCCATTTGGTCATTTGGCACAGTTTGGCACAGTTCAAGAACGCCTTGTTACAACCTGAGAAAAAAGCTGTGTAATATATTCAGTTTTTGTGGTATTGTTACAAAATTTTGACCTGAGCTTGAAAACACTTGGTTCTACATTTCTGTTGTGTTTTCCAGCAAGTATCTGACAGCTGTATGTTATTTGCAAGCATTTGTATCTAAAAAAAACACCCAGGCGAACTTTATTTTCTTCAAATTCAGTATGTTTAGATGATTGTTACTCAGTGGCAGGAGCACTTAGAGAGATTATGACTGTTTTGCCAAAAACTTCAGAGTGTTTTCTTTCAAATGAGACCAACCCCATGAAGATGCTGCAAAGGGTTGAAGAACAGCTTTTGATTTACTTTGGGCATGTTATTTTTAGGCGTTTTTAGGGAAGTTGAACAGAGTGGAAGAGGTTTTAACATGTAACAGATGAAGCAGCTCACAATTTATTTTCCCGTTAAAACTGTCTACTAGTGCATCTCCGTAAATTAGAACATGAAAGTAATTTTTCGTAATATAACTAAAAAAGATAAATTTATGATATTGGTAATATTTTTTTTTTAAGAAATTAAAAGTCATGACATTTGTAATTGTAATTTACTGAGATGTACCAGCACATAGTACACAGTATACAGTACAAAATTTTATTAAACTACAAAAAATGCCATTGTCTGTAGTAAAGAAAATGCAAATGGTACAATAAATCATTGAGGAATATGATGTTCATGTTTTATTCAGTGTATCAAAACAGTAATTAACTTTTTATATGTTAAACATAGAAAGACTGTATTGTACCGAGGGAAATTCAGATGCTCAGGAAAACTGCCACTTATAATCATTAATCGATCGATAAGGTGAATCAATTAACAATTAATGAATTTTAATCGATAACTTGCATCTCTAATTGTGACAGATCTCACAGGTCTTAATGAAATGTTTGTGACATATTTTTATCAAATTGCGTTAAAGTACTTAATTATTGCTGTCATGAGCTGAGCACTGGACATTTACGCAATGCTCAATCTCATGGCTTTTTCTTTATATTTGTATATTTGTTGTATTTTGTGCTTTTTGGTTTCTGTTATTCTCATACTGTTTTCCGTTTTTCTGTTTATGTCTTAGTTTTGTTACGCTCTTATTTTGTATTAATTTGTATTTAGGTCTCAGTCTGCATTTGTTGATATTTTATTCTTTATATCCTTATTGTTGTGTTCTTCCTCTGGGTTGACAGCTGTCAGTGGTGTTTCCTGGTTTGTGTTCCTTGTGGGCGTCGCCCATGTCAGCTGTCAGCTCCGGTTGCTCCCCTCTCATTGCTCCCAGCTGGTCCAGTTATGAATCATTGTTTCCTTCTGCCCGCTCATGTGACCCACACCTGTCATTACTTGTATGATTTGTTTTTGACCCTATTTAAGGGCAGTTATTTTCATTTCCCCTTGCTGCAGTCTTGAGTTTCCCTTTCCTCATCTCCACCAGAATGCAGCCCTCATTCTGGTGCGCTAATCCGTAAGTTTACTCGTTTGTTTGAATTTTGTGTTGGAGCATTGTTTGAACTTTATGTTTTGTTGTTCTCAATAAATCTCGCAAACTCACAGTTCAGTGTGTGGGTCTTCCTCTCTGCCCCAAGGGGTAATGCATGACAATTGCAGCATCATTGTGAATCAACTTTTGCCGCATTTCTCAGAATGGCTGGTTTTAGTGCATCTCTTTAAATTTCTTAAACCCCTGTTACACCTTGACAATTTAGACAGCGTAGGCTGATGTTTAAAAAATTTAGCAAATATGCTGGTGTACATCGAATAAGTTATGTGTAAGTTTTGTATAAGTTAAGAGCACGCTGAAGTACGGTGGTATACGTTGTAGTACGGCGAGATCGTCGAAAAATTTTGTGCACTCACAATTTTTTTTTTTTTTTGTGAGATGAGATGTTTCATACCTTGACATGTTTTGACTGTCATCTGACATTTGTGACATGTCACATCATTTGTTTTATCCTTACTATAGGTGTGACCGACCAGACAGATCTGCCAGGTCGGTCACACCCCCCGCCATGCGATGGTCTTTGGAGGAAAGAATCATCTCGGTTCAACCGAGATGATAGAGCCGTTATGCTCTCGCACACCTGAGATTCATGGATTGGGAGGCAACAGCAGTTTGCATGACTGTGCTATGCATAAGTTAGACTGTTGTTGAGCATAAGTTGTGAACACTGCAATACACTAAGCATTCGTTGGTATAAGTCATCGAAACGTTCTATACATGTGCCAGCGTTTTAGAAAAATTTTGATATATTGGCATACGCTGCCTAAATAGTCAAGGTGTGACAGGGCCTTTAGACCACATTTGTCTCCACCCTCCCACTTACGCCACTGTTGCTAGTCTTAGCAGGCTAGCTCCTATCTCTGATTGAGTGTGAGTCAAGTAACATAAATCTGTGTTAAAGAATGAATGAAATAAAGCATCATAGGTGGACGGGGTGTGCGGTTTTAGTGGTTGATAGGATATGATTGGTCCCTAGAGTACAATAAGTACAGAATCATTTATAAATGACTGGCTGAACTGCTAGCGTCAGCTAACTGTCGATTACCTAGCCAAGCTAATGCTAATTGTTTGATGTGGCATCACGTAAAAATATAACAAAACTAGAAAAGCACTCGGAGAGCGCAGACCTCCGCCAAGCGCCACAGTTCCCCCCATACAGTGTTTGTGTGTACGTTTTCAGATTCCTTGACCATGAAAACATATGACTAGCAATTGGATTCACAATGATAGGATTAGTGGTTCAGTAGTTATTGACAAAAATGGCATTTTCCGTAATGGCGGTTTAGCGCCACAGTTCCCCCCATACAGTGTTTGTGTGTACGTTTTCAGATTCCTTGACCATGAAAACATATGACAAGCAATTGGATTGACAATGATAGGATTAGTGGTTTAGTAGTTATTCACGAAAATGGCATTTTGCGTAATGGCGGTTTTCTTGTGGACGGTGATCCGTATCACCACCAAAATGTAATCATCTGTAGGATACCCCATTTCTGACAATCTGTGAAAATTTCATGAAAATCCGTCCATAACTGTTTGAGTTATCTTGCTAACAGACAGACAGACAAACAGACAGACAGACAGACAAACCAACGCCGATGAAAACATAACCTCCTTGGCGGAGGTAATAAGCCAGAATAATGCAAAATATATTATCAACTTTGGATTAGTGAACCAAGTGGAAACAGGGTGACTGAAATCTAAAGAAAATAACGATAAACTGCACTTGGTAAGTCAGCTCCCTCGCTGACACCTTGGCCGTGCTCCCAGCTCATTGGCTGGCCAATAACAGAGTGTATCAAGCATCAGAGCATGTATCAGTGCTGGGCTTACGCTTTCTTGACATAGAGGAAAAAACATGGAAGAGTTAAAACGGCTACTCAGACACAAAAATGTGTGTTTTGATGTTTTCTCCATAATCACTTGACCAATAGACTCATCTATCTCAGAATGTTAAAACCTACAAAAACACAATTTTTCAATCAATGGGACCTTTAATGTCATCATTGCTGAGCTTCCTTCAGTGAGCTTAAACAATCAAAAAGATCAAATTCTTCAGATCAAATTGTGTTAAAAACTGACATCTGTGGTTGCTTACACATTCATTTTCCTGTATTGACTGTCATGGCAACTGCTGTGATTGCACTTCACATCTCGCTATAGAAGCGTCATCATTTAGTCTGTGTCACAATACAACAACTTCCTACTCATAGTGAGGAAGGAAAAAAGGAACAAATACAATATGTTCCTGTAAATTATTCATATTTAGTATGCCCAAAATGTTCCCGGAAATGGTTTGCCTTTGAGAGCAGCTTCATTGTTACTAAGAGATAATAAGAGATGCTGCTGCTGCTTCTTCAGGTGTCCATTTGACTGAGCCCAGGGATTAACGGGCAGTGTCAAAGGATCCAGACACTGTTTCAAAGCTGCCTCTATGAAGCTACAATAGGGGAAGTGAAGCATTGTTCAAAGGACTTCTCACTTAAGCTCCTTTAAGAATTTCCGGACAGGTTGAGGACATTTTTTGGATGAACAGTCCACAGAGAGGCTCTTTTTTGTCTGTCTCTGCTGACTGAGTGTCATTGTAAAATGGTTGTGATTGAGGTGCTTTTAATGATTTATTGGATAATTATTAGAGGCGGCTAAAATGTAACATCTCATAAGATATTTTTAAAAGTCAGCTGTGTATAATTGAGAAATACTTGCCTTTTGTCCACAGCGATACTGTAAACACACAGCTACTGAATGTGGGAAGGTGTGCGATCTTAAGGAAAGATATGGAGTGATCAAGGCTTCTTTTCCCAGCAAACCAATCCTGCTAATTAAACTAACTCAGTTTGAATTGCCACAGCGAGTTCCTTGTGTGGCACAAATTGACCCAGAACACCACGAAATCAAGTCCGCCCTTAATGATCACTTAGCGGTGCTCAGAAAAAGAACAAGCTTGCTTTCAGGTCGAACACATCTTTTTCCCCCATTATACAGTGTGTTAATATGCATTTGAATCTCTGTTCCCTTTGGTGAATCTTAGCTGAAGGTACCCACTGATTTGTTTCCCCGTATGTTTCACTTCATCACCCCTTAAACTAATGTTGAGCAGTATCTTGGGGAGACGAGCAGTCAGCTGGGTGGGCTATTGGGGGGGGGGGGGATTGGCATTGAGCTCTGCCCATAGCGTTTATCTGCTGTGATTGGTGTGTCCATTCTGCTGGAGGTCTGCTGAGTCCCTTCCTTGGGAGTCCCACAAAGAGGAGAGTCCCCCCCAGCGCAGCAGGAGTCCAACAACAATATGGCATGTTTTCATTCAGGCGCAAAAAAGAGAATCAGACAGACAATTGTTTGCACTTACTCAAACAGAGCTCTGGAGGCAGCTCCCAGAAGCTGTGGGAACAGATTCCTCTTTGGCTCCTCCCTTCTTTAGAAACGGCACATTTTTAACTTCCTCCTATATGTCTTTTTGGCAGGTTGGTTACCCAAATCAAGGTCTTCTAGGCTCTTTACAGTACATCTGACTTAATTGGTGTAATCATGTTTTTCCTCTTGAGGTTCCACATATAGAACAATGAAAAGCTTTCTTATTAACTCAGTGAGGGTCTCAGAGAAGAGGGCGTAATCCTCTCTGGAGCCCCAGGAGATCTTACTGCAGGCCGGTGGCAGATAGAGGGCAGTAAATTTTAAAGCAAGTCTTTTCTTACTGTTGGCCCACCGAGTTCAATGAAAAGGGATGCTTTAGAACCCCCCGAGGACTGCATTAACCCTAACAATAAAAGAGCACACAATTAGTGTGAAACATGTTTTCTCTGCCTTCACTTTGTATGCAAATGTGCTCAGAAGGGTGAAAGTGCCCTTTGACGAAGCCCCGCAGGAGTTCATCAGAAAGCGCATTCATTGGAACCTGCCCAAGAAAAGACCCCAACACTAGGCTTAAGCTTTTCAGTCTGAAAGTTGACTTTCAGGGGTTTTTTTTCTGTCCAGAAAGTTGTGGTTCCCAAGAGCAGTTTCGTCCGAGTCTACTGGTGGCTTTTTTGCTGACTCACCACTTTTCGCTAAGGGCACGGGAGAATTGGCGTGAGCAAGAGAGTT
Organism: Pholidichthys leucotaenia; assembly: GCA_020510985.1. NCBI lineage: Eukaryota > Metazoa > Chordata > Actinopteri > Cichliformes > Pholidichthyidae > Pholidichthys > Pholidichthys leucotaenia. The sequence goes on from CM035838.1 coordinate 269,835,091, forward strand.
CCTGATAACCGTTTCTCACAGCCTAAACTTACGTGTCAGCACGCTGGCTGGAGTAGAAAGAACAAGTGCACTGACAATAAGCGGCTTCAGAGAAGAAGTTTACACACTGCTGCTTCAATCACACTTGCACAGACCATGAAACCTCACACTTGAAGAACTTCATTTCCTACAAAAAGCTTTTTGCTGGCAATTCCTAGAATAAGCCCTCCAGATTGCCAATACTGGTAATGTGCACATCCCCTCCCTATTGTGGAGATTTAATTTGCTGCAACAACCCTTTGGGCTTTTGCTTGAGGCAATTTGTCAAACCACAGCACTTATTACCGCACTGAAACAAAACAAGTTCTCTCCATTATATCCCCTCGAGTTGTTGACTTCCTCATCTCAGTCCTTTTGTAGTATCTTCAGGGAGAATTAGCTGTTTCCCGAATCTCTCTTTCACTCTACTGCAGAGACTCTCTGATAGAAAGTCTGCACAACTTTAGAGGGGGGAAAAGACCAATCTGTCCTAGTCATCTTTGTTTTGATTCTTTGAAGTCGTGTTTGCTTTTTTGATCCTCTCAGACCAGCATGCATCTGTCGGGAGTTAGCACATTGTTCCAACTACACAAGAGAGAAATGCATATGGTAGACAAAGAGTGGATTCTTGAATCCATTTAAAAGGAAAATCTAAAAATCTCAAGGTTTTTAAGCTGTGCTGTTTTTATCCTTTGAGAATTAGACTTTTCCTGCTTATACTGAGGTATAAAATGTTTTTTAAACATTCTAACCAGTAGTAATTGACATCCTTTATCCCCCCAGCTGCATTACATATGGCCACTTTAGCTCATTTTTGTGTTTTGTAGAAGACAAAGCAGTTTTTGTGTCTAGAGGTAGGGGTAAGCAACAACATTGTTTCTTTAACACTACAATGCACAGTGAAAGCAGCCAGCAAGACCATTGGTGCCCCTCCGCATCTCCTCTCGGACATCTACCTCACCCGCAGAGCCATCAACATTGCAGGTGACACTTCCCACTCCTCACACTCCCTCTTCAGCCCCCTGCCCTCGAGGAAAAGGTACCAGAGCCTCCGGGCCTGCTCCACAAGACTGCTAAACAGCTTTGTTCACCAGGCCATCAGGACCCTGAACTCTGTCCACCCCTTCCCCCGGACCGTAACACACTCATCCGCATGATAACTACCTCAGCTGTTGGCACAGAAAGACTGGCACACCAATAGTAATACATCTGCTGCTGTATGTCTCTGCAGCTTACTACAACCATTTGCACAAATGCCATATCTGCTGGTATCTGTCATTGCAATATTGATCATGTGCAGTCCAATCTGTCACTGTCTGCACCTACACTACCGCATCGAACTTGCAGCTACAAGTATTACTTCTCTACTTTTTCTGTATATAGGATTGCTGGGTTTTATTGTTTATCTTTATTTGCTCTATGGGATGTCTGGGTTTTATCTTTTGTCGTTACTTGCACTACAGGTAGCATTACTGTACATAGACTGCTGTTGTTGTTTTTCCAGCCTCATTCCTTTTTTTTTTTTAAATTGCACACACCACTGAAGAGAGAGAAACAGCATTTCAATTCTCCTGTATGTCTGGTACTTATAGTAGTATTGACAAATAAAATCTTTGAATCGTAATATGTGAATAAACCAGTTAGAAGTGTGAATCTTCAGTGGTCTCGCAATTCAATTCAGTTATGAATCAGCCATTAATGATTCAAATGCAAAATGATTCAAGATGCATCTTAAAGCATCTCTATGTTACATCTTCAGTTTTTTTATTAGATTTTCTATGTAATGCTTTTTTAGATTTCAGTGTAGGGCTGGGCAAGTTGACCTAAAATCAGCGTCATGATTAACTGACCCTTTCACGTCAGTTTCAGTTTTTTTTTTTTTTTTTTTTTTTTTTTATTTAAGTTTTTGTAAAGGGTATACAGGTCGTTACAGCAATGCATTGTTTACATTTTCATCACATGTTCCCTTATTTTCTGATATCTGACAACATTGGAAGATTAATTCTTACAACACCCCTTTTTTTTTTTAAAGAGAAAGAAAAAGTGAAATTAAAGAGAAAAAAACAAAAAACAAAAAAAACAAACAAACCAGCAAAAAACAAACAAAAAGAAAAAGTAAGTAAATAAAGATAAAAGAGCATCTGAGTAGTGTTGGAACAAAGAGCGGAACCATTATTGAAATGGTATTTGTCAAAGATTAGATCTAATGGAAGATCTTTTGGCAACCCTGGATATGCGATCCAGGGTTGCCAAAAGTTCATGAACACATCCATGTCCTGTCTCAGTGCGAATGTCAACTTTTCCATCGAGTAAATGTCTTGGATCACGTTAGTCCAATCTTCAGGTGTAGGACAGTCCTTCAACATCCATTTTTTAGTTAGAGCTTTTTTGCTTGCCAATATTAAAACATTGAATAAGTATTTTTCTCCTCGTCTTTCCAGTGAGTCCGGTAGTAAACCCAAATACAAAGTTACAAAAGAAAAGGGAACTGTTATTTTGAATATTTTCCCCAATATTGTCTGTACATTGGTCCAATATTGGTGGATAACTGGGCATGACCAAAACACATGAAAATGATTTGCAGTCTTTTCACCACACAAGCGCCAACAGTTCAATCCCTTATGGGTAAATTTGTTTTGTGCAGGTGTTCTGAAAAATCTTACCAAGTTTTTCCATCCAAATTCTGTCCACTGCAGGGATGAGGTACTTTTCCATTGCTGTTTATTTAGCTTTTCCCATATTTCCAGTTGTAAAGTGAAATTCCCCTCTTTTTCCCATCTCTCTTTTATATAAGATGTGTTGTCTCCTTTTAAGTCTTGAAGACCTTGGTATATTTTAGAAATGTATCTGATCCCTGGGATCCCTTTATATGCCATTAAGAAGACCTTCAGAACACCTGACTGGGCCCTTTCCAAAACCTCCTTTTTAAGTATATTGTTTATGTGGTGTCTAAGCTGGAAGAACCTGTAAAGGTCTTGATTTATTAGGCCTTGTTTTTTCAAATCTTCAAAACTTCTTAAGATTTGCCCTTTAAAAAAATCGTAATATTTTATCAGCCCTTTCTCCTTCCACTTTTTAAATCTGGTGTCTGTTTTATTAGGAGTAAAGTCCTGATCATAGGCAATCCATTGCAGAAGTCGATAGGGCTCTTTAGTTTGATTCTCTCTGACTATCTTAAACCAAATTTTTAGTGGGGTCTCTATCCACGGGTTAGTGTTATTCAAAAGCTTAGGTAAGGCATTGTTCCCTATTATCGCCTGTAGGGGGATGTCACTTGTTATTTGGCATTCGATCTCCTTCCATTGTGCAGTGTAGACTGGGTTACATATCTCTACTAAAGTTTTAATTTGTGCGGCTTTAAAGTAGTCCCTGATATTTGGCAGCGCGAGCCCACCTTTGTCTTTGTTTAGCTGTAGGGTTCTATATCTGATTCTAGGTCTCTTGCCCTGCCATATGAATCTTGAGATCCTTCTGTCCAGCTCCTGCCATGTTTTTTTGGGAGGTTCTACCGGTATTGTTTGGAAAAGGTATAGAAGACGTGGAAGTATATTCATTTTGACTGCTTCAATTCTTTGTGCAGTACCCAAGAATGGTATCATATTCCATCTTGCTAGGTCAGATTTTATTTTTGTCACCAGTGGATCATAGTTTAGTGATATAATTTTGTTGAGTTGTTTCGGGATATTGACCCCCAGATATTTCATAGATTCCGACTCCCAGTTAGTTTTGAGTTTGCTTAGTGAATAATGATTTGGGTCATAGTTGAATGTTAAAACTTGGGTTTTATGCATGTTTAATTTGTACCCCGATAAATCTCCATACTCTGAAAAAACTGAGGTTAGTTCTGGTAAAGAAGTGTCCGGCTGCCCTAGGTATATTAAAATGTCATCAGCAAAGAGTGCTATTTTATGTTCCTTCTGACCAAGTGTAATACCTTGAATTTTTTGGTTTTGTCTTATCCATTGGCTCAGAGGTTCTATGAAGATTGCAAAGAGCAGTGGAGACAGGGGGCAGCCCTGACGACATCCTCTTTCCAGTTCAAAAGATGATGATAAATTACCGTTAATCCTTATTTTAGCTGTTGGTTTTTTATATAATGCCTGTATAGTTCTAATGAAGTTGTTATGAAAATTGAAACTGGATAAGATTCTATATAGAAAAGACCAGTCAACCGAATCGAATGCTTTTTCAGCATCTAATCCCAATATGACTGCATTTAAGTTATATTTTTTTATATGATGAATTATGTGTAAAGTGCGTCGAATGTTGTCTTGTGTCTGTCTTTGTCTTATAAAACCTGTTTGGTCTAAATGAATTAGGTCTGTCAGTATATTTTCTAACCTTTTGGCAAGGATAATGGTAAAAAGCTTATAGTCCTGATTTAGTACACTGATTGGTCTGTAGTTGGAGCACTCTAGTTTATCCTTTTCAGGTTTAGGTATAACTGCAATGACCCCTTCTCTCCAGGAGGGGGGATTTCCCCTGTGTGGAGGACATAATTAAATGTTTTCAGGAGGAGAGGAGATAGTTGCTGTTTAAAGGTTTTGTACCACTCTGCTGTATAGCCATCAGCTCCTGGGGATTTGTTAGCTTTAAGTTTCATAATTGCTTTTTCCAATTCTTTAGGATGTATTTCTGACAGTAGTGTTTTATTTTGTGACTCCGTAAGTTGGGGAAGGTTTAATGTGTTTAGGAATGCCTCGGATGCGTTTTTATGTTTTTTGTGGGAGTATAAGTTCTTATAGTAATTCTCGAAGCTTTTAAGAATATCCTGAATTCTGAATTTTATTTCCTTTGATACTGGGTCTCTGATTTTGTAGATTGCTCTTTCTGTTTGATGTTTCCTCAATTTATAGGCTAGCAATTTTGCCGATTTACTGCCTGCTTCATAGTATTTTTGTTTCAAAAATGTAAGTTTCTTCTGGATTTCTATTGTGTAGATCTCATTTATTTGGTTTTTAATTTCCTTAATCTTGAGCGAGTCAGTAGAATGAGTGTTGCCTTTGTGTTCTTTTTCTAGGTTCCTAAGTTCTGACTCTAATGTGGATAGTTTTTCTTGTCTTAGTTTCTTTTGGGTTGCCAGTTTTGCAATAATCTTTCCTCTTATTACAGCTTTGCATGCATCCCACAGTATTAAAGGGGATACTTCTCCATTATCGTTATCTTCCAAATATCTGAGAATATCTGATTCCAATTCATCTTTCAATGGTCCTTTCAGGACATTTGAATTTAACCTCCAAGAAAATGTATTATTTGTGTATTTTTGGATATTTAAGTCCATGTAGATCGGACTGTGGTCAGAGAGATCCATTAGTCCTATTTTACATGTTTTTACTCTTCCAATGTCTCTATCAAACATAAAAAAATAGTCAATCCTTGAGTAAGATGAATGTGGAGTTGAGTAAAATGTATAGTCTTTTACACTGGGGTTGAGTTCCCTCCACACATCACAGATTCCCATTTCTTTTAGTAGCATCCGAGTCTTCCTGTTTTGGGTGTTATTTTGATGTGGAGAATTACCAGAAGCATCCCAGTATGGATTCAGTCTAAGATTGAAGTCCCCACCACATATCACTAAACCTTGAACTTTAGTTATCATTAGGTCGAATACATTTTTATAAAATTTCCAGTTAGCCCCTGGGGGAGCATACACATTCAGCAGGGTGATATCTTCTCCCTCTAGCCGCCCAGTTACCAAACTGTATCTCCCTTCTTTATCTTTGTGTTCTGATTTTTTTTCAAATGTAATTTTGGTTGATATCAATGTCGCTACTCCCCTCCTCCTCCCTGACTTATATGAAGATGAAGAGATCATTTTAAACCCTTGTCTACTGAGTTTATTGTGTTCCACGTCTGTTAGGTGGGTTTCTTGTAAAAATATTATTCCTGCTTTGTCTTTTTTCATTTTGCCTAGAATCTTGGATCTTTTAACTGGATTCAGGATTCCTTTTACATTATATGAAATTATTTTGGTTACACCCTGTTTCTCCATTGTGTTTTGTTTAGTATAACTGTGTGGTGGCCCTCATTTGTGCTACTCAGAAACTGAAAGAACATTAAAAACAAGAAAAACATTAAGAACATAGTGTATAAAACTTTAAAACAAAAAGCTGTCAGAAGAACTTCCTGAGCTGAGGTCTTTTTAAAGACCCTGTAAGAGCCTTGATGGAGTGAAGGCCCTGAGGGAAATTCCTCTAACTCTGTTACGTGTTGAGGGCCCTCTCTTACACCTGTAAGCTGCCCCATGCTTTTAACGTGAGTTTCAGAACCCAATCCAAACTTGTAATGATTTTTTTTTTTTTCCTTTTATGCCTAAACCCTGTGAAATTGTGTGCACCCTCCCACCCCCATCACATCAAACATTCACGCAAAAACAGTATTTGTTAGTATGAGGAGAACATGTGGATTATTGTCACATTTCTATTTTTTTTTTTTTTTTTTTTTTATTTAAGTTTTTGTAAAGGGTATACAGGTCGTTACAGCAATGCAGTGTTTACATTTTCATCACATGTTCCCTTATTTTCTGATATCTGACAACATTGGAAGATTAATTCTTACAACACCCCTTTTTTTTTTTTTTAAAGTGAAAGAAAAAGTGAAATTAAAGAGAAAAAAAAACAAGAAACAAATAACAAAAAAAAAACAAACAAACCAGTAAAAAACAAACAAAAAGAAAAAGTAAGTAAATAAAGATAAAAGAGCATCTGAGTAGTGTTGGAACAAAGAGCGGAACCATTATTGAAATGGTATTTGTCAAAGATTAGATCTAATGGAAGACACATATGCGGTCCAGGGTTGCCAAAAGTTCATGAACACATCCATGTCCTGTCTCAGTGCGAATGTCAACTTTTCCATCGAGTAAATGTCTTGGATCACGTTAGTCCAATCTTCAGGTGTAGGACAGTCCTTCAACATCCATTTTTTAGTTAGAGCTTTTTTGCTTGCCAATATTAAAACATTGAATAAGTATTTTTCTCCTCGTCTTTCCAGTGAGTCCGGTAGTAAACCCAAATACAAAGTTACAAAAGAAAAGGGAACTGTAATTTTGAATATTTTCCCCAGTATTGTCTGTACCTTGGTCCAATATTGGTGGATAACTGGGCATGACCAAAACACATGAAAATGATTTGCAGTCTTTTCACCACACAAGCGCCAACAGTTCAATCCCTTATGGGTAAATTTGTTTTGTGCAGGTGTTCTGAAAAATCTTGCCAAGTTTTTCCATCCAAATTCTCTCCACTGCAGGGATGAGGTACTTTTCCATTGCTGTTTATTTAGCTTTTCCCATATTTCCAGTTGTAAAGTGAAATTCCCCTCTTTTTCCCATCTCTCTTTTATATAAGATGTGTTGTCTCCTTTTAAGTCTTGAAGACCTTGGTATATTTTAGAAATGTATCTGATCCCTGGGATCCCTTTATATGCCATTAAGAAGACCTTCAGAACACCTGACTGGGCCCTTTCCAAAACCTCCTTTTTAAGTATATTGTTTATGTGGTGTCTAAGCTGGAAGAACCTGTAAAGGTCTTGATTTATTAGGCCTTGTTTTTTCAAATCTTCAAAACTTCTTAAGATTTGCCCTTTAAAAAAATCGTAATATTTTATCAGCCCTTTCTCCTTCCACTTTTTAAATCTGGTGTCTGTTTTATTAGGAGTAAAGTCCTGATCATAGGCGATCCATTGCAGAAGTCGATAGGGCTCTTTAGTTTGATTCTCTCTGACTATCTTAAACCAAATTTTTAGCGGGGTCTCTATCCACGGGTTAGTGTTATTCAAAAGCTTAGGTAAGACATTGTTCCCTATTATCGCCTGTAGGGGGATGTCACTTGTTATTTGGCATTCGATCTCCTTCCATTGTGCAGTGTAGACTGGGTTACATATCTCTACTAAAGTTTTAATTTGTGCGGCTTTAAAGTAGTCCCTGATATTTGGCAGCGCGAGCCCACCTTTGTCTTTGTTTAGCTGTAGGGTTCTATATCTGATTCTAGGTCTCTTGCCCTGCCATATGAATCTTGAGATCCTTCTGTCCAGCTCCTGCCATGTTTTTTTGGGAGGTTCTACCGGTATTGTTTGGAAAAGGTATAGAAGACGTGGAAGTATATTCATTTTGACTGCTTCAATTCTTTGTGCAGTACCCAAGAATGGTATCATATTCCATCTTGCTAGGTCAGATTTTATTTTTGTCACCAGTGGATCATAGTTTAGTGATATAATTTTGTTGAGTTGTTTCAGGATATTGACCCCCAGATATTTCATGAATTCCGACTCCCAGTTAGTTTTGAGTTTGCTTAGTGAATAATGATTTGGGTCATAGTTGAATGTTAAAACTTGGGTTTTATGCATATTTAATTTGTACCCCGATAAATCTCCATACTCTGAAAAAACTGAGGTTAGTTCTGGTAAAGAAGTGTCCGGCTGCCCTAGGTATATTAAAATGTCATCAGCAAAGAGTGCTATTTTATGTTCCTTCTGACCAAGTGTAATACCTTGAATTTTTTGGTTTTGTCTTATCCATTGGCTCAGAGGTTCTATGAAGATTGCAAAGAGCAGTGGAGACAGGGGGCAGCCCTGACGACATCCTCTTTCCAGTTCAAAAGATGATGATAAATTACCGTTAATCCTTATTTTAGCTGTTGGTTTTTTATATAATGCCTGTATAGTTCTAATGAAGTTGTTATGAAAATTGAAACTGGATAAGATTCTATATAGAAAAGACCAGTCAACCGAATCGAATGCTTTTTCAGCATCTAATCCCAATATGACTGCATTTAAGTTATATTTTTTTATATGATGAATTATGTGTAAAGTGCGTCGAATGTTGTCTTGTGTCTGTCTTTGTCTTATAAAACCTGTTTGGTCTAAATGAATTAGGTCTGTCAGTATATTTTCTAACCTTTTGGCAAGGATAATGGTAAAAAGCTTATAGTCCTGATTTAGTACACTGATTGGTCTGTAGTTGGAGCACTCTAGTTTATCCTTTTCAGGTTTAGGTATAACTGCAATGACCCCTTCTCTCCAGGAGGGGGGGATTTCCCCTGTGTGGAGGACATAATTAAATGTTTTCAGGAGGAGAGGAGATAGTTGCTGTTTAAAGGTTTTGTACCACTCTGCTGTATAGCCATCAGCTCCTGGGGATTTGTTAGCTTTAAGTTTCATAATTGCTTTTTCCAATTCTTTAGGATGTATTTCTGACAGTAGTGTTTTATTTTGTGACTCCGTAAGTTGGGGAAGGTTTAATGTGTTTAGGAATGCCTCGGATGCGTTTTTATGTTTTTTGTGGGAGTATAAGTTCTTATAGTAATTCTCGAAGCTTTTAAGAATATCCTGAATTCTGAATTTTATTTCCTTTGATACTGGGTCTCTGATTTTGTAGATTGCTCTTTCTGTTTGATGTTTCCTCAATTTATAGGCTAGCAATTTTGCCGATTTACTGCCTGCTTCATAGTATTTTTGTTTCAGAAATGTAAGTTTCTTCTGGATTTCTATTGTGTAGATCTCATTTATTTGGTTTTTAATTTCCTTAATCTTGAGCGAGTCAGTAGAATGAGTGTTGCCTTTGTGTTCTTTTTCTAGGTTCCTAAGTTCTGACTCTAATGTGGATAGTTTTTCTTGTCTTAGTTTCTTTTGGGTTGCCAGTTTTGCAATAATCTTTCCTCTTATTACAGCTTTACATGCATCCCACAGTATTAAAGGGGATACTTCTCCATTATCGTTATCTTCCAAATATCTGAGAATATCTGATTCCAATTCATCTTTCAATGGTCCTTTCAGGACATTTGAATTTAACCTCCAAGAAAATGTATTATTTGTGTATTTTTGGATATTTAAGTCCATGTAGATCGGACTGTGGTCGGAGAGATCCATCAGTCCTATTTTACATGTTTTTACTCTTCCAATGTCTCTATTAAACATAAAAAAATAGTCAATCCTTGAGTAAGATGAATGTGGAGTTGAGTAAAATGTATAGTCTTTTACACTGGGGTTGAGTTCCCTCTACACGTCACAGATTCCCATTTCTTTTAGTAGCATCCGAGTCTTCCTGTTTTGGGTGTTATTTTGATGTGGGGAATTACCAGAAGCATCCCAGTATGGATTCAGTCTAAGATTGAAGTCCCCACCACATATCACTAAACCTTGAGCTTTAGTTATCATTAGGTCGAATACATTTTTATAAAATTTCCAGTTAGTGTCATATCCGGCTCTAGGGAGCCGGGCAATCAGAGCCAGGGACAAGCCAGTGAGTCGAGATGGTTTATTTTGGGTAAGGGATAAGGGATGAGGAGAGCACAGATACTCATGCAGAGGTACACTCACAGGTTGCACAGCGCAGAGGTAAGCAGCTCGTACCGGACGTGGGGGTAGCAAGACGTACATCCTCACAGCGGGATACAAACACAGGAATGCTGCAAGGGGAGTTGAGGCTGACACCAGACGAAGGGGCTTCAGCCTAGCAGTGCTTATGTCGCAGCCCCGAGTCATCGAGGCTGCTCCTATTTATCCTCATTGGCAGCGCCCCAGCTGATGAAGACTAATTGGCCCCAGCCGTCCATAATGCTGCCAGCTGGGGGCCAGCTGAGACGCTGCTCAATGGGAGGCAGGGATGAGGGAAAACATGGGCTCAGTGCCGAGACGGCATCTCAACCCATGGTGACAGAGCCCCTCCCTCAAGGTCGGGCTCCTGAACGACCAGGAACATCCCAGCCCCCCCCCCCCCCCACCTAGGGTGGGAGGAAGGGAGGCGGACCGGAGGGGAAGAAGCCAAGGGAAGGACAACACCAATGGGGCAATGTAGGGTAGCGGGAAAGAAAAACCCAAATACAATACTGACAACAGAACAATTAACCCAGGTACAGATGGGGAGAAGAACTGGGTCAGCACGCCGGTTACATACTACCCAGAGAGTACCAACCATGCGTGACCCAGAGCAAGAAAAAAAAAAGAACCACCAAAAAGGTACAGGGCAAAAAATGCTGAGTATGGTCAAATAAAGGGAAAACACAATACACAGCACCAATATAAGTACATACACACAGTCACCAAGAAAAGTGAGGGTGACTGGAACAAATGGACAATTACAGAGCATGGTGTTACGGAAAACAAGGCACATGACTCTATAATGAACCAACAGGGCATAAAAAAGAAATACTGAGTGCAGGCAAAGAAAAACCCACACACATGAATATATAAATACCCACAGTCACCTAAAGAAATGAAAGTGACTGGAATGAATGGGCAACTGCAGAGTATGGTCTGAAAGGGAACAAAACATAACTCTACAATGCAAAAACGAGACTAAAAACATGGTACAAAAAATAAAATGCTGGGTACGAGGGAAGGAAAACGCACAGCACTATAAATACACATCCACCAACAGGACAGACATTACACCCAAGTGACCTTAATAACGATAAAAGAAAAAGTGACACCCGAGGTGTATGGCAGGCAGAGTCCAAAAATAGCCGAGATGGCTCCGGAGATCTCCCCGCCCATTGTCCAGCTGGCGAATCAGGGGAAGAGAAATGTTCGGACGGCGAACTTTGGACCCAGATCCCAGGAATCCAGTCCACCGGCAGCCGAACCAGGCTGCCCAGAGGGAAACACAGACCAGTGGGGGGAACCAGATCACCGAACCGAAAGTTCTGTGGGTCGGGTCGTCGACCCGCATCACTCAACCACCAGGACCGTTGAGACGGGCGAAGGATCAGAGCGGATCCCGGTGGAAGAGGCTCAGGGGAGAGCCGATGACGAGGGCGGCGGGCGTCAGGGAAACGGCCACCTCCTCACCGGACCTGGACAACACTGGGGCAGCACCCACGTCGGACCCCGATCGGGCCTCAGGCGAACCCACGTTGGACCCCGATTGGGTCTCGGGCGAACCCACGTTGGACACTGCACCAGAACCGACCTCCAACGTTGAACCCGGACCCTCCAGCACCACGAGGAACAGCAACTCCTCGCCGGTGACCCTGGAAGAAGGCTCAGAAGAGAAAACAGAACCGGGATCAGGATCACCGGCAGCGCCAGAACCCGGCGAGACGAGCTCAGACGCAGCGGGCGGCTGCACCCTGCTCGTCTCCCCTGGAGATAGGCTGAAGTGCTCAAAGATAAAAAGAGAGAAAAGAAAGGAGAGCACTCGCCTGATCTCGGGTTCTGACGCCGTCCAGGACTGCGAAGATCCAGGATCCGTCGTCAGGAGGTCGTTGTCAGGCTCCCATCTAGCCGCGTCGGGCCCCGCAGCCAGCACGATGGTCAGCGCAGCTTGAGATCCCTCCAGCTCAGGTAACCCCGCCGACGACCCACTCGGCGTGAAGCCAGAAGAATCTCGTCCCGCTGGACCGAACCGCTCCTCCGTGGAGACCCAGGGACGCTCAGTCGTCAGCGTAGACTCCACGCAGCAGTCAGTCCCCCTCCTCCGTCCGCAATGTAGCTGCGGAACCACAGGCCCTCTCCATATCCCACCACGTTGACCCGGAGCCGGGGACCGCTCGGCGGAGAGAGACACAGAGGATGCGGGATTAGGAAAACAGGTTACAGCAGGTGGGGAGAGTTCAGGGAGCTGCGAACCCTGAACTTCTCCTCCAGGGATGTGACAGAGCAAATCATTAAGCAGGTGTGAAAAAACAATGACTTGCCTGCCCCCTGGAGGTTGAGTATCGCCTGCTGTAGTGGAATCTGCTTCTTCCTCTCCCCGCCCGGCGATAACGGAGGACCCCCCGGGAATTCGTCTGAGGATCGCTCGCGTTGTCTCCAGCAGAGAGCTCACCAGGCCGGGATTCCAGGCACACACAGCGGTCAGGAAGCGCGTCGAGGAGGAGGGGGAAACAGCCGGGGTGAGCCAGCCCGAATGTCCAGGAATGACAGCGGGGGAACGAGGCTCAGGGGACGAGGCTGTAGGATCTCCACACTGACGAGGCGAAGGGATGACAGCTGCGTGGGAGGAACGGTCCTGACGATGACCCAGAACTGGATCCGGACGAGGTTCGTGCAGAGGTGACTCGGCGATGTGATGACGACTACTCCCAGGGGACGAAGCGAGGGGGAAACCCAGGATTCGCCGCTCCAGATCGGAGATCGAGACGAGGAAGGCGTCGAGCACGGGAAAGCTTCGTAGCCCTGAAGTCCTCACCATCAATCTCACTGCCGCCGCCACATGCCTGAAGGTGGTGACAGGAAACACAGTAGAGCTCGCGACAGCCACTCGACCCCGGACATAACTGCTGTCAGCTGCGGCTCCTAGAAGGGAATCCCGAGTGACGTGGCGCAGGTCGGGGGAAGTCCTCTGGTTGGCGCGAACTCCCGGACTGGAATGGCGGCAGGAACGGGACTCCGAAGCGGGGAAAGACGTCGCCCACTTCGACTCCCTGCCGGGATTTCCATCCACCCCGTGGAGCTTCTCTCGCTGTGTACCTGCAACGTCTATCCTGGCACTGTCCTCCAGATGGTACAGAGAGTGAGGGTGACAGTCCAGGAGTTCCTCAGCACGGCCCGGATGCCAGCGTCTCGCGTTGGAGGCGTCGTGCAGGGTGAAGAATGTCCCGTCGACAGCCTCCGAGATGGACCTTAGCTCGTCGCCCTGGCGCCGGAAGTGACTCCTGGGAAACGGCATGCTAGCAGCGCTGACACCCGGACAGAAAGGTACATTTCCACAGCGACTCACGGCCGCCGGCAACTCTTCTGGCTGCGACATACTGTCATATCCGGCTCTAGGGAGCCGGGCAATCAGAGCCAGGGACAAGCCAGTGAGTCGAGATGGTTTATTTTGGGTAAGGGATAAGGGATGAGGAGAGCACAGATACTCATGCAGAGGTACACTCACAGGTTGCACAGCGCAGAGGTAAGCAGCTCGTACCGGACGTGGGGGTAGCAAGACGTACATCCTCACAGCGGGATACAAACACAGGAATGCTGCAAGGGGAGTTGAGGCTGACACCAGACGAAGGGGCTTCAGCCTAGCAGTGCTTATGTCGCAGCCCCGAGTCATCGAGGCTGCTCCTATTTATCCTCATTGGCAGCGCCCCAGCTGATGAAGACTAATTGGCCCCAGCCGTCCATAATGCTGCCAGCTGGGGGCCAGCTGAGACGCTGCTCAATGGGAGGCAGGGATGAGGGAAAACATGGGCTCAGTGCCGAGACGGCATCTCAACCCATGGTGACAGTTAGCCCCTGGGGGAGCATACACATTCAGCAGGGTGATATCTTCTCCCTCTAGCCGCCCAGTTACCAAACTGTATCTCCCTTCTTTATCTTTGTGTTCTGATTTTTTTTCAAATGTAATTTTGGTTGATATCAATGTCGCTACTCCCCTCCTCCTCCCTGATTTATATGAAGATGAAGAGATCATTTTAAACCCTTGTCTACTGAGTTTATTGTGTTCCACGTCTGTTAGGTGGGTTTCTTGTAAAAGTATTATTCCTGCTTTGTCTTTTTTCATTTTGCCTAGAATCTTGGATCTTTTAACTGGATTCAGGATTCCTTTTACATTATATGAAATTATTTTGGTTACACCCTGTTTCTCCATTGTGTTGTTTTGTTTAGTATAACTGTGTGGTGGCCCTCTTTTGTGCTACTCAGAAACTGAAAGAACATTAAAAACAAGAAAAACATTAAGAACATAGTGTAAAAAACTTTAAAACAAAAAGCTGTCATAAGAACTTCCTGAGCTGAGGTCTTTTTAAAGACCCTGTAAGAGCCTTGATGGAGTGAAGGCTCTGAGGGAAATTCCTCAAACTCTGTTACGTGTTGAGGGCCCTCTCTTACCACTGAAAGTAGTCCCATGCTTTTAACGTGAGTTTCAGAACCCAATCCAAACTTGTAATGATTTTTTTTTTTTTCCTTTTATGCCTAAACCCTGTGAAATTGTGTGCACCCTCCCACCCCCATCACATCAAACATTCACGCAAAAACAGTATTTGTTAGTATGAGGAGAACATGTGGATTATTGTCACATTTCTATTTTAACAAGTTTTTTTTTTTTTTATTACAAAGACTTATTTGTTTCAAATAATATGATTGTTCCATGAAATGTTTTACCACATGCTGAATATGCATCTCCTTTAATGTTTGTTACCTTGTATGAGGGGGGTTGGATGTGCGGATTGATTCAAGAGAAAAAAAAAAAAAAAAAGGTCGCTATTCCAACCTGAAAACGGATAGTTTATCCGCGACGCTCTGGTGCTGGGTTTCCCGCTGCTGGTCCGTGGATTTTGAAGGTCTTTGTGTTGTCCATGTTTGCGTTTTGATCTTCTCACTCGGGTCTGCTGCGGGTTTAAATACCGTTACCGGGAGGCCTCTTTTCGCCATGTCAGCTGTTGCTTCTTCCGCCGAATTATAGAGACACGTTTCATCGCCGTAGAAGACCCTTAACTTCGCAGGAAATGGTGTCTGAAAGCGCAATTTCGTCTCTCTTAACACCTTTTTCGCGTCATTGTATTCCCTGCGCTTTTTAAGGACCTCCGGGGCGTAATCGTGTTCCACGTAGACTTTTCTCTCCTGGTGCATAAATCCTTTTTTCTGCCAGGCCAGTCTTACAACCTCTTGTTTTATTTTGAAATTGGAAAATCTTACCAACACCGAACGTGGGGGCGCTTCCGCCGCCGGCCTAGCGGCTAATGAACGATGTGCCTTTTCTATCTTCAAGTCGGTGGTTTGTGGAATATCCAATTTCTCTCTTAGTAAGGATTCCACGCATTCTGCCATTGAGTTAAAACCATTTTCGGTTCCTTCTATCAGACCATGAATTCTTATGTTGTCTCTTCTTTGTTTTCCTTCTTGGTCGGTTAGCTTAGCCTCTATAGCTGCTTGTCTTTTGCGTAGGTCTAGCACAGAATCTTCGAGCACTTTTATTCGATCCTCTGTTTCCAAGATTCGGATCTCGGCCTGGTCCACTCTGCTGTTTGTCCTTTTCAATTCTTCTCTGAATTCCCGAAATTCGGCCGTAACATCTCGGCGAAATCGTCGTAGCTCCTCAAATAGTGATTTCAGGCTAACCCTTTTGTTAGCTATCACCAGTTCCTCGTCTTCTGAACGGAGATCTTCCAGTTCGGATTCTCCGGCCGATACGTGTCCTGGCCTGGAGAATTTCAGTTTCTTCTGTTTTCCTTTAGACATGATGATTTTGTCTTTTGATTTTCACTCCTCCAAAAATCCGTTAAGTTTGATTTTCAAGGTGTTATCCTGGATTGGGTCTGAGAACTTCAGTGTTAAGCTGCAGTCGCCATGGCGTCCAGACCGGAAGTCCACATTTCTATTTTAACAAGTTTTTTTTTTTTTTTTTTTTTTTATAACAAAGACTTATTTGTTTCAAATATTATGACTGTTCCATGAAATGTTTTACCACATGCTGAATACGCATCTCCTTTAATGTTTGTTACCTTGTATGAGGGGGGTTGGATGTGCGGATTGATTCAAGAGAAAAAAAAAAAAAAAGGTCGCTATTCCAACCTGAAAACGGATAGTTTATCCGCGACGCTCTGGCGCTGGGTTTCCCGCTGCTGGTCCGTGGATTTTGAAGGTCTTTGTGTTGTCCATGTTTGCGCTTTGATCTTCTCACTCGGGTCTGCTGCGGGTTTAAATACCGTTACCGGGAGCCCTCTTTTCGCCATGTCAGCTGTTGCTTCTTCCGCCGAATTATAGAGACACGTTTCATCACCGTAGAAGACCCTTAACTTCGCAGGAAATGGAGTCTGAAAGCGCAATTTCTTCTCTCTTCACCTTTTTCGCGTCATTGTATTCCCTGCGCTTTTTAAGGACCTCCGGGGCGTAATCGTGTTCCACGTAGACTTTTCTCTCTTAGTATATCTTAGTATATCTCAGTATATCTTAAAGATATACTGTACACTGCTCTCTTGTGTCTTGTGAAATTCTGAGTTGTTGCTCTGTGCTATTGAGAGATTTTTTTTCATTGTAATCATAATCTGCTTAAAAAATAAGCTGTATTCTGATAACGAAGTTTTTTTTCTCCTCCCCCCTTGTGTCGTTCCCTCCCTTCCCCTCCCTTCTTATCTATCTCTGTTTGATGAGGCGCCTATTATGGCTGCCGTGTCGTTGTGTCGCGCGCATGCGTACCAATGTCAAGTCAAGTTCCTCGTGTGTTTTTTACATGCTTGGCAATAAAGTTTATTCTGATTCTGATTCTGATTCTGATTCTCTCCTGGTGCATAAATCCTTTTTTCTGCCAGGCCAGTCTTACAACCTCTTGTTTTATTTTGAAATTGGAAAATCTTACCAACACCGAACGTGGGGGCGCTTCCGCCGCCGGCCTAGCGGCTAATGAACGATGTGCCTTTTCTATCTTCAAGTCGGTGGTTTGTGGAATATCCAATTTCTCTCTTAGTAAGGATTCCACGCATTCTGCCATTGAGTTAAAACCGTTTTCGGCTCCTTCTATCAGACCATGAATTCTTATGTTGTCTCTTCTTTGTCTTCCTTCTTGGTCGGTTAGCTTAGCCTCTATAGATGCTTGTCTTTTGCGTAGGTCCAGCACAGAATCTTCGAGCACTTTTATTCGATCCTCTGTTTCCAAGATTCGGTTCTCGGCCTGGTCCACTCTGCTGTTTGTCCTTTTCAATTCTTCTCTGAATTCCCGAAATTCGGCCGTAACTTCTCGGCGAAATCGTCGTAGTTCCTCAAATAGTGATTTCAGGCTAACCTTTTTGTTAGCTATCACCAGTTCCTCGTCTTCTGAACGGAGATCTTCCAGTTCAGATTCTCCGGCCGATACGTGTCCTGGCCTGGAGAATTTCAGTTTCTTCTGTTTTCCTTTAGACATGATGATTTTGTCTTTTGATTTTCACTCCTCCAAAAATCCGTTAAGTTTGATTTTCAAGGTGTTATCCTGGATTGGGTCTGAGAGCTTCAGTGTTAAGCTGCAGTCGCCATGGCGTCCAGACCGGAAGTCCAGTTTTTTTTTTTTTATTTTTGTTTGTTTCCCCCCTCCTTTCTTCTCCCTTATCACTGACAAAGCTAAAAATTAAGCTATATTACACAAGTGTGTGGTATCATATCACTGTGGTGCAGTAGTAAATGAGCATAATATAGCAAAGAATTGGTATGTCATTTCACACACACAAATTAACCATTGTCCAGTGCAGAAGACAGTTGTTGTTTACATACATACTTCTTGAGGGTTTGTGGGTTGTGACCTTAGCTAATTAGCTTATTAGCTGCATTGGTGGAGTCCTTTAAGTAGCCATGATTGCATTACTACCACATAGTGATTATAAGTCTCTTATCAGGTTCCTAAATACAGCCTTAGTTTTCCATTTTGTTGTCCCTTTCCATTGTGAAACAGCTGAGATGACACAGATAGCCATTGGATGCTGTGACTTAGCTTCAGGCATCTACGCGTTAGTTTCTGTGAACTTCGCTCACTTTTTCGCATCTTCAGATCAAGTAAAGAGCCAATCATCATGTACTGTGTGGATGGAGACTGCATTTCTTGTCATTACAAGCCGTTTTTTCCCTCATCTGCTTCTGAACAGCACTAACTGCGCTGCTTTTAGGGTGCAAAGCTACATGTGCAAATAACTCCGTGGGCACATCTTAAAGGGGAAGTCCATGAAAAGCTGTACATACACACGCACACGCTTTGGTTTCATTGTTCCGTGCGGGTGCAGCCTTGCCAGTAAAGTAGATTCAGGACAGAATTATATCGTGGCTCTGAGGTCTTTGAAGGTTGGAGCTGTTGGTGCTTTTCACTCAGAGTTGGTTCGCGGCACCTCCTCTATTCTAGATATTTTCACACCTCTAAAACCAGTGCTGCTGTACAAATTATAATTTCACATGAACTCATTATTTCTATTTAGTTTAGGTTTTTATTTTCCCCACATTCCTCCATATAATATGCAAAGCTACATTGTGTGTTTCCGTTCCAAATACCCAGATCGCAACTGCAATTCTCTGCTATGTTATTTCATGTCATTATTTATACAACCACTAGAGGTCACTTAATGTCAAAAAGTATATTGTGATACACTGTAAGAAGCTAAATGCTTGTGTTACACCCATTTGTATTTAAGACTGTTACAGTTGCAGTGCTCTTGGGTCTTTCAGTTTTCAGGCTGAAATACTTGTAATTTTATCAGTCCAGTCAGAACTCCTCCTTGAACACCATAGTTTGTTTGTAGATTTGATATTTTAGATGCCTAATATAGCCCAGGCATAATAACCTATAAGAGATGTGACGTGGACTATAGGGATGTTAAGGAACCTCAATTATTTCCTCACTCACTGTATATTTCTTTCTTTCAAATAAATCATTAATGTCCATTAATGAGCTTTGTGCCACACCTCACTAATTTAGCTTTCATTATGTTCTCATCTTGTTACAGTGAAGGGATTAAAAGAGTATTTTTGTTTATTATGTTACAGATGCTCTAAGTGCCGTATTTATGTTAGCTATCCCATATGATACACAGACTGACAAGTTATTTATATATCTAGTTATTAGCTTAAAAAAGGTGGAAGAAATATAGAGACCAGATAAATTAGCGTTGTCTAGCTAACATTCACTCAGACCAGTATGTTTTATTTATTTATCAGACAAGTATATGTTTTATTTTGCAAAAAAGAATATACAGACGTGGACAAAATTGTTGGTACCCCTCTGTTAATGAAAGAAAAACCCACAATGGTCACAGAAATAACTTGAATCTGACAAAAGTAGTAATAAATAAAAATTCTATGAAAATTAACCAATGAAAATCAGACAATGCTTTTGAATTGTGGTTCAACAGAATTATTTTAAAAATCAAACTCATGAAACAGGCCTGGACAAAAATGATGGTACCCTTAACTTAATATTTTGTTGCACAACATTTTGAGGCAATCACTGCAATCAAACGATTTCTGTAACTGTCAATGAGACTTCTGCACCTCTCAGCAGGTATTTTGGCCCACTCCTCATGAGCAAACTGCTCCAGTTGTCTCAGGTTTGAAGGGTGCCTTCTCCAGAAGGCATGTTTCAGCTCCTTCCACAGATGTTCAATAGGATTTAGATCAGGACTCATAGAAGGCCACTTTAGAATAGTCCAATGTTTCACTCTTAGCCATTCTTGGGTGTTTTTAGCTGTGTTTTGGGTCATTATCCTGTTGCAAGACCCATGACCTGCGACTGAGACCAAGCTGTCTGACACTGGGCAGCACATTTCTCTCTAGAATACCTTGATAGTCTTGAGATTTCATTGTACCCTGCACAGATTCAAGACATCCTGTGCCAGATGCAGCAAAGCAGCCCCAGAACATAACAGAACCTCCTCCACGTTTCACAGTAGGGACAGTGTTCTTTTCTTTGTATGCTTCATTTTTGCGTCTGTGAACATAGAGCTGATGTGCCTTGCCAAAAATATCCAGTTTTGTCTAGTCTGTCCATAGGACATTCTCCCAGAAGCTTTGTGGCTTGTCACCATGCAGTTTGGCAAATTCCAGTCTGGTTTTTTTATGATTTGTTTTCAACAGTGCTGTCCTCCTTGGTCGTCTCCCATGAAGTCCACTTTGGCTCAAACAACGACGGATGGTGCAATCTGACACTGATGTACCTTGACCTTGGAGTTCACCATGAATGTGTTTAGAGGTTGTTCTGGGATCTTTTGTTACCATTAGTATTATCCGTCTCCTCCTGCGGCCACGTCCAGGGAGGTTGGCTACAGTCCTGTGGATCTTAAATTTCTGAATAATATGTGCAACTGTAGTCACAGGAACATCAAGCTGCTTGGAGATGGTCTTACAGCCTTTACCTTTAACATGCTTGTCTATAATTTTCTTTCTAACCTCCTGAGACAACTCTCTCCTTTGCTTCCTCTGGTCCATATTTAGTGTGGTACACACCATGTCACCAAACAGCACAGTGACTACTTGTCGCCCTTTAAATAGGCCAACTGACTGATTACAAGTTTGTAGACACCTGTGGTGTTAATTAGAGGACACATCTTGGTTGAACATGTCCCTATGGTCACATTATTTTCAATCTTTTCTAGGGGTACCATCATTTTTGTCCAGGCCTGTTTCATGAGTTTGTTTTTTAAAAAAATTCTGTTGAACCACAATTCAAAAGCATTGTCTGATTTTCATTGGTTGATTTTCATAGAATTTTTATTTATTACCACTTTTGTCAGGTTCCTTCCCTCCCTTTCTCCATCCATCTGTCCATACCTCCCTGAATCCATCCCATCATACATTGCAAGATAGGGCCTTGGTAGAGGTGTGCACTCATTGATCAGCTGCAAAATCTACTGGGTTCATCTGTACCGCAAGGACCTCCTCTGGTGAAAATTTCATCAAAATCCATCCATTAGTTTTTGAGTAATCCTGCTAACAGGCAGGCAAACACTGGCAAAAACATAACCTCCTTGGCAAAGGTAATAACCTATATCACATGTAAGAGGATCTTAGCAATTGAGATGTTACTGGTAGCTGATCACTGTCACTAATGCCATACTGCTGTTTTGAAACGAGTGAAATTACAATCTCAGGAGTTAGCAAACTGACAATGAAAAATGCAAGTGCTAATTAAAAAAATATTCCCATTTTCATTACCTCCACCAAGGAGGTAATGTAATTGGTGTGGTTTGTTTGCCTGTTTGTTTGTTTGTTTGTTAGCAGGATGACGCAAAACCTACTGGATGGATTTTGATGAAATTTTCACCAGAGGTAGCCCTTGGGCCAAGGATGAACCCATTCAATTTTGATGATGATTTGAGACTGCATACCTCCACCAAGGACCTTAAAGCAGCCTTGGTGGAGGTATGTGCTCTTTTAACTTTCAAAGCTGGCTGCAAATCTCACAAGACATTACTTCCACTAAATTTGATGCTTTTCTGGTAATTTATTTTTCTTGTAAATTTCAGACTTTTTCTGTGTGTATTTATGATTTGTTTTCTAATAGATTTTAGAAATTTTTCTTGTCAAGTAACCAATCTTCTCAAGTAATTTTGTGACTATTTTATAATGAATTTAGAACTTTTCACAAGCAAATTTTCAGCTTTTTCTCCTTCTTGTGTGAGAAGAGCAGTTATCTCAAGGCAGATTTCAATTGAATAAAATGATCAAATCTCTAAAATTACTAAAGATTCAGTTATTCCCGGTAAGAGTGAGTTGTTGCAGTATAAACAAGTTTATTCCTAACATAATATGCAGGTAAACAACCGATTGTCAGCACTGCTACCACCGAGGCTGACAGAATGGCTCACACACTGTTCCTCCTCCTGTTCCTCCTTCTCCTCTCTTCTAAACAGGCCCTCTTCCACCAGGCTGCCAGGTGGTCCTGACTTCTGCATATATTGACAGTAATAATGGAGCATTATTTTCTACACTATTACTGGTACGAGAATCCAGTTAGGAGCCTGAATGCCGTTCAACGCCAATAGGATCATTTGGTAAAGTGTGACGACGGCGATGTTCACACCTTGGAAAGGAGATTGCGGTGACCGGAGAGCACCTTCTCTTTAATCCTGTCCTGGAATTGCCTCACGATAAACCAGTGTGATTATTCCAAGTGGCTGCATACCACCACCAGCTCCTCTCAGAAGAAGTATGATTCCCACAGTAGCTCCTCTGCCTTCAGAGCTCCAGGGGAAGATTAGAACTCATCATGACATTAGATAATGCTGAGGGCTTTTTTTTTCTCGGCCTGTCCCTTGTCACGGGGGTCTGGGGAGCTGAAATATAGATGCCAATTAGAGTCAGTCAAGCAGAATACTGCAGGATGCAAAAAAAAAAAAGAAAAAGAAGAAGCTCTTTGGATTTTTCTGCAGCAAGTTGCGTGCTTGTTCCTTAACTTGGGTGAACTCATTTCCGAGGTTACCATCCACCCATCCAGCAGCTGAGCTCCACACTGCAGGCACGAACATCATAAATGCCTACCTTTGAACCCGCTTCCTGATAGCGATGAATGTAAACAATCCGTCAGTCTTCAAACGCCGTCTCCCCCTGCAGACACTTAAACAGACACACCTGACTGACTTGCAGACAAAGCACTGGCTCCTGCATTAATATCTGTGTGGCGGTGGTACCACCGAAGTAGACGTTAGCACTTTAAATGACAGCCGATAACTTCAACGTCAGTATCGGGGCGGTGGGGTGGGGTGGGGGTCAACCTGTGCAGTTTCAGACCTTCGGCGGTGCGCCTGAATTCAGCTTATCCTTTTATTGCTCTCTTCCCCTTTCACATTATCTCTCTTCCTCTCGTCCCCTGCTTATCTCCTCATTTCCACTGCTCCCTTGCCGAGTTTGGGTCAGAAGGCAAAGTATGTTTATGTATACGCTTAAACATCAGTATAAATTTATTTTAGTGTACCAATTATAATGTAGGTGGAATACTGCAAAGTTTACTCCTTGTCTTATGACTTTGAAAACACTCTGAATCCCACTTTTTTCAGAGCCAGTTCTGAAGTCCCTGCAGTGCGTGCGTACTGATCAAGCTGAGCAGAGTTCTTGCATCGCTGATTGATAGATGAAGATGCACCAAAGCCCATTGGTTCCGGGCGACATTGTTTATTAAGCAGAACAAATGCCGTCCAGCCCCTCCCCAAGCCGACTCCCTCACACCTCGCTCAGTCAGGCATGTTCTCCTGTGCTGAGATGAATAATGCATGCACTCATCTCGCAGATTATTTTCCTCCGCTAAGTGGAAAGTTTGATAGGTTATAAGTTTCTATGCCCACTGAGGCCAGGAGAAAAAGCCTGTGGCTTGCATGTTTGTGTATCCAAGAAGATGCTGGAGATAATTGCGCGGGGGATCCTTTGGAGTTGTTTGTGTCTCATTTGTTGGTCTTTCTGCTGTGCACAATGGGGGCTAAGGCCCCCGGGGATCGAAGAGTGCTATAAATGCGTAACACCTAAAGGCCTCCGAAAAAAGAAGAGGGGAGAGCAGGTGACATTTAGGTGATGAAGTTGCATGAGAAGGGGAGCCTCTTGTGTGTTTGTGCCACGCTAATAAGCTACAAGAAACGCTTACACAATCACTGAAGCTCCTCTCTTCTCCCCTGTGCAATAACAGAAAAAAGCTTGCCTTTTCCTTCCTGTTTCTGCCACAGAAAAATTTTAAGAAGAAAGCTGCCGGGTATGAAGGGGAGATATTGAAGCTCCTAGTGTGCATACCAACAGATGGTCTGAAATTATGGTAATCACTTTAATGACATGGCTCCTCTGCCATCCCGTTGTTTGATTTAGATCAGCCACTCACAATCAACAGACGAGAACGGTACCAAGAACAGTTATAATTTATAAGAACTGCATTGCGACTGATGTAAAGCCACATAAAAAGTAAAGCCAGTTGCAGATCTTTGTCGAGACAAGACGCTACACCACAGCTTAACTTTCCTTCACACACACAGTGGAATAATCCATATCTGTACACCGCTCTCAGTTCAAGACATTTGTCTGATCAGTGTTATGCACTAATGAAAAGCAGCTGGGGACACAAATGATTGTGTAATTTACGACATTAAAAAAGAGGTAATGTCTAAAATGTAATTTTGTCCCAAACAGCAGTATTGGGGCTTTCAATAATAGCGATAATCCAAAAGTTTTGTACAGTCCTTTTTTTCTCCCTCTGTAAACACATCCTCAGTGTTTTTCAGACAGGTAACTTTTTTTATAAATTTGTAACTTTTTGTGGAAATTTGCAACTTTTTTCTTGTACAAATTAGTTTTCCCCCTTAGTTTTGCAGCTTTTCCTGTAAATTTTAGGACTGTTTTCCTCATAAATTTTGAATTTTTGTTATATGCAGTTTTCGTAAATGTTTGCAAATTTATTCATGTGACCTTTTTGGTAAATTTGTGACTTTATCATCAAATTGCTACTTTTTTCTTGCAAATTTGTGAAATGTTTTCTCCTAAATTTGCATTTTTAAAAATATTTTCTAAAGGTAAATTTGTAATTTAGCTTTACTAAAATTAAGCAGTTTGGCAGAGAAGTATGTGATGGTGGTGCAGGACATGTATGAGGACAGCGGGACAGTGGTGAGGTGTGCTGTAGGAGTGAAAGATGGATTCAAGGTGGGGTTGGGATTACATCAGGGGTTGGCTCTGAACCCCTTGTAGTTTGCCATGGTGATGGACAGGCTGACAGACAGGGTCAGGCGGGAGTCGCCATGGATCACGATGTTTGCAGACGACATTGTGATTTGGAACGAGAACAGGGAGAAGGTGGACAAGAACCTGGTGAGGTGGAGGCATGCCCTGGAGAGAAGAGGAATGTGTCAGTAGAAGCAAGACAGAATACATGTGTGTGTGTAAAAGAGGGAAGCAGGTGTAATGGTAAAGATGTAAGGAGTGGAGGTAGTGAAGGTAGGGGGTCAACCATCCAAAACAATGAATAGTGCACAAGAGAGGTGCACTCTCCCTTGTGCAGAGAGGAGTGGATGGAGATGAGTATCAGGTGATTTGTCACAGAAGAATAGCAGCTTGAGTGAAAGGGAAGATTTGCAAGATGGTTGTTGCTGCTGTGATGTATGGTTTGGAGACTGTGGCACTGACAAAAAGACAGGAGGTGTAGCTGGAGGTGACAGGGTTGAAGGTGCTAAGATTCTCGCTGGGAGTGACTAGGAGGGACAGAATTGGAACTGAGTATATCAGAGGGACAGCTCAGCTTAAGTGGTTTGGAGACAAAGGAAGACAGTCAAGGCTGAGATGGTTTGGACATATACAGTGGAGGGAAAGTGGATATATTAGACAAAAGATGTTGAAGATCGAGGAAAAGAGGATGACCACAGAGAAGATTCATGGATGCAGTGAAGAGAACATCGAGAGGGTTTGTGTTACCGAGGAAGATGCAAGGGATAGTGTGAGATGGACACAGATGATCCGCTGTGGTGCCCCCTAAAGGGGGCAGCCAAAAGAAGAAGGAAATTATGCAGCTTGTTGATAAGAGAAATATTTGAATCCCAAAAAACTGAATACCCACATTGAATGAAAATCCAGATAATCAAATACCTAAGTACAGTTTGAGTCAAAATTAAATAAAGTTTTCTTTTACATTTTGATTTGGTGGATGGAAAATAGATTCAGAGCACCATGGCATATAATCTGAGTTTATCATGTGTGTTTAGTTGTTAAAGAGTGTGTGTTACATTGTCCAGACTTCATGCAACAGTATTATTTTTCACAGAATAAGTACTTACCGTTGCCTCTCATCGCCAAGGCCGTATATCTCTATTCCTCACTCTCAAGAGACAAGACAACCACCCAGTTCGCCAACAAGGCAGTCAACCAGACTCTAATGCTTGAGCGTGTTTGGCTTAGTCCTAATCCCCTTTGGCTCACTTGAGCCATTATCCAGTCAGGGCTGCAGTTAACAGACTACATTATGATCAACCAGAGCCATCCAGGTCAGGAAGAATGTGCAGTAATGGGAATAGACAGCTTCTAAGTTTTCCCCCACTTCTGCATATTCTCCTTTGGCATGCAAAACTTCACTGAATCTCCACTTTTTCATGAAATTACTCTGGAAAGAAAGGTGCATGATACTGAAAAGCACTTGAATAATGTAGCAAATGTGGGTAATATTTCAGCATGAAGATGGAAGAGGTTTTAATGTAGATGTTTTTCTTGTACTTAAATCGTGTCATGAACTGAGTATTGTGCTCAAAAGCAATCATTCATGATTGATAGGACTCCTGCTCTACCAGCCAACCGCTGTCTCTTTAGCTACATTCACAGACTGGGTGATGCAGCTCCTGACGTCTATTGTCCTCCTGATGATGACTGACTGTCTGACAGTGTTTTTTTTAAGTCTGCCACTGAGAGACTGTCATTGTTAATCACATCTTATTTTAAATGTCTCATTCACTCAGACATGGTATGTTTGTGTGTGTTTAACCTTATAAAATGCTTTCTTGGGTCATATGAGTACAGGAAAAGAATTAAAATCTCTCTTCACTTAGAAATAATTGTATTTTTACATTTTGGCAGAATGAGCAGACGTTGAATTGCTGTTTCTTTTTCCCTACATCACTAACAAATAATGTGGTCTACAGTTACAACCCATCACCATGCTGTTGGCTGTGATATTCCAGTCTCAACTCAGAATTTCTGAGTCTAAGATGTTAGCTTCAGAACTAACAGAGTTAGTGTAACATTAGCATACCAAGGGTTAATATTATTTTCTTTAAATTTCAGCCACCCGAATAGACATCCCTTTTCCCACCTTGTTCACTAATACAGCTGATTATATATCTCATGTAATTTTGCCTTATTTTTGTTATATTTTCATTATGATGGTTGATGAACTGCTAGCATTAGCTTGGCTACACAGTTTGACTCATGCTGTGTTCGAAATGTTCACTTGTTCCCATGTAGTGTACTATATAGTGAATCAGCCATTTTGTAGTGCTATTTGAAATCCTAACTGAAAATTTCATTCACTATATAGTGCACTCAGAATATCCCATAATGTATTATGGGATACATTATGGGATGGTCACTGCATTAGCAAATGTATCTCATAATGAAATGTGCAGCCAACAGAGCAGTGAGAGGAGAGCACATCACATAATAAACTATCTCAGGTACTTATATTTATTAATACAGTTAAAAAAAGATTTCATATACATATTTACTACAAAAGCATGCGGGTAATCTCTTTTTTAACACCATTAATCTGTTACAGTTTACTCTCTCACTATAATAATGTCATTAACGGCACTGAGAAAACAAGCTGAGTGTCCGAAAGCTGATAATCTTATTGTTATATTGAGTTTACGATATAGTTCACTATATCTGAATTCACCATATAGTGAGTAGAAATAGGCTGTTTGCCTATCGTTAGCTTAAAAAATGCACTCCGGTGGATATAAACCTCCTATAAAAACAAACCTACATTGTCTAAAATGGTTTATTTTTTTACTACAAAAAAAAAAAGAAAAACATTCATTATCTTACAGTTTTGTGTCAAAATCTTTTCTCTTTTCCTCCTTCAAATGCCAGGATCTATGATTACTTCCACCCACATCCCATAAGGCTGATAGTGGCTAGCGCTGTATCAAACAGAATCACAAGAATATCCCAAGAATTTTTTCACAAGAATTTTTATCACAAGAATAAATCTTGTGATAAAAAGACATACTGGTTGAAGGACACGCCCAGTTGTATGCACGGTGACTCAGGATAAACTGCATTGGTCCTTTAAAGGAGTTTAGTGGTAAAACCCATCTTAATTTGGGTCGACTTTTCCAAAGTAGCTGCCCCAAAATGCTAACTGGGCCTGGAGGCTAACTTGATTTATGTTAGAGAGTACTCATTGGGTCAACACTAAGGACCTGGGTAGTTGCGTCATCCAAAATGCTCCATCTAAACTCGCCTTTTTTCAGGTGTCAGGGCTTAACTGAAACGTTTTTAAAATTTTATTTATTTAACCTTTATTTATACAGGGTAGTTCCATTGAGAGACAACCTCTCTTTTCCAAGGACGCCCTGTTCTTATTCACACAGTTACATATTCACACCAGGAAGCTGCCCAGTTCAACCACAGACTGACCTCTGGCCACTGAGCCGCTCCACTGGAGCAGTTGGGGTCACTGTTGCCAACTCCTCAGTAAGGAAAGTAGTTATTGACTGTCCTAAAAGTTGCTAGAAGTCGCTAAGTGACATCATTGCCTAACTTGCATAATTGGTCATTTGCATGTAATTGTAATGGTTGCTGTAGAACAGAAGAATAATGTCGTGGGAGAGACAAAAAGTGAGTAAAAAAACACCCTAAATATGTTTAGAACTACAAATTAACTTTCTTCTGTTGATTCTTGGTTTGTTTGTTTTAATTTGGCATTTAAATTGGTCATCACTTCTGTATCATCTCCAATAAATGCCTTCAACCAGCCTTTGAATTCAGGGTTTGAGTCCCATTCCTTTCTGTATTTTTGAGCGTACAGCTTAGACTGCGACATGATGAGCTAGCTGCTAGATGTTTAGCTTGTGACACACACACATGCACGCACACACACACACACACACACACACACACACAGCGTGGACGAAGTGAGTACGTGACTGAGGCTTTTAGTCAAATGCAGTGATTTATTAGTGTGACACTGACAGTGAAGAAACATTTACATCGATTGAGGGGGGGGACTGTGCAGGCGCAATTCATTTGCAGTCTGGGCGTGAGTGGCATGGGTCTCCTCTCTGACTGCATCTAACTAACTAACTAACTAACCTGCACTTATATAGCGCTTTTCTAGTCACAAAGACCACTCAAAGCGCTTTCATTAATACTAACCCTCTATTCTAAGGGCCTATAGGAAACAAATATCTAGGGACAATTTAGAACAGCCAATTAACCTAACATGCATGTTTTTGGCATGTGGGAGGAAACCGGAGAAATCCCGGAGTAAACCCACGCAACACGGGGAGAACATGCAAACTCCACACAGATCACTGTTGGTCGGGGGCTGGGATTGAACCCACTAACTGCTGCACGAGGCCACTGTGAGACTGACTGCTTGTGAGTGCTTTGGGATGGAGAGAAGCTCATGGTAGCACCCGCTGCTTGTTGAGGACAGTAACTGCAGAGCAGTAGTGCTTTCATGTCAGCAGTCACTGTGGCTAGTGATTACTAGCCACTCAGCCTTTTCACTAGCCACAGTTTTGTAGTTGGAAAATTATGTTTAATATGATCAAATTTGATTATCACATGCTAAAATGTAGTTGAATTAAATGTACAACCTTTTTAAATGCAATGATCCTTATACATACATAAAAATAGCAAGAGAAACACTGTCTGTTTAAGTAGTTATTAACAGCAGTAAACACCGTAAAACAGTTGAGAAAAATATTTGCAATGTGAGAGTGAAGTACAGGTAGATTTGGGGTCCCAATTCTAATTTCTACCCTTTCCCCTTCACCTACCCCTTGGTCCTTGAAATCAAGGGCCCCTTGTTCTTATCAGAAAAAAGAAGAAAAAGAAAACTGATGAGAAAAAAGTCTCATCTTACAGAGAAAAATGCCTCAGATTTACATAAACTATTTTAGTCAGTAGAAAGTCAGAAATTTACTAGAAATAAAGCTGTAAATTCACAGAGAATATTTTGGACCCCCTGGTGGGCCGTTTTTGGCCCATGGGCCATATGTTTGACACTCCTGGACCAGCCAATTAAAAATACATATTTAGAGGATTTACTTCCATTAAATAAGATAAGATTAGATTAGATTAGATTAGATTCAACTTTATTGTCATTACACATGTATGAATACAAGGTAACGAAACACAGTTTAGCATCCAATCAGAAGTGCAAAGGACAGCAGTGCAGTATATACAGTAATTAACAGTATGTGCAATTTAAGCAAATATATGCAGCAGTGCAGAAAGTTAAGAGTACTGTTATGTGCAAATAATGTACAATAAGTTAGATGGGCAGTTATGTACAGGTGAGGATGGTAAGAGATGATGGTAAGAGAGACAGCGGGGAACTAAGTTCAATAACGTGACAGCTGTTGGAAAGAAACTGTTCCTAAACCTGCTGGTTCTAGTCCGAAGGCTTCTGAAATGTCTTCTGGAGGGGAGAAGCTGGAACAGTCCCATGAGCAGGATGGTTGGAGTCCCTAAGAATGCTGTGTGCCCGGCGCAGACATCTTTTCCTGTAGACGTCCTCTATAGCTGGAAGTGGAGTCTCTGTGATGCGTTGGGCGGTTTTCACCACCCGCTGCAGCGCCTTACGGTCAGCAACAGAGCAGCTCCCATACCAGACTGTGATACAGTTGGTCAGGGTGCTCTCTATCACGCAGCAGTAGAAGTTGCCCAGGATGTCAGTTGACAGATGGTTCTTCTTCAGTGTCCTCAAGAAGAAGAGGCGCTGATGGGCCTTCTTGATCAGGCTGGTGGTATTAACTGACCAGGACAGGTCCTCCGAGATGTGGGTCCCCAGGAATTTGAAGCTGGGGACACGTTCAACAGCTATGCCATTGATATGGATGGGGTCATGTGTCTCTCCCCTCTCCTTCCTGTAGTCCACTATGAGCTCCTTGGTTTTGCTGGTGTTAAGAAGCAGGTTATTGTCAGCACACCAAGTAGCCAAGTGCTCAACCTCTGCCCTGTAATCTGACTCGTCGTTGTCCCTGATGAGTCCAATCGTCGTGGTGTCATCTGCGAACTTTATGATGGAATTGGATCCATACATAGGCCTGCAGTCATGGGTGAAGAGGGAATAGAGGAATGGGCTGAGCACACAGCCCTGTGGTACACCAGTGTTGAGTGTGATGACAGAAGAACGGTTGGGACCTGACCTAACATGCTGGGGTGTGTTGGTCAGAAAATCCATGATCCAGTTGCAGGTGGAGGTACTGATTACCAGGTCCCCAAGTTTAGTGAGCAACTTGGAGGGGATAACTGTGTTGAATGCTGAGCTGAAGTCAACAAACAGCATTCTTGCGTAGGTGTTCTTGTCATCCAGGTGTGAGAGTACATAGTGCAGCGCTGTAGAAACCGCATCCTCTGTACACCTGTTGCTCCGGTAGGCAAACTGGTGAGGGTCCAGTGTAGGGGGCAGGCATTTTTTGAGCTGTGCCAAGACCAGTCGCTCAAAGCACTTCATGACTATGTGCGTCAGTGCCACAGGGCGATAGTCATTTAGGCACGATGGTGTTGAATGTTTCGGCACTGGTACTATTGAAGTGGTCTTGAAGCACGCTGGTACCACGGCCTGGGCCAGGGACAGATTGAAGATGTCTGTGAAGACCCCTGCCAGCTGCTCAGTGCATGCCCTCAGCACACGCCCAGGAATGACGTCAGGGCCAGCAGCCTTACGTACGTTGACATGACTCAGTGCGTTACGGACGTCGGTGTGAGTGAGTGTGAGGTGGTGGAGGTCGTCAGAGGGTGGGAAATTGATGTTCTTTTCGTTATTGTCCTTGTCAAAACGAGCATAGAAGTCATTTAGCTCATTGAGAAAGGGCACAGTCATGGCTATAGGTATGGAGTTGCTGGGCTTATAATCAGAGATAGCTTGAATGCCCTGCCACATGCGTCGGGGGTCAGAGTCCCCAGAATGTTCCTCCACCTTCAGCTTGTAGCTGTGCTTGGCCTTCTTGATGCCCCTCTTCAGATCTGCCCTGGATGAACTGTAGGCCTGTGCATCACCAGATCTAAAGGCATTGTTACGTGCTTTTAGCAGAAGCCACACTTCTCTGTTCATCCACGGCTTCTGATTTGGGTACGTGGTGATCTGTCTTTCCGTGGTGACACTGTCAATAGTGGTGTTGATATGGTCCAGGACTGAGTGGGTGTAAGAGTCGATGTTTATGTGGGAGCCACAGGTAGCCTGAGAGGTGAACATACTCCAGTCTGTGTTCCTAAACTTCTCCTGGAGTACAGAGTCAACCCCCCTCTGGCCACACTTTGATGGTCCTCACTGATGGCTTCACCCGGTTGATGAGCGGTACATACTTGGGGGTAAGGAACAAAGATAAGTGATCAGACTGGCCTAGGTGGGGGAGGGGAATTGCTGTGTAGGCTCCCACAATATTGGTGTAAACATGGTCCAATGTTTTGTCCCCTCTTGTGTAACAGGAGACATGCTGGTAGAATTTAGGAAGCACTGTCTTGAGGTTAGAGTGGTTAAAATCACCCGCCACAATAAATGCTGCCTCTGGGTGTGCAGTTTGTTGTTTGCTAATAGCTGCATGCAGTTCTTTCATAGCAAGCTTAGCATTAGCATCCGGAGAAATGTAAGCGGCTGTTATGATGGTACAAGTGAACTCGCGTGGCAGATAGAAAGGTCTACATTTAACCATGAGAAACTCCAGGTTAGCTGAGCAGTGTCTCTCAACAGTGACAGAGTTCATCCCCCCCCTCTTGTCTTACCAGAGTCATCTGCTGCTCTGTCTGCCTGGAGCGTGTGTAGGCCGGCTAGCTCAATAGCATTGTCGGGTATTCCACTGTGAAGCCATGTTTCCGTGAAAATCATGATATTGCAGTTCATAAGTCTCTTATTGTTGGTGATCTGAAGCCGTAGTTCACTCATTTTGTTCGCCAGTGACCGTACATTAGCAAGGAAAATACTGGGTAGAGAGAGCCGGTACGATGTTAGCTTTAGCTTAGCTCTTAGCCCACCGCGCTTACCCCGCCTTTGTTTACGGTCCCTACTCCGCCTGCGAGCACTTCCGGTCGGCCGGGAAGCCTGCCGAGCGTCGGGTGTTCTCCGGAGCTCAGGGATGAGATGTAGGTTGAGACGAAGGTTGCTGATAAAAAGATCGTTATCGTTACTTTGTAATCCAATGTCCAAAAGCTCATCTCGGGTGTAAGATGTAAAAACAAAGCTGTTCTGAACGAACATACCCGAAATGAGCAGAAATAACACTGCTAATCCACAAAATCTGAGAGGACGCTGAGCCTCGCGTTGTGCACGCGCCGCCATCTTGGTCAGAAGAATAAGCCTTTATTAGTCCCACAATGGGGAAATTCCAGGATTGCAACAGCACAGGGACAGCAACACTCAGAGCAACAATCAGAAGGCAAGAAAAAACAAGAGCAGCTAGTATACATATGTACATATTACTATAAATATATATATATATATATATATATATATATATATATATATACAGTATATATATATGTAGACACACAGTGCGGAGCGCTGTGGTTGGTGGATGTGCAGCAGAAAGTCTAAGCTCTCTCTCCGTGGATGCGGCGGGCCAGCTGGATGTCTTTGGGCAAATAACTGCATATCACAACAGCATGTAAATGAATAAGATAAAATAAAATAGAAAGCACAGATAAATGAAAGGTCACCTTAGAAGAAGCTTCATTTGTTCTTTACAGCAACTAATCACAGTGACTTTTTCCCTGTGTGGTAAGAAAACTTACATTTTCACAACTGCGGACATTAAATACGAGCTTCTTGCTCTAAAAATACTCATGTTTAACCACAGAGGTAGGAGCTGATGTTGGGGGCTACTCACCGCTCGGACACAGCGTTTCTTCCGGGTTGCGGTGTGAACTGGGGCAGGACAGGATACTGACCCGTGAAGCAGCCTGTCTGCGTATAGCAGACGGGGGTCCAGATGACAGTGGACCAATGAGCACACACTGTGTGCAGATGGTGCTTCTGGGAATTGTAGTTTTGTAGTCTCACATTACAGATAGGTTTTATTTTAGATGCCGTCTAAGGAAACTACAACCCGCCGAGCCCTGCACGTCAGAGTCTGCAAAACAACAGAAAAGTCTCTGATAATACCAGTAAAAGTCGCTAGATTTGTCGCTAGTCGCTTTTGACAGAAAAAGTCACCAGATTTATTGAGAAAGTTGCCAACACTGGTTGGGGTTAAGGGCCTTGCTCAAGGGCACCATAGTGGGGTTAAGGAGGGTGGGCAAACACTGCTATGTTATCTGTTCCACCCAGATCTAATCCTGCTGGTCCAGGGATCAAACCCGCAACCCTCCACTCATCAGTTCACATCCCTAACCATTAGGCCACCACTGCCCACAAAAGCACAAAAAATAAAACAGAGACATGACACATTTGAGTGATTTCACTCTTGATATGTCTTGTAAGTCATAAAAACATGTTACAGACACGTTAACAAGAAAAAAAAACTTGAATTTTGGCGTGTCACTTTAACTGTTTGATTACAGCTGGCTTTGATCGCTATTTTCTACAGATTCTACCCATTCCCACCGGAATCCTTGTTCATCTACCAACACTTGACAAGATATGTCATTCTTTGACATTATTTTAGCACATTTTACTATTTTACTTTCACCAGGACCAAAGGCGGCTAGCGGCTGCTAACAGTTTCCCATTCACTCATTCAGGGTTGCCTCTGTGCTTATTGTACTCCAGGAACAGGTCATATTCTATTGACCACTGAAACCACACACCCCTGTCCACCAGAGATGCTTCAATTTATTCTTGCTTTGAGACAAATCTATGTTAGTTGGCTCTGGCTGTTTTATCTACCAAAGCTAGGAGCTAGCCAGCTAATGTTAACCAGTGACATTAGCAACATCTTAAGTAACAGAAGAGGGAGAGTGGGGTCAAGACCATTTCCTGGTTTGTTTGGGGGGGTTTTAGGGGGGGGGGGTCTATGCAGGATTGTGTTTTGGGGCCTCCTAGTGTGCATCAGTTTGGAACACAAGAAGAAGACAGGCTTCCAAGGCAGCATGCCCGTGTGGGCCCCAGCATAGGCTAAATCTGGGCTATCTTTTGGGTCCCATGTGGGTAACCCACATGGCCCCATCTGTGTTTGCCCACATGAACTTTACCTGTGCTACAGGTAAGCAGGTATTCTGCTTCAGTAAGACTGGTGCCATAGGTAAAGTCTACATGGGCAAACACAGAACATGGAACCCATAAGACAGCCCAGATTTAACCTATGATGGGGTCCACATGGACGTGCTGGCTGGGTTGCCATTTCTCAGCAGCCCTTGTGGGTGACGGAACATGTTGAACGTTTGGAAAATAAGCATCAACTCCTCAGTTAGACTGCGCATACTGTTGAGACATTTGCTTGTGGGGCCCTGCTCACTCACTTGGGGACCCCCCCTCAGTCACTTGGGGCCTATAGCGTTGGCTTGTGGAGGAAACGACTATGGGTGGGATGAACTGCGGCTCCTGAGCATAGAAAGAGACATGCACCAAAGCGAGCCGCTCTGAGGAAGGCTGCAAAAGACGATTCGCAGTGATGTTGCAATAATTAAATATTTAGACAATTTGACCAAAGTATGTCACGGACATTTCATTAACATCTGCGAGACCTGTCAACATGTTGAAAAAGTGCAGCAAATTGGACCTTTAGCCTTTAAAAAGTAGTGGAGCTGGGGGTTTTTATCATCAGACTCAAAGCTCTGTGTTTGTGTTCTTTTGCAGGGAATTAATGCCTAAGTCATCGGAGGGCCAGCTGACCATGGAGAAGACTCCCAGCTACTATGTCACCAAGGAGGTCCCTGCTCGGATCTATAACATGTCCAAAGACACAAAGCTGATTGTAGTCGTGCGGGACCCTGTGACACGAGCCATCTCAGACTACACTCAGACCCGCTCCAAGAAGCCAGACATCCCCTCCTTTGAGAGCCTCACCTTCAAAAACACGTCGACAGGCTTGATCGACACCACATGGAGCGCCATCCAGATCGGCATGTACGCCAGGCACCTTGAGCGCTGGCTCCAGTACTTCCCCATGGAGCAGCTGCTGTTTGTGAGCGGAGAGCGCCTGATAACTGACCCCGCGGGTGAGATGGCCCGCGTCCAGGACTTTCTCGGACTCAGGAGGGTGGTCACGGGGAAGCACTTCCACTTTAACCCAGCGAAGGGCTTCCCCTGCCTTAAGAGACCCGAGGGGAACAGCAAGCCTCACTGCTTGGGAAAAACCAAAGGCAGGACCCATCCGAATATTGACCCAGAGGTCGCGCAGAGGCTGAGGGACTTTTATAAACCCTTTAATAGCAGGTTTTACCAAATGACTGGTCATGACTTTGGCTGGGACTAAGAGGATAATGTTAACAGACTGATGCTGGTTCCTTATCTGTGTTTTTTAAGTATAATTTTATTATTATGGAAATATTGTTTTGCAGTGTGTGTACAGTATTTGGTCACATGTACAGTAAAAATCACAGAAGTCTATTTTATGATAATTTATTGTTATGATATTGACTCACTAAGCTGCCTAAATAAGTTGATTCATTGTTTTTAATTCTGGTGAAACACTAAACCCCTTTTCTAAAAGCACACCGTTTTCAGGTATGAGTGGGGTCAGTAAATGGATTTATACAGGGCATTTTTAGGGCTTTGCTTCAACTTAATCTGATTTGAATCCACCTCAACAAACAGCTGGTAATATCCCCTTAACATCTGCCTGACCCTCGGAGGTCTGCGGTCCCTCTCAGTGCGGTCGATACAGGCCTCAGCTGATCCAGAGCAACTCGCCAGGTGGATCAATGGAGTAATAGCTCCTCATCATGTCAATTAGACTTGAGCGATGGCACTGTCTCAATCTCTCAAGCATCCCAATAAGGCATCAGTCCATTAAGGCCAACCAGTTTATAGCCAACCCTTGAGCCAAATTCAAGTTAATACAAGGACATGAATATCTATCTTAAAGTGTTGTTTATTAAGTCCCTACTGAGGAATGTTGATCAGGATCTAAACACTTTTTCCCAAGGTTTTCTGTCTATTTTCCAAAGAGCCACTGCTCATGTTTCATAATGCCAATAAAAAATTATTCATATGAAGTGTTATGAATCAGTCGCACTTATCGATCCCGACTGAAATTGCTCTCATTGATCACTCTTTGCAGCTTTTTACAGATTTTTACTGTTAATTAAGTTGCCTGGGTGAAAATGGGCGCTTCTTTTTCTACTTACACTAATACCTGAGGAAAGGTCAAGCCAAAGTAGCCTCAGTTGTGGCTGAGTTTTATTCAGCCTTCATAAACGTCCACATTTCTGACTCATCCAGGGTCATTCTGGTGCACTGCGGCCCAGTCACTGTAGAGGTACTTGTTTTCTGTATGTGTTGCTTTGAAATCAGGCACATCTGAGTGGGATGTTAAATAAAAGGTGCAGTCGTGTCATTTTTATGAAGAAAGAAATAAATATGTTCTATTAGCATCAACTTCTGCAGCTTCTGTCATCTTTTTTCAGGCCAACCAAGGTATGGGTAGGGCGATCACCTCCATTTGTCTGTCTCAATGGCCATTTCAACCCTTTATTGTCAAGGTTGACAAACCTATTGTCTTTTTCACCCTCAGGAACGGCAGACTCACGCCTATATGCCCATGCTGGGATTTGAACCCCTGACCATGTGATTCAAATCCTCACACTCTCACCACTAAGCCAAAGAGGAGAGAACTCCTGTTCTAGCTGTGAGCTAGAGTGGTAGTGAAGATGAACCTTAGTCAGTCAGGAAACTACACCACTGGTTAAGTTCCTATGGAAGGATTTGTAGCACCTCCCCCTTTAAGGAAGTGGTGCAGTTGAAAGATCGCGGATGAACCCCCCTTTTCTGTTACTGTACAACCCTACTAGGCCAAGGCCAGAATCACATATTTAGTCAGGAACTCTCGTCCATTTTGACCCTTTAATGTCAAGGCGGACTAACCTATTGCCTTTTTTCCAAGGAAAGGTTTGCAACACCTCCTCCCTTAAGGAAGAGGTGCAGTTAAGAGAGCCCGGACGAGCCCCCATTTTCTATTATAGCTCTACTAGGCCAAGGCCAGAATCACCTATTTACCTGGGAACTTTCGTTGGCCGTTTCAACCCTTTAATGTCAACGTGGACTAGCCTAGAATTTTTTTTCACCCTTTGGTAAGACAGACTCACACCTACTGTGTATATATTCATGCCAGGATTTGATCCCTTGACTTTGTGACTGAAATGGTCACACTCTACCCACTGAACCAGAGAGAAATTCCTCTTCTAGCTGTGAGCTCGTAGTGGAGTTTAACCTTACTGAGTCAGGCAATGGCACCACTGATGAAGTGGAAGGATTCATAACATTCTGTCCAGACTGTAACTTTAAAGATTGAAGCTAGTGTCACCAAACTCGGTATGTGGGTGGATGTCAGGCTTAGCATGTGTAGCATGTTTTTGAGGTCACAGGGTCAAAGGTCAAGGTCATGGGTCACAAAAGGTCAAACTCAATTCTGTCCAATAGTGACTTTTTTATCGGGTTTAGTGCTAGCACAATTTGAATATAAGCTATAATGTCATAAAACATCCAAATATAAAATGATCCTGACAGTGCGTTTGACCCTGAAGATTGGTAGGTTCTGATTCTAGTTTATCTGGACGCTCCCATTACAATAGGGAGTGAGATACTTAAAATTTACCATTAACTTCCACCCCAATTAGGACAGGGCTCCAGGGCATGGGTCTGCATCTCTGTTGGGTTTTTTTTAATTAAAAAAAAAATTTGAACTGTTTTTGCAGGATATCATTATTAATGATGCTTGATTTTTTTTTTTTTTTTTTTTTTTTTTGGTATCCCTGCAGGTAAACATGTGCAGCTTGGTGTGTTGCACCATCTTGAGCATTACTGCACTAACGGGCTAATTAGCACATTATTCTGTTAACTACCTTCAGCTGTCTCAGCTTCCCACTGCCACCTCTGCGAGGACTTCGTTGCCATGACCTCCACAAGCACACGAGAAAAGTGTCAGGTTTCTCTCCTGGTGAAAACTGACATTATGAAAAACATTACTGTTCTCTCTGGGTGAGACTTGACAGCCCACACTGCATAATGTGTACTGCATACAAGCCGTCACTGGAAGCAGAAGTAATCTTTGCAGCGCTAATGTTGCAGCTGATTTCACAGCGCTCCATAACTGTGGCACATATGTACCTGTCTGTGATGGGGTTTTTTTTAAACTTTATATCTCCAGTCGATATTTGCTGTCGTTCTTTACGAAGACACTGCAGGTTGCCCTCAAGCAACCTGGCCCATCTGTCATGCAGCACAGCTAGCCGCGGAGCAGAGGTTACGGTTCAAGAGCGTTATGAATCACCTCGCTCTATTAACAAACAACCTTTATTTAAGTCTCCTGCAAAACGCCCTCATTTACCTGAGGCTGCCAGTGGCGATGAAGCCAGTCTCCCTGGTGGCAGGCAAGAGTTCTGATCACCCAGGAAGCAGCTCCCTTTGCAATTAAAGGAATAGATGAGCGGCGCTGTAATTGCTTAGGCTCCCGACTGGAGAATTGCTGTTAGCTCACATCCCTCCAGGCTGTTAGGGAAAGCTGCTGTGGTGGGAAGAAGGAAAATAGACACCTGGCAGCCCTGAGAATTAAGTGACTTCAAACATCCATTTGGCAGCTATTGCAGAGAGAATAAACTCTGAGTTGTTGAGTAAAAGCGAACTAAAATACAACAGTTGTTTTTAGAGAGCACAGATTTATACTTTGGTTGGGGGAAGGTAGTGGGGGGACCTGGAGCCTCATCAACACGGTAGACGCAGCTATTCAGTCAATACCAAGACATCAGTCATGCAACAAACAACCAAGTTGGATCTGTGCATGCAGAAATGACTGCAAGTGTTTTTTTTTTGTCAACTCTGCATTGTGTTTTCAATATTGCCGTGCTCTCTGAAATCTCCCAATGTAGCATTTATGTGATTTTAGTAAGAGGATGTAACAGCTGACAGAAAAGAAAGAGTGGGGGGGGGGAAAGGATGTGAAAAGACAAGAGGTGTCAGGCCCACTCTGAGCTAAAAATAAAATAAGCACACTGTGTGTCTCAGCCCATACAGATATTTGCATCTACCAACATGTGCTCCAGCTAAAATGTGGAAGATCATGTGTTTCAGCCTTCCTAGTATGATCCAGTGGACCACTTTGAAGATCCATTTGATAGTGTTTCACAATTTCAATAACACCGAAAGCCTTACATGTTTGAGTTTCGCTTAGTTTATACAATAAATACCTATTTATAGGTGGTTAGGGTAATGGCTAGGGTCTGCTTTAAACACATACAGATCTAATTTCTGCCATGTCATTTCATATAGTTATTTTTACAGATACTAGATACCTGGTGTGTAAAAAAAAAAAACACTTTTATTTATTTTCTGTTTGAGGGCAGCATCATTTGTAATTTTAGAGGTTTGTGGGGAACTCCAATCAATTCCAACTAACAATGGGCAGAAAGCAAAGCATACTTTGGGTTAATGGGTTACCAATAAGAAAACAATTCAATTTCACTTTCACATCTACGGTAGGCAACTGGATCACTAGAATTCAATCCATGTAAAGAACACATAAAATGTTTAGCTAGTGTGATCACACCAGTAAACCACAGACAATATGAACCAAAAAGAAAAAAAAAGTCAATATTAAAGTGACCCTGCATAAGATTTTTACCTTAAAATAATGTTTTCAAAACTATTTTGATGGTACATCAACCTTTGACTATGTGAATGTCACTTACCCCATAGTGTGAGTGGGCAACAACTCCGTTCTTGGTCAGAACACTGAAAAGACTACAACTATGGCGACTACAACCTCAGGCCCAGCAGCCAATCACAGGGCACAACTTTAGCCACCAAAAACTAAGCACCCTGTGATTGGCTGTTAGGACTGAGGTCACAGTCACCAAAGCTGTAGTCTTTTCAGTGTTCAAGAAAGTTGCAAAGTGCCACTTTAAAGTGTGATGTCTGCCTATACAGTAATTGTTTTGACCACAAATGATTGATCAGACCAAAAACAGTAACTGAAACCCCACCCTTTGCTATAGACATGGTATGAGTTTTATTAGTTTATGTACTTTATTGAAAATTTCTTACTTTTTAAATTTTTCTATTGCTAATCTTTTCCCATGGTGTGAGTCAATGAGCCACATGCAAGAACATGTTAGTGTTAGATAGTCCCATATTAACAATGAGAACCACGGTGATGATACTCCTGGATAGCTTAGTAGCTACTATACTGCAACACATGTGGTTAGCAGTGTCTGTTTAATAAACCATTGTTAAGTACAGCTCTGGCCTCTGCTGTCCTAATTCCAGACACAACAATGGCGACGAGGATAAACCTTTATGACAGGGGTTCTCAAAGTTTTGATGGGTGAGGGCCAATTTGGGAATCCAAAGTTGAACCGAGGGCCACCAAAGGGACGGAGGCAAAAAAAAAAAAAAAGACTGAAAATTCAATTCCATTTGTAATCCTTTTAATT
The DNA here is from genome assembly GCA_020510985.1 of Pholidichthys leucotaenia. Lineage (NCBI taxonomy): Eukaryota > Metazoa > Chordata > Actinopteri > Cichliformes > Pholidichthyidae > Pholidichthys > Pholidichthys leucotaenia. Next base: position 269,876,692 of record CM035838.1, read on the forward strand.
ATCAGATTTAATTAGTTTGGGTAAAGTCATATTAACAGTAAGAAATTGGGACTGATGAAAATACAATTTTAGTGTCAACATACCTTTTAACTGCAGTGTGATTTGTGGTGCTGTTTTCGGTTGGCCACGAGTCCTCTGAAGTCTGGCTCCATCTCCGTCGTCGCGATGCGAAGGACTGCATGTAGGTGGGCATCTGTCATCCTGGATCTCAGCTTAGATTTGTTGATGGCCATGGTGGAGAAGGTCTTTTCACAGATGTAGGTGCTTCCGAATAAAGACGCCATTCTGACAGCATGTTGATGAAGAGCAGGGAATGTGGATGGGGAAAGTCCTTTGTAGAACTCGATCAGACTCTTGTCACGATATGCAGCTCTGGCCTCGGAGCTTTCCTGTAGGTCGATGAGCTCAAACTGCATGTCTGCAGGCACTGCCTCGGGCACACATGAGAAGGGATTTTGGAAAAGGTTGAAATCACCCTCGTGGTCCCTGAAGTCAGAGAATCGGTGGTCGAACTCGTCTCGAAGCTTTTCGATGAGGCCATGGTTCTTCTCTGAACGCAGGTGACGCAAAACTTCACTCCCGTCCGTGTCTGGGTCATCTACCAGCGCCCTGCAGGCAGGGAAATGAGCGAGATCTCCTTCTCTGAGCTGTCCCTGGAGCAGTTGGAGTTTTCGCTAGAAAGCTTTCACGTTGTCAAAAAGTGTGGAAATGAGTTTTCCATGGCCTTGCAGCTTCAGATTGAGATCGCTCAGACAATTATTCAGGTCGGCGAGGAAGGCTAGGTCACAGAGCCATTTGCTGTCCGTTAACTCAGTCACGTCTTGTCCTTTTGCCTGCATGAACTCGCAAATTTCTTTTCTCAGGTTAAAAAAACGTTTCAGTGTGGCACCTCTGCTCAGCCACCGGACGGCAGTGAAGTAAATGACTTCTCCAAAATCTGCCTCTGACTGCGCCAAAAAGGTTTTAAATTGGCGATGGTTCAGACCTCTGGACTTCAGGTAATTAACTGTCTTCACAACTACGGCCATGACGTGTTTCATTTCTAGCGTCTGAGCAGCGAGGGCTTCTTGGTGAATTATGCAGTGGTAGCTGACTGGTTTCTTACCACCGCTGTTCACCACTTTCTCAGCCAGCAGCGACACTGCACCTGTCCTACTCCCAATCATTGCTGGTGCTCCGTCTGTCGTGACACCGACCAAGGATGCCAGGTTAACATTGTGTGTGTCCAGACTGCGATACACTGCTTCGCAAATATCCACTCCCTTCGTTGTGTCTTTCATACTCTCCATACTCAGTAGCTCCTTGCCGACGTCAAAATTCTCAGTGACAGTTCGGATGAAAATCAACAGTTGGGCAGTGTCGGAAATATCCGTGCTTTCATCCAGTGCGATGGAAAACGCTCCCTTTTCTAGCCCCTCCACACATATCGCCAGTTGGTCCTTCAAATCATTTGCCAGATCTTCGATTCGTCTTGTGACTGTGTCATTCGACAAACTTACGTCACGGAACTTTGTTTTTTGGTCTGGGCATACACGCTCTGCCACTTTTAGCATACAGTCTCGAACAAATTCTCCGTCACTAAACGGCTTGCCCCGTTTAGCTATTTCATGAGCTACCACATAGCTAGCCTCTGTTACTGCTTCGCTGGTTTTTGAAAATTGCGTGAAGACTGACTGTTGTGCTGTGTAGCCCCTTTTAAGTTGTTCCATCTTTGTGGTGCGATCCTTGCCACTGAATTTTTCATAATTTTTGTGTTTTGTTTCGTAATGGCGCCTGATGTTAAAGTCTTTTCGCACTGCGATTACCTGTCTGCAGATGAGGCATACAACTTTATCTGACCCGTGAGGTTCAACGAAGTAGTCCAAAGTCCATTTTCCCTGAAACTGCCTTTTTTCCTCGCTGACAGTTCTCGGTTTCCTCGAGTGAGCGGTCTCCATCTCTGCCTCTTTCTCTCGCTGATCCATCTTTATTTCCACACTTCGACTTCCACAAGCACTAATATTTATTTCTTATTCTTCTTCTGACTCAAAATGGTGCTCCGAAACTGTTGCCAACCAACACTTCTGCACTGTGCGCTGAACGTTCCATCTCCCATAATACAATTGGACTAGCTGCTGCAATGAAGTGATCGCAAGGTCGACAACACATGTAATTACGGCTTGTGCCTACAGATGGCGCCAAAGACCACTAAACGTAGATGTGTATCGGAATTTTTCCAAAGCAATTAGTTCAGATCATATATTGGTTAAAGGCCTCGGACGGTGACATTTTTTTATTGAACCAATAAACTGATTGTATGAAAATATTCCATTCTGGCCATTCCCGTGATTTAAAATGTGTCACCAGCCTCCATAAATGACTTTATTTGTTAATAGCCCATATTTCACTTAGTGATGCTGCAGTACCGCCATCTCTCGATAGGGGCGTGCAGCAGTGACGTCAGGTCAGGGAGAAACAGGAAATGGCTGCAGGAAATGGATGATCACTGGCCTGCAGAAATGGCTGAACGACAGCAGAGTGATTCGGACAGCGATTATTTTATCGAGTATGACGACCGCAATATAAGTGATGATATTGAAACTGACGAATCTGATGATGAAGTAGTTTTGGGTGGTGCTGATGGGGTTGGGCTGCACGGTGGCGCAGTGGTTAGCACTGCGGCAGCACAGTTTACCCTTGGCCAGGGGATTGTGGGGATCGTGGGATCGTGGGTTCGTTCCCAGCCCCCAACCAACAGTGATCTGTGTGGAGTTTGCATGTTCTCCCCGTGTTGCGTGGGTTTACTCCGGGATTTCTCCGGTTTCCTCCCACATGCCAAAAACATGCATGTTAGGTTAATTGGCTGTTCTAAATTGTCCCTAGATATCTGTTTCCTATAGGCCCTTAGAATAGAGGGTTAGTATTAATGAAAGCGCTTTGAGTGGTCTTTGTGACTAGAAAAGCGCTATATAAGTGCAGGTTAGTTAGTTAGTAGTTAGTTAGTTATTCAGCCGTATTTGTTCAAGCCCGAGGGTGCGGAGGAAGACGCGGATGAAACAGCGACCGGAGCAGAACGAGAGGCAAGAACGAGAGGCTCGCCGATTTATATTGGTAAAATATGCTTTGAAATTTTTTTTTTTAGGCGATATGCATGGTCACACACTTAATTATCAAAATAAAACTGCCAATTTTTCCCTCGCTGCCTTACTTGGCGACTTATAAACATTCTCTTTCTGCTCAAAATTTTTTACATGTTTTAAATATTTTCTAATCAAACTTCATAGACCAATTTATATAGCACTCCCACGAGCCATTAGTTTATTATAAGCATCTGATTATACCATTTTTTTTAACAGGTGCACTTGTGAGAAATGCAACATTATGCCAGCATCAACTGAATCTCGGTGCTGCCAGGAGGTATTGAAGGTGAAGAAGTGAGGGTGATACCTGCCTGTGCTGTGAGCCTCATCAGAGAAACATTCCCATCTGATCACAACAAGGGATTTTGCCTACCAAGATTAGATTTGTGATCAATGTTATTTAAATAAAGTTTTTTAAAATCATATATTGAGTTTATTAATGTGCATGTCAATTTTATAATTCTAA